>JASJUZ010000029.1:0-702107 GCA_037159825.1 Tupiocoris notatus | reverse complement strand
TGTAGGAAGAAGTCTTTGTAAAGTCGATTTCCTTTTTGGGACGTGGAAATTTTCAAGCCTAACGTTCACTTTGTCTTTACGATTTCGCTTACGTTTCATCATCGTGGGAAAACAATTTGCGCAAAATCGCCTCGAACGGATCGACGCGTCAAGTCGCGGAGGGGAGTAATGCGGCATTCTATAGGTCATAGGTCAAATCTTGCGAATACCCGAGTGGATTGCCTTTGCATAGCGATGTAGCTGCTATTTTGCGAATAACGTTGCCAGCGGTGAACCAAGCGTTACTTTCCTTACCTAAACTGAGACAAGAGAATAATGTTAGAAGCTTGCAAATGTTTGAAATAGCTGCCGAGTTATAGCTCTAGATATTGAAGGTATTTATAGGCTCAAAAATAAAACTCGATCCTCATTCCGACTCAATATCAAATGTTAGTGAGTCGCAAACGAACTAGATTGTCACCGTTTGAAGTAAAATTTTTGATGTGATTTAATGGCGATTTCTTATTATTTCTTTTCTATAATATATCGACAAAATGCCGAAGAATAATACGTAGCTGAATTTATGATAAATATAGTCTATCATTTTCTGTATTTGTCGAATAAAATTTCATTTTAGGGTAGAACTGACTGCCTAAATTTTTTTTGGTTTATTATTCACTAATGAACTATTGTAGTCGCCCAAGAAAAAAAATTTTCTAATCCGTAAAATTATTTTAGCTCTTTATTATCTAAAATTATCGCGCTTTTCAGGAATTTGGCCTCGGGTTATTCATTTATTTCTCCAGAATTCTTCCCTCTATACTCGTTGCAATAGTCGTCGAACTCTCTTCAGCTGTATCAATAGGCAAATAATTCAACTTTTAATTGGAAAATTGGGAAAAATAATTAATATTATGGAGTTAATAATTAATATTATAGAGCTATGGAGTTTTCCCTTATAGTTACCAATCTTTTGTTTGCCGGAATCGTTCACAAATATTCGCGATATTTACTATCATAAGTGGATGGTTTCCTTAAATCATAATTGATGCAAAGAAATAATAAACCTCTGTACCTACATTTATTATTTTTTTTTATTATTATTTTTTTTTTTAACTGAATACCTATTGACTTTTTGAACCGAGCAGCCCTTGCAATGATTGCCTTTCGGTTCTGGTCTGTATCAATCGATTTTTCACCCCAGCTTTTTTCTTTTTTCAATTTTCCTTCGCCACTTGGGTTTGAAAAGGCGACTGTAATTCCCTTCTAAGGATGTCACTCGAGTGCTGTCTAGCGGTGGCGGATTTTGAGCCAAAAACGACAAACGGGAGGGAGAACGAGGCCACCAGGGCTAACACAATCGATGCCCCCTACGCCTCGTGAAGGGTTCTATTGTGTTCCAGATACCTAGTAACGGTATTTTTAAAAACCGACCAGCTATCATTACAGGAAAAAAATTAGGCGGGTGAACATAGTACGAGCATATTAGGTGAGCGAATATTGAGGTTGTTGGCTGATTAAAAAGGTTTTAATTGATGTCCAGCTATGGGGATATTATCCGTTCTATAATTTAAAATGACTCCATATTTTGTAAATTTACTTCATTATTATTTCATGACGTATTAAATATAAGAATTGTGACCATCCGAAACGTCAAATTTGGAAGAAATTTTCACAGTACTATTTTCAGAAACACTTTCTGATCAAGTGTCTGTGGTAAAAAAATGACATAAGTCGTCACATCTCCGTAAAAAATGAATGAAACTAAATAAAATCTTCAGATAATATTTTCCTGGTAAATGTGCAAAATTAGCCATTTCCGGATTTTCGATAACACACGGTACTTACGAGATGTAACCGTTCAAAGGTTTTTATGTTTTGATTTTTACAGGCTATAGGAGTCTATACTTGTCAACGTTTGTCCTTCTTTTTGGAACTATTGTTGCTTGATAATTGCACTTGTTGATCTATGGTGCCGCCTCAACTCGACTAGGTTTCCATCCAGGAAGTGTTTAACGACCGTTTATAGAACGATTTTTATGCCTCTAAAAAGACTATTTATCCGCCGAATTTATCATGCCGAATTCCTCCGATTCTGAAACATTTCTCACGAAAATTGTCATAACTGGGGAACCGATAAAGCTATCAACCCCGTTCTCATTCGATTCAGAGTCCAAAAATCTATAATTATTTGGCACCAAACATTCGTCAAAACGAGTTTTTCGCTCTCCTCAAAAATACTCTTAAAACTGGCTCATTTCGCTAACGAATTAAGCCAGACAAAATTGTCAGTCCAACATTTATTTTCGTTTTATTTATTTACCTATTTTTTTTTTTTTGTGAAAATTTCGAGTGCTTATATTATTTCATCAGAAAAATGTCCATTTTATGCGCACTACTCAACATCACGCCGAATCTGTTCGTTTCATTATCGAATCGAGAAAAGTTAATATCCTGCTGATATTTTCGTTCAGAATAGAACAGCTTGGCTTTCCGCAGTTGGCGTTGAGCGTGAGGATGAATAAATTAGCGGGCTCGGTTGCCATTTGTATTCTGCGCTGAATAAACGAACAGAAAAGGAGATAAAGTTGTCATGAGGATGCGGTACGAGGAGGATTTTCGGTTTGCGTTTAATAATCCACGAATTTTCTAGTCGGTGCTTATTTCGACGCCACTTTCTACCGCAATGCTCGTGAACGGCAAATCTAAGAACGTTGTAAAAAATAATGTCCGGAAAAATAATTTTAATTAATTTAATTCGAAAAATTAATTTTAACTCATTTAATTCGAAAAATTAATTTTAACTCATTTAATTCGAAAAATTAATTTTAACTCATTTAATTCGAAAAATTAATTTTAACTCATTTAATTCGAAAAATTAATTTTAACTCATTTAATTCGACAAATTAATTTTCTTAGCGTAATTTTTCTCTCCTGTTTTTGTTCTGCGTATGTTCAATTTTCGTTTCGTTTCAGTTTTTTTTTTTTCTTTTGCTTTAGGGTGAGCTAATTTTGTGGGCCAAGATTGGCGTGAATTGGGTTCTTGGCAGTTTTCATACGACAATAATTTAATACGAGAGAATTCGAAAATAGCTTGTAACTTATTTTTATAAGTGGTATTAATTTTTTTTCTATTAAAGATGGATTTCAATCGGATTAGGGTGACGTGAGAAATTGGCACGGGTGGTTTTTCCGCGTATTTCCCAGAGGATGCCGTAACGACCGTATCGCTGTTTTGCTACTTTCTTGACCTCTAGCGGCTCCGTATAAAACTACTATAGCGGCAGAAACAGTTCTATAACCAGCCGCTAGAACACGGATGCTGCGCTAGTTCGGAGTTGGATTTCCACCTGTTACGAGGTCGCTAGATGAACTGAGTGAAGCTATAAGTTCTGCAACACGAGCACGGAAAGTAAAATAGGAGGAAACATTTTTCAAACGCTTGATTTTCTGCCAAATTCAAGCTGAAGTGTGTTTGAATTAATTACCCCTGTTGTATTGTTGTTTATTTCGCTAAAGAATTGAGCCGTTATCAGACCTAATAGGTTTTTGGTGAAAATTTTAAGAATTCAGCCGTTAAAGTTTCCTCAGAAAAGTGTTGATGGTGGAAGACGACAGACAGAACTTTTTTGGTTGGATATCCAGTTTCTACATGCCTTGAAACGTAAAAAATCAAAATAAAATTTTTAAAATAGTAAATTTCGAGAAGGGTTAGAACAATTTTTTTGCGATTACAATGGTTTATTAGTTATAATAATTTTATTATTAATAAAAATAATAGACCAAAATAATACTGTTATTCGCAACTTCTATAATTACCCCTGCGATTTCCAATATCCCCGTCATAGACAGTTTTCTATTCGCTACCTACTTTAAGAGTCCATTTTGGCGAAGACATAAACTGGGGAATCGCATTTCTATTCACAACTCAAAAGCTCCTCAAATTCACGCACGTTTTGTTACAAGCTTAGGGGATGTCTCACTACAGAAACAGTTATTTTAATCTATTTATATGACACTGCACAACGAGGAGGAGGAGAGATTTACTATTAATTGAAAAATTGGCCGGAAGGATTGAGAACAAAAAAATTGGGGATGCTCAAAACTTGAGGCCATTGGTTGAATAACCGGGAAGATCTTCAGTTTCCATTTTGCCTTTGATTTTTCTTGGGGGAGAGTGTTACCCAAATCCTTGCGACGAAGGCATAAAGGCGACTAATCCTTGATGGTTTTTCAATTTTTTTCTAAATTTTTTTATTAAGATTTTGAATTAAATTTTACTAATTTTTCCCACAGGAGCTATATTTCTTTAAATTATCGACCTTTGCGAAAAAATTCCGAAATTGAAACTTCACAAGTATGAAAATCAACTATTGAAATCATAGCAATTTGCATATTTTCACTCTAAATTCGAATTCTACATCTAATTTCCTTAAAGAATTAGTAAAAAATTAAAATCGAACAGTGGTGTTAGTATTTTTAATGAATTTTCGAAGTTGAAGAGCGTAAGAGCGGTGTAACACTAAAAACTAATATTTTTCGTCAAAAATCCGTTCTTCTGACGTCAAATTCGAATTCAGCGTTAAATTTCCTGTAAGAATAGCTTTTGAAATCGCTTAAAAACAGAAGTTTGATCCTTAACCCTTGCCGAGCTCAAAAGTTCGGCCGGTCAGGAGTTCGTTTTACGGTAAATAATTTCTGTGGCGCTGTTCAAATTTTTTCTGGCTAACTTTTTGCTATGCTCGTGTTTATGGCGTCCAAATGAAGACTCCTGGGTAATAAAAAAATTAATTCACGAAAATTTTGACCGCCCGAAGCTCGGTTAAAGTTCGAATTTCGTGAGTTCAAAGACTAATTTTTTTGGACCACTTGCAATTTTTTCCGAGAATTGAAAAAAATCACAAAAATACATCTTGGTAAGATACAACTTTCCTGAAAATTTCAGATTTTTATCTGCATTGAGAGACGAGAAAAAAATCATTAACTGATCGTATCGAAAAATTCGCAGGGGTTCCCCTTGATTTTTTTGTGAAAAATTTTTCGATTTCGATTTTGCTCTAATTTGGCATAATGATAGTTGGTGATGTGTATATAAATAATTTATGTTACATTCTTCGTTTCTTTTGCCCTAAATGGATAGAAAAAAGTTTTAAGTTGAAAAATGGCATTGTTTCGTGAATATCTCACCAATATTTTTGAATACCACGAATTGGCGCATCGCCCATAGTCTATCTATTCTATTCTATATATTTATGTATATAGAAATACATCTGTATTTAAAACCCTTGTAAAGTTATTGTTTTTTTAAACTCATTCTCTGAATGTATTCATTTTAATTTTGATTTATTTTTTTAAATCGCATTTTTGTATAGGTAACGATGATTTTGTGCTTCAAAATTCCCCAAAACGTACTTCGTTATTGGTGTGAGGTAGATTCGAACACTTTAATGAGGATTTGTAGCTAATTTTGTCGTATAGAGGAATGAACTTTATATTCATTCATATTTTCTCTCTTATATTTTTGAAAATTCCATGAAACTAACCGGTGAAATAAATTATTTTCCGACAATTTGGTAAATGCTGGTGTATCGAATTCGTAACTGAATGTTTCGCCTGTACACGGAAATTCGACCACTGAAATCATGACTGTCACTTCAAAGATAAGCCCCTCAACGTCCTTGACACGTGACCGATATCAGTTATTGATCATATTGTACGTTGAAGGATGGCAGTTACCCTTCCGCCAATCGTTAAGTTCAGTGATCCGTATGAGCTCCGACCACTCGTCGCCATTGACCAATCACATGAATTGGTTTTGAGTTCGTGCCCTACTCATGTCACCGTCGTTTGTAGCGTGCAATTCGTTGTCTTGTAAATCCAGAATTCATGTTACATTTCAGTGGGAGAGCTCGTTGATTTATCAATTTCGTAATTTTGGTTCTTTATTCAATAATAAACAATTGTAACCGCCCTAGAAAAAAATTTGTCTAACCCTCAAAATGTGATGTTTTACGTTTCAAGGCATATAGAATCAGAATATATCCAATAAAAAAATTCTGTTCGTCTGCCTTACTCTGTCACACTTTTCTAACGAATTTATAAAAGATAAATTCTTGAAGTTGTCACCAAAAATCAATCGTGGCCTGAAGATGGCTCAATTCTTTAACCAAATCGCTTCCTCAATTTTAAGGGTATTTTTGGGGGGTTTTTAGCGGGAGAAAATTCGTATTTTCCTACGTTTTTCACAAAAAGAACGCTGAATCAAATGGGAACATCGCGGGGTCGATAGCTTTGAAGGTTTTCGAGCCTTTGTGTTGAATTTGAAAGATTTTCACGAATTGGGCATAACTCAAGAATTCTTGGAGCTATAAGAATCGTTCTATACTCGTTGGCATTCTCGTCTAACGCGAAGTTTTCTCTTATAGTTACCAATCTGTTTTTCGGTGGGAACGTTTCTCAAATGTTCGGATCAATTACTATCACAATATGGATAGTCTTCTTAAATCATTATTGAAGCGAAGGAATAATAAACCACAGTGCAATACATTTTAGCGTTTTATTTTTAAAGCTACCCAACCGGTTGAAATATGTAAACATTGCTTAAAACCAAGTAAACACACAAACGCACACGTGTTAACTCAGTTTACGCAGAATTTGGATTTATGTCCTCTCTGATCTATCACCTAAAGAAAAAATTGACTTCGAATTAACTTATTTTCCTGTAAATATGGTTAGTAAATAAATTTTCTTCAATACCAACCAGAATATAGGCGGAAAAAAATTAAATCGGCAAAGATGCCGCTTGAAATTGAATCTTTAAAAATGTGTTCTGTACCTGTTTTCGCTCAAGTCAGCTCCTACAACTAAATTTCCAATTTGTTTATAAATTAACGATCAACATCCTCCAAGAAGGGAAAGCCAGGCGCACGTATAATTAGATTTTACGGCGGACAAGTTATTTTTATTTGGCTCACACACGAGATAGGGGAAAAAAGAAAAACTACAAACACACGCCGCCGTTTTAAATGGTTCTAATTTTGGTGAGGGCTCATTCCTTCTCTAAGCACCCGTTTACGAGGTGAATGCGTGGGCCAAAATGATTTCCGTCCGACGGATATCTCTTCCCGTCCGCATCTTCACCAATTTGCCAAGTTTTTTTTTCCGTCGATACCTAGTTCGAAGGATTCTTCAACTGTCATTAATAGTTGATGAACGAGTATCGCACGTGAATTGCGAGACGTTTGAATAGCTAAATATTATTTTAACAGTTTTAAGACTAATGATTTTGTCCTGTTTCGAGATTCAATCTTCTGATTGAGCTTCAAAAGATATCTTTCGAGAAAAATCGAGCATTTTTACCTCGTTCCGTTGAAATCGAGGACACCCCCAATAGTTTTTATTTTCCTTTTTCCCTGTGATTCCAGAAAGGTCTCGTTAATTTTTATTTACTTAGGTATACATTATAATATCATTTTTTTTTTAATTTCAAAAGAATGAACACTTAAATATATATTGTCTAACCTACTGTGCTTAAATGAACTACAAAAATCTTCCATTGAAAAAAAAATTAAATAAATTAAACATAAATGCTTCTAAAGAGTAGATCGACTCGCTCGTACCCTAATTTTATAAGCCAAGTGATAATTATTGTTTTTTTGTTTTTTTAAGTTAGTACATATACATTAGTTAGTACATAATATATAACATAATACACTCATATTTTATTTTTCCAATCTATTTTTGATTCGCAATTATGGAATATTGATTTTCCTTTGAAAACTCCATGATTACCATTTATTAATGAATGGTTTATCGCTACCTTACATAATTACCTTGACTGGGCGAGCAAAAGGCGTCTACTCTCAGCTGCATGGTGATGTTCTGCGTGTGCAATTGCCGCCGCCTGCTGGGCCGCCTTTTCTTTCTTCTCTTCGTCCGTTTGCCCCCGACCCGACCCGCCCCCAGGCGGGTAGGAGAACCAGAACTGGTGGGCCAGCTTGCCGACCTAACCCTGTTAACAAAAAAGTTTTTTTTTTTAGGAGAAGAAATATTTTAAGTTTATCGACATTTTTTAAAATGTTTTTAATCACATTTCTGTTTATATTTTTTCGTACTTTGATTATTCTCAGTTTTGTACGTTTTTTTGGTGGTATGGTTGCATTAACAGCGATTTCAGCTTTACAACACTCCTATTTTCGATTCCGGCAAAACCAAATATTACATTGGGTTTTTATTTTTTATGTGAATGAATATCGACCATAATTTTTTCATGTTTTATTAAAAACGGTTCACAAAGAAAGCTTTTTAAATAGGCAAACCTGAAATTTATTCACAAACCAAAAAAAAAAAAATAATAATAATAATAATAATAATGCCAACAACATTCTAACTAATTTCATATTTCTTTCATTAATTTTCTTTCATTTCTAATTTCAATGCAACGTTGTTTTGTTTCACCTTAATTCGCTGAAGAAGGACCCTAATTTGTTAATGTAGTTTGATCAATCCAAAAAAGTTGTGGCTCTCTATAGGGTCACGAAATTTAGGGATTCATTTTCAACTCGGACTCGGATGGTTGCATTATTTTATGTCTACAGCTGGTACTCAATTGTCTCACGAACTTTTTCTCCATTTCACCATTTATTAATTATGCAAGTTGAGGAGCCCCTGTAAAAAAATTATCGCCGAATTCGCCATTTGTCGTTTCTTATATTTTCCTCATTTTTTAAACTTTTTTCAAATTGAAAAATCCTTGGATACTTCTATTGTATCCGATGGTAAATACTGCAACGTTGATATCAATTGACCGCCCTGCCTTGTGCCCGAGCTGGATGAACTTTCCTCCTCGTTTCCATACCTCAACCGACCGTACTGTTCGTACTCCTACCCTGTTGGCCTCAAACAACCTAGAACGTACGGCCGAACGCAACGTTGTACACAACTCGTTCGTATGGCTCGCGCCCCTAGCGGCGGATGACGTCAAGCACCGGCCCGGACTTGGGGATCAATATAACGGGGTTCCCGCAGGAGTCGCTTCAGCTTCACCCTTATACATCTCATCCTCTAACAAACGTCTTCCTCCAACAAGGACCCCCATCTTAAAGGACATCTACCACTACTTCTCGAATAGCACACAGCCCCCAACTACAATTACTAGGTTTCATAACAATATTGGTTTGAATTTTTTTTTATCAGTTTGGTTAAAATGTGCTTCAACAGCGGCCGTTGAACGTTTATAATATTGGTTGGTGTCTATTGTAAGCAATATTAGGTTGTTGAGAAAGTGGAAAAAAAATGTTACGGTAGCGGACACGAAATTAGGCGGGTGGCCCTCGGCCGCGCTTAGCCCACACGAACCAAGCCCCAAATATGGCCTTAATGTGGCCCTCCTAATTCAGACCGTTGACCTTTGAATTGGTCCAGGGAGCGGAATAAAAAGAAAAATTAGCGTTTTAGTTGAGCCGTTGTATTTTCCTCGCGTTATAGTCTATATTTGATGTCATAGGATCACTATTTACTTCTATAATCAATACTTCTATCGAGGATGGAGTTCGCTTTCAATCGTTTGCCAACAGAAAGATGAAAAGCCTTGAGCTGAAATATAATGTTACCCTGTGTGGTCTCGCCAACGGTTTTAGGGTGACATCGAACAAATAAACAGATCACATCTCGTGACTCGTCTGATGGATAATAATGTTTTCGGTTTTATCTGACATCTTGACAACCCTCCAGGAACGGGTGGCCGTCGAAATGCATTAAGTAAAATGCTCCCAAGCTTAGAACGCAGCTGAAAAGTTCTTTTTTAGATTTTGGCACCAACCTGAACTGAGAGGAATGTAGAATTTGGAATTACTACCTTGGGAAAATCGTCGACGCCGTCGAATTTCTGCAAATTTTATCGCTCTAATATAAATCCATGTTTTGTCCTGATTGGGAATGCAGAATCGGTGGGATTGTGCGACCGTGCCCTTTTCATGAACAATTTTCACCGAGACTAATTGACCAAATACATCCAATTTGTATCAGGTCAATCTCAAAACATCGTAAACACTGTAGTACCTCGTTTATCAACCCAACTCAACAGCAACAGAATAACAGAAAAATTGGAAAATGAAAGGATTTGATTTATTCGAATTCGGGGCGTCGAATTCGATCAAACATCATCGAGAGATATTTTCACCATTAAAATCAGCATCCCGCGGATTTTTATTTTATTTTTATTTTTTATTTTATTCATTTTTTTTAAATAATAAATGCGAACTTTATTTGTATTAAAAAATACAATTTAAATTATAACAACAGTATTATTAATAACAACATGGAACGTGGGGAGATCCCACGGATAAGTGGATTTTCGGACGATAAAAGAATATTGCGATATTTCCGCTGGATTTGCGTTATTTGAAGTGCCCGGTTGTCGAACCGATGAATAAATCGTGTTGCCGAGCAAACGATAATTCACGCCCTTTAATAAAAATTTTTCTCATAAGCTTTACACTTTGAAAGTGGTCCGATATTCTAGAACGACTTTTTCCCCCTGCTAGACTCATGATACGAATCTCTTCCAACGTTCCGAGATAATCCCGATCTTAGCCAAGAGAAAAACCTCCCGGTTCTTGGCCAGATGTCAAAAACCAAGTCGCAAGTTTTGGAGGTCACATCGTCGTATGTTATGAGAAACTTGGAACTTCATATTCAGATAGAATTCATTTTCGCACGATTCGCTACGAATAAACGACTGCTGCAAGTGCAAAACGTGTGAAATTTGGAGAAAATTGTTCTGTTTCAAATTTTCGGGTGAACGAAATTGGGTTTATCTCTATGGAATCAGTTAGTGATCTTGACTTTTTAATATCCAAACTAGAAATATACCGCTTCCTTTAACGCGTCGTCTCGGCCAATTGAAATTCGCATTTTGAGCTCGATGATTGAATATTCCAATTTCTCGTCTCATTGAATATTTTTATGGAAATTTCATCGCCCGTGACATACGAATGCACTCTCTAACCGTGAAATTCGCGACGGATGCATTTTGCGCGCTCGTTGCGAATTGAAAAATATCTATATTATATGCGCTTATTCAAAATGATTCATCCTGCACAAGCTCAACGATCCGAGTCGGATGCAATTGGGCGCGGGATCGGAGGCTCATTCAACCATTTCACCGGTCGGCTTTTTCTCATCTGGATAGTTTTCTATATTATATCGAACGTTTTAAAAGAGCCATAAATTACTCACTATCTAAGATTTGACATAGACAAGTCGAAGAGCTAATTTTTGCCTGCTTTGCCTCTTTTTTAGGATGCTCGGGGGGTAAATGTGCTCAAATTCGCGAGGAAAGTATAAACGACCAGACATGAATTACAGGTGTTTGCCTTTTGGCGACTTTTAGCAGAAAATGACGCTGATTGGCTCGTACTGAAAATCGACCATCGAATTTCGACCCGGAAACACGTAATTTTCGAGGTGGAAATCTGATATTTTGCAACAAAAAAAAAAAAAAATAAAAAAATAAAAAAAAAAAATAATAATAATAATAATAATAATAAATGTATTCGGCAAAAATGATTATGACTTCGTTGGCCAGCCAAGCAGAAGGTATAGTTCAATTTTGACCTTGAAGTTGCACAAAATTTCGAAAAACAATACGCGAATTAAAGAGACAAAAACTCTCTTTGTTGTTTGCTATTTGCTGTAATGCAACTATTTTACTTCAAATTATGTAATTGAGAAAAATAATTACTTTCTAAATTACGACAGTTGCCAAGGACTTCGACCTTAGTTTCCAACTAGGGTCTAGGCCCCTTTGGTGCCCCCCCCCCCGTATTACATGATTTTATATAATACTGCATCGGTTTTTCAACTTATGAAAAGTGTTAGCCAAAGTAGACAGACCAACTTTTCAAGTTTTCCGAGATTTCTAACTTTCACGCTCGATAACTTCAGTAAAAAGTCGTCAATTCAAAGTTAAATACACCAAAACTTGGTGTAATTTAATTTTTCACATTTTCCCCATGTAATGTACCTATCTAATGCTCAACGATTTGAACAATATTCTTCAAATTGGTGAATTGTGCACAAAAAAATCCATTTTTAAACTTTGAAGACCGTTCTCGTCCATTTATACCGAAATAAACAAAAAATGTAACATAAATTATTGATATGCACATCACCAACTATCATTATGCCAAATTAGAGCAAAATCGAAATCGAAAAATTTTTCACAAAAAAATCAAGGGGTACCCCTGCGAATTTTTCGATACGATCAGTTAATGATTTTTTTCTCGTCTCTCAATGCAGATAAAAATCTGAAATTTTCAGGAAAGTTGTATCTTACCAAGATGTATTTTTGTGATTTTTTTCAATTCTCGGAAAAAATTGCAAGTGGTCCAAAAAAATTAGTCTTTGAACTCACAAAATTCGAACTTTAACCGAGCTTCGGGCGGTCAAAATTTTCGTGAATTAATTTTTTTTATACCCAGGAGTCTTCATTTGGACGCCATAAACACGAGCATAGCAAAAAGTTAGCCAGAAAAAATTTGAACAGCGCCACAGAAATTATTTACCGTAAAACGAACTCCTGACCGGCCGAACTTTTGAGCTCGGCAAGGGTTAAGAATCAAACTTCTGTTTTTAAGCGATTTCAAAAGCTATTCTTACAGGAAATTTAACGCTGAATTCGAATTTGACGTCAAAACAACGGATTTTTGACGAAAAATATTAGTTTTTCAGTTTTTAGTGTTACACCGCTCTTACGTTCTTCAACTTCGAAAATTCATTTAAAATACTAACAGCACCGTTCGATTCTAATTTATTACTAATTCTTACAGGAAATTAGATGTAGAATTTGAATTTAAAGTGAAAATATGCAAATTTTGAAGATTTCGATTATTTAATTACACTTTATGATTTTCATACTTGTGAAGTTCTCCAAAATCATCTCCGTTCCGTATCGAGCACTTATTACAATTGCAATATTTGTATTAACTACGTAACTATGAAGTGTTCATAATCAGAGTTAAAACCGGCGAACCGAATTATTCACGTTTCGTGTAAATCGGCTTACAAATTGTCTGCGAACCGAGGGTGTATTTTCTGCTTTCTAATAAAGCCGTCGCTCATGACATTTCACCTTCGGAGAAATGAGAGCGAAACTGTGCGAGGAGAGGACAAGCGCATACAATGGCCCCCTCTTGGATCTCCTTCGGTGAATGCGGTATTGCTGGTGGCAAGGGAAGCTGACACCTGTAGTAACCTGCGCGTGATGTTCCGTTGCCAGTGTCGCTTGTCAGTGGCCCGGTCACACCCGAAAATGTCGAGCCCATCGATTGAAAAGGGCGCTCAAGTGAGAACTGCACAACTGCGGCCTAGAGGATAAATTTACGGTATTGTCCATTCGCCGTGACAGTTTTCAGTTTTCGAATAAATCGGTTGTTTTCCAACGGGAAAAAAAAGAGTCGATCAATCCAAAGTGGATCTTTTATTATTATTTTTTTTATTTTATTTTTTTTTTTTTTTTTGTAATCCGGCGTTTTTAGATGTTTTTATAGTTGAATGATACATCTTGATTAATTTGAAATTATCACATTATTTTCTGTTGGCAGAAGTAGCCGATGCGAGTTTTTTCGTATTTTAATTCGATCAACTTTCGCCGATTTGGGCGTCTCGAGCAAAAAATCTTATGAACGCCCTTTTCTCAATCGTTGACACAGATAATTCACAGCTTGTGCAATCGTTAAAAAATCTATGCACCGATGAAAATAGAATGAAGACGATCGACACCTCCGAAAGTTCTCTTCTGTCCAGAAGGGCAAGTGGAAACTCCTAGCGGTGCCAACGTATCGAATTTCATCGAAATCGATTAGACTACCGCTATTGTTGTTACTTCGCCCCATCGGAGGGGAAATCTCAGTATCCTGCAAAGAACCCGAAGTTAAATAGACCTCATGTGACTCGGCGATTCGATGTTTAATATCGGTTAACGAATTGGATAATTTCGCCCATAACTTAATTCGACAGAAATGTTAGTTTATTGTCTCTTTTAATTTTCGCCTCGACATTTCTTGGTCATGAAACCGAAGTCTTTTTTTTATTATTCTTGTTAGAAACGTGTTATATTATTTTAGCTGGTAATTGTTTATTTATTGTGTAAAAATATGTAAATTTAATTAGTTTGTAGATTTTCGAAATAATTGAATTAGTTATTCTCCTCTATTTGTTTTGTTTTTATACGTAGGGGAAAAAATGAAGGAAATTCTCTTCTAATTAATTTTACTAGCTGCGTACCCACTTTCTCCCCATTGGTTTCGACTTAGTTCGTCGCTTACCTACTTTGCTGTTTTTTTTTTTTTTTTTTTCATCTGGCTTGAAAATTACTATTCTGCTACTTTGTTTTTCCTTTCCATTGGATTGTTAATAATACTCTTCGCTATCGAAAATTTCTCGTCACCAAAGTTACTGCCAAATTTCACGTTCATCTTTTGAAAAAAATGTTCCCATAAAATTACTCCTCGATTCGTCGTGGGGATAAGGTTGAGGCGTTATCTCATTTTGAACTCCTATATTTCGAGCGCTTTCGCCATTCAATGCCTCTTCAGGAAAACATCTTCTTCGTAAATTTTTTAAAATAGGTCATGTAAGTAGCTTTAAAAGGCTGGTCATTAATTGCTCATTAATTAATTAATTATTTAATGAGTTTAATTGATAAATTTAATTAGTTCATTAATGGCTCAGTCATTAATTAGCTGGACTGTCATTAATAGGAAATTTCTAAAATACGTCCGCTTTTTGAACCTAGAGGCTTATAAATTAAAATAATAAATAGGGGGACTTGATTCAAATGCAGGGGTGAACCTCAAACGTGGAAGTGGTTTTACTTATGACAGAAATCTGATCGTTCTCATCGAATATCGCATTTTCGTTCATCTTCCACGGGTGCATTTTGTTCTTCCGAAAGTCGTCGCGTATTTTATCCAACGTTTTCCCACATTCGGTCGATTGAAGGACGAGCCTCGCTCGCAATTGCCAATAAACGTGGGAACCGATCTGGACACGCTTCGAAGCGTTCGATTCTTTCCGTAGTAGTTCCAGTTGGAGTTGAAAATAATTACACGGTCCGTTCTAACGAGCCTCAACGAGATAAAGCAGTGTTCGCGAATAATGCGGAAGAAATCTATAGAGGCGATATTTTTTTCTCCTCGAAACTTTTCTATTTTGATTATTTACTGTTCTTCCAAACATTGCGCAATACAGGTGGAACAGTTAGGTCGTTATCGATGGAAACAATCGCAATCATCTGAATCAACGTTCTCATAGCGTAGTTTTTTGAAGTAGGGGCTCCTATTGATGCTCGTTCAATGCCATATATAGAGGCTTCTTCTTGGGCGGATTTTGTCCAGTCATACCTGCCGTTTCGCATGGGAATCCAACGGTGTATTCCTAGATTTCACCGTTGAGGAGTCCCTGTCGTAAACCCGTAGCATAATCAGTCGTTTGCATCGAAAGATTGATCATCAGCGGGATTCTTATAGTTCAAATCTGACGACATTTTAATGTCAGTTACCGTTGAATGTGATCCGTTCATGTGAGAACGTCTGGTTGAATTTCATCGTGATATTCGTCATCATAATTGTTCCGCGTTGGAAATGTTCGCCGCGTTCGTGTTCGTTTTCTACGCCTGCGTCGTTGAATCAGCGCCAGTTCAGTATTCGGATACTCGGTATGTATTTTCTTAAAAGTATTTCAATTTCTTGGAATTTAATTGATTTGAATTACCGTATAGTTTTGTTTGAAAATAATTTCTCTTTTTCGAATAAACGCATTTTTTGCTGGCTGTGAAAACTTAATTAAATTAAGCACCAATGTGAAAAAAATTTTCTTGGAAACAAACAACAATTTTTCAAAGAAAAAAATTTTTTTTGAACATGTTCTACTGTGTTGTATTTTTCAAGTTTTAAAAATTCCGTGTTGTTTAAATTCAGCCAATACTATTTCTGAAATTTAGTTTTGAAAACTCGAAAAATCGACCTATTTTAGTTTTGAAATATTTAAAAATTATAAAAACCTCCAATTTTTCTATGAAAATAGTTTTACCATTTTAGAGAGTTTATTCGACATTTTTAATTCCGGAGTGCGCATTTTGCGGCCTTTTTCGAACGCCAGTTTATTTTATTTCGACCATAAATATCATCTCGTGACCCATCTTCTCGAAGGTTTCTCCTTAGAAGGCTTTTCGTGGTTTTTTGCTTGCAATGCTGGTAAATTAACCATCCGTTTATATTGGTGTTGGTTAAGAGTAGATGAGGTAGCTGATGCTACTGAGCTAAGCGTGTTAGCATGAAGGTCGTTTGTCTTAGGAGCGTCTGACCCGCTCTGTCTACCCTGCGAGGAGAAAACGCCTTTTTTCTTCCTCCTGAGCCACTAAATCGTGGATCGATTAGTCCGACCTAATGTAATATTGATCGAGGGCAGTTGTCTTCCGGGGAAAACGAACCACGTCATTATGTTCGTCGGAAGAAACCGTCCGGCCATTATACCATAAAGGCTCCAAAACTGATGCGTTCGTAAAGCGTTAACTTCGTACCGTTTATTGTATGACGAAGTAATTGAAAAAAGTTATGCTCCATTCATTCCATTTGGTTTATTTGTGTGTACGATCATGTGTTAATTATGGGAGCTCAAAGAAAGGCTATTTATTTCGTGCACTATTCACGTACGATGAAATGCAATGTATTTAACCATAATGTTTCAGATACGACGGGATCGAGTTGAACCGCCTTCTCAAGAATGACGAATTGTACTTGAAATTATTCCAGTGCGTAATTGGACGGAACAGGTGCACTCCGGATCAAGAAGATCTAAAAGGTTATTCCAAAAATTTGAACTTTTCTCGTGGCTTGTTCTCAGAATGAACGAAAATTAAAGAAAACCTTTTTCTTGACATTGTATTGGGTAGGTGAGGGGGAGAAGAACCAGGCGACATATTCTCCGATTTTTTATTTTCCGGCCGAGCACTTTCGCCCCTTCGGGCATCATCAGGGCGATGTGGAACCATAGGTTACCACACTTTTTCTTGACCATTATCCAATTACTTATTGAAAAATATAGAATTTTGTGCAACACACAGTACTTCCTGATACGAACCTTCACAGTTGCTAAGATTTCTTTTGGCGAAAATAATCGAAATATTCAAGCGCTGAAGGTTTTATTTTAATGATTGGGAGATAACGCTAAGTTTTTATAGCATTCAAAACTTTATTTATTGGACGAAACTTTTATTATTTCGGATAATTATTAAGACTACGCCTCTTCATTGAAATGGCGTTCTACCTTTCTGAGTGATCTGTAGATATTTTCCCCTGCTTATTAACTTGTTCCTAGCTGTATTCTTTATTTGCCATTAGACGGACTCGCTGGAGCTATGCTTGATAATTGCTCCGCGTGCAGCGAGAAGCAGAAAATCGGCACCAAAGCGTTTTTGGAGCATTTAATCAACGAAAGGCCGTCGGACATGCGTTTTCTCGAAGGCGAATTCGATCCGGACGGCTCCTATAGGAAAACCTACGAACAGAACCGTTCGAATTCTGTCGACAGTCGCAAGAGGAGCGCAATTTTGGAACAAGTTGAACTTCTCACTGGGCAACTGAAAATGCTCAAAGCGACCAGAGCGAAGCAGATAAAAAAATAGGGTAAGTTAAATTATGTCTTCATTTCCTATGAGAAAATCACAGAACAAGAGTATTTCGAGCGAATGTTTGGTAGGAAAATTAAGATATTTGTTTTCGGGAAATGAAATAAAAATTGAGGCGTTTTTTGTTCCAGGGAGTGAAATAAAAATTAAAATGTCAGTTTTCAGAAATGAAATAGAAATCAAGATGTTTGTTCGTGAGAAGTGGAATAATTTTCGCGTTTGATATTTCATGAAGATTTAAGCACCTTTAAGCAAGATTTAAGGTCCTTCCAGGTCCTTTTTGATCATGGCTTATCGCTTTTTGTTGAATCAGTGAACCAATTTCTATAAGATTACTCATGAGCCATTGCAGCAGCAAAAGGTGCCCAAGAATCTTGATAATTTTAAGATATTTATGTCGCGTCTCGCCTTTCGTCAAGAGCCTGATACGACACTAGTGGCAAGTACGGATAAGAGCTCCTCAGATGCTCTTAGGTCTGCAGACAAGCTCTCAAGGAATCACACTCGTTGTTTACCAAGCCGCCTGACACAGGAATGGCAATATCAAATATCCTTTCCCGATAATCAATTAACACGATGTGGTTTGTTTGCGATGGGAAGAAAAATCAATCGCGAAAATGCGGGTCGGTCGCAATAAAATCGTTTTGAAGAAAAAAAAAAAAAAACAACAACCGTTATTTTCCACGAAGCGGATTATCAAGAGATCTTATTTCATTCCGTTGTGTAAACAGCTTCTTCCTTATTCTACGTTTCTTGCTATTTTCTCCCTTTCTGTTTATTTTATTTATGAGGACAGATGGAACTACCTATACTGCTATAAAACCCACCTTTCCAAGGCACTCTTGTCCTTACATCTAGCACAACAAGCACCGCTGGCAATAACCTCTAATAGCTTCACGGAAAATGCGCTCCTACATTGCTTCTCTAAGGAGAACGGTTTTCTTTCAAAATGATCAATTTTTCCAATTTTCATGCGCGAAACCAGGCCATCGAGCGTTCTATGGTTTGTATACTCTGCAAACGGTCTGTTTGGGTCGTTTGGGAGCTTACTTTACTTCATAAATCGACAAGGGTGTATATTTTTTCTATAAACTTTTTTTCCCTTGAAAATATATATTGAACATCTGGAATCGACTAAAAATTCCAAATCCTATGGTTATTGTATTGATATATCCCCCATAAAGTTTATGTTTTATTCTATACCTACTCGTACAGTGATTTATTGTGTCATTCAATAGATACTCGAAAGAAAATCTTTAAATTATCAATATTTTCGTTCCTTTGAGCCTGATGATTGGATTTAAAATAAATCTGATTCGACTTCCATTTATTTTTTTTAACTTCCATTAATGTAATATTACTTCTCCTGATGGTAGTTAGTAGTGGACAGTGTGTCCGCCTGTGCATGTGTCTGTGGTAAAAAAAAAACACAAATCTTTAATATATCTATGAAAAATGAATGAAACTCGATGAAATTGTCAAAGAATGGTTTCCTAATAAATGTGTAAATTAGCCATTTCCGGATTTTGTACAACACACAGTACTTCCGAGATATAACCGTTGAAAAATTTTCATGTTTTGAATCTTACTGTCTATTAGAGTCAATAATTTTTATATTGTGTGGTCATAAAATGTTCATTATAGCGAGCTGACGATTCTTGGTTTTTTGTATATTGGGTCACATACGTTACCTCCACGTTATGAACCTTTTTCACGATTTTGCTAGTGCGTATTTTGTATTTTGATTTTTACAGGCCGAAAAAATCAATATATTTGACCATTCAAGGTCTTGAAATGTTTGGGAAGGCGATTGAATGAAGTCCGATTTTTATAACGTGGGTCACATACAGTACTTTCTCGTTATTCGCATATTGATTATATGTTGATTTTTTCTGACTGCAAAAACGATTATTTAAGCACTGGAGAACTTGAAACGATTTTTTATGTCTGCCGATTGTCGTTTAATTTTTCTTATTACTGTCACACACCGTACTTCCTCGTAATTCTTATTTTCAGTTATTTTGTTGGTGCACGTTTGTATATTTGGGTCTCCTTGCTTTAAAAATGTCTCCATTTCACAAAATTTGACTTATATTGTTATGTTTCTGCACTTCCGCATTATTAATCTATTTCGTGCGTTTATCTATTTTTGGGTTCTCCTAGCTAGTGTTTTAATAACAGTTGTAGAGTAATAACATTTCACCATAAGTACTAGCTTCTTGATTTTATGATAGGTTATTCCTGTTACACCACTGGTTTGAATATTGTTATTCTATTGAAAATATTGTTTTTATTATATTTCACATTTTTAGGTTGGTTATCTCGCTCGGTTGTATTTTTCACGCAAGCTAAGCTGAACTTGGTGGAATATCGCCTTCCTATAGGTTATCACCGAGTAAGGATTAAGGAGTAAGGATTGGAAAACTCTCATAGCCTAACCGGGGGTTATTCCAAGTTTTAGAAGTCATTCTATGCATTTCCATGGGCGAAAAATCGTCCATGCATTCGAATGATGGTGAGAGAAATGTGGGGTCGCTTTTTAGCTATCCTCGCAGTTTCAGATAATCAACTGGTACCTTTTTCACCACTTAGAAATATTTAACTGGTACCTTTTCCACACATATAAGAAGCAGATTTGTCCTGCGCCGATATTTGCACTTCGGACGCTTTTCAGTTAATGTATTGTAATAATACTGATGTGTGTTTAAAGCCCTCTCGATGATGATCATATTATGCAACTGGTGTGATGGGTTCGTTACTCACCTTCTCTTCACTATGAGAAATAATCCATAAATCCGCTCTAATTAACCGTCGAAGCACTAAACCTACTACTGTACCGGTGTTAATTTGACAAATTCGACAATATACTCGCTTTACGCACGCTAGATTAAAACCCTTTGATTATTGCGGTTCGATCATTTGTGACAGCTCAGTTTCAAAATTGGCATTTTTCTTTGTATTTTTTTCAAGTCCGGTACCAAAGACACAACGAGGTCAGACAGGCACAGGCGGGGTTCCACGTCAGTGTCAGATGTGGCGGCTGTATCGCCCAGCGCCGCCCCCGAAATCCGCGCGCGCCAAATGTTCAAATAACACGGCCTCCTTCGCACACTACGCGAGCGCCGGTTCGCAACTGAACTTCAAGCCACCCCCGCTTCAGCCGCCTCATCTGAGACGAGGAGGTGACCAACGCGGATAGGAGTTGCATACCTTTGCAATAACCTCGGCAACCCGAAGAGCACAGCCATTGTACGTTATAACCAGCGATAACAGAACAGCTTGAAAAATATAAAGCGGGATTCTTGTTTAACGAGGGGTTCTCCTTGAGGCATCATTGGATAGTTATTATACAATAATAACAGAAAATAATAACCAAAACAATTATAATAAAAACATAATTATACGGAATGTATATAAATGTTCCTCCATAAATCAATTTTCCATAAATTAATCAATTTTTATAACGAAAAATCTTTCCCGTATTTTAGTTTCTATGACTG
Organism: Tupiocoris notatus; assembly: GCA_037159825.1. Taxonomy (NCBI): domain Eukaryota; kingdom Metazoa; phylum Arthropoda; class Insecta; order Hemiptera; family Miridae; genus Tupiocoris; species Tupiocoris notatus. The sequence goes on along the minus strand of JASJUZ010000029.1, from coordinate 680,939 downwards.
TCAGGCTGTGACCAAATTATTACAAGTTTACAGTTCTAAGATTTTAAAGCGAAAAACCGTATTTTGTAGGGTTGGGTCCAGTATAGTTTTTTAGCCTGTGATGCATTTTCAACTCGTATTAACAACAGTACTAGTTATAGTTTGAAAATGGTAAATGAAAAGGACAGCGATCATTTTTAGCAATATAGACTGGTTACAGGCCCTGAAAAAAAATACATTTTCCGAAAGCACAACAATGTTTTACGACCCTGCCTCCTAATTATTACTACAATTTAATTAACACATACAAGTTAATAAAAAATAACTAATAATTTTAAAGAAGTGGAAATTCCTGCTTCGTAATTAATTTCCGATATTATCCCACATAATACAGTATTATTATTAGAAGACTATAAGAGTATAAGCGAGCATGTTTTGCCTAGTAGTAATTGTGTTCTCCATTCTGTTCTTGCTGAATAATTGAATGGACTTCTCCCGTATTGTTTAATTGTTTAATCTATCTCTGCATGCAGGTGGTTCGCTAATATTGGGATACCTTCGATATCTCCTGAATAGATGACTGGGAAATCGTCTGCCTGCTAAGCGTGTCGCCACTACGTTCGATCGCCTCCGAACACTGTATTCATCTCGTACCGATTGAATCAGCCAACTACGGGCATCAATTGTAGCTGCAATGTAAAATACCTCATTCCACTAATAGGTGGCAGTATCAGTATTCAATAAAATACTGATAGTTTATTTTCAAATGAAATTCTTACTAATAAAACGAATAAATTTGATTTTTTTTTTTTTTGTAAACAATCGATAGAACATTGGTTGAATTATTCGATCAAGGTTGTCGAAGAGAATCTATTAATTTCATTCGCTTCACAGTAATTTGTTACCTCGAAGGTTTACATCTTCAGGAACAAAAGGTTTTAATTTTTGTCTGGATAAAATTTCTCCTAGTTCCTAAAACATCATTAAAAAAACGTACGTCGGATTAATGCAATAGAGATTATAGTTATTTTTATGTAAAAGAAAAATATGAATATACATGGTCAAAGATTCGCGTTACCTATACATCTGTTTTCTATGAGCGCGATTTTTAAGGAAAGCTGGTCTAGGAATTGTATGGAATTCTAAAATTCATATATATCCTCCCCGTTCTTTATTTTACTCAGTATCTAACTGTCTGAGGTGCGAGCTCAAATAAAACGTGTCCGCTAGGTTTGGTACGTCTGATAAAAATCTACCCTAATTCATGTAAACGAGAGAGCAACTAAAAGGATGTTTCAACTTTCCCGTTCCTAGATCAAATCTTTTCTGAAACGTTCGGGCTCCCGCTAGCTCAAAAAATACGATTTTTTTTTTCATTTTTGTAAATTCACAAAGCGGCTTTGCAAGAAGTAAAATGTGGCCCACATTTGCTCAGATTTAATCTATAAAAACCATAAAGAAAATACTTTTTAGGTTAAGAAAAAAACATTAGAAACCAGAGTCGATTGGAGAAATTTCAGTTGCTATTTTTTTTTTTTTATGTTAAGATTTAATCGGATGAAATCTTTTTTTTTTTTCTTAAAATTGATGAACATATTCTTCGTGATTGAACCAAAGGCTGTTGGGAATAATAAACCATTTTGCAACGTTTTATTATCTTTTTATTATTTTTGCTCAGGTTTCATTATTTTTCTCAAATGTTGCTTTTTGCACCATCTCATCATTTTCTCTGTTCAAAAATTATTAGTTCACCTTGGAATTCATTTACAACTTATCATTGTTCTCGTATAAAAAATTTAGTTTGCGAATGCTGGTTTCTTCGAACTGATTACGTTCAACAAGTTGTCACTGAGTCACTTGTTCTTTAGCAATCTAGTTGTGCAATCGTTTTCGGTCCATCGACCATTTTCACAGTTCTGTCGATAGTTTTTCTCGCTGAAAAAAAATCAGACCTCTTGCTCAGAGGTTTTCGGCGTAAACAAGCCCAGTTAAAGGCAGCTCGATTCTCGAATCGCAATTATTAATCTTTGACGGTAGTTCTTCACAAATACGGCTGCCCGTGCGGAGAAAAAATATTAATTTTACCGCGTAATTAGCCATTTCCTAACCGATTCTCGCCTGAATTGTCTCAGTTTTACGCTTTAACGGTCTTCCCGGCCTATGCTCCCCTTCTGCCTTTTCCGTCATCCATCCTCAACCTCCCTCCATCATTTGATTCTAGTCTCGACAGGTACAAACAGGAAACTTGCGCTCAGTTCCATCGCGGATCTTGAGCGGCCAGTTCTTGGATTCGTGCCTGGATTTAACTTAATATCGGCCGATTTCACTTGTAATTCCCTTGCAGTTTAGGAGATTTAAAATGATTCATTCGAGGAAGAAACTATAGTAAAAACACTAAATTAAAATAATTTACGTTGACGCGATCTGTTTCAAAACGTTTCATACTGATTTATTTCTACTTTTTTTTTAATGTTGAAAATTTTCACGTGTTGAATTAAAATAAGCTAGAAACAATGGAGAATTTTACAAGTATTCCCGTATATTAAGTATTTGTATTTTCATGTATATTTTTTGTGTATTAGTTTTTACAACTTTGCCAAATTCAGGAATACGATGTTCCGGGTAACATTAGGAAGTTTTGGTGCTTTGGGCGTTTTTGAAAAAATAAATCGTGCGAGTTTTAGATACTTTTTAAAATAATGAGTTTCTTATGTTTATCGCCTAGTAGATGACGAATCGTGGTGGCTATTAGAAATATACTCGTATAATTTTACAGAGTATCCAAAACTCCAACGTTTAATTTGTGACAGAGGACGCAATGCTCTGACACTCAATTCAATTTATAAGTGATCAAATGGCAACGTTGAAATTTGAATGAAAACTCGTTGGAATTCAATAAAAATAGAAATAGGGAAATTTTTTTGTCAATTTTAAATTCGTATTACATTTTTATTTTCCTCGACTTGAATTACATATAACTTCATTCTCCTAAAGGCAAATACTCGGGACTTCGATTAAATTGAACTGTCTCGTACCGTGATCGCGTGATGAGATATGCATTTTGTCCATAATTTCTGCTCGTTTTGAACATTTAGCCTGGAATGTGTCATCCGTTGACGGCGTTTTTTATTGTTACGGGCACCTGCCTCTTCGAAAATTGTTTGAAGAAAATCGACACCTGCAGCCGAAAAGGCGAGAGTAAGTTGGACGTAGTGTTGGATTAAAATAAGCTAGAAAATCACGTTCCGCGCAGTTACGTAAAATGAAAATCCCATATATCCTAACTCTGGTAATTTTAATCATTTTTTATTTCCTAATTTTCGAATTAAAAACTAATTTTTCCACTGACGGTACAGCTGAAATTTTTTTTTTTAACTGGGGAACCAATAAAATATATATATCAATCCCGCGATAGTCTCATTCGATTCAGCGTTCAAAAATCTATATAAAATTATATCAAATAGGTACACCTTCTTCTGAAAAGCGTTAGGAAATACGAATTTTCTCCCCCTCAAAACCCTTGGAATTGAGGTAGCGATTTGGATGATGAAGAATTGAGCCGTTGAAGCCAAGTTTAATTTTTGGTAGAAATGTCAAAAATTCGGTTTTCATAGTTTCGTCAGAAAGTGTTGATGGCTGACGAATAGAATTTTTTTATTGGATATTTTTACTGTACATGCCTTGAAACGTAAAACATCAAGTTTAGAAGAAAAACAATTCTTGGGCGATTAAAATGTTTTTCATTGAGTAACAAACAAAATGTCTGGTTTAGATTGAATTAACTTTGTGTTTCTCAGTTCGCTGAATTCGACAATGACCACCGTCTTCTTTGAACTCTAATTTCTCAAAATATTGCTTAAATATAGTTGATTTTTTTCGTGTCTTCCGAGTTGTGAAAATTGCAGAAGAACGTGAAAATCTGTGGTGTGAAATTTCATTTATTGTCATTAGAACGTTTTTATGTCCGACATGGCTACGAGGCTTCCGGACACGGTGATAAGATTACAGCCCGTTGGAAGTATAGGGGAAGCTAGAAACAAGGAGAGTTTTGTTTCATGTCGATGTCGATGATCGTGTGTACGCTGTACGCGTCTGTTCAATCTTTGATCAGTCGCTTCCTGCTCTTTCCTCCGTCTCGTTGGTAGTTGCGAGGATGACCGTGGGGCTGTGTCGATTATAATTTTCTTCCGTTCCAAGTAGTCATTGCCTTTTATTATTTTATCAAGTCTGATTTTGTGCCATGTTGAGAACTATGTTATCGTTTTTTGCGCTCCTTTGTCTCCTCATCGCTAGTTCGGTCGACTGCGAGAAAGATGCTGGTAAGTTTGCTCTTCGTATTTGAATAGAAGTTGCCGAATCGGTCATTTCAACTTATAAATGTACCTTCAATGATGTGTATCGATTTATACACAACCGATTTTCTTTTAATGGCACAGATTTATCGCCGTGTTATTTTCACAGCGAATGGAGAAATTATCAAAATCAAAGTTTAATGCGTTTGTTGGGGAATTGGAGTTGAAATTTTTACGGCAGGGCTTGAACGTAAATTCTCTATCCTATGAATAGATTGGCTTCCTGACTGCTGACCGGGGCTTGATATTGAGTATTGTTCTTGTAATGTTTTCATAGCCTCCACCGGCTATCCGATACAGCTGCAATTTAATTCGAATATTTCTGATTTTAGAATCGCTCAAACTCGGGCACGTACCAATCGGTAAGTAGAACTTGAACCAATCTGGTATTCCAGAGTGAATGAAGATTTTTCAATTCGGAATAGTTTACATTACCTAATAGTTTTCACCGCTCAACTTTTTAATCGTTTAAATTCGCAGTTTCAATTTCAACTTGTTGACTACAAAACTTCTGTTTTTTTTCTTTTGACGTTAGTAATTTTTTAATTCGATGCTGTGATTTGGAAAGTTGGGATTTTTGACATTGAAAAGGAAAAAACGGCTTTTTTTTCGACGACTTGCAATAAAAGACGCTGATCCAAGCTAGTCTCTTGGTGTGAAATCTGAAGATGAGAAACATCGTTTTTACTTACTGCGCGTTCTCGGAATCTCTTGATTCCGAGATAAAACGAGAGTCGAATCAATCAGGATAGCAGAATCATATTTCTGAGTCGTATTATATTGACTTGATTCGATGTTGCTTTATCGTCCTGGATCCATTCCTTAAAATTACGTCGGTTCGTATTTTGAAGTGGCAAAAATACTCGGCAAGGAGTGAAATAGTTTGCTCATTAAATTTTTTGTCTCATCAGAAAATATGTTAACTATAATCTTATATAATTAAATCTTTAAAATTTAAACAATTAAAATAAAGTCTTATAAAAAAAATATAAGAAATATAAATCTATATACCTACCTTATAAAAAATATCATAATTATCTCCTAAATGTCTTATAAAAAATTCAAACTAAATCTTATAAAAAAGTTTTAAATAAAAGTATTTTATATTTTATAATTTAATCTTTATATATTTAACAGCCTGGTTCCTGCTGAAATTTTTTAATCAAAGAATTCATAAGAGAAACAATACCACCAATTAATCGTGTCATCAACTGCTGCTTCCCATTTGATTACTCAGGGAAGGACGGACTCGAACTAATTATTCGCGTCACTGATCAGTTCTTTTTCAGTAGCTCCATTGGAAAACGCTCGTTTTATGGATGAATTGAATCTATTTAGCTCGTCGCTTATTTTCTACTTCATGTGCTGACAGTTGATAGTTAATTCATAAGTGATTATCTTCAGTGACTTTCATCTACACCGTTAACTGCAACTGAGCGTATCAAGCCGGAGCCTATTCATTCCAGTTGACAGTTATAAATGTCAAGCCTCTGTTGAAGCTCTGTTAGCTTCTCAGAACTTCGAATGGCAATGTTATCGGAGCTATTCACATTTTCTATCCCATGAATTGTAGTTATCCGTTTCTTTTATTGTTTCTGAAAAAACCACCCATTCATTGTTCGTTCAAATTTTATTAAAAGATCTTCATATTCAAATAAGTTCAATCTTCTATCAAGTTCATTCATATTCTTTGAGTAAATTTATAGAAACAAATAAAATAGATATTAGAGAAATTGAACGCGACTCAGTGTGGCTTTGTTTTCGCCTACATCCATTTGAAATTCCTTTCTTTGCAAAGTAAATTTGAGCTCGTCTGTGTCCTCCCTTATTCGAGTATATCACTAAGACTTTTTTATAATTCTAATTTGCATTTTAGCTTAGTTTTGCATCTACGTGATAAAGTTGTCAAAATTATTCTATGTCGGCTCTTGTTGAAGGATATTTGGACTAGCTGAGTTCTTTGAATAGCTGAATTTTTATTGTAGTTTTTCCCGGCCTGCGGAAGGACGGAAGGATTCTTGATAGTGCTCGCGAAGCGACAATGTCGCATATCAGATGCGGACGTGCGAGTGCTCACAATCTCAAATGGTGTGAACTAGCCGCATTTTATTCTTTCATTCATAAGGTTTAGAAGAGCTCGAAGTTGCTATCTAGTTCTGCTATCTCGTGAGTTTAATACGTTCCCCAGAACACATCTTTTCCGTTCGGCCTTTCAATTTCTTCGCCCTAATGCAATCTCCTTCACTCGACGGTTTTTCATTTCAAAAGAGAAAAAATAGTTTTCGACTATCCAGCCCTCGCTGGTCTGATAAGTGAGAGGTATTCACTATTAGCTTCTACAGCTTCTCGGTCATTTTTTGTTATCATAGTGATAGTGTCGTGACCTTTATGAAGGAAGCAAAGGTCATGTACGATAACGGAATTTTTTTCAGCTTCTGCCGTAGGCTGTATCTTATAGAAGAGAAAATATTCGAAGCATTTTTCAAAAAAAAAAAAAAAAAAAAAAAAATGGTGAAAAACCTCAGTTTTTCCTTGGGGTTCAAAATTTCAAAATTCCTCCCCCTCTTGAAAAAACGTCGGAAATCCTTTGCATTGTGTAAACTGCTGGATATGTTTTTTTTTTCTATATATTTTTAACGGAAGTCTGCAATAAATGTTTGTGTAGTATGTAGTCGTGATGGTTTCTATTCAACGTATCATTTCCGTTTCAGATTTGATTGCGTTCACTGTGGCTACAGAAGAAACGGACGGTTACTTGAGGTTCATTCGTTCGGCCCACCTCTACGGATATCATGTTAAAGTGAGCTCTAATATTTTTCAAACCACAGTTGATAAAAGTCGAATTGAAGAGCTGACGTAGCAAAATAAAATTGTACGGGAATATTTTTTTCTCAACGTTTCCGAGAGCTCTTATTACATTTTTCTTCATCCAAAATTCACAATTGTCAAGAGAGCTCAAGCCTTCTGATTAGTGAAATTCGCAATTATTTCACGATATTTATTCATCTATCGAATTCCAGACGTTGGGGATGAACGAAGAATGGAAAGGTGGAGACATGTTCCGTCGCGGAGGTGGCCACAAAGTTAATTTGCTCCGATCTGCGTTGAAACCGTTCAAAGGCAATCGTGACATTGTTATCATGTTCACTGACAGGTAAAAACGGAGTTTTCTCTCTAAATTGAAGTAATTCGGTTATTGCTACAAAATCCTTTTAATATTTCCTGCCCGGAATAGTCACAAGTCAACATTACTTTCTTTTTGAGATAGGATAATTTTTTTTTTTTTTGTTTCTGCAACGATAATTCGGCTTACACATTTAAAACTTACTAATATACATAAGGGTACTATTTAAATTTCAGTTACGACGTGATATTCCTTGGCTCGCCTGAGCAGCTACTCGCCAAATTCAAATCGTTCGATTCGCGGATCGTCTTTTCAGCTGAAGTCAGCCTCTGGCCCGATAAGACTCTAGCGTCTGAATTCCCTGCCACTGAACATCCTTACAAATACCTCAATTCTGGAGGTAGGGTTATTTTACAGAGCCAATTGTGATTTAGTGTTGACTTCTGGTTCACTGACAAATGAAAATACCCCAATTATAGGTTTTGTTGGTTACGCGGGGGACATCTTTGAAATTTTGGACGGCCGACCCATTAAGAACGACGACGACGATCAACTGTTCTACACGCAAATCTTCTTGAATAAAACTCTCCGCGAAAAGTATCGAATGCGTTTAGACACTAAAGCAACGATTTTTCAGAATATCTACGGTTCTGCACGTAAGTCCTTGTCATCGTATCTTGGTCAAATTCCTCTTTGCGCGCGTTTTACTAATATTTTTCCTCCACACTTCCAGAGGACTTGAAACTGAACATGGACAACGCTAAAGAAGAAGGAACGCAATTGGAAAATGCTTTGGGCGAGCGGCCGCTAGTTCTTCATGGCAACGGGCTGAGCAAACTGGCGATTAATTCGTTGGCCAATTACCTGGCCCGAAGCTGGGATCCTATAAATGGATGTACTGCTTGCCCTAAGGAACCTCTGGTACGGATTGAGTCGGCTACAGCTGTTTCTGAAATATTTTGCCATACTTTCTTTCAAATTCTTATTTCCTATTATTATTTTATTTATTGCAGGATGTAAGCCCTCCGCCGCTTGTGATGCTGGCCATATTTATCCCTTGCAACACACCGTTCCTCGCTGAGTTCTTTGAACACATTCAAAATCTGACTTATCCCAAGAATCGGATCATGCTGTTTGTCTACAATAACGTGAGTGTCGTATCGTTTGACAGTTATTTGTGGTGATTTCAATGTTCTCAGATATTTTCCCTGTTATAAATCAAATCTGAAAATCCTCATTGATCTGCTTTTATTTAATGTCCCTCAAATCATTTTCAGATGCCTTATCACGATGATGTCGTGACGAACTGGCTCGAGGAAAGCGCTGGCCAGTATCTATCTCATAAGAAAATCGTTTCAAAAGATACCACGCCTGAAGTGCACGCTAGAGAATTAGCTGTGTAAGTTTTGCACTAAAAGTAAGCATCATTTGCTAATGGACAGATCTGTTGAATTTCCGATTTATTTTTCCAGACAATTATGCGTCGTGAAGAAATGCGATTATTTCTTCACTGTGGACTCAATCGCTCACCTGGACAACCATGACGTGCTCCAGAATCTTCTTCAAGCTCGCAAGTAAGTCGATAGTTTAATGTCATCTTCTTTCAGGACCGACGAGAGTTAATTGATGAACAGTTTTTCTTCTTTGCATATTTAACAGCATCGATTAAACAACTATTTGTCATTCTAAATTGCAGGAAGGTCGTAGCTCCGATGCTCGTTCGACCCAACAAGGCTTGGTCGAATTTCTGGGGCGATATCAGCTCACAAGGCTACTATGCTCGATCGTTTGATTACATGGAAATAGTCAACAATGAAAGACGGTAGTAGTGATGAAAACTAACATTTCAATCTAACTGACATCTCCCTTTCTAAGCCTAATAATTTTTTCTTTCAACAGAGGTCTGTGGAATGTGCCTTATGTCACAAGCTGCTACTTGATTAAAGCCGACGTGTTTCCAATCAAAGGGGGCTTCAATGTTGACGGTTTAGATTCCGATATGGCTCTCGCTCAAAATCTCCGAGACCAGGTTACTTGAGTTTTACCAGTAATTTTTTAAGTGATCCATACCTCGGCTCATGGAATAATAATATTTTCCCCCAGGGAGTCTTCATGTATGTGGACAACCGTGAAGACTACGGCCATCTCATCGAACCAGATACATTTGACATTACGCTTACGCATCCAGAAATTTATCAGAACATTGAAAACCAATTGGATTGGGCTAAGCGCTACATTCATGAAAACTATTCGATGAACCTTCTTGAAGACAATGTGCCAGCCCAGCCCTGCCCTGATGTTTATTGGTTCCCTGTTGTGACTCCTCGTTATGCGAAGGAGCTCATTGATGTCATGGAGACTTACGGCAAATGGTCATCCGGCAAAAATCATGTATGTCATCTTTGATGTCTATGTTTCCTTCACGTTCATTGCACTTGAGCTTTATTTGGCTGTTTTTCTGTCCTTTTCAGGATGACAGGTTGAGTGGTGGTTATGAAAACGTACCAACTAGGGATATTCACATGAACCAAGTGGCCATGGAGAGACAATGGCTGGCCTTCCTTAATGACTACATTCGACCCTTGCAGGAGAAAGTTTTCATCGGATACTACCACGATGTAAGTCTTTGAGATCAAAGAATCCTATTTAACATAATTAGAACTAATTAATTAATGACAACCGCTGATCCGTTTTTCTTTTTTCTGCAGCCCCCAAAATCGTTGATGAACTTTGTCGTGCGGTACAGGCCTGATGAGCAGCCTTCATTGAGGCCGCACCATGATTCTTCGACTTACACTATTAACCTGGCTCTCAACAAACCGGGAGAGGACTATACGGTGAGTCTTTACAGTGATGAGCATCAGATAGGGACAATTGTATTTAAAAAAAAGATATTTTTACACGAAGAGGGAGATGGTAAATAAATATAGTTACACTGTGTTTAAATGCTGCTTCATGTAGCGGAATTGGTTAGGATAATGAAGGCAGGAATTGATGCCTGCCAGTGCACTCATTTTGCCCTGTAAGCTCGATAGACGAGGTTTTTGGCCAGCCAGTTGGAATTAGTCTCAGTCCCGGTTACATATGGATTAGTCCAATTTTATTGAAATATGGGTTCTAAGGTGAGTAGTTTAAATTTGGAATTTTTAATCAATATGGCAGATAATCCTTGGTATATTGAAGTTATAGGATAGATTTTGGGGATTAGATGGGATAAGTTGAGCCGTTTTGATAAAAATTGGGGCTCATTAAAACAAATGTATTATTCCTCAATGATTCATTCCTGTGGCCGCTCAATTTCTGAATTTATTTTTGTATTGATGAACTTTCATTCACTTCTTCCATTCAATTTCCTCTCATGGTTTTGGCAAATTTTCTTCTCTAGGGAGGTGGCTGTCATTTCATCCGTTACAACTGCAGTGTTACCAACACTAGAGTTGGCTGGCTGCTAATGCACCCCGGCCGACTGACGCACTACCACGAAGGGCTTAAAGTCACTTCTGGAACCCGCTACATTGTTATTTCATTTGTCGACCCGTAATCATTTTCTCCTCATGCCCATACTAGGTTCTAGACTGTCAGATGTTCCTCGCATGTGGTTTCTTACCACGGATGATCCTGAATAGTGTACAAAGTTAAGACAGCGACTGAGGAAGCAGTCGTAAAATAATTTATCACACACACAGGAGCTGTAGCTTACTACTTATACGACGGGTGATGGAGAAGTGGTACTTATTGAAAATCGACCTTCTTCGCGACGTCTTTGAGTTTTAGTGCATTTCTTGTTCTATGAATACTTATTTTCCTAAATCATATGTCTCTAATGGCCATTACAATCCATCATCCACTAGGTGGTAACCATAAGAAACGTATGGTTTAACAAAGTAACCAAAACTCCTTCGTTCAAGTTAAAAAAAAAAACATGAAATGCACTAAAACTCTCCGACAGCTCAAATTCCATGTTTTATCCAATGCGTGTTTGAGTGTACCAAGTTCCTCTGTGCATATCATGACAACTGAACGTTCCATCAATTCTACGATTACTCATGAGTTCAAACCTTGCTTTAATTAACGCTTGTATAATGTATGCCTTCGACCTTTTTTATAATAATTTTTTTACTTCAATGTAAATGTAATCAAATTTAGTTCAACTATTCTAGCTGTTTTTTTATTTTTATTTCAATCCTACCTCCACAACACCGCGTTTTTTAAGCGTCAAGGCGATGGCTTTGGGGATTTCACTGACAAGTTAATGACAAGTTGGATCCAAACGTACTACTCGTTTGAAACAATTTTTTAAAAGGTGCTGTTGAACGTGTCCTTGAATATTGCTCAGTTTCAAAAGATTAATATGGTTTCGATTTTTAAAGGAAAAATAGTGGAGCAGAGGAAAAGCTCGAGCAAATAATATTCAGGGAAATAATCGTAATAATTCAGCTCTGAATGATCCAGTGATCTTGTTCGGTTCGGTTGCTTTGAATTGCTTCCAATTCTTGTGAGAACCAGGTGGTATTGGGTTGCCAGAAAAATCTGACCATGGTTTGATTTCATGTGCGGTTCGATCTTTCTTCGTCAATATCTCGCTCGCTTTAGCACTTCAAAAACGGCTGGTAAAGGATGGTCTTGTCTCAGAAGGAGGAGAGTCCTCGGACGAGAGAAAGTGCACGGACCGACTTGAGTGTGTCGAGTGGGGCTTTGACGAACTTTAGTCAGTGCGGATCGCTCCGTTCCACGGTCCAAGTCGCCAGAGCGGTCGCGAGTTGCGCGGACACGTTTTTGATCGCGCGTTTTCTCGATTTTTCAACTAGGTAGAATTTGAACGGTAATCAATATCCGCAGCATTTTCTCGTCGGCTTCGCTCGATTTTGTGATGGAATACGCCGGATAATCTATATACTGTAAGTGGTTATTTTATTACTGTAAATTATGTCGGTATGCCGACCATTGGTTGCTCAGTGCACGCATAAAATGAAATTATATGCCCCTAGCCTGTAAAACATATGTTAACCTCGGTTGTGTCGACTCTACAGCAATTTCGCATCAACTTTAGACCAGCTGCATTTTTGAAACTCCAAAAACCATTTTTTTTTAAATTGATTTTTTCCTCGAATTTTCCACTTTTATTCACCATAACGGCCCACAACTCCCTTATTTATGGAGTGTTCGTCAGTGGTTTATTTCTAATCGAATTGCAGCGTAAAGAATAGAAATAGTATAAATTCTAAGCGTAGAAAATCTATGAATAGTATCAATAATTATTAAATGTCAATATTGCTGTGTAAAATCATTTTCACAGCGTTCATATCGTAAAACGTTTTCCATTTTCAGTTATTTTCCTAGAAAGTTTTGTTTAAATATTCGTAGAATTTTTTTCCTTCAAATTTTTTTTTCCTTTATCTTCAGTTTTGAATGGTAGTGGTCGTGATTACGATCAAAAAGTAGATGTAAAGTGACTAATTTAATTACATTACTAGTATCATTGTAGTAAAGTAAATTATGCAACTTATGTGGCGCCAAACGATCACCAATTAGCAATAAAGTCGAAAAAAGTAAGCTTAACTATTTCAGACTATGTAAGGAAGTTATTAGCAGCTACACCATTCAATTCCTCTTCTATTTCCAATTACGGGTCGTCAGTAAACTATTAACTCTTCTTTGGACCGACCAGTTCATCTCGTTGAGAGTGACTTTCAGCTTTTAATCTTACGAAGATTGAAAGAGGGTGCATTTTTAAGCATGACATCTCAGAAATTAAATATAATAATTACGGTTATTATTTCGAATGAAAAAGAGCGGGTAATTTTTTTAAAAGTTGATACAAATCAAATTTTTATAATAAGATTTCCTTGTTCAGTTTAAACTTCGTTTATAATCTGGTTTAAGGAAAACTGCCGGTCATTAATATTCAGTGAACTGTTCTTGCAAGAGGAAACGGGTAAATCTGTATGGCATATAATTTATAGAATCTCCTACGAGGAAAATCGGAGAACGCCCGGGGACCGATTTCAAGACAATTTTTTTCCTTCCATAACTTCTGCTCTGTATTCTAAAATAATCCTTCGCGAAACGAAGTCTGGTTTTGTAGGGATCGAGTGACCTTTAATAAAATCCAGTTTGAGGAAAAAAAAAATTGAAAAGTGAACCTAAACGGCTGCACTGGATTTTGAAACCTTTCCTCGACGAGAATTATCGGTTGAACCGGCGAAATTCGAATAGGTTCCCGTGGGACTTTCGAAAAACGTTTTTCGCTAAGATTCAACTGAGAATCCGGAGAACCGGAAGGGTCCTAATTAGTCCGCGGTAGATAATTGGATAGGTTGTATAAGAGTTCAATTAAAATCCCTAAAGAAACCAACAACTTGGTTGTATGTGCAATTCCGAATTAATCGAAACACCACAAGTCCCCAAAACAGCGTTTAATTAATTAAAAAAAAAAAAAAAAAAAACCGATAGAGCTCCAAATAATATAAGAAATCCAGCTACTAATTACTGAAAAACGAAGTTGAGAAACAAAAAATCGTTCGACTAAAAATCGAAAATTGAGATTGAAGACAAATTTAAATCTGCTCTATGATAATGCCAATTAGTATTGCAATTATCTCACGTGCGACCGCTTTTTGACGCTATAATTTCTCAACGCTGCAATTCAATTAGAAATCTTCGGTTCATTCAATAATTTAGTTCCAGTTGATAGCTTGTATTGACACTTTGGGACTGTCTATTTCAACGTGATCCCGTTATAGCCCGTGGGTACTTACCGTTTTGAAGTCAACGAGGCCGTTGTGCTCCAAATCTAGTTTCTATTATTTCGCCGGCGCATTTCGATTGAATCTTTTCTTCGTCTCGTTAATGATTTCTTACGACTTGAGTGGCGAGGCAAGCCTAATGCGAACACTGTTCAGTTACAGTGTCGGATTTAATACGGTAAACGCTCTTTCGCTGCATTGGTGGGCTCTTTTTTCGTTTTGAATGAGGTGTGCCTAACAGCATAAAGACATTTACGCAACTGCTTTTGGTCCAATTTTGACAATATTTCTTATCCCTGATTGTCTATAGCTACGGAGGTTTCTGGAATGACTCACGATAAAAGGAGGTTTTCTTTTTCAAATTTTTTATATTCTATAAAATCCGAATATTCAGTTTTGTTCCATCGTAATTCGGCGATAATCGCATCACGTTTTCGACATTAAGAAGAAGAAAGAAGAAACTATAACAGCTACATTCTTTCATTTTCACCAAAAATCAATCTTTGTTTGACGATGGCTTTATTCTTTAGCCGCGTTGATATTTCAATTTCGAGATTTTTTGGGGGTTTTAGGGGGGATTTCGCATTGTCTTATATTTTGTAACATAAGTGAGCTTAACATAATTTGATATAGACTTTTTGATGCTGAATAGAATGAAACCATAACGGATTCGGTAGCTTCAATCGCATCTTTTGTACGGAATTTCCGAGATTTTGAAAAATTAGTCATAATGGTATAACTCGGGCTTTTGAGGAGCCGTAAAAATCGTTCTATACTTGATGGAATGGTCATAAAACGCTCTCTTAAGCTATATCGTTGGGCAAATAATTTAACTTTTAATTAAATAATTAAGAAAAAAAAATCAAAAGTATGATAATCGCTGAGGAGTTTTTCCTCGTAGATTCAAATTTGTTGTTTGAAAAAAACGTACACAAATGTTCGGGATAGTTATGTCAGGTGGATGATGCTTTTAATCATAATTGAACCGAAGGAATAATAAAGTACTGTAAAATCATTTGCAGAATTTTTTCTTATAGTAACTTAATTAATAAACTTTCGTACAACATACAATATTTTGGACAATATATATTTGAGTGTATTTTTCTTCGATAATTTTTGCAATCGTAATAAATATTCAGCTCATTTCTCAACAGCAATCGTTTATTGCCTAGGACCCGGAACTGAACGGCGAAGTAAAAAAATAAATGGGGAAAAAACACATCGAAACCTCACACGCACGACCGCACTGTTTGGTATGCCTAACCGTCTGCGCGTTCGAAAGTGTTTTTCGCAACTCGTTCGCGGGCGCTAGCCAAAGGCAAATCGCATGCGCGGGCGGTTCGAGCCGGCCAATGCGGTAACGAGATCGCCAATCGGCCAAGAGCAAAGACACGTCACAACAAAATGTTATTGCCAGTCGGGACAATTTCTGTCGCAATCTAGATGTTAGGACAACCGGATATAGCGGTCAGGAAGTGCTATGAATGACTAGCTGAATTACACTCGAAAATAAGTATAGCCCATAATTCAAAAGCAACTGATTTTTTTATTTCGGTGTTTATTCTTTGAGTGTTTTGTAACTTTCTCCGATTATATGTGCTAAAACTGACTTGATTTTATATTGGATAGAGCGCTGGGCTTCCTTTATATAGGCGTACAATGTTTTTTCTATTTCTGCTGGCCGTAAAAATTATTTGATCGCTCTAGGTTTTGAAATGTTAGTTATAAAGTGTAGAAGACTACCTATTTTTGGAGTTTAGATCACATACCGTACTTCCACATTTTTCGTAATTTTCCTTCATTAATTTTTTTCTACTCTGAATTTACTTTATTTCTGGCCCTTGGTTTTTTTTATAATAGTTCTGATTTTATTTCCATTAGTTTAACATTTTTGCTATTTTTTCAAGCTGATTGTCCCCTGTACCATAGTCCAATATTTTAAAGGTTGTCAAACTGCATAACACAATTTGCCAATCTCTCGAGCGGAGAGGACCTTTCTCAAGTCGCCGAACCACTTCGATATAATATTAGGTCACCAGAAGGTGACCGCGAGTTGCAAATACAACTGAGACCTCAGTCTTGCCATATTTTCTCTTAATCGCTCTCCGGATCCCATATACGACGAGCGCTGAAGAAACTCGGACCAATTTTCACTTCGGGCACAATCTTAACTGCCTCTTGAGCTTGGAAAGTTGAAATAAATATTTTAAAACGTCAAACGGAGGAAAAAAATACTAAGGTCGCTTTTAAAATGTCCGCGCCCACATCTTAGGGGCCGGCGGTTGAAAAACTGACCTTAACCGATTGTTTCGAGATAGTTATGTCACAACTGAGCCAACGGTTTTGTTCAAGTTGAAACGGACCTTGTTTACCAATGAGAAATTAGCTACAAGATTTTTAACGATGTCTGTGTCAGCTGAGTGATCGCTCGTAAAGTTTTTTCGATTCCTAACCATGGAACGTCGTAAAAAACATTGTCAATGCCATTTCTGTCGATTCGGAGTCGTTGTCATTAACCGAATTCATAATGAGGAGGTAACTCACGTAGACACGGATTTTTCGTTGGCCAATCTTGACTCCATTTTACTCTACCCTATCCTAAATCAATTGTAGGTACTTTTTGAATCGCAATTTTAACGTGTAATTTTCGTTTGTTTCAGGTGATTTGATCGTATTGAAAGGAATGACATGAAGGTGAGTTTTTCGAATTTAATTTTTCCGTAAATTGTCATATCCTAATTAACTTGAGCTAATTAGAGTATTAGATAATTCTCACGAGTATTTTGGCTTTTATAAATCCAAATTTTCCCTAAGTAATTTACCTGTTAATTTCTCAACAATTTATTCAATAATGTAGGTGATAATGTACTAAAAAATCTCATTTTTCAACTTGGAACATCTTTCTCATCCATTTTGGACGAAACAAACGAAGAATGAAGCATTATATTATTTCAATAATCATCATCGACTGTCATTATGCTAGAGCGACCACAGACCACAACTTTCTAGCTTATCGGATACATAAAAACCCCTGTCATTAATTTAGTTAAAGCGCCTCAAACACCAAAATCCTGAAAACCATATTTTCTCAAAAACAACATTTTTCGTTACATATCGATTAAAAATTTTTTTTTCAAGAATGAAAATGGAAATTCTATGATTTTTTTCAGCCGATGACCTTAATTTTAACTACGCCCTATTTTTTCATCCAATTCTATCAAGCCATTTCAATCGTATATCCTGTCCTTGTGTTGTTTTATATACATAGATTCAGCTTTTTGAAGTGCGAATATTGTGAACCGAAATTTACGTTAATAATTCCAAATTTAACAAGAGGTAAAAAAAAATTTGGATTTGATACATTTTTGTTGAAGTTGGTGTGTAGGATCATGCTGAAGTTTCGGAACGGAGAGTATAATGATAGACAAGAAACTACGATGAAATTTTTTTTGTTGAAAATTGCAAGCCCGTTGAAAGTAGTTTGCTCTGAGTATAAAACTCACTGTTCGTCTCAACACGTACACCTATACGTGTCTGTCTATTCTCGGATCGCGAGTTACGTGAAACCGCGTCATTGGTGAGGCTTGGCAGAATTAGATGAACAACTTGATACCAATCCCATGGAATTCTTTTGAGATTCTCCAAACGTTACGCTAGACTGACGGGCAGACAAATCAAAATTCTCTCCTCGATATGACGTCACACATGAATCGATCCGATTTTTACGCGGAAACTCTATTGGTGCACCGTATTGTTCGCCGGCTCGAAAATCAATTTGTTGTTCTCGGGGTGGAGATGTAACGTGATTACCTTATTGTCAGCTACGTAAGGTATTTATTTCATATCTCGCCTGAGAGCGATTTTGCGGCGGATTTTTCATTCATTTCCGACAATGAATTACGTGAAATGAAAATATGGAGTTCATTACAAGGAATACTTAGTAAACGGAAGCTCAAGAATAGATATGTATTGAATTATTCTCCTATACGGGCAATAGAACGCTTTTGGGTGAGGAGTTTTTTTTTCACACTGTTTAATTTTTTTTTCATTCTGAGCGAGCTGAGTCTTATTTTAGTCCATGTTTTTTTCTTTAAATAAAAACAAAATAAAAATAATAAATATAACAATAAAATATTAATAATAATAAATAAATTGCTTTCTTGGACTGCAGCAATAACATATTTAGGTACATAATTGTCAACATATTATACGTATTTACATTTTCAATAAATAAATTTTTAGAATTTTTCTGATAGATTTTTATATATTTTTCTGGTATCCATCATTATTCTATCATCAATATCAATATAAGCTATTTAGCTTTATAGCCATATTACGAGTATTCTTTCTTATTTTTTTTTTTATAATTGATTTTTAGATGAATATTTATCTTTATAATTGATTTTTAGAGCAGCTATACATTTGAAATTAAACGCTCACTATTCGTATTTGCAATTACCTCGCTCGTTGATGACAGCTTTTCTCGGCTGATGTCCGTAAACGGGCGATTTCAGTTGTACGTTCGCTCGGATTAATGAACGATGAACAAATATTCAAACTGTATAATGCATTTTTGAGTGATGCAAGGCCGCTTCACCCTTCACTTATCAACAAACAACTATTACATGCTTCGTGTTGAGCTTCATTGCCTGAAAAAATCCCGCTGGGTATTTTACAATAGCTCTATTCACTATGTTGAGTCAATAGGTCAGGAAATAAACACAACTTTGAAAATTGTTGACCGCCGTTCCAAACAAGATTTTCTTTCTGCTAGATTTTTTCCCTCAGTCCGTTCCTTTCAACGTGAAGGTCATTTTTTATCGGGCTGTAAAAATGTTATAATGAACTGTGGCTTTTTATTCCGCCTTAAAATGTTGATCGACTATTAAGGATTTTACGTACAATTCCTTTTCTTCTGCGAACATATTTTCTTTATGTTTACCTGTGAATGTCACAGGATTTGTTGCCTATTTTCGCGGCATCGCCAACATTCTATCGAGTTCAGTAAATAAAAGTATAGAGGCATTTTGAAGTGCCCCGAGAATAAATTCAATCGAGATCTATGATTGGAATTTCCAGTAGGACTTGCTGACGTAGGAATAGGAGACGAAGAGAAGCCATGAATTCCACAATTGTTGAATGTTGCACATCAATGTAATTAATTTCAAATCGTGTAATAAATTTTCAATCGTGTAATAATAAAATTAACAAACAAAAATTTAGTTAAATTAAATTTAGAAAAAACCATTTTATGAATAAATTTTTTGAGGTTTAAAATAGCTATTTTTGAGAATTTTTTTATTGTTATTGATTTTTTTTTTAATTTTTGGAATTCCTTTTTTTTTTTTTTTGTAAGTTTTCTCAAATTTTTTTAGTGTTTCAGTGGGGTGTTTCAATTTTTTTCCGACGGATTAATTTTTTACTGAACGAATCCTTAAGCAAGTAAATAAAATTTTATTATCAACTCAATTTTACATAAAGGTGAAAAAAGTTATAATATTTCTAAATTCCAACTATCCATCTACCTTTGGAAAACTGATCGTCGGCTTCATTGTTGGCTAGGCGAAGATTCAATTCGTCTTATCGGACAACTAACGGTTGTCAACGACTTCATGCGGATCACTGTATGACTGACAACGTATCTGTTAGGTCTGTGACCGGTTGGCGCCACAGGGGAAGTTCAAGCTTAGTCCATTGCCATTGTGGGCGATTTGGTTCCGCTGTCGCGACGTGTGATTACGAGACGTGAGTTTCTGAGTAACTGAAAACCGTAGTTTTTTTTTGACTAGGAAAGCTCGAAATAAGAGAAAAAACCATGCGCATTTTACGTCATACAAGTAGACATAAACGAGAAAACAATCATTCGCTTGCTTGCTTTCAATCGCTCTACTCGATAAATCATTCTTGGAATTTTGAATTGATTTTATAATTTTTTCGAAAAAAATATCGGCTTCTGAGAACACCCTTGAGATTTTCCCTTTTTCAAAATAAAATTGGAAGAAGAGTTATTTATTGTACGGGCGTGAACCCAATTGACATGAATACAAAGAGAAAATAAGAAAAAAATTCTAGGCGAGCACAGCGCCATAGGGGTATAATGAGTGCTGACAATAAATATGGTAAGAAAATGCACATAAAAAATTAAACGAGACGTTTATTAAGAGTTTAAACTTGATCCGATTTTTCAACTCACTTTTCATTCTATTTATTAGATGATAGAAAAATCTAATTACTTGGATCAACGCAAACCTCTCTTATGTAGTGAAGAATGTACATAGAAGGAAGTTCTGGAAATACTTTTAGTGAATTAATAAATCATTGCGTCTATTTAAATGACAATGTGCTTTCGATTTCCGCTAAAGTTAATCCAGGTTAGAATGTTCATTTCGTCTTTTATGAATATTCACTGTTGGATCTAAAATCTTTGTTTCTTAAATTGGATACCTATATATTACACCTATCTCGAGAGATAGATATTTAAAAATATTTAATATCTCCATAGAGAGATGGAATAAAAAAAACTAATTGTAATATATTTACTTTATCTATAGAGATATAGATATCTGAAAATATTTAATATATCCATAAAGAGATGGAATAAAAAACATAATTATTATTAAAAATAGATTCTACTTTGAATTTTTTCATAATTTTTTGCACTATCGAACTCAATCCGGTATTTTTATTTTGCTAAAGTGTTCGCGGTTTGTTTAAAAAAGTCCATCGAACCGAAAGTATTATTTGAAAGTGCGAGATAGTTATCCCGATTCTTAATTACTTACTGCCCGGTTAGCTTTCACTAGTTGATAAAACCTGTCCGTTTAGTTGACAAGATAAAACGAAACAGCTTGGTTGTTGTCAATTTGTCCCTAATGGCCAGTCAACCCTGATTATTGGCGCATGTCCGGATGCGAGTGAAACTTCCAGTTCTCTTGCCACCATGACGTAGATGTCGGTTATTTATTTTCCTATTCTATCCTATTTTCTATCCCTAATTTGACTTTCCTCGTTCAATTACGCCTCGAATTCACCTGATTCTGCGAGAAGGTTAATTTCTATTGGATCGAGTTCTTCGCAGTCGCTAGTTTTATAATAATAAAAAAATATTTTCAATTTAATATTGGCTATGTCTGGTTTATATCCTGTACCTATATAAAATGTCTCGATTAATTTTCAATTTTTTCAAATAAATAGCTTCTCTTTGCTCAAGATGCGCTGTAAAAACGCCCGGGGAAAAATCCTGTGAAAAGAGTGTCTCTCGTGTCGATCATTTCGCAAGGACGAATCCGTCTGATACGTTTTCGGCTTGCTCTAGTGCCGGCCTAGCTCAAGTTTCCTGGCTACTTTTACTTTCGTTACGTCTGGGTCTTGAGTCCCGCCCACCGTTAAGTCCCCTTCACTCGGAATTCCAACCTTGCGATAATAAGAGATAAAAAGCCTTCAAAAACCTATTCGGTTACATGAACTAGAGCTAATGCGCCACTGTTGGCACATGCTTCTAGTAAGGCTCATTTGAATATGAAGATAGGTATCTAGGTGAGCTCACGGAGCGAAAATGATTGAGTGTCTGTTAGGAGAGCATGAAGTGGATTTTTCACCTTGAACGTGTTGTGTACGAATTGCGTGCCCATTCTATGCATTTGAGTGGAAGAAGTGAATTGATTTCGCCGGGAAATAGCTAATTATTCTTACTATCTGGAAAAAAGGGGAAATTTTGTTGATTATAGTGGTTGAATGATTTTTTCCGCTCAGTTTAAAATCAAGTAACGCCTGTTTTTGCAATAAAATTATTCCAGTGACTGATTTTATTCTAATTTGTGCCTCTTTCAAAAGAAAAAAGTTTTCTCGATTTTTTCCAAAGGAAGATGTAATCGTCTTGTCTCTTTTATATCCTCTTCATCTGCTTGTTACTCTTCTTTTACACTTGTATTCCCATGGTCGATGCAGATCTCACTTCCAGAACCGATTTGCCACAGACGGGCTCACGTAATCGCTCCAATTACCATCTTGTTTAACGGCGAGGAAGCTTTCATATCCTATTTTGGACTTTCAAATGTTCAAGCATCTTGTCAAGCCGTCACAATAGAGGGCAATTTGAATTGTGACTGCTGACGATTTACAAGTACGAAAATGACTGGCGCGGACAAATATGGACCGAGCAAGGATGACTTGTGGATTTATGTCGGCTGTCAATAGGTTCGTTTTCTTTTGGTCCAACAGCGACAGATAACTTCTCACATCTGCTGATTTTATTGCCCGTTTCCTGAATTTCGATCCGAGTTCAACAGGAAGTGAAATAACTCGGATTGTTGTTGCCCTCGTGATTATGGATTTTCCGCCATCTCCCTTGGAAAATTACCGAACGGTCGTACCAACATTTCGTGCCCTATATAATTCGCATCAAAGGCCCTCATTGCCTAATTTCTACCGCCTCGTCCTCGCAACCGATTGCTCACTTGCCTAATTAGTAACGAAGGCAGCATTACGCTCTTCTCATTCCCGATCATTTTCCCCCAATAAAAATTGCTATTTCTGTCGTTCAAACGCCTCGCAAGATTTTCTCATCGTTATTTTCCACATTTTTAATTAACTTTATTTTTTCCGTGACGTTATGCGATCGCTGATCATGAGATATGTCGGATTCGGTCGCGCATCTGAGATAACGAACTGAGCTAGAAGGCCGTTCGGTCAGATGAACGTACGTGCGGTCAGACTCCAGTTCTTCAGTCCTGTTATCCAGTGTGGGTGTGTGGAGCGAGGCGTTGGCCGCGCGTTTATGTAATTGGAGCCAAGTTCGAAACGGAAAGTAGGTCCGTATCCTTGGGGCTCCCCTTGTGGATTGCTGACTGGAGCCGCGTGGCCCCTTGCGGTGAATCTGTTTCCTGATTGACGAAAAATATAATCATACATAAATATAGTTTCGTTGCCGAAACGTGCTACATAAAATTTAAATTAATTTTTTAATAATTTTAAAAAAATAATATTTTTTATGTACGTGTATTTGATGGGGCGATTTTTTGCCAATTATTTTAGTTTTGATCCTGTTAAAAATTTAGGCTTTTTTGGAAAGTTTTTATAATTTCTCTCGTAATTTTTTCCATCTATTCTCTCAATCTTGCTCTCTTTTTTCTCTTTTTCTCTTTCTGAAAAAAACCAAACCCGTAACGCTACATCGACTCAAATTCCAATACAACACCATTTTGTTCAGCAGATCCTTCCTTATTCAATCCATTGCAGTATACTAACCCAGAAATATTTGGAGGAAAATTTTTCTATATAACTACATAGCAGCTCGATTATTATTTTTATGTTCGAAGTGTGATATTTTATTTTTGAAATAATTTTTTGTACCTGTTATATGATTTTGATGATTGCTGAATTTTTATTTTTACTTTATTCTGTTGAAAGAAGTGTGGTGTTTTATTTTGCGTATAATCTTCTTGTAAATTGTAATTTATGTACAGAGACATATATTTATAATTTTTATAATGCTCCCAGGGGAGGTGGCAGAGAGGACCGTTCGATCATAACCTTCCCTTTTTAAATAAAAAACTGCAATCAATCAATCAATTTCTATTTTGCACGTTTCTTTTCTCTTTTTATTCGAGGAATTCTCTCTGAAATTTGTAGCAGAAATACTTGCGCAAACATTTCATGCTGGTGCTCCTTTTCGTTGTTTGACGACTCGAAAAATCCCACCATTACTCTGCGAAACGGTTCCATTTCAAACGGCAAAACGAATTGCCAACGTTGAAAACGGTACGCGACGCTCCTTGAAGTCCTTACCTGTAGATCGGACAATCGAAGGAAGTCTGTCACGATGACTGGACAATTATGTGCGTCCGTTTTGCATCTCTTTATAGTTCGCTTGTGGTTCAATGCAAAAAGCGAAAGGAATATGGGGAAAATTCCGCAACGATTGGGCGTTCGATTCCATCGGTCGATTAGCAAATATCCTGCGTTGATTGAGTCGATTATGAACGAACGTGTAATTTATACTCTCGTTTACCTGTTCGAAAAACTGACGTGACACCGTTTACGAAATTAGTTCGCCTTTCGCCATAAAAATGTAAATGATTTCACTTAAGAAATGCGTTGAGCGAAAATATCCGAGGATCTTTTGTAAAGATAGTAGGCTTTTGTCTAAAAAAAAAAAATATATATCCGTACTAATACGTTCAAGATACAGAAAAGGTGCAAATCTCAGCGATCGAAAGCCGTCCAAATTCGTAAAAACATGTGAAATGAAACTTTTCATAGGTCATTTCTATTAATTTTATATCAATTAAAAAAAAAAAGTTGCAAAACATCGGAAAATATTTTTTTCCTCCCTTAAAAACTTCAATAACTGAACTTGCTATACGGGTGAAAAATTGAACCGATATTTTTTTGGTTTAAAATATATTTTTGACGTTAAACTCGTTTCGATCTGCTATTTTCGCAGATGCAACTTGCATAGTTGTTAAAATCCTCATTATCTAAACCCCATTTTCTACCGATGGAAGAGTCTTCGGCTTAAATATCACGTCACTGGGCCGTCTCGAACGAATCTTGAGTCGTGCAACGCGTAAAATTTACGACGTCGGTCGTAAATCAGAGTTGAATCTTATTTTGAATGAAGATGTTACTCTTGCAGTGCTGTTGGTGACTAGATAATGACCTATAACGGTCTTGGTTTAGGTATTACAGGGGCAAAATAAGATACGCCAAGACTTGAGGATCTTCGTGTCGTGATTTTGACGCTCTTTTGTAATCGACGTTCGAAATGAATAATGGATTGTTCGACGTATTTTCGTGTCTTTAATTTTTCGGAGAGGCTCCACCGTTTAAGATTTCAGTCCGGGTTTGTGTCGAGATTGATTGTACATTTCTCACGTCGCGATTTGCGTAAATAGTCATGAATGACTGTGAGAAATATTCATGCGTATGCCATCACTAATAAAATTCGCAACAATATACCAACTTAATAGTTAAGTAGGTATCAAAAAAATTCAATAAAAAATAAAACATTTAGAAATCATTTAATAGTCAACTCTCATTTTTATTCTGGACTCTCTGGATTTTGGTTCATTATTCAATAATTTCTACATGCCTTGAAACGTAAAACATCAAATTTCGAGGGGGGCTAGAGAATTTTTTTCTTGGGCGATTACAATGGTTTATTATTGATAATAAACTAAAATGATTGAAATGACAATAGTTGCTACGGGGTTTTCCCTTATAGTTACCGTCTGTTTTTCGCTGGGAACGTTCACAAATGTTCGGAATATTTAAAATGACAAAAGGATAGTCTTCTTAAATCATTATTGAAGCGAAGGAATAATAAACCGCAGTACAATCATTTGCAGCGTTTTTAAATTGATATTATTTAGACTCAATAGTTTCTCGCGATTCATTTCGTCCTACAGGATTTCCTCACTACACCGAGCACCCTTTCCCTCAGTCTTTCCATCAATCATTTGTGAGCGGAATATTATTTATTCAAACCGGGCCTTTTTACCTACCAATTTCATGAAGTTCTACTGTCTTACTGCCGGTGTTCCATTGACTCGAGTGAATTAGTGCCATTAGTCAACTTCAGGATTACAGAACTCGGTTTAAGTTTCATTTCTTGAACCTTCTAATTTATGTTAAGCTGATGCGTAAAATTGAATAACAACCGAGGGAGAGAGGTTAGTATTTTCGATTTCAGTACGAGAACTGACGGCTCCCCCGGTCTTTGCGTTGAACGTTATTTATTCGTTGTCTGACGTTTTAAATCGTATACATCCGTACGTATTAAAATTATTCAACGCCTCGGTAAATATCGAATATCGTTACAGAGGACGGAGCTATATTTTTTTCAAATGTCACCAAGGCGCTTCTGTGGTAAATAGGGAATTGTAATACTTTCCATTGCAGCTTATTGTCCGAATGACCTTTGGCGCTTGTTATAGATTCGTAGTAGTATTTGATTTTAACGAGTATACCTAACAAGAAAATAAATTACACGAGCCGTACCATAGGAAACCAATAATCCTAAGAATCGACCACCCGAGTTGAATACTATGTTATTACGGTTATTACAATCGACGGTTGATTTGATTCGGATTTGATTCGCGTACAATTACGTGCAGGCGTTGCGAAACGAAATAATCAAAATACCCTGTGGCTTTCTTGTGCTCAAATGTGTGCTCGGTAATTTATAAAACCGCCGTGTACCGGTTTGCCCTACAATAAAACGCGATTGCCAAATAGTCAATTGAACTTGGTTTTGTTATTTCGTTGTATAACTAGTCGTCAAAACGGCAATGATAAAAAGGAAACGATTGTGTGAACTATTATTTTTATACATAAATTAACGACATTTATTGGGTATATTGTGGAAGAATATTGCGAAATTTGTTCCGACAATGCTGCTTGGCCTCGTCAGGTGCTGTTACGCTTCATAATAATGCAAATCGATTAAGAAGTTATCGAAGGATAATCGTAAGATTGAGAAAATGCCTTCTCCTCGAGGACTAAGTTTTCGAATCGTTAGGCTAAAGTAGGGAAACAGGGGTAAGCAAACTCGCCTATTTTCGTGTTGCTATAACTCGAATAGCTTTGTCAACATAGATTGCATTAGAATATAGACGTCGTTGATTTTTCGACTGTAGTTTAAAAGCAGTAATAAAACTTATGTACTGAGTTTGTCGAACACAATTTTTAGCTCCTTTTTTTTTAGCGCGACAGTTCGAATTCGATCTAAATTAGCGAGCTCTAGCTCCAAATCCGAGGTGCATCTGGAGCGGTACATTGGTGAAAAGGCGTGGGAGTATGTGTGGCTGAGTAGCGGAGCGTTATGTCACTCCGAACGTGGCTCCTACGAAGTATAAAAAACTACATTCTCAACTTCGTCAAGAAAGCTTCAAAATAATGAAATAAAGGGGGGAAAATTCTATATCCATTCTTGCTATATCAATATAACTTTAGTAATTTGGTTTGAAATCATGCGGAGAGCAAACGAAGAATCGATTGCGTTTTAACTTTTCCTCCATTTCTACCACCTTTTTTCATTCCTTCCAGAGTTTCATTTTTCCTATTTCTTTTCTCCAAATTTCAGAATTTTTTAATAGAAATGATAACAGCCGGAGAAATTATTCTGTTATTATTCTGTATTTCTCCTTAAAAAAATTCCATTCATGGCCATATTCAATCGGTTCCGTTCTCAAGGTAGCAGTTTTAGCTTTTTTCTCTTCCTCGGGTACTCTATAGTTCTCCTATCTGTAAATTGTGATCCTATCGAGTCGTCGAGAAGCTTCTCGGTGTAGAAGTTGCTGTATCTGACGTAACGTATACATTTATCCAACTGTTCAGTGAAAGGTCTTTTGAGGCATAAACTAATGGATTTTAAATATCACCGTGGAAATCATTCATCTATTCAATTTTTTTGAGAATGATTGTGTTCTTGTTCCTAGAAGGAACTATTTGGTGTACAAAGTAGGCTAAAAGGTTTTTTTTTCTCAATTTTCACGCGCGATTATATTAACTCATTCGAGAGCATAATTTAGTTCGACCTTTCTGCATGAAGGTATAAACGGATTTGCCTATGTGTCTACCTGCTTCGCTAGTTGAAGATTTGGATTCGAATGCTTCATTTGAAAGAAAAATATCTATGACACCAATAATGATGCGCATTTTAAAACCACCATAAAGCCAAAAATTATTACCAAATATTATAAAACAATAATTAAAGAATTAGGAACAATGAACAAACAAATCGCAATAATTCATGAATAAAAAATAACAAAATAATAAATATATAATATAATAAATATTTAAATAATAATAATAATGCAGAAGCTTCGTAGAAGTAAATATATAATATAGTAAATATTTAAATAATAATAATAATAATAATAATAATAATAATAATAATAATAAAACAATAATAATAATAATAATAAAACAATAATAATAATAATTATTATTAATTCATGAATAAAAATAATCAAATAATAATTATAAATTGGATGGAAAATAATAAGTGAGAAACGCCTTTTTTTATGTGCAGCGTTGTTTCTTTTGCCGAACTTGCGTCTAGTATTGCTGTCATCAGGTTGGATCTGCTGGTGACGTTGTTCAATTGGTACAGGACTTGACCTGATTTCAGTGAGAGCAAGGGCACCATAAAGAGGGTTTTATGGGCCTTGCTCGAACTGTACTCTTAGCACACCCCGTTACACGCCTTTAAGGTGCCTTACCTGTCTGTACACACCCTATCACACCCTTCGCATGTGTGTGTTGTTTTTTCGTTCTCTTGCTCGCCGAAGTCGCTCAGAGGTGATCAACTTTCGAGCGAGTGACTGTAGGCCGGTTTTCGGTACCGGTGGTTGCTGCCGTTTATTAGCTACTTCAAGGAAAGTTCAAAGGCTACGGGTACGATAAGGGACTGGCTCTACCTCGGTATCGACATCAGTACACTCCTACACACCCGTGGCCTACATTGCGTAGGTGTGGCTTTTAAAAATAGCATTAGAATGAATTGTTTCTTGAAATAAGGGTATTTACTTTGTGGTCTTCATAATCGAATATGTTGAGAGCCAGCTAACAAAAACCAGCAAACTGAAGCCGGTTACTTAACTGCCCTTTAGCGGAGAATTTGCGTAATTTTTTTTTATTATTTGTCTTTTTCGAAAACACAGTTCACGCAGATAGCTCAAAGGCCTGAAATGGCTTCTGTACAAATCAGGGTTTCTAGTGAAGTTCTCCAGGCTGAAAAATCGAACTGAATGGCCGTGTTGTCTACGTGAGCAGTTTTCTAGCCATAGGGATGGGGCCGCGGAGGTGTGATGCTAATTAGTTGAGATGGAAAAGGTGGTGAGACCGAGCTTGTGACATCAGCGATTCTCCTGTTTTCCGCCATTTTTCGATCTTGCTTCTCGTCTCTCAACAATTCCTCCTTTTTTTTTTTTTTTTTTTTTTTTTTTTTTTTTTAATTTCAGTTGGAAATAGCGTTTTGTGTAGGTAATAATTATTGACGATTACGCGAATGGAATTAATAAAATATATGTTTATTTTAGGAAAATATTCATTACAAAACATGCACAAAAACATACGGCATGGTTAAATACCGTCTGCCAGTGGTACTTTTTTAAATGCATAATTTTAAATGCGCATAGAATTTTTTTTAAACAAATAATATAAATAACTAGAAATAATTTACTTTTTCAATTAACATCGTTCTGTATCTGCCAACATCCCGCATGCACTCAGACCATCCCAACCTTCTCCGTTCAATACATTAATAATCTCAAGCCTGCTGCCGCACATTTTGCAAGGAAAAATTCTTCCCATTCTCCCTCTCAACCATGTAAACTAATAAAGCAGTTAAAATCTCGGTCCCTCCTGCCTGCAATGAAATCGAGATTCAAGAGCTCTTCCCTCGCCGTCGTAATGTTGCTCACTAACCAGCTATCCTCTTCCTCTTTGTGACTTTGATGATCTTGTATGAAATGAAAAGTGAATGCAAACTTCCCATTAATCATTAGAAAACCCGGAAAAAAAAATGAAAAAAGTGTATTTATTAATTAATTAATTTCATTCTTTTCACTTCAAATTCGAATTTCATGTCTAATTTCCTATAAGAATGAGTACTAAAATTATATTGATCAGCTCAGTATTTGCAACGAATTTTCAAAGTTGAAAAACGTCGAAACGGTGCAGTACTAACAATGCGGAAAAGTAATAGTTGTCGTCAAATTTCCTCCGTTTTGACGTCAAATTCGGATTCAGCGTTAAATTTCCTTTCA
Source organism: Tupiocoris notatus (assembly GCA_037159825.1). Taxonomy (NCBI): domain Eukaryota; kingdom Metazoa; phylum Arthropoda; class Insecta; order Hemiptera; family Miridae; genus Tupiocoris; species Tupiocoris notatus. The sequence continues at coordinate 650,965 of JASJUZ010000029.1, read as the reverse complement.
AAATCGCTTAAAAACAAAAATTTAATTTTTCACCCTTGGCGATGCCAGCGGAGCTCGAAATGTCGGCCGGTGAAAAACTGGATTTACGGAAAATAATTTCTGTGGCGCTATTTAAATTTCTTTTACGAAATTTTTTGCTATGGACGTGTGTATGGCGTTCAAATGAAGACTCCTGCATAATAAAACAATTTATTCACGCGAGTTTTGACCCCGAAAATCGCGGATAAAGTCCAATTTTCGAGCTTTCAAAAACCGATTTTTTTGGACCATTTGCAGATTTTTGCGAGAATTGAAAAAAATCACAAGAATACATCTTGGTAAGATACAACTTTCCTAAAAATTTCAGATTTTTATCTGCATTGAGAGAGGAGTAAAAAATCGTTAACTGTTCGGTTGAAAAAAATCGCAGGGGTACCCCTTGGATATTTCGCGAAAAATTTTTTGGAATCGATTCGGCTCAAATTCAGCATAATGATAGTTGATGATGTGTATATCAATAATATATGCTTCATTCTTTGTTTCTTTTGCACTAAATAGATGAAAAGAACGTTCAAAGTTGAAAAATGTCATGTTTTCGGGTATAGTCTACTAAAATTGTTGAATAACGCAAAAACGGTTGAAAAATGGATAGGTACATTACATGGGGAAAACGTGGACAATTAAATTACCTAACTTTTGGTATATTCAAACATCTGAATTTGTGACTTTTTGTTAAAGTTATCCACTGTGCAAGTTACAAATCTTGGAAAACTTGAAGTTTTTATGTTTACCTCGGCTTAAACTTTGCACAATTCGAAAAACCCAATACTTTATGATACTAAGTACAATGCAATACCTACCTACATACCTAATAACTAATAATAGTATGGTAATCTTAATATCACAATACTCTTTTTGTTTCTCCGCCAGTACAAGGTTGTTGTGTAAGTAGATCAATGCGATCAGGTTTCCCTCTATTTGTTATTAGCGTTAACGAGTTGAAACCCCGCCCTCGCACAAGATCACGATCAGGATTGGTTGGAAATCGAAAAGGTGAACGAGAGTCGAGTAATTATTCCGGTTTTTTCCTAGTTCGATCCCAAGAGCAAAAAAAATGTATAAATACATTTTCTCTTTACTTAGTTAAGGATTTCCACATAATGGAAATGGGGGGAATGGGAGGGGGGGGGTTCCATGGTGGTGTGGGGGATTTTTTTCCTTTTTATGTCTTAAGTCTGAAATTCGGAAACGTTTCAATCCATGTTCCTAATTAAAAACTACTTGAGGAACTAGCATCCGAATTTCATTGGTTCTCGAGATACTCTTCGGATAAGGGTAGTCTTTTCGAAGAAAAAAAAATTGGCCATTTAGACAGGATTTACCTTCTACAATTCCGTCGATGCCTTATCAGCAAACCTTGCTAACAAGAACTGCCGAAACACCTTTGAAAGCGTAAGTTGTTGATAGCCTGTCTGAGAAAACCAATTTGTCAGATCGGATTCGAGGTTGGCGCTTTGTAAGCTCGAAAAAAATCAAACCGCCTGCTACGTGTGTTCAAAGCAGTTCCCACAGTTTATTTCTTCTGCACCTATCGGACGAATCTGATGATGTCTGAAGGCTCACAATCATCAAGCCCCTTGTCAATGGGAGGCCTCAACTAACTCAATATCACGCAGTTTCATCTGCGCAATGCTCGGGCGCAGATCGTGCGAAACACACACAAAAGAGGTGATTTATCGTCGATGCTCCACGTTCGCAAACCGCCAATTACCCTAGGCTGGCACCGGGAGATTCGTACTTGATTAGGTGGCCCCTAAGCTCAGCCAGATGGTCAGTAATGCGAATATTTGAGAGCCATAAGTGGCAAAAGATAGTCTACCCATTTGCAATGATGGGTTTTTATCAGTTTCAAATTAAAGGAAATATTATTCGAAAATTTTTGCTTTTTTAGACTTATTTTCTATTCGAGATTTAGATGAAATTTATGGTGCATATAGCCAGAGATAACTTATGCGCATAAATTTCACTATTTTTCTTTATTTGTGTCAATATAGCGGCCATAGATACTGTAAATTTTTTCTACGATTGAACATTAAATTATTTTTGCCGGTAGTGTTCCTTTAATTTGTCATAGTTGTTTCTATTTATGTTTTTATGATTTAAAGTCGAGTCAATTGTTTGAAATTCAATATCATCTAGTTATTGTTGCTGGTAAGAGTTGAAACTTGATGGATGCACGACGAATTAATCGGTGTATCGGTTGCTCAAGTCTCATATTCCGTCTCTACTCTGCAATTATTGGAGCGAAACAAATACTATTGTCGCTGAAATAATAGTTTTTTTTTTAATTTTTTTTTTTTTTTTTTTTTTTTGAGAGGGAATAACAATTTGAAAAAAAAAAGAACAGGAAAGAAGTAACTACCCAGAAGACCTTGGTACATCGCCCGTCTGGCTGCCGTCTCTTGTAAAATAATCTTTTATCCGACACGCAGAGGTGTCTTTCTCATGAATACTAGGAATAGATTAGCCTCCTCTGACTAATTCGTTGTCTAAGTCGGGAGAAGGAAGCCCAAACTATGACGTCCTCGCGACATAAAATAAGTACTAATTTATTCACGAGTATGACTGTTAAATATATTTTCTCTTTCTGCCCAGCCAATTTATTTCACTTTTTTCTTCTTTTGCAGACTGATGAAGGCCCATGAGGGCGATCAGGAGATATGTATTGGACACACTTGATATTCGGTAAGTCATATTAGCTAATTAATTTACAACATCCAAATTCCGAGGGATTCGAGCGGTGCTAGCCTTAAAATTGCAATTTCGTCTGCGTCAATTTTGTATCCGATTCGCCTCAAGTAAATAAATTTCGGTCTATAATTGAATATCACGTTGCAGTTTAAAACTAGTCACGAACCGTTTAAGTCTTTCTCGTTTTTCGTTTTGTATTCTAATTCGAAACGTGAAAAGTCTCCTTTAAGCGGAGCCGATTGTTCGATCTGCTGCCCAGTTAACAGTTGGTTTCGAAATTTATTTTCCTATCCGAAAAAAAAAACATTTTCTATAAGGTCGTCACATTCGGATTGAATCCTTGAACGGGATAGATCGGAATTCTATTATACTTGATATTTACAGCCGGATATGAGGGAGTGTTAGCGTGAGCTTTATGTCCTCTTCGAGGGTTTAAGTTCAAGGCCTTCAACGCGTAAACTTGAGCTTGAGATTTTGTTGATAAAATTGAAACGCGAGATGCAGCAGCTTAGCTCGGTTATCCAAGAGATGTCCATTATTGAATTTCTCGCTGGTTTATCGCCCAAGTAGTCAAACGAAAAAATTGTGATTATCGAAAGATTATATTATTTTAACGTTTGTGTAGACATAATAGCAGGGTTTTATCAATGGGAGAAAAATATTAATTTTATTTGTACCTTTCACGAAAATAAGTTCCCTTAAATAAACTTTGTTCAATTTTATATTCATACCAGATAAACGAATTTTTCTATAACCGGTTGGAATTTGGATAATGTTTATCTGCATATTTATGGCAAATTGAATTTTTATCAGTATCTATTGTAAATTAATTTTTTCTGAGCAGCTGCTTGCTCTCGAGTTCTCGAAGGTATTTCGATTTAAAAAAAAAAATAGGGAAGTTTCTGTTTACATCTTCACAATCAATGCTAATCGCGCGGTTTGATTTCGTCCTTGAAATAGTCAAGATTTACACGCGCATTTGAATATAATTGCTGCCTTTGATCAAACGTAAGCAAGCTCTTGCGAATTGATGGAAATAGAAGAAACGAATTGAGGAAGCCGAGTGTGGAAACGGCGGGCGTGCGGCCGCAAAAAAGAAGTTACATACGGCCAACCGTGCACAGAAACTTGGTACAGAGAAATCGTGCAACGGTGACGTGTGTTGGTCGTGTTGTGCCAAGATATCTCTCGCAAACAGAAACCTGCAGACAGTACCTGCAAGAGGCTTTCATGACCCGGATACGTCTGATGGTATCAATCAGAGGTAACTGAGCCAAATCAGGAATCTGCGTCTTGATAAGTTTACCAAAAATGCCGTGTAACGATGTTTGCTTTTTTTCAGTCTTTAACACCTGAAAATCTCCTGTAGTTAGGTACTCATTTTTAGCAAAAAAAAAAAAAAACCGCAAGACCTTCTTTAAAACTTGTTGGGTAATTAAGCTAATTTCTGAGCATTAATTTAGAAGAAAAAAATTTCTCTAGACTTTTTTTTTGGCTAATTCAGCTGATTATGGAGCATTTTATACGACAGGTATAAAATTGGTAAAATAGCATTTCACTCAATAAGTAAAAATCTCTACCTGTGTTTCCATTGTCGAGCGAAAAATGTAAAAAAACCTGATCGCTTTTATAAAAATTTGAAGAGGGAAACATTGGTGTAATGTTGAAAAATTGTGAAATAATGAAAGGTGCCGCCCTTACGCACGAATCCAATCCCTGTATTATTTTTTCTCTATCCCTCAACTTGACAATATCGCGAATTTTCCGACCCGCCTTTTTTCCTGTCCGCTGCTATAAGACTGTATTATCCATTGTATAGCCTCGATCACGTCTAGCTAAAATATGCATCCGCTGCAATCATCTAGATAATGCCATTCATTTTTAATGCACGCTTCCATTAATAACTGGTCGGCTCCTAGTATCCGCATTGAATAGAATCGCATTCTTTTTGTCAACCATTGTTTGTTCTACTGTGATTTAATACCGTGTAAAAACAATTTACCAGTGACTGTAGTTATTTATCTACCGGATCACTTCGATTAAGACAACTGTATCTCGTGCAGAGCGATTTTTCAATTCGTGTATATTCATTTTCTCGAAACAATCGAACCCTTTCAACGAGTGGGTATGAAATTTATATTACCGAGGTCAACTAATTGACCTTTCTAGAAAAGGGATTGTCAATGTCAACTTATCTTCGAGATTTGACCTCTCTAAGAAAAGCATTCTTGCATGAATCAAAGAACAATAGACTTGCCTGTTCTAGGGTCTCCATACATGTACCTATCTTATGGCGATACTGAAGAACGAGAGAAGGTGTGGTCATCTTCAACAGGCTCGATGAGGCTTGTACATGAATGGCGGTTCCGATCCGGCGCATGGCGCCCGTTCAGACATAAGTCGAAATGCAGGTCCATTAAGAGAGCTTCTCAGTACCAAGAATGAGTTCATATGGGGAAGTTCTCATGAGAAAGCATTTGAAGCAGTGAAACAAGCATTAGTTAAACCCCCGATCTTAGCACATTTCGAACTGGGAAAAAATACAGCCATCCATGTCGACGCATCCCGGATCAATGGTCTCGGTTATGCTTTATTGCAGGAGCAAGATAAACAATGGAAATTGATTCAATGTGGATCCCGGTTCCTGACCAACACAGAGATGAACTACGCAATGGTGGAAATCGAGATGTTGGGCATAGTATGGGCTGTCTGGAAATGCAAAATCTATTTGCAAGGACTCCCGTCATTCACTATCGTCAACGACCACAAGCCACTATTGTCAATAATCAATAAGCAGACTCTCGATGAAGTTGATAACCCTCGATTACAACGACTCAAAGAGAAATTATTGGGTTTCAACTGCAGAATGGAGTGGAAACAAGGAAAAACTCATCTGATTCCAGATTGTTTATCCCGTGCACCAGTAACCTCACCTGAACCTGATGATCTCCTAGCCGAAGTAGACGGGCCTTTGGTTCATCAAATTCTTAGGTTGGAAATCCAGGATCCTCTTTTGAAGACCGTCGCCGAATTTGCAAGATCAGACGATGAATATCAAAATTTGAAGACCCAAGTTTTGGAAGGTTTCCCTCTTCATAAAGGAAGACTCAAAATCAACCTAAAACCATACTGGAAAGTGAAAGATTCCTTAACAATAGATGGAGACTTCGTATTGAAAGGTTGTCAGTTGGTGATCCCACACGCAGCGCGAAAAACGGTACTGGAAGAACTTCATAAATCTCACCAAGGCATAGAAAAAACGAAAAGACGTGCTCGCCAAACTGTCTATTGGCCAGCCATAAACAGTGACATCCAAAGTACAGTAGAGGCATGTGAACTGTGCCAAGAGGCGAGAGCATCCCTCCCGAAGGAATCCATGATGTCGGATCCTCCTCCTGATCGACCATTTCTTGAAGTGTCGATGGATTTATTTACAGTTGGCGGGAAAAACTTTCTGGTTTACGTGGACAGACTCTCGGGTTGGCCGATAGTATGCAGATTTGGGACCCAATGTCCTAACAGCAAAATGATTATTTCATGCCTACAACAAATTTTTTCTGATACTGGAGTGCCAATCAGACTACGAAGCGACGGGGGGCCGCAATTCGCCTCATCAGAATTCAAGCAATTCATGAGAAGATGGAATACATCTCATTCGTTCTCATCACCATACTTCCCTCAAAGCAACGGACATGCTGAAGCAGGAGTGAAGGTGATGAAAGCACTAATTGCGAAATGCATGAAAAAGGGTATTCTGGATGAGGAAGCGTTCTTTGCCGGACTGTTAGAATTCCGGAATACGCCAACCGCTTACGGACGATCTCCATCCCAAATACTATTCGGACGTCCCCTTCGATCGTTGGTACCGGCACATAAAAAAGCATTCTCGCCGGAATGGCAAAAAACCGCCGACCTTCAAAACCAAATTAGGCATCAAGAAAAAATCGCACTCAAGTACAATGAAGGTACAAAAGATTTACCTCCGCTATCTCCAGGAACGTCGGTCAGAGTACAAAATCCTATCTCGAAAAAGTGGGATCGTGCGGGAGTAATAGTTCGCCGAGGACCCTACCGAGACTATACCATCAAGTTTCCCTGCGGACAGGAACAAGTGAGGAACAGGCGATACCTGAAGGAGTTCCGCCGGGGGAGCAGCGGAAGGGGAGATGTTCTAGGGTCTCCATAGAACGTTACCACTGGGCTGGTAACATGGATGGGTTACCATCCCGTATTGCTAAAATAAAGTTCAGTTGGATTTCATAATTTGTCCAGATCGTATGTAATAATATTATCCGATCATAACATTGCCAAGACTGGCATTCCTTCGACTTCCTTGCGATAGTGTCGTCACTCAAATTCGAACTCTCTCTTCATTCTTTTGTCGCTTAATGCAAATGCGCAATGTTCATTTGGAGACGATTATTCAACGGTGCTAAAATTGGACAATTTCAGATTTTTTGTGCGCAAGTGAAAAACGCATTGAACTAAATCGGGTGAGCATAGATTATTTTTTATGGTTAAAAATACAGGTATAAGATACCAGTTTTTAAATTTTTTTTTTTTAAAGAGAATTATAAATGTTAAAAAATCAAATAATAAATTAATAAGAGTAATAATAAAAGATGTAATTTATGAATTATTTTCAATCCTTCTAGACGTTAATTTCGCGTAGCTCGCTAAACTGCATGTCAGTCTACCAAATTCCCATCGTTCCCTTTGCGGAAGCGGTTGGGCCCTCTTTTGTCTCTGTCACGACCTGGCGCGCAAGAATGTTATTGTATAATTTCATGGTGAACCGATCTGTGCCATATCATCGTAATCTCTTCTCTACCTCCGATATTATCATTCGCTGTTTTAAATTCGTCAATTTTATCGCATTATAATTTTCTTCTTAATTTCTTCTTATTCTTCTATAATCTTCTTAATTCTCCAGTTTTTCATTAGATTGAAACGTATGTAAAATTATAGTAAAATAAAAATCAAAGTACCTAGATCAATTTAAGATTTGAAATAACGAACTTAACTTTCGATAAAGAACAGTCCAAGTCAAGTGGAAAATAAAATAAAAAACGTAAAAAATAAATATTTATTCTGTAATTGGTTGCATCCTTGGTGAAAGTGTAGTTAATTCGATAATTAAAAAACCGTGACAGCATCTTGCCCAATCTTGTTCTGCCAAATGCAGCAAATGGCCGTTCTGGTGAAATTTTCTTCGAAACAAGTTCACATACATGAAGGATGACTATAGCAATGGAACTTGCTTCCGTCCGGACGCCTCGGCTTTCTAAACCGCCTCAAAAACCTGCTGCAATAAGAACCAAATGAAAACAAAACGGTTTTATATCGTTAAACAATACTAAATGACGTTTTCGAAAAAAAAATTTTTTTCTCTTTTGCGAAATTTTTTTTGCAAATTTTTGAGTGATTTTATAATAACTGTGTTATTATTTTTATTGCTGAAACTGGATAAAAAACGGAGAAAATTTTCCTAAAAAGGCCACGTGATGCCTTAAGGGGCGAAAATGCTCGTCAGGCATCTGTAAACATTTTTCGAGAAGAAATTACTCGGTGTTTCTTCGCTTCGACCACACTCGAGACAACGTTTTTTGCAATTCCTCGGCGTAAATCGATTTCGGCGTGTCTCCCGCCGTAAAGCGTCATTTGATGATGCAAACAAATCAAGTCACGCCCGAAACCGGTCTCTGAAGTGAGAATCACTGATGGCATAGTTCCAAGCCTGGTATAGAAGTGATTCTATTGAAGACGAAAAGTTTAACAAGGAAGGAACTCGCCTTGGCACGCGATCTGAGGTGCTCGGGTACGCAAAACGAACCAAGGAAAGTGTTACCACTCCGTGTTTGTCTACAAGTTGGCTGTCAGTTCACGAAGTAAAAGCAACTCTCAAGAGAGCAACAACCGAGGGAATCATTTGAAGAGCTCGATTCGAGTGCCCAGTTCATGCTCTCTCACGAAGTCTAATAAGCGCTTTTTCGAATTCATTCACGGGCTCGGGAAAAACACTCAAGGAAGTCATTCGGACGTGCTATTATCGATTTTCTGATCGGCCCGTTTCTCAAAAAGTACCGAAATACTTATGATATAACTCGGCATCTTATCTCTATCGCACTTATCGCCTCGCTATCGACGGAACTTGAAAGACTTCCTTTTTGCGCCTTACGTTTTCAAACCGCAAAGAGGAAATCATAACTGATCTTAAACTCGCATCAGTGCACACACTAGCTATCTGAAATCGAAAGATAAAAACGCTGCAAATGATTGTATAGTGGTTTATTATTTCTTTATCAATAATGATGTATTATTTTTGTGATAGCAATTGTTCCGAACATTTGTGAACGTTTCGACCAAAAAACAGATAACTCCGTAAAATTATTGTGATTGTAATCATTTTTATTTTTCTTAATTTTCAAATTGGAAGCTAAATTTTTCGCCTAACGGTACAGCTAGAGAGAGTGTTTGACGACCATTCCAACGAGTATAGAACGATTTTTACAGCTCCAACAATTATTGAGTGACGAATTTCTAAAAATCTCGCAAATTCTTTACGAAAACTGCGGTAACTCGAGAACCGTTAAAGCAATCGACCCCGCAATGGTCTCATTCGATTCAGCGTCCAAAAATATATAGAAATCGATACCAAATACAACTATTTCTGCAAAATCTTGGAAATTCGAATTTTCACCCACTTAAAACTCTTCAAAAATACCCATAAAATTGAGGTAGCGATTTGGTTAAAGAATTTAGCCATTGTGACGCCAAGATTGATTTTTGGTACCAATTTCAAGATTAAGCTTTTATAGTTTCGTCAGAAATGTGTTGACAGTGTACGGCAGTCGAACAGCATTCTTTTTAAATTTGATATTGGGATTTTACATGCCTTGAAACTTATTTAGATTTGGAAGTAAGGTATATTTTTCTACGACAATGTATGTTCTCTGTCTTCACTACTCTTTATATTTTTTTCTTACTCCCTCTAATATATTTTCCCTCGTTCGTTCATTCATCTTTCCTCCTTTACATTCTAGCCTTTTATCTTCATCGTTCTTCTTCTTTTTTTTCGTTTCTATCTAAACTACCAATATCCTATTTTGTCCTATCCTTATTTTATCCAAATTTCTCTACTGATAAGTGTCAATATAATTTACCCGCTCTCTCTCTCTTTTTTTTTTAAATTACCTCTCAGTTTGTGAGTTTTGACTGCATTAATTTAATTTAATTGTTTGCAAATAATGTTCATATCGCTGGAAAAGCTTATTCTATGTAAATTGCTAGTAAAAAAACTGTATATATAATAACGCGGAAGTCCGGTGCGCGATTCGTTTTTGCAGCCCGTAGAAATCACTAGAAAAATCTTGACTCGGTACGAAATTTCATTTTTCAAAAATTACATTTTTTGCTGTTAATGAAAATAACGCTACTTTGTTTCGAGGTTCGGTTGATAATTGTCAAGTTTAGCTAAATATCTGTTAAAGCTGATAATCCCTATTTCAACTAACGTTTCCAAATCGTATATTATGCACAGGTTAATCTCCGCGAACGAGACATGAGGTAAATAGGTCTTCCACAGCTCGGGATGAACCCGAGTTCACCCTTATTGGCCTGTGACGCAATCCTCGTGGGAACATCCTAGTGAAACGAGAATGTTCGTTTAGTTATCTTATTCGCTGCGCCAAACGAGTAAAAGGCGATTTTTTCGTCGGCGAGAAAAATAATTAGGACCGTATCTCATTTTTGGTGGCAGAGATGAAAAAAAATCGCGGCAGCATCTGAGTATTTAGGATATTTCTTAAGTGCGTATTTAAGAAAAATGCAAAAATAAATAATTTTTAATATAATAGAAAAAAATTGAAAATTTTAAAATATTTGGTAAACAAAATTTCTTATTGCGAAATTGAAAAATTTTCTGGTTCTTAGTTTTCAAAATTTCAAACCAATAATTTGTCTAAACTTTATCCAAAGTCTATAAGCTGGCAGAAGTGCGTTTCTTCGATTTGATATCTAGTACACTAAAATGCACGTTGAGGTAGGTTCAAGGTATCGTCCGTTACCGCTAGCTCTCGAGATGTACATGTTTCATCACATCTTATCGTGCGAATATTTCAAAACATCCGCACCACCCGTTCGCTCCAAATCCGATTTTGAGTTTCCAACACCGTGGGAGTCTTGAGACGGTCTCGGTAATTTTCGGCCCGATCTCAGGTCGGGACGGTCACACTTGGAAAAGATCAAGGTCTTCCTCTGCAACTCTTTCTAACTAGTTTTACAATGGTGCGATTCAAAGCGAGACCATTTTTCCTCACATTTCGAAACGTTTGAAAGTAACGTAATTCGAATTTTCGATTTCGCACGCTCAATTTCGAATCGCCGCAATTATTTGGTGCACAAGTCGTACAATAATTATGATGCCCTTGAGCAAGTCGGATCCGCGTCAAAAATTGTCCTCACTCTTTTCCTTTTTTTTTTACCGAGGTTGATTGTTGAGTTAATTTTTCAATTTTCTTTAGCTTCCAAAACGTCCGAGATACTGTGAATGTGTTTTCGTGTTAATAATTTTTTTTTTTTTTTTTTAAGTGAATAAATAAGTTGAAGTGATTTTAGTGGTTATTGTAAAAATTACCCTTGGCGTTACTATTAATCTCATAAAAATACAACTGTCAAATAAAAACTATCGAAAAAAAACATTCCTTATTCAATGTGAATTGCTCTATAGTTTTTTTAACGGACGACATCCTCTTTCCTAACCATCGAATCACGTTCCGTTGTATTCGGTCATTTCTCGATTCCCCGACGCGTCCAAATGATCATTTCTCTATTCATTTCGACACACGATCGTGCCAAAAGTTAGTCTCGCTTGACCACCATTATCGGACGATGATTTACGGGTTATTGAATTCGTCGTCCGGTCGTGTTTTTAGACGCGTTCGATTCGTCTCGTCGTTTTTCCTCGAGATGGCTGATAATTATGTAACAGCTAGTATTGGCTAAAGCCTTATGAAATTCCTTCAAGACTTTCGGTTATTGCGGGTTTTCCTATCGGCCAATTTTCTACGAAATAATGTACCCACAAAAAAATTATTGCTGTTCCATACATTCCAACGTATGTTTCCCTTGACACAGGGCGTCTCTTAAATGTACAGAAAAATTATAAAATAAATTCAGATGCGTGTCTCTTATTTAAAATCTTGTCGACATTTGGATTTTCGTACGGTTCGCGAGATAAAATAAATTGAGCCGTTCAGATTGAAATATCACCAACTGTAGCAAGGCCTTCGGAAAGCGAAAGTGGAAGATCGGGAGCGGAAATCATCTCCTACCTGTGTCTCAGGACCGGTCAATTAAGCTAACCTGCACCCTCCGCTGGGAACCCGTTTGGTGGAATCCCTTCAAAATCAAACGGCGAATGACGTCCGCTTTTAGTTTGTCGTGACGGCCAAGATTTCCCACCCAGGTTAACGTAATGTCGTGATGTAATATCGAAAACAGCATTGACCGTTTTTTTCTTTCTTTTATTGAGTCAGGGAAACGGTGTAAAATAAAATAGATACACCAGATTCGAAAAAGTACTTTGCAGATAAAGTGAATGTCACCTTATTGTTTATTTGATTTTATTTCTGGCGGTTTTTTCAATTATAAAATTTCGTGATATTGCTATAAATGTTTTTTTCTTCATTTTTTACTTTTTGAGACTTTTAAATTGGCAGTAGAAAGTATTGTTATTATTGTTATCAGTAAAGAGCTCAAAAAATTATTATTAAATTAATTTTTAATTAATTAAATTATTATTATTAAATTATTGATTATTATTATTGATGATATTGATTATTGATCACGTCCTTTCTCTTTAATTAAGTTAATTAATTGAATTATTATTATTAAATTATTGATTATTATTATTGATGATATTGATTATTGATCACGTACCTATTTGTTTCAGCGTTGACACTTGGCCTCCTCCTGTACGATGACCTGATAACAGCTGTCAAACCTGGCGTGAGTATTCTCACTTGTGTTGATAAAATTTATCAATCCAATGTTTAAATTATCTTCAATACCGTCGATTGGTTTTAGATAGTATAAAACGTATTATGCAGAGTGTTAGGCAAAATTTGTAAATAGTATTGCTTGAATTTAATTTGAAACTTTATTTACTCAAATTATAATGGAAATATATACTTAAGTAATTTCTACATTCATAGACTCATTTTTTAATTTAAATTTGATAAAAACAATTTTCTAATTATTGTGATGAAGGAGATATTTATTATTTGTGAAAAGTATTATATCTACTGTTGGATCACGATAGGCAATATTCGTTTATACTTTAACAATTTCGACAATGAGCACCTACGAAAAAATGATCGTTGTCGTAACTAATTTTTCATTTGGAAAGGCTTTAAAAATATTATGACAAATCAATGAAATCTAAACCGTGTTTCTTCTTGTTTTTTATTTTTTATTTATTTTCAGTATTTGGACTTCGACAACTTGCCTGAAACGAACTTCTCGTGCAAGGACAAAGTCATCGGAGGCTACTATGCGGACGTGGAGACTGGCTGTCAGATGTTTCACGTCTGCACGATCGGCCAAAAAGGTACTGACCCGCCTCAAAGTACGTATACCCCAATTCAGGCATCTGAACCCAAAAGGAATGCTGGCTAAGGGAACTGGCACCGGTATACTGCAAAATACTTCACTTGCATCCTTTTGATAATTTTCTACGTCATATCTTCTGAAAACCACCTTTTTAATTGACGTTTCCCTTTTTTTTCTAAAAAGCTATTAGCTGTTAGAATTTTTATTTTATTACCATATTAAATTAATGTGATAATTATTTTCATTTTACTTTAGCTAGTGGTATTTTATCCAGTTCAGCGTTTTTATTTTATACTAATATTTATTAAAATCTTATTTCTATCGTAATTTTTTTTGTTGAACTTTTTAACTGTTTTTACAATATCTATTTGATTTTAGCTTATTTCCGTACGTTTCATTTCAATCATTTCTAAAACCTAAACGAATTAGTTCAATGATTATTTATTTGTACTAATGAAATTTGTCTATTGAAATCACCTTTTTCGAAATCCGTGAAAAATGAAATTAACTTGATTTATACCAGTTTATGATAAACTTTAATCATCTATCAAAGTCCTATATTACTAGCCAATCCATTAATGAAATAGTGTTTCTTCATAGGCTGTTTTTAACATTTTTTTTAATTGATCTTTTATTGACAATTTTACTTTTTTTTAAATTTTATTTTTCTAATTTATGTTTATATTCTATTTTATTAGTTTATTAAATATTTTATATGCTTGCGTTAATTTTTATTTTATTTGACCTTTTTTATTAGGTATTTATTTTTTAATGAAAAAGCAACATAATTTTATGAATGGGCTCTAATACGCTAGCGAAAAAATCAGGACCAGAGAATCTGCATCATAGGCAATAATATTCGACGTCACCTCAGACCGACTCATTGTTTTCACTCATTTTTCATCGCATTCAATTAATTCCATTATTACTATAGAATTCACAAGGTTAAGGGAGCTTTTTTCGTTTGCACGCGATTTGGTTCGAAACTTGTAATCTACGACATAATATGTTGTGACGGTTAAATATTGTAGATGACAAGAACCAAACCTTCCATTCGATATTCTCGGTAGCACAGTAGAAATTTTGACGCCTGTAGACGCAGGATTGGAAAATACCTGCCACGTTTTGTTGGTAATTCGTATGCACTGAAGTATTGTACTGAAAATCCACTGGTGTCTGGAAGTAGTTAGTGTTGCAGTAAATGAAAATTGTCACGTAGTTTTGTTATAACGGTTGACTCTTGCGAATTATTTAATATAATGTAATTTATTTAGTCCTTCTTCTATCAAACGAAATCATTATTTCTACTATAATTTGTAACCATGCTCATTTGAATTGGAGTAAGAGAAAAGAAAGGAATCTTCTTCGTTAAGGAATTCGATGAAAAATTGCTTGCATTAAATTAAATTAAATTAATTAAATTAATTTTTTTTTATGTTGCGCTAATGATATTGGGCTGTGCAGGTGAAGTGACCGACATCAAGTTCCTGTGTCTGAATGGCACAGTGTTTGACCAAGAGACTCGGGTCTGCGAACGGATCGACGAAGTCGACTGTTCGAAATCCGAAGACTTTTTCAACTTGAATTTAGAACTTTACGGAAATCAAGCTGGGTAAGTTTGAACTCAACGGTACAGGAAAAAACCTTTCGACTTCTCGATTTTTGCAATATTGGATTCTATTTTTGTCCGTTTAGTATCCAGCCGGAAGAGGAGTTCTTCTGTGAAGACTGCAGTACGGAAGGCGACGAAGAGTACGATGATGAAGTTACGTCAAGGGCACCAACGTCCTCACCGAGTACGACGACAACAACGACTACAACGACGACGACCACTACAACAACGACTCAGCCGCCGCCTCCGACGCCAAAAGTCGTCCAGCATTATCCAACTTCCAGCCCCGAAACTATAGCTGCACTCCTCGCTCTGCACAATGCATTTACCCAATCTGTGCAAAATTCGAAGGTGCATGTTTTTCTATTTCTTTCGAATTGATCCTGAGAGAAAATAGTTACTTTAATGGGTAGATCAAACTTGACTTTATTTATTTATTTTTCAAGGTGAAACCCCCGCCACCTCCGCGAGTGATCAACAATGCATTTGCAAGTCTTGCACCGCCGACATCGAAACCATCTTTTTACTCAAGACCTCAGGTGACGCAATTGCCGCCGAGTGATGACGGATCGTACGACCAGGAAGACCATAGAGGCCACCATAGACAAGAGGGTGGCATTGGTCAGCAAAATCAACAGCACTACAGCCACGGAACGTTGCAGCCTTCTAGGACAAAGGAGAGGCACAAGACGAATTACTATCAAGTGACAACGCCGCCTTCACTGAAGTCAAATTATCATCATTTTCAGGTACCTTCGTCCCTATCTTCATATAAACCGCTGTTCTCTACATATGATTTCAACTATCCATCATTTTCATGTTTACGATTACCTTTTCAGAGCTTAATCTAAATTATTGCTGTTAGAAAGTACTCTAATTTTAGAACTTGATTTTCAGAGCGGAGATGGAGGATTTGTCCATAGTTTTGACCCTGGAAAACAATACAACTACCAGTATTACCATCCCAGGAAAATTACAGGTATTTGTCTGGTAGCTCAAGCAATTCAGCATGAACGCTTTCATATTAATGTGCCTTACATATTGATAACTGGTGTTATCTTTTATCAGAACCAACTCCCAAAGCTTCAGTGTCTATAGTCACGTCAACGTCAACATCTACTAGTGTGAGAGCTTCCCGTCCAAACGTAACGGCTCAAGACGATTCGCCGACCGGCCCTGAAGAGGATTTCCCGACTGGGTACGATGATTACCCTGATGACTCAGTTGATGAAGCTTTCTTCCGCGATGTGCCCAAACTAAGGTCAAAGAGGACACTTGGAATGCGTGACGATGAGCTAGAAACTGCGGCAGACTCGAGTGATGTCAAAACTAAGGAAAAGAGGTCCCCCGGTTCTTCAAGGAGGTTAAATCTTGGGCGACAACAGGACCAAGATAGACCGAGGACCGAGCGAGCAATGCTGCTTGATGAACCGAGACACACAAACCACCGGTGACTAGTCAACTTGCTTATATTCTTACTTAACCTAAGTTCTAATGCTAAAGCTTAATATTTTTTCACCCATTAGCCAAAGTGAAATATTAAAAAAAAAAATGTAATAAATAGATTCTTCCAGAGGGACGTTTTACGTTGAAAGAGTTCGAAACTTGAGTACTAATTAATGTTGAATGGTGATTTCAGGTACCCGGACGAGATTGTAACTCCTCGCCATGCCAATCATCGCTACGAAGAGACCACTGTTAAGCCCGTCGCTGTTGAAGCTCTGCCCAAAGAAGAACACCCGACGCAAAGGGAAGAATTCTTGCAGAATCTTCTGGGATCGCTTGATCTAGAAGAGCACGACCGTCAAAAGATGGCGCTTCTTTTCAAAGTTGAAGAAAAAGAAATGGACGCCTCAAGCGGGTAATTATAACGTCACAGTACGTATGAATGTTATAATACTTTTTTTCTTATAACTTAGTTTTATCTTCAGAGCATTGCATCAATTGGGTAACAAATTGGGCGAACTAATAATGGACGACATCAACAAAACCATCCACTTGGCAAAGGCCGAAGAGAAGGAAAATCGGACTAAGGAACATCTCGAATTGACCAAGATAGATGAAATGTTTAGGCACCATTACGAAGAAATGAGCCAGGAGGTAAATTATTGTGAAATTTTTTAACATTCTGACCCTAAAAAAATTTTTCTCTCTGAAAACCCATGTGCAACAGTCAGGTAATAACTAGCAAGGCGTATAAATGGAAAAAAACTCCTTATTATTCTCAGGTGGACCTGAAATTCGACCTAGGTTCAGAAAGAGATCGGCGCGAAGTGGAAAAGAAAGAAAAGCTCGATCTAGAGTTGGCCCAGGATTATGAACTGGCCCGAGCCAAAGTAGAATTCACCAGTGTGACGACAGGAATTCCGATGAAAACTGCACCTGGTAAGAAGTCAAAAGTTGTTACAATGTAACCAGTGTTGCCAGGTCAAAATTACACTTTCTGAAGACAAGGGCAAAATTTTCGTTGATGTTTTCAATAAGTCAGTAAAAAAGTCTGTGCATAGATTTTGAGTGAAAAATGTAGAGACAAGGAAAAATTACCTACCAATTCATTAAAAAAAAGAAAAAAAAAAGAAAAAAAAAAGTAATTCGGTAGCACTATCTGTAACAATTCAAGAAACGTGGCAAATCTTATTACCCTCATTACTGGCGAAAATAAGCTGAGAGTGTTACTACAAAATCAGTAATTTCTCAGAAATATTGAAAATTTTGTCGATTCTCATGATTTTTCTGTAGTTCTAAAATTAAAGAATATAACTACTGAAGAACATTGTCATCGTTGAATTTTTGGAATTGGAAATCGATTCAGATTATTACCATTTTGCCAAATATACTTATTTAGTCGCATCTGAATTTCCTCATATGAGAATACTAATTAAACATTTCATTGATCAGCTCCACCTGAAAAACACGCCAGGAAATCAGCAAGAATCAAAAGACAAGTGAAAGGACTCGACACTGAAAAATTCACCGCCGACTATGAACCGAGAAAGAGAGGCAGGTTAAGTTTGAACTCGGGACACAATCCAGTTTCACCAGCAAGGCCATCATTGAGAAGTTCATCCACTGCGGCTCCAGCCAGAGATATCGTCCCGGTTTTTGAAGAAGTTGACGAAGGTACACTCGTCAGCGCAATTGGTTAATTCTAGCAAAATCAGTCATCTCCTGGGAAAACTCAGTTTTCTTACCACGAAGTCTTGAAAAATATTTTACAGGCGATTTCACAACTCGGCCATATTTGAAAACGAGCAGTATAACTCAGCGACCACGGTTGACCACTCGGTCGTTGGATTCAATTTCGCGCATGCGGTTCAATTATGAAATCACAACGCCTGCAGCGGCGCCATCGCGGCGAAGACATACAAGCAACGGTCGAACTTCGGCTGTGAGATCCTTTCAAGATTCAGACATTTCTGCAGCCACTCGTAAGCTATTACTTTGAATTCAAGATCGTACAATGCAATGTCTAGGTATGACTTTAATGTTTGTATATTTTCCAAGCGAGCGAACTTCCGCAGCCAAAGACTGTGCCGAACGTGCCTCGAGATCTGAGCAAACTGAAAGACACTCCGGTCTATGAAGATGAAATTTTCGCTGAACCGAGGGAAACTTCCAAGCCGCAGATTTCCAATTTGCAGCACGAACTGCCTCAAATTCAAGACAACACGTATCGACGGGTTTTCCAGCCGCAGCAGGAGCAACAGTTGGACAACTTGGATAGTTTGTCAGCTGGCCAGGTTTACCAAGCTGTGGCTCGGAATCACCCAGATGTACGAGAGGAAGCCGAAGTGACAACGCAGGTAGTTTCTTTGTTCTCTGCTATGGATCTCATCTAGCTCCTTTCAATTGGCGACATAGGACGCATAGGAAAGGGAGCAAAAGCAATTTAATTTTGCCGGTTGTCGTTTTTCTGAATTTGACTGTATTGATTTATCGAGTGCGTCACTGATTAATCTGCTGCTTCTAGGTGGTGACAACTCGGCGTCCTTCGAGTCAATCTAGGCGAACTTCTGTCGTCAGGCGTCGGAACAGGCCTAACGATAACGATGAGTCTAGACCTATAGTTAGGCAGCCAATCAACAATTCTCAGACGACAGTTGATGCTCAAGAACAAGGGTGAGTAATGAAATTTTTTATTGCAAGTGGCTCACAAGCAATTCCTATTTTGTAACTTTTTAATAATATATCATTTGCAGTCCGGCAAGCGTTGCACCAACGCGGCATCGCTCACGTGTGCGAGTCTCATCTCGGCAGCCGGCGCATCAACCTGAATTTAATACACGTCATGATCAAAACCAAGAACATCATGACAGTCAAAACCGAGGGTAAATTAAAAACATCTCTGCTAGGAATTGAAAGAATTAGACCGTCTGAAAATTCTCTTTGAATAGAAATAAAATTAAACGATAAAAAATAGTAAACGGGTTAATTTGGCATTAAAGGAATTTTTGCGGGCAATTTTAGTGCTCAACTTGTGGTTTATAAGACTAACTCCATTCGTTTTCAGGCCTGCTAGAGAACCCAATGATGAACCGGCAACCCAGCCTCCACCTAGACCTGTGGAAACCGATTTGCCTCCTAAACGCACGAGTCATGTTCAAGATTCTGCCGAAGCCCCGCCACAAAATCGACCTAAGACTCCATCAAGAGGCAGAGTCCGAGGGACTCTTAGGTAGGTCCAATTGAGTCTTCCTATTTGAGAGAGCGTTCCCACCGAAAAAAGATTATGAGGGGAAACTCCGTAGCAACTTTTGTAATTTTAATCATTTTTATTTTTCCCAATTTCGAAATTAAAATCTGAATTTCTCGCCTTACGGTATAGTTGAACAGTGTTCAACGTGCATTCCAACGAGTATAGAACGATTTTTATACCTCCACAAGAACTCTCAAGTCATGCCTAATTTCTGAAAATCTCCCAAGTTCAACACAAAAGCTACGATAACACAAGAACCAATAAAGCTATCGACCCTGCGATGGTCTCATTCGATTCAGCGTCGAAAAATCTATAGAAATTTATTTTAAAAAATACACCTTTTTCAAACGTTGGAAAATACGAATTATCTCTCCCTCAAAACCCTCTAAAAATACCTTTAAAATTGAGGTAGCGATTTTGCTGAAGAATTGAGCCATCGGCAGACCTAGATTGATTTTTGGTGACAATTTCAAGAATTTACCTTTTACAGTTTCGTCAGAAAAGTATTGACGGCTATGGTGGACGGACAGGCTTGTTTTTATTGGATATTCGGATTCTACATGCCTTGAAACGTGAAACATCAAATTTTGAGGGGGTTCGAAAATTTTTTCTGGGGCGATACAAAGTTTATTGTTGAATAATAAACGAAAATAACGTGTCTTTGCAAGATACTAATTGTGTATATTCTTTTGAAAAGGGAAATCTCTTTTTTAGGAGCACAACACCACCCAACGAACCACCCCCAGCGCCACCAATTGACCCGAACCTCAAACCGGATCCGAATTTCTCTTGCGATGGCAAAATAAAAGGCAGCTTCTACGCCGATACTTCCAATGACTGCAAAGGATTCTTCATCTGTTCGCAAGGAGCCATCAATGGGCCGTAAGATGACTTAACTTGCGTACATTATCTGAGATTGGTGTAGATAGTATAATTCGAAGAAAAATCTTCAATTTTTCGATTTTGGCATGGTGATTATTTTTATACAGCTTCACTTTCAATTTAGCACTTGTATGGCTGAAAATTGCTCCAATTTAACTTGTTTGCAGTTTGCTGAAAACGCACTTCTGGTGCGGTACGAACACCAAATTCAACCAACGGAGTCGAACGTGCCAAGCGGAAGATCTCGTCGAATGTTCAGTGTCTTCGAGATACTACCATCTCAATCAAGACTTTGCCATTCCAGGTAGGAATTGTTTTCTCCCAAAAATTTATGTCTAATATAGATTTTCATGCGTACGCAATATTCCTCGTACTGGAAGACACTCATATATTATATTCATACTAGAAATTATTACTCTATTCTTATTATTATAACTCTATTCTTATTATTATTAAGTTTATACTAGAAATTATTACTTACGCTTGTCAGAATTTAATACGGAATTAACTTTTCACATTTCAGAAACCGAAGAGGAGCTAAGGCCTGCCTTCGAGCCGACAAGACTATGATTGCGAGTTTTAAGACGCGGCAATTTTCACCGCTCATCCTATTCTCGTTCAAACGGAGAATTTACTTTTTTCTAATACTGATAATCATTAGGAGTGATAGATACCCGTACTTCAAAAATGCTCATAACGCACATGATTCGAATTGCATGATTGTTTGTGAAACAATTGCTCAAATTGCGACGAGAATGTGCCTAAAAACGTTTGAGCTATAGCTCTTTCTATTGATATTAAATTAATTTCGATATCCAATATCACCTTTTGCATGTATTTTGCTCTCTTTTGACGCAGGAAATTGTTCGTACGTTTCAATAATTCAATTCAATGGGCTTCAAGATCAAAATTCGAAGGAGGAATTAACGGTTTCGTTGATATTCTTTAGTTATGAAATATACTCAGTATTTTTGAACCGCGTGCATTTCGTGTTGTTTTTACTGCCCATTTGAATCAATGAAGATAGCGTAATTAAGAGTTATTGTTACCAATATGTTCAGTGACTCGCTAGAGGAAGTAAATTGTAAATAATCAATTCTTTTCGATTATTTAATTCCCTTTTGTAATCTATTTGCCATAATGAATGAAAAAGCGTAGGCAAAAAGGATTGTTTCCGAAACTTTGTACGTTTTCTGTTTGAATATGATAGAATTATAATTTGATGCAAGATTCGCCTAGTTTTTTCCCGTTTCTTCCCTTTGTTTATTAATTATTTTTTCACTAGATTTAGTGTTAAATAATCTTATTTGATTAATATTAGGAATATTTTTTCTAGCACAGAAAAAGCATATTAGAGTTATAATTAAGGCGTAAATTATTATATGAGAGATTCAAACTTTGGAAGAGGATTTCATTGAGGCTATGATTCAACCCCCATGGGTTATTGAGAAATGTGCTATAATTTTTCGTATAGAAGTTCGGTTTAATCCTATTAAGGCCCCTCCTAAAATAGAAGTTACGATTATAATATATCTAATTTTTGTTATCTCTAATATTGATATAATATAAAAAGGGGCAATCTTTTGTCATGTTAAAATAACTAATCTTGTTTCCCATTAAATATTTTCTATTACTTGTGGGAGTCTTGAAAATAGCCCTGATTTTATTATTACATTTACTATAATAAGGATACCATTTTCAGGTATGAATATAAAATTTGAAATTTTTATTAAGATTATTATTTTTCAAAAATACAGAAACTATCCTTTGTACTAATCGGCATCGATGAGCTGTGGACGAATGAAGTGGCCGTGGGCGACACGATATAAAATTTATATTACAACGCTTTATTTAATGTGATTTTGATAGAAATACATTATTAAAAATATTAGAACTTGATTATCAAATCTAGCAATATAAGTTGAACGAAATGTACAGTCGAACCCGAGTCACGCTGATCCGGTTGGAATGACCACGGAAATATCGTCACCCCATTCTCCCCAGGCGACTCGATATGTTTGAAATATGGTAACCCAAGCGGCGATAGCTATAGCCCAAACGAGAGCACCAACTCCAGACCAGATGACAACTAGACAGGAAAAAATCAACCAAATATGTCACAATTCTTACACTAAGAAATCATCTTGACGCATTTAAAAATAAAATAAAAAACACTACTCAGACATGAATCTAAATTTATTGATATTACTCACGTTTCCTTATAGATTTTTGCTCATCGTATTCGGGTTCTAAGAAAGCGTGTTTGAAGAACCAAACTGTGTTCACGAGCCATACGAATGGTAGGCAGAAACATCCAGCTGCAAAAATCAACCGGGTCATAGATGGCAGAACAAGGAAGAGTGTACCTTTTTACTTCAAACAATGTTTACGTAGTCAATGGAAGTATTGTGATCAAAGTCAAATTATGCAACAGAGGTGAATTTGGAAGAAATGTTCATAGCACTATACTCAGAAACACTTCTGAACAAATGTCTGCGTGTCCTTATGCAAAACGCTGCAAATGATTGTACAGTGGTTTATTATTCCTTCGCTTCAATATTGATTTAGAAAGACTATCCATTTGTGATAGTAACTATTCCGATCATTTGTGACGTTCCCACCGAAAAATAGATTGGTAAATATCGGGGAAAATTCCGTAACAAGTAAGGGTTGCTATGAATTCGATATAATCATCACAATCATGTTCTATGATTTTTTGGTTCGTTTTCCAAGGCGAATTGACCGAGTCGGCAAAAATCACAAGAGAAATTGGTTGCGGAAAATTTTACACTAATTCGAAATGGGTAACAATAAAAGGAAAAATTGAGGATCGTCAAAGCTTCAAAAACTATGCTAAATACCGAACAACTGATCTATGAAAAAAAAGAAATTATAACGAAGAAACTAAATGTAGAAAAATTACAATTACATATGATAGGTTTTTTTCTGCCTCTAGCCACCAAATAATTAATAAAAACCGACAATTAGAAATTTCTAAAAGCCTTAAAAATATTCAAGAGGATCCACGTTGTCCAATAAATTAAATTCGACCGAAACGCTGGGTCACCGGAGGGAAATAAATCGTTACGTGCGCCTTCATACGAAATACAGCAGGACCCGCAATACATAGCTGCAGTTGCTGGCGTTGCCTATCCCGATGACTAAGGCGTCGAGCGGACGCCGGATAGGATTTTCCGATTGTACGGTATCGCGATCGATACTTCCTCAGGCTCAAATATAAATAGAGCATTTTTACTCGGTATTTTCAAGAAATATTGAGGAATTATTCTTCTCAAGAGTTTCGATATTAATATGGTGAAGTTTGAACAGAGTGGAAAAATTGCTATTGTGATAGGTTTTTCTACCTCTAACCACCAAATAATTAATAAAAAACGAGAATTACACAATTCTAAAAGTCTTAGTTATTCAAGAGGATCCACGTTGTCCCAAAAATTCGACCGAAACGCTGGGTCACCGGATGAAATAAATCGTTACGTGCGCCTTCATACGAAATACAGCAGGACCCGCAATACATAGCTGCAGTTGCTGGCGTTGCCTATCCCGATGATTAAGGCGTCGAGCGGACGCCGGATAGGATTTTCCGATTGTACGGTATCGCGATCGATACTTCCTCAGGCTCAAATATAAATAGAGCATTTTTACTCGGTATTTTCAAGGAATATTCCCCCTCAAAACCCCCCAAAAATACCCTTAAAATTGAGCTAGCAAGTTGGTAGCAAAAGCTAGCAATTTTTTTTAAACGGTGGGGGGCTTGAAAGTTTTTCATCATGTCAGTTGAGTTTCGCTTGATTTTTATTATAGGTGTCACACAGCGTACTTCCTCGAAATTCGCATTTTCAGTTATTTTAATGGAGCGTTTTCAAAGTTTTGTGTCTCCTTCTAAAGAAATGACCTCATATAAAAACCTTGTCTTGTATCGTTTGTATCACACACCGTACTTCCGCCTTGAGCGGGTTTTTCACTGCCGATTTTTATAGGCCGCGAAAATCAATATATTTGATGCTAGCGATGTCTAATAATGCTTCTATGAGCGAGTGAATGACTCCTGACCTTTATTGCTGGAGTCCTGCGCCGTAGTTCCATCCTACGCGATTATTTTTTGTACTTAGAAATCGTCACGGTCTTCAAAAGACAGTTTATTTGGACGTCTAAGGTCAGAAAAAAAATTTCTAGGCGGTTGGATAACGATTGATTTTTACCGTAAGGGACACATACCGTACTTCCACCTTATCCAAATATTGTTTGTGTTTAGAATGATTAGGGGTTGTGAGGGGGAGAGAAACCAGGCGAATCATTCTCCAACTCTTTATTGGCTGGCTGAGCACTTTCGCCCGTTCAGGCATCTTTAGGGCGACGTGGAGACATACGGGCCACATCAGAATTATCAGTATCCTCCTTGAAACCTACAGAATAATTTTCAAGCATGTCCAAAAATTTAACGTGGTAATAAAAATATTCATTCGCTCACCTTTGAAATACCAACGGCATAATTTCAGTTTCTCCTCGTTATTCACTTTGCTTAGATCCATGGAAAGCTGTTGGATCCGATTCGTAGAAAATTGCTGAATATCTTGAGCTGAATAATTATTTCAACAACGGCGGTTTTCTTTTAAAAATACAATGACAAGGAAACAATAATAATAATACAAGAGTACAGAGACAGTTTGTTTCTGAAAGCTCTGACTATTCTTATCTCCTTATCAGCAACAAACATGATCGCTCCGTAGTTCTTCTTATAGCAGCAATAGACAATTCACTTTTGAACGGGCTTTTTATTTTATAAAAGTAAAAAAAAAAATTGGTAATTTTTAAAATAGAATTAAAAGAAAAATAATAAAAAGCCGTTAAATAAAAGAATAATATAAAATGTAAATCAAAATAAATGAGAAATAGAAAAATTAGAATATATGATTCCGACTTATAAACAATAATAACAAACCATTATAAGCTGGATAATTGTGAAAATTAGTGATATTGGCGGTAATATATAATTAGTGATAAATAAATGTTTCACAACTAAAAGCTATTTTGTGTCCAACACAGCAACATCTCCAACTCAGAATAGTTTGATACGCTATCAGCTACGAACGCCCGTCTCTCCTCACTTGGATATTTTTCATCGGATCGCAGTGTTATTCAAGCTCGGTCAACGGTTTTCTGAAATTTCCTGAAAAGCTCGACTGGTTATCGCTGTTTTATAATTACTACATTCCGTAGTTTATTTCACATTTCCACAATGGATTTGCTCGGTTCGATTTTGAACTCGATGGAGAAGCCTCCGAATGTCAATGAAAAACAAAAGGAAGCAATGAAACGTAAGATATCGCCAACTATCTTCTGTGAATCATAGAGACGATGAATTCCTCGCGTCAAATATTGTCTACGCCTCACGAGCTGTTCAGTATTAAATACAAATTTTGTTGAAAGTGATGACATGGCAGTCGGATTCAATTCTATATCTCTTCTCTTTTTCAATTTGACGATTCTATCTATTATAGACCGCACTTGTGCTCATTGATTCATTACTCTATTTAAGGTCAGAAAATCGAGATGCAGAAACGGCACGACGCGGAGAAAGGAATGCTCAAAGATTTTCGAACCAAGGTAAGCGTTCGTTAGAGTATACTATTGGTCAGTTCTTTAATGGGGAAGACGCCTATTTTTTATTTTCGTACCTAATGGCCTGAATTCTGTTATTTGGTGTCAGCTGAAGACGGAATGACCAATTTTTCATGAAAATTGTGAGTTTTCGCGGAGAAAATCGCTAAGGAAAATCAGTGGTTTGAATAAACCCGGAGATGTAACTCCAACCTATTGAAGTAACTCCCTAGAGCGCTCTGCAGAAGGCTGAAAGACAGACAGTAACAACAAGACGGTCTTTAAGACTGGAGTCATGCTAAATCGAGTAAATGACGCTAACTTCACTGCTACTTGTTAGGTTTTTTTAATCGTCGAGTTAGTACCGCCCGAAATGCCTCGTAAAGCAAATAAATTGCTGAGGGGGGTTTGGTAATCTCGCAGCAACCTCAAATTATTGCTCCCAATGTTAGTTTAATCTCCGAAGATACAAGCGCTAGTGTTGATATTCACGTTCGACTGACTAGTTATGACGTAATAACTATTCATTTTTCGTTCAAAATCATCGGTTTTCCTTAGCGATTTTCTCCGCGGAAACTCACAATTTTCATGAAAAATTGGTCATTCCGTCTTCGGTTGACACCAAATAACAGAATTCAGGCCAAAAGGAACGAAAATAAAAAATAGGCGTCTTCCCCATTGCCAATCATTGTAAAAACTAACTGTTTATTACAATAAAATCATTATACTGGAAACTGTTTTTCAGACGATTAAACATATTGGCGATTTTTTAAACGACCCGAAAAGGACGAGGCTGAAGTATCCTCCTATGGACAAACTTTTCCGTCAAATCGTGTAAGATCAAAATTCGAACACTCGAATTTCTTCCATTTCCCTAGCGAATTCAGCCGTGTTAATTTTTCCCATGTCTTAATTCTAAGATTGAAATGTGCTTCGATTGTGGTATTATTTTTGAAGGCACGAACTGTCCGAAGAAACCGGGTTGACAGCGTTGAGTTTCGGCCAAGAAGGCGTCGACAGGTACATCATGGTTTTCAAAAAAGAATACCCCCCATCCGAAGATGAATTGACTGTGCTTCGGTCAGGCGAAGAATGGACAGCCGAGAAAGAAAAAGAAATGGCCGCCGCGGTGAGCTTGTGTTTCAAAAAATTTGTTCATTGTTGTTTTGTCGCGTCGATCATTCTTCGTTGTTGAGATTGAGAGGGAGAAAAACATGGCGACTTGTTCTCCTGTTTTTTATTATCAGCTTGCCGAGCACTTTCGCCCATCCGGGCATCATCAGAGCTTCGTAGTACCATTATCCATGACCGTGGATACCTTGTAATGGTACTACGAAGCTCTGATGATGCCCGGATGGGCGAAAGTGCTTGGCAAGCTGGTAATAAAAAACAGGAGAACAATTCGCCGTGTTTTCCTCCCCCTCAATCTCAACAACGAAGAAGAATTTGTTTTGCATCGTTCTGTTTAAACACAAGTGCCATTTTTCCTTGACGAAATTAGACAGCGAGTCCAAATAAACGTCGATAAATCTAGCTATATATAATTAAACTTGTGCTGTAGAGGGAACGTGAGAAAATTGAAGCGGAAGAGGCGAATCAGGCACCGAAAGATGAGAAGAATTTCGTCCCGGCTACGAACTATCGTGAAAAATACCAGCACCTGATCGGCTTGGAGGCGGCTAAAGAAGCGGCCAAAGTTACTCAAACCAACAAACAATACGGTTTCGGTGAGTTCGTTAGTTGTAATATTAGATTCGAAATAGAGAATGGAAGAAAACCCGTTTTTTGTGAGATTCTATTTTGTTAATATTGATTGTGGGATAATTGGTTGTGGGTGTTATTGAAAATTCCAAATGAATTCCGAAAATACAGCTTCACTCAAATTCTTAATGCTTTCTTTGCTTTGTTTTTTACAATAAATAAAATGTTACTATGTTGTTTTGAGGGGGTCAGAATTTTTCTTTCTTGTGCGATTACAATGGTTTCTTGTTGAATAAACCAAAAATTATTGATGAATTTGACCATCATCCTCGACTCAATTTTCCGATTTTTCATCTTGCGCAGTTCCTAGTGAAAATAAGAAAGACCACCGTTCGATTGAAGAGACACTCAACGACATCAAGCGGAAGAAACAGAAACTGAATCCAGAAAACGAAGGCGGCAAGACTCAATAGGTTTTTCTTTCTATTGTAAATCACATCAAGACTCTGTAATCTGGAATGCCGACGTCTTAGATACGGCCGTATTTTAGAAATAAAATTTTGGAATCAGTATTTTCTGATGGAAACTTGGGTATTTTTTGTGCAGAGAATCGATTCGGGATCTGTGATGAGGCGAGTAATATTTTAGTTCAGTAGGTTCTAAAAAGCGGCCGATTCCCTTTAGAAGGAGATTCATTGTAAACTAGTGATAATTAATACCGGTAATACTGAGAGAGCGATCGTCGCTTAAAATTGATGTTCAACCTCCTGTAAATTCAGTTTCCTTCTCATGGTTTTCAGAATATTGTCTATCTTTTCTACGGAAGCAATAATTTCTGTCACTTTTGTATTTTCTTACCTACTGACATTGCATAGCGATAATAATTTCAATTGCAGCATATTCGTTGGTATTGAATGGATTTTTTTGTTGTGTAAATAAATTGTAACATGAATCCTATTTCAATGTACCTTTATTTTCCTCTCGGCTAATGATCGAAGGTTTTTGAGTTGAAGGATAATCGTCGACAACAAGCAACAATCATGTATTTGAATGAAACAAAATTGTAATTCCAACGGACAAACAGAAATTGTTCACTATTGCGACTTAGTACATCATAGGGCCTAAATAGACAAATTGATTTAAGATTTACTCATATCATGCTCTCGTGATTGGACCATCTGAGAGCATTTCTCGATCGATTTTGACATCTGTTTCCGGTCCATCTTTCAGCGCTGGGCTACTCGATGATTTATTAATCAGGTGCATGGCGAATCGGTAACTGAATATAGATGTACCTGCAACATCAGATTTAGGAGCCTTAAGACAACGGAATTAAGATGTTTTTAAAAAAGATCAACCGTTGGGAAAACTGAGAAAGCGTCGACTCGAAGCCGATATTCCCTGCAATCTCGAGGTGGAAATTGGTGGGAGTTTTCATACAGGGGACACTCCTACCTTATTCAATTCAACATTATGACATTGGAGTTAAGTCAGGTCTAGTTGTACAATGGTGGCAACTGATCATGTCCTAGCGGCTTTTGAGTGAATTAGCCTGTCAAGAGCTGAGTCGCAACGTTTTGGCCACTAGAGTGCACTAGTGTAGTTGAAAATGCTTACGAGGGTGAAAAGCACACAAGTCTTCTATGTTAAGGATACAAGGTTGTAATTATAACGTCGCCGGAACATGATTCTTTGCAACAGTTAGCTTAAATAGAGTTAGTTTCTCGAACCAATGCAAAGCAAGTGTTAGCCAACGATGTGTTGAAGCTAGTTGACACCGGTTACATGGAAAGCATTTAATGAACCACGATCACACCTCAGTTTGCAAGCAACGGTGTAAGATAATCATAATGTTATTGTACTTACAATAAAATTCAAACAGTTTTGCCGAGTTTTTTTTTTTTTTTTTTTTTTTTTTGTAAAATAATGTTAGAAAAATTATCAAACATTCGGAAATTTTTAACTGATGGCACGGTTTTGCCTTCTGGAAAAATATTTCCATCACGACGAACTAAATTCATATATATCAATTCAATCAATTTCCTCGGCAGTTTTATAATGCAATATCGAGTTCTTCACTCGAAGAAGTCTATTATACCTCTGCGTTACCAGAGGCCACCATAGATGTCAAAGTTGATCGTGGTTCGAGAAACCGGCCCTTTGTAGTAACTTAAGATTAAATGTTTGTATCGCATTCAAGCGAAGCGTTGAAAGAAATGTTACTTACCAACGACAGTCGTCGTGAAGCAAACGACGACGAACATTTTGTGAAGGCGATTCGCTAAAGAAACCATCTTCGAATTCGCTCGAGCGAACTAAAGGGGAGAAAAAGTGAGAAACTACGAAATCACAAGATTTCTCATCAAAATAAATGCAAACGAGGAATCGGTTTTGGATGAACACAGGAACAGATCTGATAATAGATAAGACTATCAGTCCTTTATCAATAGCTGATAGAGGGATCTGTCGAGCTGTTCTGCCAACTTCCGCTAGACAGCGCTGGTAGTGATTATTTCGACCATAACATGAAAATTCAATAGTGAGTTCCAGTGCGTTGCGTGTTTTTATTTTTTTATTCAATAGTTAGCATTGTAATCGCCCAAATGTTTTTTCAAACCGTTTCAAGGCATGTAGAATCCGAATATCCAATTAAACAAAATTCTGTCCGTCGTCAACACTTTCCGACGAAAATGCAAAAGCTCAGTTTTTGACATTTTCACCAAAAATCAATCTTGGCCTGACGGCGGCTCGATTCTTCACCCAAATCGCTACCTCAATTTTGAGGGTATTTTTGAGTGGTTTTGAGGGGGAGAAAATTCGTTTTTTTTCCAACATTTTTCAGAAAAATATGTAGGTTATTTGGTGTCAATTTCTATAGATTTCGGGACGCTGAATCGAGTGAGACCATCGTGGGGTCGATAGCGTTATTGGTTCTCGAGTTATCGCAGCTTTTGTGTAAAATTTGGGAAATTTTTAAAAATTTGGCACGGTGATTTGTATTTGTTTTTTAATTCGAGAATTTTGGAAGCGATGAAAATCGTTTTATAATCGTTGGATGTTGAATGGTCATCAATGCTCTCTTCAACTGCATTGCTAGGCGAAAATTTCAGCTTTTTAATTAACTTAAGCTTAATTAAATTAATTTTTCTTAGTTTAAAAATTAATGAAATTAAAAAATATAAAAAATTACAATAATTGCTACGGATTGCTACGGAGTTTTCCCCTCTACCCCCCCTTAGAATTTTTTTTCTTCCTGTAGGTTACGAAAAGAATCCAATGCAGAATACTTGTCAGCGGGAAAAATCCTATCGGTCTATTCCAGCTTAAATATTATTTCTGAAAATTTCACTTTAGATTATACCAATTTGATAGTATAATATATTCTATAATATATAATTCACGATGTGATATAATTATAATGCCTATCTATTTTATTATAAGACGTGACATGACGTGATGTGAGATGACAAGAAATGACATGAGAGGACATGAGATGGCATGAGGTGGCATGAAATGACATGAGATGACATGAGGTGACATGAGATGGCATGAAATGGCATTATATCACCCTTAAGCCTTTCTGCTGCCGCTTATTTAAACGGGCCAATTTTGCCTTTTCTCCAATACCTAATTGGCTGGCCCGTTGGGAACTCTTTCGCCCGTTGGGGCATCCTCCTGAGGTTGCTAAAACTATGATGGAAGTAAAAAAGGATAAATTATTACGACCATATTAAAAACTCACTCGCTCCATCACATGGTAAGGAATAGGAAAATTAATAGGTAGGACAGGTGTTTCTAATATTGGATTCCATCGAATAGAGAAAAACCAACAGAACAATTTTTTTATTCACATCAGTGAGGAGTATTATTCAAGAAAAACAAATCACTTCTTTATAGTAACTATAGATTAACAAATCGAAACATTTTTTTTCTCAACTGACGGTACACAGACATGGTAGAAATAGAATATGCTCTCAATAATCGGAAATTTTCGCTCAACTCTCCATTTTGAGTCTTCAAGACCAAGGCTTTCAGACCCAAATGGCCAAGAGAAGCAGCTTCTTCCTATTGATAGCTATGAATGATATGTTGGCTAACTGTATGGATCCTAATGTTACATTTTATCAAAGCGTCACAATTTCTATTCGGGAGGGGCTGGGGAGATACCAGGAAGACAGGTCTAATCGAATAATACGAGGTGTCTCCGGTAAATATAAATATAGAATGAAATATAGACTCCAGAACACGTTTACGATAAAAAATGGACGAAGAAACTTTTCGCACTCTCCATTTCCAAGTTATTCAATTTAAAAAAAATGTTTTACTACTATATTTTCATTTTGTTAGGTACTAAATCTGTCGATTTTATTATCTAACGATCAAAAGTGTGTAAGGGATGTTGTGGAAAATATCTGGAAGGGGAATTGAATGAGAAAAATGAAATCAATCGGAAACGTGCTCTAGAATAATGAATTCTGAAAACAGTTTGAAACTCGATTACGATACTCAGTATTATAAGCGCTGTTCCCCTCAGTATAAATTATGGTCACTGTCCTGGTTTTGGTATTGTTGAACAGTTGTAAGAAATTAACGCATAAAATCTATCGAGAAAATTTATAACTCAAAGGCGTTGCAGTAAAATAATCTCACCATTTAACAAAGACTATTTACTATAATAATCTTAATTACTCGATTAGGGGGACCTACCTAAAGTGCATTTTCATTATATTTTACAGCCAAAAGGTCACGACTTAGCCCTACTTTTTTCTACGATCGAATTTCGCGTGCTCGAACAGCGCACTGGCGATTATTCCATAGCAAAATTATATTACGAAAATAAATTCGTCATCTAATTAGAAAATTACCGTATCGATATGGTGAATTTCCAAGTGATACAATGTGTACGCGTTAAAAGATTGTGCTCAACTCGTCTGCTTCGTTAGTTTAACATCTGCGAGTGAAATTTCTCATAATGGAGATAAGTGAAAAGTTTGATATTCATAAAAAATGTGCACTCTCGACGTAGCAGATTTGTACTTTTTATGACTATTTTAAGAAAAAAACGGATACGATTTCGATTGTATGATTTAGAAATATGTATAATTTGTAGCTCGGTTTTTACGATACTATTTACGTTCCAGTAGCAGAAGCAAAAAGCTTGTGAAATAGGATAAAAAAAAAGAATTAAAATAAATACCTAGTTATCCCATTTTTAGAAATCTACACACCTCCGGAACTGTATTTATTCCTGCAGCAAAATTACGGTTAATAAGCTTTACTGTTCAACTCCATAAACATTGGCAATCGAGTCTATCAAATCAAAACAATGCTTTTGATAGTTGAAGCGGGCGAAACGTTAAATTTCGAACGGAACGATATTATCTTTCGACAGATTTTAATTTTCCAATTAAAAAAACCCCGCAGTTTTCGTCCAGCCGTGTGCAAGCTCTCATGGAAAGTTTCAATCGTTCGACTTCTATTCCGTCGCTAAAATTAATTCAGTTTCTAAACTGTGGCCGGCAGCGGACTCCAATCGAGGTCTTCCAAGCTTGATGTTTTCGATAAAAGACGAGTGCTCGATCTTCGCCGTCGGTGTCTTCTCGTATACACGCTTAGCACCTGAAATCATTACCAAGTTCGCTGTATTAGTCGTTGCTAATTGCTCATTGATCATTCAGCCTTCCCGTTATTTCGTTTCGGGGGTATTTCCAGCGAGGATTTAATAGGTATCATCCATCAAATTCGGGCAATTATTGGCACTCACTTTTGCAATGACTTCCAGTGCGAATTTGTGAGGTTTATTCTTATAATTGACGGGTTGAATTTTTTTACCCCTATTACACGCAGTTTTTACAGATGATGTTTGATTTCATTTTTGTTTATTATTCAGTAATAAACCATTGTAATCGCCCAAGGAAAAAAATTTCTAACCCCCCTCAAAATTTGATGTTTTACGTTTCAAGGCATTTAGAATCCGAATATCCAATAAAAAACGCTGCAAATGATTGTACAGTGGGGGGGTTAGAAATTTATTTTTCTTGGGCGATTGCAATGGTTTATTATTGAATAATAAACCCAAAACCTATCATAATAGCAATTTTTCCACTCAGTTCTAACTTCACAATAATAATATCGAAACTCTTGAGAAAAATAATTCTGCAATATTCCTTGAAAATACCGAGTAAAAATGCTCTATTTATATTTGTGCCTGAGGAAGTATCGATCGCGATACCGTACAATCGGAAAATCCTATCCGGCGTCCGCTCGACGCCTTAGTCATCGGGATAGGCAACGCCAGCAACTGCAGCTATGTATTGCGGGTCCTGCTGTATTTCGTATGAAGGCGCACGTAACGATTTATTTCCCTCCGGTGACCCAGCGTTTCGGTCGAATTTAATTTATTGGACAACGTGGATCCTCTTGAATATTTTTAAGGCTTTTTAGAAATTTCTAATTGTCGATTTTGGTTTATTATTCAATAATAAACCATTGTAATCGCCCAAGAAAAAAACATTTCTAACCCCCCCTCAAAATTTGATGTTTTACGTTTCAAGGCATGTAGAATCCGAATATCCAATAAAAACCAAAAAATTTCTGTCCGTCCGCCGTACGCCGTTAGCAGTTTTCCGGCCAAACTGTAAGAGCTAAAAATTTGAAATTTTCACCAAAAATCTATCTCGGTCCTACGACGGCCCAATTCTTGAACCAACTTGCTAGCTCCATTTTAAGGGTATTTTTGGGGGGTTTTGAGGGGGAGAAAATTCATATTTTCCAAGGTTTTTCAGAAAAATGTGTACGTGGTATCAAATTATATAGATTTTTGGAAGCTGAATCGAATGAGACCATCGCCGGGTCGATAGCTTTATTGGTTCTCGAGTTATCGCAGCTTTTGTGCTGAATTTGGGAGATTTTTAGAAATTTGACATGAGCGTATAACTCGAGAGTTCTTGGAGCTATAAAAATCGTTCTATAATCATTGTAATGGTCGTCAAACACTCTCTCCAGCTCTATTATCGTTAGGCAATAAGTTTAGCTTTTAATTAGGAAATTAAGAAAAATAAAAATGATTAAAATTACAGTAGTTGCTACGGAGTTTTCTCCTATAGTTACCATCTGTTTTTCGGTGGGAACGTTCACAAATGTTCGAAATAATTACTATTACAAATGGATAATCGTCTTAAATCAATATTGAAGCGAAAGAATAATAAACCACTGTAGCGTTTTTTTGATGACTTAGCCCGTTAGTTTGGAATAAAAATCACTGTTTCCAGCTCCCTGGTTCTCTCAATTACCGATAATGCGCCTGACATATATCTCACTAGGTTTGACAGCATTGTGCTCATGGAATCGATCTGCCCCCCGGCTACGAGCCAATCCTACAGTAGGGCTGATTTGCGAAGTGACGGAGTCGAAATTTATCGTCCCACGTTCGAGTTCAGATGATGCTATTGCGATAATTCATCGTTCGGAGACACGTATCGAGGTCTCGAGATAAGTCGTAAATCAAGTCTATCCTCAAGAGAGTTTCAGGAGATTGCCGAAGTGATATTACGCGTCAAGAAAATTGAATTCCTATAATGGTATTATTTTCAAGATAAAAAAGCGATGAAATGATAAAAAAAAATTGAATCATAAAAATTAATATCCGAGAGTGTATTTTTTCACTCGAATGATATTTATTTGACGATTTTTTCCAATTACTCTCTTTGATATTTTAAAAAATCATAACTACATTTCTTGCGAATTTTCGCAGAATGATGCTATTTGGCTCGTTTCTGAAAATGTCTAACATCGAATTTCTACCCAAAAACACATACGAAATCCGTTTCATGCACCAAGAAATTGAATTGGAGAAGAAAATGAATTTTTGCACGATGACTGCCGTCATTATTTAGATAATATCTGATTTTTCGCAGAGAAATCCTTCTCGGCAAAAGAAATTATGAGTTCGTTTGGCAGCCAAAGCCGAGCAAATGGTGGCGTTCAAATTTGACGTTAAATTTGATCGCAAATCGAAAAACACACGTGAGGTATTGAATTCCATGTATTTGTAACGCTGAATCGAATGAAACTATCTCCAGCTCGGTATCTCCAGCGGTTTGTAAGGAAATTTTTCAATTTTGGAAAATGCATTTATGAGCTATCTATACATTTTTATATATTTGTTATAATATTCTTCAAACAGTTATTTGTATAATACGTTTCGAAAATTCGCTCGTAAAGCCATGCTGTATGAGTGGTACTTGTTCTTTTATTTTATTTTGAAAACAAACTCATGAGCGATTCTAATTAAGATCAATTCATAAAAATGCTTGACCGTTTTTTAATCCGAACAATCATAGCAATAATAATTAGGCAACTCCTTGTGTGCAAATCCTCGAAAAATACACAACAGAATAAGAAAACCGCGCTGAAAAATATAAATCGAATTGATTCCTTTCTTAATTTCTCAGCACGATTTATGAGCCATACTTGGTCATAAATTTAGTTTTTTCAATCACCTGGGAATGGCAGGTGGCGCATAGGGCCATAACTAGACCTTGAACCGAATGAAGTACGTTGTAGCCGATCCACGCAACATTATGGCCCGTCAGAATGTAAGCGAGGCCGCATGTTTCCATCGAAAGTAAAAGAAACGTCAGCTTCGAGCAGAGGCCAACCTGAATAACAATTGAAGCAATTATTTTACAAAATTAAAATTTTGTATTACCTTATCGTATGAAACAAATGAGAAAAATACACTAGCTCTCCAAAAATTTACAAGCTTTTTACTGTAAAATTAATTCGTTTCGAAGCTTTCAAGTAATGACTTCAACGGAAAACCGTAATTCAAAAGAGAATGAAATTCGACTTCGAAACACGAAAGACTTTTTGAGGGTTTCGTTTCGCTGCTAAAAGTTGATTAAAAACTAATTTGATACTGAAGAACAGTCGACTCTATTAACCGCTCTATTACCTTTGAGAGCAAAGAAAGGCATCAATTTGTTGACTCGAGTTTGATAATAAATAAAAGACGGAGCTTTGAAAAATACCATAGTCGCAAGAGATCCTTCTTCAATTAAATTAAGTTCCCATAACGAATTCCAATTCCCTGTTTTATTCAAAAAGTCATG
Organism: Tupiocoris notatus; assembly: GCA_037159825.1. Lineage (NCBI taxonomy): Eukaryota > Metazoa > Arthropoda > Insecta > Hemiptera > Miridae > Tupiocoris > Tupiocoris notatus. Next base: position 614,001 of record JASJUZ010000029.1, on the reverse strand, counting down.
TTTTCCAACATTTAAAAATATTCAAAGTCGAGTACCATTGAAAAACAATATAACATAGGTAAATATATAATATTTTTCAACGTGAATTCATTTTAGTTTATTTTTAAAATTTTATTATTGATATTTTTAATATTTTTGTACCTATTTCTTTTTACTATTTTATTTATTTATTTTAATTTCAATTATTTATTATTCACTATCTTACTTATGTTATAATTTTACTTATTTTAATATTTTTTATTTATTTATTTATTTTATTTTTTACTTGACCGATTTTATAAAGTTACTACTATTATTTAATGTTATTATTATTGTTTTAATTTTTTTATTACCTGTATTGTTTTGGCTTTGGAAAGCTTTGCCCGGTGCTTCGGTCTAGTTTCCAAAGACAGAGAGTATGCGAGGCGGACACGTGCGCGCACCATGAGACAAGCGCAGGTGCAAAGGAGTACCATTGCAGGAAAACCGTAGAAGAGCAAGTATAATTTTTTCTCAATGAACCTGAAAAATGAAAGATGGGAAGTGAAATAACGTTGCACAGCAAGAGAAAAAAATGAGACATCTATACGTGTAAAACTGCACAACGAGAATTGAAAAACTGGCCAATTTTTAGATTGAAAAAATAGGGGTTGCTTAAAATGTAAGACCATTGGCTGTCAAAACCGCTAAATTTCCGATTATGCCATTGAAAATTAAAAAAAAAAAAAATCGAACTGTAATGACACGACGATAAAATTTTACCGCAGCGATTTGTAACTTATTAAATTCTTTAAACGAAAAAGTGCAGGAATTTGTCATGAGGTTTAATTTTGCCAGAGCTAGAGCGGCTCGAAATGAATTTCAAAAAATCTTGGGTATCCAATTATTGAGACAGTTTGGCAATTTAAACAAAATTTGATCGTATAGTCGTGAAATAGAGGACAATTTATTGGGTGTAAAAATCTTCTTTTTTTATTAAAGACCTTCATTTTAGTTTTATTGCGCTTCAAAATTTTATGAACCGTTTTTCGCGTATTTTGGCCTGATTTTCGCAAATAACATTGAACCGATACTTTTACATAGGTATATCAAAGGCGAGAAAGAACTATCAAAATCCTACAATTTGGTATATTTGAATATATATTTATGTTAAGTCCCCGCGGAGCTATTAGAGCGAAGAAATGCGAAAAGACGTTTTTTTAACCGAAAAGTGGAATGTGTCTCAAAAACAAAAAATAATCCGTGTCGTTTTTCATTTTTAATTGATTCTAAATTAAATTTCCTCAAATTGCTTCCTCAGAACCTATTTTTTCAAAATTAGTGAACGTGACGAAAATAAAATTCTAAAGTTGAAATATTAAAAGTATGAAAGTTTAAAAACTGATCAAATCTACGCAATTCGACTTTTTTGAATTTGATTTCAAATTCTGCGTCTAATTGTCTGTAGGAATGAGTAATAAAATATTATTGAACAGTCCTGTAGGTATTTTCCTTGGAGTTTTCAAAGTTAAAAAACATAAAACGATGTTGTTCTAAAAATTAGAAAAACTGATAGTCGTCAACAAATTTCCATCGTTCTGACGCCGAATTCGGATTCAGCGTTAAATTTCCTATAAGGAAAGCTTTCAAAATCGCTTAAAAACATAAGTTTAATTTTCCACCCATGCCGATGCCGGTGAGGAGCCGGTTGAGCCAGAGGAGCCAGAGGAGCCAACTCGATTTAACGAAAATAATTTCTGTGGCGCTATTTAAATTTCTTTCACGAAATTTTTTGCTATGGACGTGTGTATGGCGTTCAAATGAAGACTCCTGCATAATAAAACAATTTATTCACGCGAGTTTTGACCCCGAAAATCACGGATAAAGTCCAATTTTCGAGCTTTCAAAAACCGATTTTTTTGGACCATTTGCAGATTTTTCCGAGAAATGAAAAAAATCACAAAAATACATCTTGGTAAGATACAACTTTCCTAAAAATTTCAGATTTTTATCTGCATTGAGAGAGGAGTAAAAAATCGTTAACTGTTCGGTTGAAAAAAATCGCAGGGGTACCCCTTGGATTTTTTATGAAAAATTTTTTGCAATCGATTCCGCTCAAATTCAGCATAATGATAGTTGATGATGTGTATATCAATAATATATGCTTCATTCTCGGTTTCTTTGCACTAAATTGATGAAAATAAGGTTTTAAGTTGAAAAATGTGATGTTTTCGTGTATATTAGATCAATATTGTTGAATAATGCAGAAACGGTTGAAAAATGGATCGGTACATTACATAGGTAATTGTAGTAGATTAAATGACCTAACTTTTGGTATATTCAAACATCTGAATTGACGAATTTTTGTCGATGCTATCACTGGTGGAAGTTAAAAATTTTTTAATATAGAACGCTAAGAATCGTTGCGCTATGAATTACTGAACGATTTTCAGCCCCTTCTCAAACGGTTTGGATTGTCAAGATTCTAATTGGAAAATTCCGGTCGAAAATTAAATTATAAACCTTCAATTCAGCTTCTTTGTGCCTTGACATATGATATAGCTATCAGCTTACGCTGCTATCGTTTTCCTCTTATTTCCAATCCCGCTACCTCGCTCTTCTACTCGCTGGAGGACTTCTTGGAAGCATTATGGTGTATTGTGGGCCACCTTTGGTATACTGGTGGTTTCATCTCTCGGCTCATACGCGCTTTCCGACTGGCTTAATTAAAACCAACCCCCCGGGAACTGTCGGTCCTTTTGTCCCGATAGCCGATGGGAACATAGCGAAAATCCCTCGCACATTATTTCCTTTACGGCTTATCCCTTTCATCAGAAGTTGGAGGAATCTCATTACTGCGTCGACCGAAACGTTCGATCGGCCTTTCATTATCGGTTTCCGGCTGATTAACTCCGTAAAATATCCCACCTGGCCAAAGTCGCTATGGGTCGCATAATTTCGCGCACCATTACCAATTTTCGGACTAGGAGCGAATTTCCACATTGGAAGATGATGAAAAATTGCGAGACGAGACGAGTTTGTAGTTGTAGTTCAAGGTGATGCAAAGAGTAGGAGATAAAACGGACGATTGTTCGTTTCTTCTGAAAATATCGGATCGCGTCCATAATTTATATTTTTACGAAATAGCGTCAAATTTGAAAAAGTTAACAATAATGGTTTTTTTTAGAGAAAAATATGAAGGTCATTAGTATTGTTTTAATGTTAAAAAATCGAGGGAACATAATTAATTAGAACAAAAAGAAGAAAGAAAAAAATTAAAATGAACTAAATTTCAAAACAAAGTTAGTTTCAAAAAAAAAAAATTATACACAGTTGACAATCGTTGTTTCGAATATGACGGATAGGAAGTTCAAAAATATTCATTACATTTTTCGTTCCACGCTAACAGTTATTTTCAACTCTGGTAACTGATTTGACACTTTCATTACAAGTCCTCTCAATCCTGAACGAGCAATTTGCAATTTTTAGCACATAAAGCAACACTCGTAGTCGAACGAAATCTACTTCTCACCAGCAGTTGGTCTTGAACATGGAGGGCAGTGGATGACGGCTTCCTGTGTAGTACGATAGAAAAACCTGCAACGCTGGTCCTCCCCAGGCCCAAATACTGACCAAAGCGAATTTGATGCACATTTGCCGACGGGTCATTGCAGCTGGGAGCGCACTATCGGCCGTCAGATTGGCTAACGTGTCTTTGCACAGGACTAGTAGCCAGCAAAGCAGACAGAGATGGAGGAACTGCAGCGAGTGCGATATGGCGAGACACATACCTGATTCCTGTTAATGAAAAACGATAAATTAAAACTGATTCAGTATTTTATGATTTTAGTTTCAACCTACAGTTGACGAATCGGATGTTTCGTCAATATTTTTACACACACGACATCCCAACAATTTATATTATAAACAAATCTGTGGTGTACATAGATCGCACAGTACTTCCATGTTCTCATATCGATGGCCTGTAAAGATCGAAATTCAAAATATTCACAAGCGAAATCGTGTAAAATTACATAACGTGGAAGTACAGTATGTGACCCAATATGCTAAAAATCAACCATCATCTGCTAGCTATAATGAACATTTTGAGACCACAAATGTTTAATAATATTGACTCTTACAGCCTGTAAAAGTCGAAACAGAAAAAAAAAAACTTTGTACGCTTAAATCTCGGAATTTTACTTTGTGTTATTAAAATCCGGAAACGGGTAATTTTGCACATTTACTAGGAAAACATTATCTGAAAATTTCATTGAGTTCATTCATTTTTTACGGAGATATAGCTTTTTGGTTTATCATTCAATAATAAACCATTGTAATCGCCCAAGAAAAAAAATATTCTAACCCCCCCCCTCAAAATTTAATGTTTTACGTTTCAAGACATGTATAATCCGAATATCCAATAAAAAAAATTCTGTCCGTCCGCCGTACGCCGTAATAAACCGAAAACCTATCATAATAGCAATTTATCTACTCTGTTCAAACTTGACCATAATAATATCGAAACTCTTGAGAAGAATAATTCCGCAATATTCCTTGAAAATACCGAGTAAAAAAGCTCTATTTATATTTGAGCCTGAGGAAGTATCGATCGCGATACCGTACAATCGGAAAATCCTATCCGGCGTCCGCTCGACTCCTTAATCATCGGCATAGGCAAAGCCTGCAACTACAGCTATGTATTGCGGGTCCTGCTGTATTTCGTATGAAGGCGCACGTAACGATTTATTTCCCTCCGCTGACCGAGCGTTTCGGTCGAATTTAATTTATTGGACAACGTGGATCCTCTTGAATATTTTTAAGGCTTTTAGAAATTTCTAATTGTCGGTTTTTATTAATTATTTGGTGGCTAGAGGCAGAAAAAAACCTATCATATGTAATTGTAATTTTTCTACATTTAGTTTCTTCGTTATAATTTCTTTTTTTTCATAGATCAGTTGTTCGGTATTTAGCATATTTTTTGAAGCTTTGATGATCCTCAATTTTTCCTTTCATTGTTACCCATTTCGAATTAGTGTAAAATTTTCCGCAACCAATGTCTCTTGTGATTTTTGCCGACTCGGTCAATTCGCCTTGGAAAACGAACCAAAAAATCATAGAACATGATTGTGATGATTATATCGAATTCATAACAACCCTTACTAGTTGCTACGGAATTTTCCCCGATAGTTACCAATCTGTTTTTCGGTGGGAACGTCACAAATGATCGGAATAGTTACTATCACAAATGGATAGTCTTTCTAAATCAATATTGAAGCGAAGGAATAATAAACCACTGTACAATCATTTGCAGCGTTTTTTACCAGTGTGTTTCTGATTATAATACTGTGAAAATTTCTTCGAAATTCATCTCCGTCAGAATTTGAATTTTCAGAAGATCATTTTTCTAGAAGCTGTCATCTCGCGAAAAAATAAAATTAAAAAACCCAAAAAGTGACTACCGCAAAAATGGCGTTTCCTGGAATTTTTCCGAACTTCTAAATAACTACCCTCTTAAAAAGAGGACTAACAAGAGACTAAATTCCGGCGGACAATAAATACCAAAAAATCCCGCCATTCAATTCGAGTAACCTCCTCCTTTTGAAGACGGTTATAAATGGGGAAAAAATTAATTTGAAGATATCAACATGGAAGTCGACGTATTGAACGTAGCAAAAAATGAAGTTGGAAAATATTCATTATCGTCACGGCTGGAAACGGGATTCGATTTCTTCAATTGAAACTTTCGTCGCTAATTGTCACAATCGAATCGCATTATCGTGTCATTTTCTGCGGCGAACTTCTTCGAACGCGGAAATTAGCGCTTTTCATAGTCTCATTAGCGAGAACTGCGGCTGATGAGGAGGCTTTTATTACGTCATTAAACCCTCTAAGATAAGAGCAAGTTATCCGATTGATGGAAAAAGGGAAACTTCAGTTAGGGTTCGAGACTGGGCGTCTAAAATTGGAGACCGTTTCATTTGTGGAAGTTTCGGCGGTTGAAATCACGCCAGATGTCCCCTCGAGTTGACGATCACACGTAAGAAGGTCTGAAACGGGGCAGATAATCCCGACAATGCTGACAGCTGTTAAAAAGGCTCGATGGACCGGTTATTTGTTACAATATAGACTATTTCAATAATGATTGGGATTTTTTTTTTAATATTTATTGCACCAAGTAGGTAGGTATTTAACTTATTAGCAATTTTTATCAGACTTATCTTACTAAGGGGTTACATGAATGAAACTAAGATACTTCACTTAGTTCGTCAGTTCTGACTGGAGACCGGGAGTGCACTTTGTTGCACTTATAAGGGGAATTAACAGGTGTAAATTTAGCTAATTCATCAATTGACATTGTATTACATTATACCATTATGTGGTAGCCCACTTTCACTATATCCTTTCCACAGGAGCTGTCTTTATCCAATGATAATCATTACTAACAGGGTTAACTCTAAATCCAAAAACTAAAATTGAGAGTGATAAAAAATTCTGGCACAATGGATAAAAAAAATTTTGCGAACGTTTCAATATCTACCCAAGTCATCCAATCCAAGGAAGACTAATTTCGTACATGTGAAAGGCGATAACGAGCCTTTCTGTCATCAGCTCAATGGCGTTCGTTTGCTTGATGACTTCAATTGTTTTCATCAGTGTTGTCCCTAATGTTCTCTAACTTGCGGCGATCAAAGTTAGCGTCGACGATTTAACCGGATGGAGGACCGACGTAGAAACGATCGGATAGGTAGCAAAAAAAAAAAAAAAAAAACTAAAAAAAGAAAATAAATTTTCGTGTGAAAAAGTTATATTCTTTACCCAACGGTTTGTGCTTTGATCGACTCGAAGAAATGCATCGATAATTTTGAAAATTTAACGAGTTGAAAACAATCCAGATTTTTTCATTGAAATGATTTCTGTTCACTAATGAATAACTATTGTTGTAAGGTGATATATTGATAATTAGGGTTGTAATTTACTGATTGAGAATCGCAAGTTGAGAAAAAAGTTGTCTAATTTTCTCACGTTACATTTATCCAAATAGCGCATATTATTGCGCGAAATATTTAAAATCAAGAAAATGTTGATTAAATTTCATCTACTATATTTTTATACTATTTTTTGGTAATTTATCGATTTATTTATTTCATTTCTTTAAATAGTTTTGAAGGAAAGCAAATGAATGCCTGAAAACCAAAATCCTCTTCATTATCCATCAAATCCGTGGTTGGATATTAAGATTTGAATTTATTTTACCCTAAATTCCAATGCCCTCAAAGCACATTGGTTATTTTCCAAATAAAAAATAATAAAATAAATATCAAAATAAATAAATATAATATATAGAAAATAAAAAAGTATAAATAATAAATAAAAAATAATAATAATGAATAAATTTTGAAACCAATCCTAGGATAACCTATCGTCCTTTTTTACCAATCAATCCCTCCTGTTAGAAACGGGACAATACTCTTATAGCATTTCTTAGCAAACAATTAAACCATTATTTCGATAAGAGCATCTGTACGATGGCTTTTCGCCCGACGATCGCTTCATATTTGGTCTTAATTGGACCTCGTCGTTGCACAGGGCCGGAAAAGTTGCTCTTTCTCTGGACGAGAAAATAGAAAATCTCCGATCGACTATCGAAAAATGAAATTAATTGGAGGGGACGGCGAACTAAATCAACTATTGACTCTTATAATTAACAGTCGAACGTTCCACTCGATATTCGAGAGGGAAATTGTTCGACGGAGAAAAAGTTGGGAATAATTAAATCATATCTATATTGACTACTGTGCTCCGTCAATATCAAATACAGAGCGGTTCATTATGAAAAATTTACTCTTAAACCTAACAATGTATTGAAAAAAGAAAAAATATACATATATATAGTCGATCGATCGATGGCAAACGGCAATCAGGGGTAGCAGCTCAATATAATTACAACCTTGTAGCGATAGAGAATCTAATGAAATTTTCCCTCTGTGAAATTCAACGCACGCGGTAAAATTTTTCCAGCTTACACTGGTAGGATAAGATTGAGTGGAGATTTCCGAGGGAAACTGCGGCCCATCTGTATCTCGCTCTCGATCCCATTCATCTCACAGAAAGAGAGGAATACTCAGTGGACCTGAAAGGTAGCCAAGGATTGGGTCAGCTCTTCTGGTCTCGCTTATAAAATGAAACAGATTGATCTATCGTAGGATTGTAAGGGTTTTAACGGGGAGGACGAAACAAAATTAATAGATGGGATCGAGGACAATTTATATAGGTAAAGCTATAGTGGTGGAATTAAACCCCTAAGCGGAAAATAAAGGAGCAAAAAGTTGTCACGCGGACAAAACTACGTATGTTTTTTAACATTGGAAATGATTGAAAAACGGGTGGATATATTTTTTCGATGGTGTAGCTGAAGAAAAACCAATGCTCGTGTAAATCCGATATTGAAAACGCAGGAAATTGTTCCGTGGTTTATTATTCCGAATAGTATCAGATCCAATGAAGATGAATATAATTTTGAATTCATAGAATCTGTAAGCAATGGAATCTGAGGCCGTTTAAAATCAAGACTAACAATGCCTTAAAAAAAATTATTTTCTATGACAAGATAAATATATAGATTTTATATTTTTTAAAACTCTGATCGGCGGGAAAGCTCTTCAACATCATTATTTTTTGTTTAAATTTTTCCCTCAATTAAAAAAAAAATTGTACCCCCGGCACACTTTTCTGACAAAACTGTAAAAGCTAAATTTTTGAAATTTTCACCAAAAATCAATCTTGGCCTGAAAACGGCTCAATTCTTTTGCCAAATCGCTACCTCAATATTAAGAGTATTTTTGAGGGGGAGAAAATTCCTATTTTCCAACGCTTTTCAGAAAAAGGTGTATTTGGTATCAATTTCTATTGATTTTTGATCGCTGAATCGAATAGGACCGTCGGAGAGACGATAGCTGTATTGGTTTTCAAGTTATAAAAGCTTTTGTGTAAAATTTGGGGATTTTCATAAATTAGGCATAACTGGAATTAGGTTTAAATTTGGAATTTGATATTTTGTTTTGTTTTTTGGACTCAAGAGAGCTATAAAAAAGCATGCTCGTTGGAATGTTCGTCAAACATTCTCCTAAACTGTACCGTTGGAGAAAAAATTTGCTTTTAATTTGAAAATTAAGAAAAATAAAAATGATTAAAATTACAATAGGTACTTGCTACGGAGTTTTCCCTCATAATTACTAATCTTTTGTTAAGTTATTATTAAGGATGGTCTTTATAAATCAGTATATTTGAAGCGGAGGAATAATAAACCACCGTACAATCATTTGCAGCGTTTTTGCTTACGTGAACGCCTCCAACGCCGACGACGTATATTAACTGTGCCATGAACGTGGTGGCCAGTAGAGTCATAAGCGTTGTCCCCATCAAGCTCCGCAGATCCGAAAATAAACTGCAACAACGTTATCAATCGATTAGATTTTCTAAGAGCAAATAGCTCATAATTTATAGGCTACCATTATATCCAGTTTTGCAATTGGCTATTTATTATAATAATAAATAAATTAATTAAAATTAAATTTTAGCGGGAAGAAATTCAATTTAAATAAATTAGTATATTAAAATAATTTAAAAAATTATTTAAAGTAGCATCAATCCTCAATTCGACACTTAAATTACAAATAATTTATAATAATGAATTACAATATTGAAATCAAATTTTCACTGCAATATATTGTCGCCTATATAATTTATTCCAGTCTTCTGTATCAAAACTTATTGTAGCTTCAATGGGCGTTTTCGGTTTTTTCCTTTGTCCAATTTGATCATTCGGTTTATCGAAGGGGAAGTTCCATTTGGAATCGTCCGATTGCTTTTCAAACCGCGATTGTTTCTCGAATCATCGACCCACTGAAAGGGAAACCCTTTGAAACGAGGAACAAATCGTTTGAAGACATAGAATGTCCATTGAGAAACCTTCTGATCATTCAAACCGAACGAAGATAATTGGAGGGCCGGTTTAAGGAACTCCCTTTGTTTGGCGAACATTGTATTGATGAAATTCCGACCTGTTCGAAACCCTTTGGATAGCTGATGTCGCAGAACAGTTTGTGTTCGATTAATTTCTTCGCTGGGATATATTTAATATTTCATTATTGAAATTGTCAGCTTGAAATCAATAAATAAGCGGGAGCCTTTTTAAAAAATGCGACGTTCAAAGACGAACTTGATTAATTTTTTCAACTTTGTTTCAGCTTATATCAATTGTAACTATTAATTTGACCGAATCAATATAAATAATTAAAATGAATTAAATTAATTAATATATAAATAGGCTACATAGGTCCATCAAGTACATATGACCTCTGAAAATGCCCAAACGGGCGAATGATCTTGGAAAATAAAAGGAAAAATGGAGAGTCGCTAAATTTGTCTCCCCCATTCGCCATCAACTACGTGAAAAATGCGACAGACAGAGGAAGAAATTAATTTTTCCTCCTTCTTCAATTACATCTATTCCTAGATGAGAATCGCCGCATGGTTTTTACTATTTACTTTCCTACGACTTGACAGTAATCAACTGTATTCCTGCGAGTGTTTTTAGCGGATTTTGCGGCGAACATTTCTGGCGAGTTTTAATCACGTACCTGAGAGTTTTTTCCCGCACGAATTTCAATTGCACGCCGCGCAGCGACTAAAAGCTCGGCTAGTTGAAAAGGTTGCATATTCAGCAGCTTTTCACAAGTCTCATCAGCCGTTTCAAGGCTCGCGTTCTTGAAAAGAGTCTACAGTTCAAAGGTCGAGATGTCTCTGTGTCTAGAGGTTGAGAGAGCCGGCTACTAATTATCATTCGAGGAACGGCGAAGAAAGAAGTCACTTGAATATTCAAATTTGCGCGCCCACTTGAAGTTTATTGCCTTTGAAGCGTTTGTACTAGCAAATCGGCGAGCTCGTTATTTCGTAATATTTACCACCAGAATAAAAAAACGGGCTGCGGTAATTTTTTTTAAACGCGAAAAATTCAGAGCGAATGCGAACCGACGTTGTTTCAATTAAATCACAATTTTCAATACGGTTCGAACGAAATATGATGAAATATTTTAACGGCACGGAAGTAATGAACATTGTCAGATTTTGTTCAAACTGTAGCCACTGAGGATTCTATTTTCAAAGTCAATTTAACTTTTTCATATCGTCAGTAGCCTGTTTCTGAAGCCTGTTGCTTCCCTTTTCGTATCAAAGGCTTCTGTGAAAAAGGTGTGCAAAATATGCGGCAAAGGCTTCGCGGGTTCTCTTGAGAAAATAAGCGTTTCCCCTGTAATGGCTTCGTATGTATGCAAAGCTATTTCTTTCCAAGGTCTTCCGCAATTTCTTCAATCGGAGAGGATTATTTTTTAAATCGCAACGAAAGAGATGGTTAAATATGAGGGTATTTTCGTTTAAAAATGATTGGACATCCGTTGAAAAATGGCTATCTTTTATCGCTATGGGAATGGAAAGATTGATTTAGTTGGCCTCGCGTCTTGAAGATTCTGAAGTTATTTTGCCTTATTGCTTATCAAAAGCCGGAGTGGCTTCACAAGCGGGCGAGTAAGCCATGAATAATTCAATAATGAGTTTCCTTCCCATCGATGGATATACCATCGGCTGAGAATTTTTTCCTCAACTAATAGATAGTCAATTATTCGCTTCCTTGAATCGAAAATCATTTTACATATAAACACTCGATGCCGTTAATTCTCAGAGTTGGGTTGGTGTCTAATTATTTCCAAATTCAACACACTGTCTTTATAATTATGTAAAAAAAAAGCCTTTCGCAAATTGAAAAGCATTGTTAATAACGGTTTTCTCGGCCTAAGCTATAATTTGCGACTTAAATATTTCCGAGCGAACGTTTTGAACCGACGCGAATGGCTTTAATGACAGCTCTTAGGGCTTTCAACCTTTCAAAGGCTACTTTGCCATCGTGTTTCTGTCACATCGAGGAACGGAATTCAAATGGCATCGGAGAGCGGTCGGTTTTCCATCATCGCCATCAGCATCCTCGTCATACGAAGCGCAATCCGATTAAACTCGTTGGCCAATGCGAGGCCTAAGTTGTCAAATTGAATCAGAGCAAAATCCCGCGATATCTCGAATGGATTCCCAAGGGACGAGAAAATCGCTTTAATGTAGCCGATCTCTCAAGTATGCGGGATGATTCCATGCCCTCTCTGCTCGAAAGCTACGTTATTGAATTTCCATTCAGTTTCTTTATCGTGAGCGAACACATTGGGAATTTGAAATGGTTCGTTCTGAATTCTTTATCTAATGTACTTTGATGATAAAGAAAAATAATGAAAGGACTTGGAGGCAGAAAAACCCATTTATTTCAGAGCATAAAAATTCGTAAATATTTTCAAATTCCGTCACGGTTCTTTTGAATCAAATGACTCCACAAATATTTATTTCCTCCCGTTTCAAAATGGCAGTTATTTTTGAGATTTGGTTTTTACCATTTGAAGGCTGTTAGAGCTAACCAAGAAGCAGTAGATTGATTAGTACCTATAACTGGTTGCTGAGCGACAACGTTTGGCTCGCACTAGCCGATTTTCATAAAAATATCGTTTCTCAAAAGTAACTGAATAACGAAAAGATGATAAATATGAATAGAAAAACTTCAATTTATGTCTTATGGCCGAAATAAATGAACTATCCAATCGTTAACCTTTGTTGTTTTCTAATTTCTATAAAAATCAAATCTCAAAAATAACTGCCATTTTGGAACCGGAGGAAATAAATATTTGTGGCGTCAATCGATTCAAAAGAGCTCTGACGGAATTTAAAAATATGTACGAGATTTTACGTTCTAAAATAAATGGGTTTTTTCAACCTCTGCCTCCACGTCCCATTAGTCTTTTTATCATCAAAGTTCATATAATAAAAAATTAAGAATCAAGAAAAAATAAATTTAATAACAAAAAGATGATAAATATGGATCGAAAGAAATCAACATTATGTCAAATTAACCTACAAAAAATACACCTGCCGCAGTCTTTTTTATTTATTTATTTTTTTTACTGAAAAAATCTCTATTTACTGAAGAAATTACTATTCTGTAAACGCGAAAAAGTAAATATTCTGGGCTTCATTCTATTCACAATGAACTGAAATAGAAGTAAGAAAATATCCTCTAGAGTTTACGGTCTAAAATAGCTGTTTTAGTTTTTCTACCTCTGCCTCCAAGTCCTTATATCAAACATAATTTTGTCCGTTGAAAGTATCACTGTTTGTACGCAAGATTTTTATTCCTTATATCAGATATAATTTTTTCCCTTGAAAGTATCACTCTTTGTACGCAAGATTTTTATATGTTATTCGGGTTTTACGCTCTTCGAAATAAAACTTCAAGGGAACTCGAAAAATCTGCACTCTAGTTATTGAACGGTTCAGCACTGGTTAACCTTCGCTGTTCATGATCTCACGACTTCCCACTTTCCATCCAAATCCTATTTTACATTCTGGCTCCGGGACGACTTTCATCTCCGTTGCCTCAATCAGGATCAAAGGCGATGAATAGTCAATAACCAACTTAGCAGACAGTTGCCTTAAAGGGTTTCGCCCAAAATTTTATTCAAACACCGCGAGTCTTCGCTGCGCCCGAAGGGCAAACTGACAAGGCTGTTCAGGAGTTGAGGACGAAGAATCTCGGGAATCTCTTCGGCTTTGTGTCAAAAGCTAAGCTCTCCGGCGTAGGTATTTAGTCGTCGGGTCGGGTTTCAAGACCTCAAGGGGTTTCAGGTTCCAACTCAGTTTTCACAAAGAGCGAAATCTCGCTTTTGGAGCCCACTTCGCGATGCAAGATGAAAGGTTTATAGTGTTCTTACGTTCGTAATTGTACCGATTCTCGGAGCCATTTACGCGTAAGTTATATCTGTTCGACTAAAACAAGGAAATTTATTGCTGTATAGAGAATATTGCTATATAACAATATTGCTATATATTGCTGGCAATACACTGGCTATATACTGCTAGCAATATTGCTATATAGCAACAATATTGTTAAACAGAGAATGTACGATAAATTTGGAAAATACTGTATTTCGAGAACTGTTCTGTTTAATTTTCATTGTTCATCAATGCTAGGAATCATATTAAACCGGAATCCCAAACCAGTTTGACTGACATGGCCGGTTTTACAAATCGTAAAGCCAGAGGGCAAGTTCTTTAGATGTCGTCGAAACTGAAATCCTTTGATACGTCGCGTTTGATATAGAAAACATCCCCGACCGAACTTCGTCCGCTTGAGTGAATTAATCCAATCTATTTTTTCGGCGAGCTTTGTTATGTTATCTGGCGGTATCCGACATGGGAAGCGAAGGGAAATATGAAATTGCGCCGGAGGATTGAACTTTTTCAAGCTTCGGTCGAAAAGCCGCAGCGAGGGATGTTTCGAGCAAAAATTGCTCGCACAGAAGCTGTTGGCCTGAGTGTTTGCTGTATCGAAAATGTCACGGTATCGAGGATTTTATACTTAGAGCATTATACCTGCAATAGGAGTTGAAAGTGATCGGAGCGAAAATTGATCGTTCCGGCTCGATTTCCACGGGCTTATAATTTTTTTCGAAATTCATCCCACCCGATTGACAATGTCATATCATAGGACCACCCTAGCGTGAAATTTTTCTCTCGATATTTTTCAACATTATTTCTATCATAAATATGACCAAATCTTACCTTACATAATTTGGCACTATTATCGCTTTTAAAATTTATTTTATTGTAGTAATTGCCCATTATAATATTGTAGAAATTGTAAAGTAAGTGCCTGTAAAATGGAATAAATAAATAAATAAATAAACGCAAAAGTGAGCCCTTTCGATAAAATTATACTCCATTTTTTCTCAGCACTCTGAAAAAATGCGCTTTTTATTTACTGATAAAAGGATTTCAACAGCGAAACATATGGCCGGATAAGGAATGTAACCAGTCGATTTACACGGAGTCAATTTCGAAACTGAAACGACGTTGACCATTCGTCCAAGGGACGATAATTAAACCAGAGACCAGCCAAGCGGATCGTCCAATTCTAGCGTGTTGCAAAAGAGGTCTGTCTGTCTCATTCAATTTGTTGCAGACAGTAGTCGAAACGATTTTCAGTTTCCATCCTCCGTGTGCTAGTGTCACGAGAGACAACTGAAAAATACAGGTGGTTTGTACGAGCTGAAAGTCTAAATAAATGCAAAATCATTCGTAAAAACATTAATGAAAAAGTGGATTTCAAACGGTTTCAAATTTCCATCCACTTAGCTTTAATAAAGGAGTTGAATCGTCCGAATGGACCAAGTTCAATGTCCATTAGGTCGCATGTTATCACATACGGTGAACCAATTAGCGCGCTAACAATCCAAGCTAGGAGTGGAATTCTCTCGCGATATTGCCCAACTCTGTCGCATCGTTAGCGCTCGATGAGCATTTATTCGAGCAGGTTTAGCGATTTTCAAAACGGTAAAAATCAAACGATTTTCACTCGACAGATTCCGCTTTATTTATTTATTTTTCAACCATTCTCACGTCGAGTTGTAAGATCGTAAGTAACAGAAATGAAATTTATATATATAAAAAAAACCCCAACTCTGCGCTAGAGCACAGCATCTGCGATGCTTTCTAGAGCAGTCCTCAAATAAAAATGTAACCAAGAAGCATCAATATTTTAATTTATCTGTAGCAATTAATAAAATTGTAATATAAAGAGGACAAATAAACACTATCTATCTATCGTTATTAAAAATGGCCTAATCGCCTAAATCCATAGAATAATATAGCTAATCAGAATTGGTAGAATTTTTAATTTTTTCGCCTCCTACACTTGTGAAATGGAATTCCACAATCTCTACGCAAGCGAAAAAAACCAACAAAAAAACCACACGATCAGTTATGTATTGATTAAAGGACTTTGACACTTGAAATTAAATTTTGGCTTTTTCGTCTTACGATTTTATATTTTTTTTGTTTAGCTTGAACCTCCTTTTATAAGGAGTTTTTCCTGTTTACGAGTTCGTTTCACCAAAACGAACTGGATATTTTTCTATAGGTGAAAAAACGCACGAGTATGAAAATTTGAAGATTTTTTAAAACGCAAATCTTCCTATCATCGAGGAATTAAAAATATACTTGATTTAAAAAAAAGAAAAAAGTTTTCTGTAGTTGGAAGATAATTATTGTGAACTCGGTTGATGAGAAAGAAAATGAATCTCGCGAGCCTCATAAGTGTAAATCACTCTCGGAGTTGCTTTCTGGCGATGAAACATCGCCCCTGGATGACGCGCAATTTCCATCGCCGTTTCAGACGTTAATCCAATCTTTCCCACTGTGCGTAATTGTTTCTGACACTCAAAGCATCAGCTGACCGTTACACTTGGGGAGGTTTAATTTGCAAATGACGTCACTCTCCTTTCAGCTTTGCCGGCATTGTTTCAATTCCTCTACATTAAATACCGATTAATCTGGCAGTTTGGAAGCTTAAATTAACGGACAATTCCTTCGCAAACTCCGTCGGGTTCATTCTAGTCTATAACACTGTCGTAAGATTTCGGTTATCTGGTCGTAATTTGCTTGATCGGCCCACCAGTAAGACTGAACAATGGAACCCTCTGCGTTGCGAGGACCTTTGCGGTTGGTGTTGCTGTCGGTTGGTAGTTGTGGTTTTCGGCCTGTTCTCCACTGCCAACTTTGAATGATTAACGAGGCTGCCCTCCAATGGGCCACAATGAAAGCCACCGTCGGCTTTCGACAGACGTTTCGCAAATTATTGCTCTCGAACGTTGTGTTTACTCTACAATCATTCTTGACCCGCAAACCATTAGGCTAAAATTAATCGTTCCCACTTAAAATAGATGTCTTTCTAAGTCCGATGAAAAACGTGCCATTATCCTGGAAAGGAAATCTCCATCAATGTCAAGCTAATGAATTGATAGTCTCTATGACTGAAAAAAGCGTATGTTGTGCGACGAAGAAATTAGTGAGCACTAGAAGCGAAGTAATTGCTGGAAGTAATGAATGTGATTCAAATAAAATAGCAAATCTTATCCATGATTCAAAACATTCGAGACTTATTTGTCACAACCTCGTGCACTTCAATGATAATCCAAAATTTATTCCGTTTAAATTATTCAATTCGCTTCATCTTTTTTTATATATTTTATATTTTATATTTTATTTATAATTATATTTTATTTATAATTATACTTAGTTTATTTATAATTATACTTAGCTTAGATTTTTATCACGATAAACTTCCATTTGCCCTATAGAATCGGCCTATCTTCATCTGAAAGGCCATTTTTTTATTTTATCCGGCGTTTGCTGTTTATTAGCCTCATCATTCACTCCCGTTCGAACGTTGTCGTTCTTATCTACAGCTTCACCGGACCATGACAGATTTCGAATCGGTCGTACGTCAATTTAACTGAGTTCGCCTCAATCTTTTATCGCCTGATGGCAGCTATGTATCTCCATATCGACTCGCGTGCAAGAAAAAAATAATTCGTCGAAGGTATACTCGTACAGCATTACATTGCAGTCTTGAAGTTAGGGTAGCTTCAAAAGAAAAAAATGAGAAAAATAATATAAATATGAAATTACATAAAATGAATTAAATAAATAATAAAAATAATATAGAGATAAAATAAGATGAAAAATATGGTGTACTTAGACTTTAAGGGAACTTCAAAATGTCGGTTTACTGCTTTTATTATGATTATTTTCTATTTATTCATATTTTATTATTTTTATTATATTATTTCATATTTTATTATTTTTCATTTTTAGTATTTATATTCCATATTATTTTTCATTTTTATTCATATATATTTCCACTCGAAACGTAGTGGAAAAAGAATATTTGGAAAAGTCCGTATTAGGATTTAGGTTGATTCGTCACTGTACCTATCGAAAGAATTGGTTTTTGTGTAATAAATGATGACTAGTTGTAGGCAGATGAATTTCGAAGACTTTTTATAGTATTTATTACTTATATTAATTTTTTATAAGTATTTTTAACGAACTTTGCGATTTAATGTATAGTTTTTATAGTAGTGAGTATAATTAGGTAGGTAGGTGGTGGTTTTTTCATGGTTTCGTATAATAAAATGAATTGGTGTTTCATCTTGTGCAAAGTCTTAGCCGGGATAGGCTCTCCAACTTTAAGTTTTCCAAGATTTGTAACTTGCACAGTATATAAATTTAACAAAAAGTCGTCTATTCAGATGTTTAAATATACCAAAAGATAGGTAATTTTACTGTCCACATTTTCCCAATGTAATGTACCTATCCATTTTTCAACCGTTTGTTAGGTATTCGACAATTTTAGTGGAATATACTGGAAAACATCACATTTTTCAACTTTAAACATTATTTTCATCAATTTAGTGCGAAAGAAACAAAGAATGAAGCATATATTATTGATATACACATAATCAACTATCATTATGCTGAATTTGAGCGGAATCGATTTCAAAAAAATTTTCGCTAAAAATCCAAGGGGTACCCCTGCGATTTTTTTCAACCGAACAGTTAACGATTTTTTACTCCTCTCTCAATGCAGATAAAAATCTGAAATTTTCAGGAAAGTTGTATCTTACCAAGATGTATTTTTGTGATTTTTTTCAATTTTCGGAAAAATCTGCAAATGGTCCAAAAAAATCGGTTTTTGAAAGCTCGAAAATTGGACTTTATCAGTGATTTTCGGGGTCAAAACTCGCGTGAATAAATTGTTTTATTATGCAGGAGTCTTCATTTGAACGCCATACACACGTCCATAGCAAAAAATTTCGTGAAAGAAATTTAAATAGCGCCACAGAAATTATTTTCCGTAAATCCAGTTTTTCACCGGGCGAAATTTCGAGCTCCGCTTGGATCGGCTAGGGAAGAAAATTAAACTTTTGTTATTCGAGAGTTATTTTCAAGGAAATTTAACGCTGAATCCGAATTTGACGTCAAAACAACGGAAATTTGACGACTTCTAGTTTTTCCCAGTTTTAGTACTACACCATTTTGATGTTTTTCAACGTTGAAGATTCGTTGCATGAATACTCACAGCCAATATTATTTTATTAATTATTCTTACAGTAAATTAGACGTAGAACTCGAATATAAAACGAAATAATCAAGTTCTAACAGTTATAAAACTTTTTTCAATTTTTTCGGTTTTTCATATTTTTTTGTCACGTTCGCGAATTTTGAAAAAAATAGGTTCTGTGTAAGCGAATTGAGGAAATTTAATGTAGAATCAACTAAAAATAAAAAATGTCAGGCATTTTTTTTTGGTTTCTAGATATATTCCACTTTTTGGTAAAAAATGTGTTTTTTTTTTCGAGCGCTTATACGAGCTCAGCGGGATATAACATAAATATAAATTTAAGTATACCAAAGTGTAGGATTTTGATAGCTTTGCTCGCTTCTGGGTAATATGTGTAAAAGTGGTCGGTTCAAAAGTTATCGGAGAAAAAGTGGCAAGAAATGCTAAAACAGGGTCATACAATTTAAAGTGCAATAAAACTAAAATGATGGTCTAATAAAAAAAAATTGAGAATTTTCAAAGTTGAAAAACGGAAAAGAATGGGTAAAACTTATAGTTGTAGGGAAATTTCCGTTGTTTTGACGTCGAATTCGGATTCAGCGTTAAATTCCTTGTAAGAATGGCTTTCAAAATCAAAAGTTTAATTTTTCATACTTGCCGATGCCAGCGGAGCTCAAAGTTTCGGCCGGTCAGGAGCACAGTTTACGTAAAATAATTTATGTGGGGCTGTTTAAATTTTTCTAACCAAATTTTTTGCTATGCACGTGTGTAAGGTATCCAAATGAAGACTCTCAAGTATTAAAACAATTTATTCACGACAATTTTGACTGCGTAAAGCTCGGTTGAAGTCAGATTTTTGTGAGATCAAAAACTGATTTTTTTGGAACACTTGCAATTTTTTCCGAGAATTGAAAAAAATCACAAAAATACATCTCGGTAAGACACAACTTTCCTGAAAATTTCAGATTTTTATCATAATTGAAAGACGAGTAAAAAATCGTCAACTGATCTTTTCAAATAAATCGCAGGGGTACCCCTTGAATTTTTCGTGAAAAATTTTTTAATTTCGATTTTGCTCAAATTTGGCATTATGATAGTTGATGATGTTTGCATCAATAATATATTGTACTTTCTTCGTTTCTTATGCCTTAAACCGACGAAAGGAATGTTTAAATGTACATTTCACTAATATTGAAGAATACTATTAAACTGTTGAGAAATGGATTGGTACAAATGAGGAAAATGTGAGAAATTAAATTACCTAACTTTTGGTATATTCAAAGATTTGTGACTTTTCGCTGAAGTAATCAAAGGTGAAAGTTACAAACCTTGCAAAGCTTGAATGTTGAACTGTCTACTCCGGCTGAAACTTGGCACAAGTTGAAAATAAGGATAAGAAATATAACATTTAATCAAGATAATCACGAGGTAATCGAGGTAAATGGCCGCTTTATATGCCCATGATGAGGACGGTATAAAACATCCAACTGTTCAACAATAACTATTCCCTCTGTCGTCTGTTTTACGTCCTTCCTTCCCTTGAGACCGGTTGACACTCTGTATAGACATTTACCTCTGAACTATCTCTGCTGGAGACGTCGCAAAGCACAACTGAACACACAGGTCAACAATAACGCCAAGTTTACCTACCTATTCGGTATCTTTTGAGCTCAGTGAGAAAAATACTCCGTTTTGACTAGAAAATAATTTTGCAAAATGAACGTTGTCGAATAAAAATGAAAAACTAATTGTTTATAGGTAAGAATAACATGAAAACACTTATGTGACGAGACAGATCTAATTTATTCGTACAATAATGTTCGCTCAAGGCGTATAAATTGAAATATGCGTCACGTGTAGGAAAATAATGTTACTCGGAAATATTACTTCAATAGGATATAACTTTTCTGTAAAAAAAAACTCACACGTTGGATGATAAATGGTGACTGCATATATGCATAAAAAAGTTGAAGGAAAACATTCCCTCGGGAGAAGATGGGAAAGTGTTGAGAAAAATTGGGGGGCAATGCGAAGCTGAAGTTGTATCTTCTGAATGGCCAATTCCAGCCGGCTACCGTTCAGAAAAGGCCGGCGATAATAAAAGTTCTCTCCACAACGCAGTCGTTCCTTGGCGGCCGGATAAGTAGAAAAGTTTATTCGGAGTTATCCTTTCAAATTTTCTGAATAGCGTCTCGAATAAATGCGACAGCCGTTCGACAGAAATTTCTAGACGGAAATAACGAATCGCCATGGTTATTAGGTTTTCATTCGACGTTCGACCTTCGTCTACGGAAATAGTTTTGGCGATGGAAGAGGTTATTACGAGCAAAAACATTTCCGAGATATCGAATTTTGAAGGAAAATTGGCTGTTTATACGCACGGTTCCTATTTTCTGTTACAGGTGGGAAAAATTTTGAGAAAAAACAGCGCTCAACGATTAAAATCAAGAAATAATTTATGAGCAATTTCTATGAACGACCCGGCAGACAGGTCACCTCGAAATTATAAAAATGATAAAAATAATTGATACACTTTAAAGCAAAAATTATTCCAGGCTAAAATAATATTCTTACTCAGGCAGGCAATTTATCATTCATTTTTTATTCAACATTTCATCACTAAGTTGGCTCGAAATATTGTTCTTCTTTCAAAATTCAACTAATTGGTGTCATACTTGAATACGCTTTGCGGCGTTGAATTCGCCAAGCTGACTTTCTGTCAATCCGTTCCCGCGTGTCGAGTTTTGTTGAGTTTGAGTTGAAAGGTCGGCTTACAAACTCAAACACATAGTCCGTTTTGCTCGCTTTCAAATCCGCTCCGCTTTCGAGATCGGCGAGGAAGTTCGACAACTCGAGATTACTCGCGCACGATTCAGTTTCTTGTTTCGAATGGGAAACTCGAGCTATCAGTTTTGTTGCTAGAACTTATTCTGACAGAACAACTGAAGCAGACAGTAAAAATAATCAATTGTCACGAATATCGTTGAATAATTCCATGACGAAAATATTTGTAAGGACTCAGAGAAAAAAAAAATCACTCCAAATTTTAAACGCTCTAAAAATTCTGAACAAAAAATTGAGATGAAAAATCTAAACGAAAAAATGTAATTTTGATTGTTTTTCATTATTGATAACATCGAACGGATATGCTTTTTATTTATTCTGTATTCAAATTCTTTATACATTGAAACCTTAAGAACGTGTAATTTCTAAAAAAAATCTCTCTGTTCCATTAAAACTTTTTATATTTGAATAATAACTCGATACACCGAAAAATACTAATATGTCATGTTTTTACTAAAATATATTTTTTTCGCGAGTCACACGCTGAAGATATAGAAAAGATGAAGACTCTGTATTGTGCCATATTGAGAACTGTCATCTCGATCAAACAGTTTTCCTTTGTGACCTTCAGAGCATGGGGTTTCCCTCCGAGAAAAAAAGAAGATTATAACAGATAAAAACCCCTTGGAAACTCGAGAATCGACGGATGTTCTGTTGTTCGTGTCTCGCAAAGACGACTCTTCAAGTGGCTGGAAAAAGGCTCCAACGTAGATGGCACTCGACACTACAGACCAGCCTCGCACGTCCCACCTGACTTGAAACTCCATCATCATCGTCAGTTCGCGGTGTCACAAGTGGCCTAGCACCTTTTTCGACACAACTATGCTCGAAAATTGCGTCAATTCAGTCGCAGTATTTTTCACGAGGCAGAAAAATCCATGAAAACGTAGGAGGATTGTTTTAAAAATAGCCTTTAAATTCAACGATACACAATGTCGATGCTTTAGCGCGATATTTCGTTCTCCCGCTATAAATGAAAAAATAACTCTCTTTGTTGTGCTTGAATAGATTTCACTGCTCCGTACTCAATTATTTAAATATATAGTATCAAAATATTTTTCTTGTATAAAGATCTCCGACAGCTGGCGATGTTGCATTCCGGTAATTTCGAATGAAAAATTCATTAGCAATCGATCCGTTAGAACTTCTATTCCTCGCGTCTCATTTGCGTATAATTTGCATTCAACTTCATCGCAAGTCGAGCGGAGCCGTGTTGACTCGAGGGGTTAATTATCGTTTGATTGCTGTCGGCTGTCTGTTCGAATCAATTTTTGGCCCTTAAATACCCTCGATCATAATAGCTTCATATCCCACCGCAGTAAAAATCAAATTGGTATAAATATGTTCTTCATTTCAAGCTCGTGTTGAACTTGGATAAAAATACTCACGGGTGTTCGATACAGGATTTTATTACATTGTCGATGCCTGAAGTGGTGAAAGTGCTCGGAGTACACGTAAGATTTCTGAATAACCAATAGCAATTTCCCCCCTTCATTCGAAGGAACTACTGTTAATAAAAAATATTATATTTTCATAAATCACATAAATTAAATGTTCCGATTTTTTAAAATTAATTAGTTGTTTTTTCTTTCATAGCCTTCTGATATAGGATGTTAATAGCTTGAACACAGTTTTTTCCAGAGCTCAATTTCAGGTTTCAAAATTCAAATCCCTCGAATGAGCGTTGGTGAAAATTAATTTTGTCGAACCGAGGCTAATTTAATTACCCAAGTCCACAATAAATCTCAGCCGTTCTAAGCCCTAGGTTGATTCCGCAAATGGCCAGGTTGGAGGCCTCTGCTGAGCTCTAAGGTCCAAAGTGGTCGTGGAATTCCCTCGAGCCAAGAAAAGGTACAGCTTCCAGCACTGCAGCAGATCGATGTTTTCAACGGGTACTTAATGGACCAGAAAGCTAATGGAAAGGCCGACCTGCTTCGAGCCTCAACTCAAGTTCGTGTGACACCTTGACCTGCGTTTTTCTGACCACAGGAAATTCATATTTGAGATTCTTTCGTTATATAAGTAGCATTGATTTGAATAAAATGTAGATAATTATGTCTGAAAATGAAACCTTTTTAACAATAAAATCCAAACGGTCGACTCAAGTTGACTAAATTGCCTCAGATTTTCGATAAGATTCATCTGTTTTTGTCGAGGTTTGTTATACGGGGAGTAACTTTCGTTCCGGTCCGTGGGGCGAGATTTCTTCCAACTCGCATTATTTGCGCAAAAGATCCGCAGATATGAGAGAACTTTTCCTTCCGGTCTACCTGCTATCCATTCTTCCTCCATAGAGTCACATCTCAAACTTCACACGCTCAATAAACTTCGCCTGGATCCTGCGGAATACTCACAAAAGAAACTTGCGGAGAACTCGGAGCCCGTCCACATCTCGTAAATCTGTCAACGATTTTTTTCCTCTCGGGCGATCGTGTAGTCGACGAGACTTCCGAAATTCGTGAGTAAGAGTTCGAATTATGTTTAGTAAAGAGATAGTATGAAATGAAGGAAGGATGAATAATTTGAAAGTTGAGAAAAATAAAAATGACAAAAATAACCCAAATAAATATTAATCTATTTTTGGGAACATTAAATTTCATAAAATTTCTGGAATTTAATGTTCGAGCAAGTTATCACAAATCTATGATTTTCTACGATCTTCTCTATGGTGGGTGGAGTAGGGGTAGTTTGAAAATTAGGGATAGATAAGGCTTTATTAGTGGCTGAAACCTCAAAGTTTTTTGTATCGTATTTTAAACATCCCATATCTCTATTTCCTTTCGGGATATTTTATTCGAATTCTATTTTCTGGTCAATTCAAATTCTGAATCATTTTTCCGCTTATGTTTTGTACGTCCGCGCGAAACAGGAATGACCAGTAATATACATCGCATCACGGCTATCAGCACTGAAAGAGTTTTACGTCTCAATAAAACGGCAGGAAAAGAACTGAAAAATTGCCTTTTTCCTTCGGTTTTACGGTCGCCCAATAAAAGTTAACGGCCGTCCGTACATTTCGAAGCGAGTCAATTTTTTTTGCAGACGATGAATTTTCCGCACCTTATCACGAGTCGAGGTATAATTTCTTTTCTCCCACATTTTTCTCCGTAGACAAAAAAAGGGTGACCTTTTCTGTGAAAGCTGTTTATTATTAATAAGAACTACTACAACTGATAATAGTCTACATTTATTGCATTTCGTAGATTTTAGCTACAGTGGACTCACTTGAATATTATCACCGGAGTTTGCGTTCGCTTTTTTATAGATGAAAAAATGCTGTAGGTAGATAAATTCTTTATAATTGCTTCATATATAAAAATCCATAGCAATCAAATGCTGAAGTACCTATAATAGGTATCCCAAGTATTTTAAAAATGCAGCTTTAAGAAAATATACATTTATGAAATAAAAATAAAAGACTATATATAAGGAAATGAGTATAATTAATTAATATTTTCTCAGCATTTTGGCAGTTGGAAAAAAGTTGGTTCTCCCGATTTACTCTTATTATGCCAAATGCAAATGGATTATCGACACTCGATTTGCGAGGTTGAATGTGTTCATGACATTCGGAGCGAACGGAAGAAAATTCGATCTCAGGATCCGGCCGATGTGAAGTCTTCTCAGGAACAAACAAGAGAGAAATTGGAAAAGGGAACGGAACTGTATGGAGACGGTGTCAATAGAGGTAAAAAGACAGGCCTAAACGAAAATCAACTTGTCTCTCGGCATTTGTTCTCTCGACATGTTCAAGCGTGTCAGTTGTGAATGGAATTAAATTTTTAATCGAATTTCACATCGTACAGGGTTTTCAAGTATTACAAAGCACAACCCCGGAATTCAGGAGACACTTCAGACTACGACGTATCATAATTTTGAATTTCTGCTACCATTTTTTTAAAATTTTATATTCATTTAAAGAATCTGCCCCAGATATTGGCTGAAATTTAATATGAAAAGTGTTCCGACTCAAAAATTATTTATTAGAAATTTATATTATTAATGAGAACTTCTGCCACTAATAATAATCTACATTTATTCCATTTCGTAGATTTTAACATTAGAAAACCGCTACAAATGATTGGACAGTGGTTTATTCTTCCTTTGCGTTTATCAGAAATCCCAGAAATTTCCTGGGGGAGGGGAACTAATTTTCCCCAGGATTTCCACATTTTCACAATCGAATCATCCATTTCGCCTTACGAAAAAACCATCTTCCTGAACAATAACCGCGCCCTCGCTCGATTTCAATCTCGGGGGCTTTCCCTTTCCTGGAAAGCATAATCGGATTCATTTAGAAACTCCTTCCCCATCAGCTGCTATAAGCCGAGACCAGACCGCGACTTGCTGCGACGAAGGAGAAAATGTAATCGAGTTGAGGAGCGTTGCGAACTACCGAATGAAATTCCCTCTATTCGACAGGACTTTTGGATTTTTCCCTGCTTTTTCTTCCAATTTTTTCCTCCCTTTCGGCGGAAAACGAACAGGAAAACCAATCGCAGTTTCGCAAGCAACCGGTTTCTCACTCAAATTCGATTTACCTGTCGAGATTTTCTAGGATTCAGAAAAGAATTAAACCAAAATCGGTCGCTTTGATTTAAAAAAATCTCATAAAACGAGTATGGTTGTTGAGTTTATGTTTGGCACAATAAATAAATCAAGGAGTAAATTGAAATATTTATTCGATATATTTTTCACCAGTAAAAAACCAGCTTTATTCGCTGAATGTTTTTGTAGGTTCTTCCAGCAATTATTCTCAAGATAGATGATTCTTGAGATCATCCTGCTCATATTAGATAAGAAGAGAAATCAGTTCAAATTTATTCCAATTGAACGCACTTGTTTTTCACGAAGGGTCGCATATTTACTGACAATCAGCAAATTTTCTTTGTAATAGCAAGAAACTTGCATACATATCAAAATTCCAGATCCTCTTCAAATCGCTGTCAATCGAGATAGCTTTGGAATATTTCTCCAAATTTTTCCGAATATTTATTCAGTTTCTTACCGTTATATAAACGGAGCGAAGGGTAATTTTTCAAGGGGTTTTTTTCTTCCGGTGAATATTCAAAACACCGACCGGAATTTCTAAGTGTTGGTAGAATCTCCGTTGTTCGAACAAGCAGTGAATATTAATAGGGGGCTGAAGTTTTACTAGAAGCTTTCACTGGGCGCATCTTATACCGTTATTTATTTATATCGCTTCTCAAAACTTCCACAGAAAACATCAATTACGCAAGAGCCCGAGCCTTGGATAGCTCAGCGTAGCTGTTTAAAGTTGAATTTATGCTAATAGCTTTGCGGTGCGAACGTAGGTTATTTCGTCGCTTGGATAAATGAAATGAAGTCGCATTATACGCGATAAAAAGAAAATATACAGACATTGTATATGGCGATAAAGACGTTTCCTGGATGACAATATTTTTATTGCAAGTTTCGAGGCGAAGTTCTTATGTGATTGTGCGAGTGTTTAACGATCATTCCAATGAGTATATAACGGTTTTTATAGCTCGAAGAACTCTCGAATTATACCCTCGTGTCAAATTTCTGAAAATCTCCCAAATTCGACACAAAAGCTGCGATAACTCGAGAACCGATAAAGCTATTGACCCCGCGATGTTCTCATTCGATTCAGCGTCCAAAAATCTATATAATTTGATACCAAATACACATTTTTCTGAAAAAACCCTGGAAAATATGAATTTTCTCCCCCTCAAAATCCCCCAAAAATACCCTTACAATTGTGCTAGCAAGTTGGTTCAAGCATTAGGCCGTTGTAGGACCATGATTGATTTTTGGTGAAAATTTCAAGAATTAAAGAAGAATTAAAATTAAAAAGAAAAATTAAAATTAAATTAAAAAATTAAAAAGAAAATTAAAATTATAGTTTGGCCGGAAAAGTCCTAACGGCGTACGGCGGACGGACAGAATTTTTTAATTGGATATTCGGATTCTACATGCCTTGAAACGCAAAACATCAAATTTCGAGAGGGGGATAGAAAATTTTTTTTCTTGGGCGATTACACTAGCTGGTTTATTATTGAATAAAAAACCAAAATGGATTTTTCCGAATAAAAATAAAAATACATAGGTTATCTGATCTTTTCCTCTCCTTTCCAAGTTTTACGAGCCGGACGAAAGTTTTTCACCGAATTTCAATTCAAGTTTCATTTTCGGGAAGAATATTAAAGAGCCGGGTGTAATTCAAGTCGAAATAACCTCCTTAAACGGGGTTCCTCCAAGTTCAACAGATTGGACGGAAAAAGTTCCGGAGACGAATAACGGACCATAATTCGACGATGAGGGCCATGAATCTTCACAGACCTCTTCCGTGAGCAATAAGGGAGGGCGATAAGCGAATTTTCCATAGGACTCCTCGACAAGGAGAGGAAAAAATAGGCCGGGAACATAGGGCGCGATGAAAACTGAGGGACGGGGTTAGTAATAAATTCATATCCATTTATCAAACCTTCCATCTTCAAAGTCGCCTTCGAAGCTTGTACCGCCTCGTTTTCGGCAATTCGTAAACGATCAATTCCGACGCGACAGACCGCACATTGAGCGGTCTTTTGTCGCTAAAAACAGGGGCGGTTTATTTGAAAATTATGCATTCAACGACCGAACGTGGTACCGTTCTTTCTGTGGGCGATCATTCATTGTATTACCTCAGCTTGTATCAGAGCGGAAACTGAGTAACGTGAATTTTTTCAAGCGGAAACTTCGACAAAAGTAACCTGCAACAATATTCAGAACTGATATTTTTTTTATTCGATTGAACGTAAAAGAAATGGGTAAATTGAAATTTTATCAATGCTGCATAATTTTCATATATATACAGAACAAGTGATGAAAAAAAATCCCAAAGTTGAAACTTCAAAAGTATGAAAAACGACAAAAATTCGAAAAATATTATTAATCGTTCGATTTTAATTTTTTTCACTTTAAATTAGAATTCTACGTCTAATTTCCTGTAGGAGTCATTAGTTAATCAAATTTGAACAGTACTGTAAGTATTTTCTACGGAATTTCAAAGTTGAAAAATGTAGGAGTGGCGTAGTATTAAACCTGGAAAAACTGATAGTTGTCGTGAAATTTCCGCCGTTTTGACGTCATATTCGGATTCAGCATTAAATTTCCTATAAGAATAGCTTTCAAAATCGCTTTAAAACGAAAATTTAGTTTTTCACTATTACCGATGCCAGCGGAGCTCGGAATTTCGGCCGGCGAAAAACCCGATTTACGGAAAATAATTTCTCTGGCTCTGTTTAATTTTTTTTCACCAAATTTTTTGCTATGTACGTGTGTAGGGCGTTCAAATGAAGACTCCTGCATAATAAAACGATTGATTCGCATTTATTTCGACCCCGAAAATCACGGTTGAAGTCCAATTTTTGAGCTTTCAAAAACCGATTTTTTTGGAGCAGTTGCAGATTTTTCCGAGAAATAAAAAAAATCACAAAAATACATCATGGTAAGACACAACTTTCCTAAAAATTTCAGATTTTTATCTGTATTGAGAGACGAGTAAAAATTCGTTAACTGTTCGGTTGAAAAAAATCGCAGGGGTACCCCTTGGTTTTTTTGCGAAAAATTTGTTGACATAGATTTCGCTCAAATTCAGTATAATGTTAGTTGATGATGTGTATATCAATAATATATGGTTCATTCTTTGTTTCTTTCGCACTAAATAGATGAAAATAACGTTTAAAGTTGAAAAATGTCATTTTTTCGTGTATATTCTACTAATATTGTTGAATATCGCAAAAACGGTGGAAAAATGGATAGGTACATTACATTGGGAAAATGTGGACAGTTAAATTACCTATCTTTTGGTATATTCAAACATCTAAATTGACTACTTTTTGTTTGAGTTATCCACCGTGCAAGTTACAAATCAAGGAAAACTTACAGTTGTTACGTCTAATTTTGCTCCTACTTTCCTCCAGTTGAAAAACCCAATACTTTATGATACAAAGTACGTTCGAACTCCACCACCTACATACCAAATTATAGCAACTACTACCAAGTACTACCTGCTAATAATAATACCTATCGATTCCCACTCTCCATACACAAATAATTAACTACTAAACCCATACCTATACTTATACCTTTACCCATACCTATACCTATATACCATATATACTATACTATATATACTATATAGTATACTATATATAGTAGTGAAAAGGACACTGCCCCCGCAAAGCTATATGTAAGGCCCGAGAGGAGGGGCGGAGCCCCTCCGACGGGCCGACGCGGGCGCGATAGCTGAGAGGGGCGAAGCCCCCCTCTGAGGGGGTTGGGCGGCGGCAGCCGCCAGGGGCGCTCAGCCCCTAGTTTTCATATATATACAGAACAAGTTTTGCATTATTCTCACTCATTTACGCTCCGAAATCTCCGTCGACGCTTCATAATCTCAGTATTTCTATAGGCGACGCGAAAACTGCGCCTTCTATTGTTCCATTTAATTTTATCACGATTTCGTCGGCCGGAAGTATTTCTCCTCTTTCACCGTATTGTGACGTATAAAAAGTAATATTTCTGGCACACCGAAGTAGCTCAAGACGGGCTCAGTGCGAAGCTGTGGGGTCATTCATCTTGATTTTCTTTCTACGGCTAAAAGCACTGTCCCCGCCTTGTGCACAGTTTTAACCCCCACCTCGACCAATATTTTACAATAATAGGTCAAACCAAGAACCTTAAAACGATCAGGGCGATAACTTGGAATCTTAGAGGCAATATTTCGTACTTATGTTGGAACGTCATTAGCGAATTTTCACAAAAAACAATGCCACATTTGGTTCGCTGAAAAAAAAAAAAAATAATAAAATAAGATAAATAATTAATATATATAGGTTGCCGAATTTCGACCATAAAATACCTACAATCGAATTCTACTGGTACATGATAGGGTTAGCTGTGCTACAAACGCGTATTCTACAACGATGTTGCAACAAAAAGGGCCGTATGAAGTCCCCTCGATTTTCCCATATTCTTCAACTTTTAAGACTTTCCGTGTTTTTGACCTTACCCCACTAAAACCACCATGAAAGTTCTCAATTTCTCACGCGAATTCGAATCTGAGAATACCACTGGAAAGAAATCAAATGTTCTATCTTTTAAGAGCCAAATATTTTTTCCGTTCATGTTGAATTCACAAAAAAAAAGAAAAAAAAAACAGTTAAAAATCAAACTTTTATGAAAGTTTGAAAAAAAGTCGTACGTTATCCTTTTTATAGTTTACCATTTTGTGTAGTCATTAAGCCAGATTATGCAGTTAAATGCTTTAATTAAATAAAATAAAATGAAATTAAGAATATTTATTCAAAATTAATTTTCAAATAGTCGATTTTGAGCATCGAAGTGAGTGAAAATTTGAAGATTTGTCGGATTCCGATGTTGTTCCCATTGTTATCCAATCTCTTATCATGTGTCTGTAGCCTATAAAATACGCCACATTGTAGCTTTCGAATTCTATGCGAGAAAAAAATTTTTACGGCTGAAATAGCCGCCTAAAATTTTGTATGAATATAAAAATCCACTCGTTTCGAGAGTGAAATCAACGTTTTTAGGAAAGATGGGGATCAACAGCTAGAGGATTTTTTTTCTTTATTTGTTGCAATATTCATGTAATAACTAAACGGTTTTTTGGAATTTTCTCAACCCAGACCGTTAAAAAAATTACTGTGACATTGAAGATACGGGAGGATTTGAGGAATTATGGCCCTGGACCGTTTCGTCCAATTTTTCTGCGTTTAAAAAAATTCTAGCGTACTCACAACCAGAACCAACATCTTTACAAACCGTTCATCACTCCGTTTCAATCAATTTCCCATCAGTCGAAATTCGCAGTCAGCGAAGGCGGAACTTAAACTGCGGCAAATGACAAGGGAATATCCCGATTGCTATTCGTTGTTCTGAATACATAATGGAGGTCCAGTTGAAAGGTCCAATCAATCGTCCGAGCACGCTTCTTGACCAGCGATTTCCGTTCGAAATCCCGGTAGTTTCAACCTAATATCGAATTCATATCCAGACGCCATCGAGGACATTATCAAAAAGCCGGTCGGGAGGAAATTGTGCGATCTGAAAGTAATACCATCAGCTATTTTGCAAAAATCCTCTCGGTTCGAGATCGAACGTTATCCTTTTGGTTTATTATTCAATAATATTGGTTTATTATTTAATAATAAACCATTGTAATCGCCCAAGAAAAAAAATGTCTACCCCCCTCAAAATTTGATATTTTACGTTTCAAAGCATGTAGAATCCGAATATCCAATAAAAAAAAATTCTGTCCGACCGCCGTTAGCAGTTTTCCGGCCAAACTATAATAGCTAAATTCTTGAAATTTTCACCAAAAATCAATCTCAGTCCTCCGACGGCCCAATTCTCGAACCAACTTGCTAGCTCAATTTTAAGGGTATTTTTGGGGGTTTTGAGGGGGAGAAAATTCATATTTTCCAGGGTTTTTCATAAAAATCTGTATTTGGTATCAAATTCTATAGATTTTTGGACGCTGAGTCGAATGAGACCATCGCGGGGTCGATAGATTTATTGGTTCTCGCGTTATCGCAGCTTTTCTGCCGAATTCGGGAGATTTTCAGAAATTTGACATGAGGGAATAACTCGAGAGCTCTTGGAGCTATAAAAATCGTTCTATACTCATTGGAATGGTCCTCAAACACTCTCTCCAGCAGTAGGGTAAGGCAAAAAATTTAGCTTTTAATTAGGAATTAAGGAAAATAAAATCGATTAAAATTACAATCGTTGTTACGGAGTACCCCTATAGTTACCATCTGTTTTTCGCTGGGAACGTTCACAAATGTTCGGGATAATAACTAGGTATCACAATTGGATATTCTTCTTAAATCAATATTGAAGCGAAGGAATAATAAACCACTGTACAATCATTTGCAGCGTTTTTCTAACCTATCGTATTCTTAATACTCGCTAGGGCTGGCTAGAATAACGTGGACAATTTATTACTCGCCCGGTAGGAACCGTCTCGTACCAGGTCGAAGCTTCGTGTTTCAGTCTTCGGCTCAACAGAGGAATACGTAATTAAATTCCTTCCGCCTTCGAACGGTTCGCACATTGCGAGGTGTGTTATACGCATTTGCACCGTTTTCGTTTCAAATACCAGTATTCTCTCTGCAGATAGTGAGGAACCCTTGGAGAAAAATCTCCTCAAGCAACGGAAATGGGTTGACATTTATGCAACACAAACACCCGCTTCTAAATATATTCATGTTGATCTTGTCTCTCGTCCTATAAGTTCGCAAGGAGTTTCAATAACAGAGTATACAACCGAGACGTTCAGATCGTTCGAGTCAACGCCTAAAACAACTAACTGAATCTCTTTCATATTCTTTATTTCCTGCAGAGCGTATTCACCTCTTCGAGCATATTTCCTTCACGAGTGAGCATGAAGAAGATCTAAAGTTGAAAATACCGAATCATTTCATCGATCGTGCCATTTATATCTTCAGTTGTACAGCGACTGCCTCGAGCGCTTTTGACTAAGTCGATTTCCAGTACAAAGTTTTCTACCAAGCTTCGTATTAATGTCAACTAATTAATATATTCGCTATCTACTTGCAAAACTCTATGCTGATCTTGTCTAGGATTGCTTCGACGGAGAATTCCACCGGTGACACGCTTGACAACCTTTGAACAATCTAATCAACTTCCGTCGTTTCTACCCAGGGATCTTGGAAGACGCTCTATTCAAAATCAAAGGCCCATTGCGTCGCAATGTTTAATTAAACCGAGTGATGTTACCTTTGAAAGTTGAGATTCTGTCTCAACCGTACGCTCTTAGTTAATACTCTGTGCAACAAACTTCCCTCAATAATCTTCCTGCAGTAATCTACGTACGTGTTCTCTCTCGCCTGGGGCTAATAAAGGTTTCTTGACACGATCAAATGATGATGTGTAATATTGACATTTTTATGTCTTAGTATGGCGGACTAACTCGAGAAGCGTTATAAAACGCTGCAAAAAATGATTGTTTATTCCTTCGCTTCTATAATGATTTGAGAAGACCATCCATTTTTGTGATAGTAATCATTCCGAACATTTGTGAACGTTCCCACCGAAAAACAGATTGGCAATTATGGGGGAAAACTCCGTAGCAACGATTCTAATTTTAACAATTTTTATTTTTCCTAATTTCCAAATTAAAAGCTAAATTTTTTCCAAACGTTACAGCTGAAGAGAGTTTATTTGATGACCATTCCAAGGAGTATAGAACGATTTTTATAGCTCCAAGATTTCTCGAGTTATACCATCCGGCCGAATCTGTGAAAATCTCCCAAGCTTCACACTAAAGCTGCGATAACTCGAGAACAATTAAGGTTATCGAACCCGCGATGGTCTCATTCGATTCAGCGTCCGAAAATCTATAGAAATTGATACCAAATACACGTTTTCTGAAAAACTTTGGAAAATAGGAATTTTCTCCCCTCTCAAAACCCCCCAAAAATACACTTAAAATGGACTGAATTTTTTTTTATTGGATATTCGAATTCTACATGCCTTGAAACGTAAAACATCAAATTTTGAGGAGGTTAGACAATTTTTTTTCTTTGGCGATTACCACTATTATTAATATTAAACTAAAAGCGTTAGATGTAATTTAAAACATTCAATTCAAATTATCAAGGAGTTTAATCTTAACATTTCTCCTTTTATTAACCTCTTACTGGTTTTCACGAAATGGTGCGTTACAAAATAAATACAAATATTAGCTATTCTTTTATTTGACAACTAAAATATTTTTTCTTTATTTATTTCTTTTCACTTAATGGCGAAGCTCACCCATGACGAATCGTACGTCGTCGTTCGGCTCATATTTCGTATCCCAGACGATAGTAAGAGTGCTGGCGAAGCACATAAAAATGTCTGAGTTGCGGACTTGTACGCAACCATTTTAATTTAATTTATTTTTTCTTGCGTCGAAAAAAAAACAGTTAAATTATTTCATGTTTTTTCGAGTCGAACTAACCATCATCGAATTTTACACATTGAAGCTTCTCATGGCTGGGAATTGTCTTTCGGAATTTTCTCCAAACGGGGAGACGCGGCTGCGTTTTCATTACGAGCCATTTTAATGAAAATCCAAGTTTCCACCTCAGGCGTACTCGTTTACCTTGATTGTTGCTTTCGCAACAGAATAAAGAAGCTGGCCGAGTAATTTAATAAACTCGAAGCCGTTTGCATTTTGCAAAACTTGGAAAAAGTTAAACAGTCGGAGGGAGAAATAAGAATGAGAAAAAAAAAACGAGTTGGAACAGTTCAACGTGAAGAGGGTCGGGCTTTCAGAAGTAAACAGCTTTTAATTGTTCGAGCCTGCAGCTGTGTACTAACTGGGAGATTGTTAAGACCAAAGGACAGATTACGAACTAGCGACTTCTGTCTAGTAAAAAATGTCTACCGAAGTACCGAGCTTTCGGATAAAATGGAAATTTTATCGCGCACAATAGACGGCTCGATTTTATTTCTTATCACAATTCCCTGTTTCATCCGGCTGTTTTGTTACGGTTAGGGAAGACCGGGTTTAATAAAAAGAACGACTCTTTCTCATAAACAGTTAAAAGCCGGGAGCAGAGGTATGAAATTGTAAAACTTTCAACGCAAACGAACGAAAGGGAAAATAATTATTTTTCCGAAATGGAACTGCAATATTAAAATTACAAAAAATCGTATTCTTCGAATACGACGGGATACATTTAACATGTGTTATTTGTATAAATTTACCTATAACACATAGCAATATTGTACACTTTGTCAGTCATGTGAAGCAAATCGTGAGCTAAGGACACACCGAACTTCCATTTTGAGTCGGTGAAAAGGTATACCTGACCACCAATACAATGTCGAGATTTTATACAGAATATATAGATTTTAAGAAGCATATCAAAGCTGAAAATACTAAAAAAATACCACTTCTACTAAAAAAAAAAAAAAAACTAAAAAAAGAGTCAGAAAAATATATCACGAAAAAAATTTCGAGCGGTCTCTAGCCACTAAAAATTGGATGGTCGTGAAAAATCTTTTCCTCAAGGATCTCATACTTTGAATCATAAAAAGATTACACCTTTTCCTAGCCAGGAAACCTCAACAACAGAAAAAAACGCACAAAATAAATTAGTAACGCGGAAGTACGGCGTGTGATCCTAACAGTTAAGGACAAATATTGCCAAATGGGATGATTTTTGTAAGGAAATAAGAAACCTCTCGAATAAAATAACGAAAAATGCGAGTCAGATGTGTGACACTAACGATTAAAAAAATCACGCGTCATTCACTCGCTGCAACAAACATTTCTAGACCTCAATAGGTTCGAATGTATCGATTTTTACTGACTGTAAAAATTAAAGTACAAAATTAATACTAGTAAAATTGCGAGAAAGATTTTTTAAATATTTTTTCATACATAATAATATTTACAATGACAAAAATTATCAAAGAACATACTGTTGAATATGTTGTCAATGCTTGGGCTAATATTTCATCCCAATCATTATGTTATATGAACATCAAACTCTTCTAATGAAAAAATTAAGTAAATTATACATATAATCGAATCATAATTTTATCAGCCAAGTAATAATTGACTTGTTATGGTATTGTCGAGAGGAGGCACTTGTATTGTAATTTAGGCAGGTGTATTTTTATGGACAACAAAAATTTATTTTCCGCATCGTTCCCAGAACGTAATTGGTTAATTTTAAGGTAAATCCTACGGATATTAACATAATAACTATCAGTTATGTTTAACGAAAAAAATAATTTTGAGACTTTGCATATCATTTTGGGTGGATATAATAAAAATGATCATTGCAATGCTGCACAGCAATTATTCGACCAGCTTTTGGCTTTTAAAATTACTCTTTTCAGGTTTCTACTCTTCGCAAACTGGGAAAAATTGAAATTGTCTTTCCTTTACCCTTTCAATGCTGGAAAAAATCGCCAGTTTTAGATGTTCCCAAATTAACGCGAGGTTAAGCACCCATTTCCTCCCACTTTTTAAAATCTGTTGGAACTTTCAACCTCCAGCCATTATCGTAAGGCAGTGTGAGATTTTTCAGAGCTTTTTTACCATCCTAAACATTTATTTACTCGTCCATTAGATGTACGGGCCGAACAAATTGACTAGTAGCGGAACACTCCGGTGAAAGGGATTAATACACATTCCGTTTAAAGCTTTAGTTGCTTGAAAAACCAGCTTCCTTTCTTTTTTCCTGAAAGGAAATTTGGCAAAAGTTGAAAAAAAAGGTTTAGCGGGTTTCGCCCTAGCTTTTCGCTCGAAGTCTCGACCGAGCGATCACAAATGCTCCCCTATGTTTTCCTTACAACGCGCCCGCGGATAAAATCTGGCCCGAAAAAAGGGAGATAAAAGTTTTTCCTCCCGTCGGTTCGAGTTGAAAAGTCCTCGCCGAGTGAAAAGGCTTCGTTTTGATTGGCAGCAACCTCCTAAGCCACTATTGAAAATTGTTTCTGACTTCGAAAGCAATTAATTCGAATTCGGAGAGCAATCGTATATTCGGTTAGTTTTTCTATCATATCTCATACAGAAGCCAAGAAAAAAAATCGTTATTCTGCCTCAACATTCTTTACAAATTCACTGTCGAATAATAAATGCTGCATTGGAGGAAAAAATATTTCAAATAGCTATTATAAAGACTATTGGAATTGGATGAAATAATAAATTTCCTTGAAAAAAGTTGCGAGGGAAAACGCTTCGCACAGAAAAAAATGGTAATTTTGCAGTTAAATCCTCACTACCATTTAATTACGTTTTTATACATTTCTTGGGTGTTTTCACACTTTTATGTAAACAAAGTAGAACTTTAAATAGATTGGTTCAATAATGAGCCTAGTTGATATGAACTGTCGAGCAATTCGTCCTGAAATTGATTTTGGAACGAATTTAGAGATATTATATTTCATTGTACAGTGCTCAGGAAATATCCGGAAAATGAAAAACAACCGTTGACAGTCGAATGGATAATTATAATTCGGGCGATGAGAGGGTATCGAAAAAGAAGATTGTGGGTTACTCTCAGAGAGGTCAAAGGTTCAGCGAGGAATAAACGTACGTTTAGGGTCCTTCCTCCGTCCATTGCCAACTATCAATTCTTTTCCTCGTATTGGTCATCCGCTTCGTTAGATGTTCTGCGCCGCTTTGGACTATTAAAAGGTTTCCCAGAAGAAATTCCTTCTTGGTAGAATATACCAACTGTCGAACAAGTCGAAATTGCGAGAAAACGTAATACGTTGAAACTTATAATGATCTCTCAAAATGGTTCGAATTGATCAATTATTTAATTTACTCGATCAATTATTTATTCAACACACTAATTAAATTTTAGACGACTCGTGGTACAAATAGAAACTAATTTTTCTACACTGAGGATGCCCAGATGGGCGAAAGCGGAGGACACTTCTAACTCCAATTTCAATCCATTCCATTTATTCAACACACTAATTAAATTTTAGACGACTCGTGGTACAAATAGAAACTAATTTTTCTACACTGAGGATGCCCAGATGGGCGAAAGCGGAGGACACTTCTAACTCCAATTCCAACGTTCAATTTTCGGAGTTTGTGGATATTAGAAAAATGAACCACCGTGAACTCACTTTGCTATCAAATTTTGTCGACCGCGTTGGAGATATTTCCGAAACGTTTTCCCAACATTGGAAACGAAATTCGGAAAAGCATGCGATGTTGTTGAATTTATTCGAATCAATCGGCCACACTCGAATAGGTTGAGGCCGAAAGCTCGGATACGGTTCGATTGAAGTTCCTAGAACTTGCTCAAGTTCGAAATAGGTAAACTTATGAGATTTGCATGCGAATTTCCAAGTCAAACGGACGTCTGGCCCAGTTGGTTCGATTTGTATTCAAGAGAAACTCCAACCTCGATCACTCGGGGCAAACTGTTATTGAATTGATAAATGTGTCAACGGAAGCTGCTCTGGAAGATTTATTCCATTTCGAATATTTTTGGGCCGATATGAAGACTAAGTTTCTCCAGCAGCGAATTGACCTTTGCTCGGAGATGCCCGAATGGGCGAAAGTGCAGGGAAATAAAGAAAAAAACAACAACAAAAAAAAAAACAAACTAAAAAACGTTTCAAATGATCATTTTTATTTTTCTTAATTTTCAAATCAAAAGCTAAATTATTCACCTAACGGTACAGCTGGAGAGAGTTTTTTGTGACCATTCCAAGGAGTATAGAACGATTTTTATAGCTCCGAAAACACTCGAGTAATACTCTCACGACGAATTTTTGAAAATCTCGCAAATTCTGAACGAAAGTTGCTATAACTTGGGAAACAATTGAAACTATCGACACCGCGATGGTCTCATTTGACTCAGCGCCGAAAAATCTATAGAAATTGATACCAAATACAAATTGGTCTGAAAAGCGTTGGAAAATATTAATTTTCTCCCCCTCAAAACCCGCCAAAAATCCCATTACCATTGTCAGACGAAAATTTCATTAATTTAGCTTTCATCGTCAGGAAAGTGTTGACGATACGGCGGACAGATATTTTTTTATTGGATATTCGGATTCATGCCTTGAAACGTAAAACATCAAAATTTGAGGGAGTTTAGAAAAAATTTCTTGGGCGACTATAATGGTATATCATTGAATAAAAAACAGTCGTTCGCTCCCTTTTTCCAATGTTTTGAAAAATATTATCACGAGAAAAAGAAAGCTCTGATTTTCCAACATAGAAAATTAATGGCGTCTTTGAATCAAGTTTAGCCATGTCAAAATATAACGTTCAAGTTAATATTAAACGTGTTACTCGAGTTCAAATCCTCTTAATCTCCCAAGTCAGTGAAACGCGGGAACAGTTGTCTCAAGTGTTAATCCAGGTCCGTTCGCAGCCGGAGTAAGTCGATTCCAACTGAGCTAAAAGAGGGATTACCTAATGTAATGTTAACCTGATGGAAACACATGTGTCGAGGTACGAGAGGTGTAAATGATATGGACAGAATAGATCTCATGGGACGGACTGAGTCTCTGCGATGCATCCCAACGAGTTGAGCCTCTCCGAGTATTCAAATCGGGCTCTAATTTATCTTGAGCGCGTCGTCTTCTCTAACTGTCCGCTATTACAGAGGATTTCGGAACAGTATACACTGTTTTCGCAAGGGGACCTGAACGATGATAAAGCGAGCCCAACAACACAAGGAAACTGTAGACAATTCGCCGACACTATGCAGATTAACTTTCTGTCACTTAATGAAATAAATTTTTCCAACGGCTCCACTACGATTAAGTTGATCGTGCAGCTGTCGAGATAAATGATAGATTGATGATTCCCGTACAGGCAAAGTGTTTGTAAAATGATTAAGAACCCAGAGAACGATCAACCTCTATACAATAGCTGATAAAAACGCTGCAAATTATTGTACCGCGGCTATTTTTTTTTTTTTTTTTTTTTTTTTTTTTTTTTTTTTTTTTTTTTTGCTTCAATTATAATTTAACACCATCCACCTGTAATAGTAACTATCCCAAAGATGTTTAAACGATTCCACCAAACAAGATATAACCTAAAAAATTAAAACATTTTTATTTTTCATGATCACCTTATTTTTAGTCAAATTAGCATGATTGATACAGCTGTCGCTCGGATTCTACGAACCTGGAAACGTAAAATATCAAATTTTGAGGGGGTTAGAAAATAATAATCAAAAAGATCAATAAATCGGTAGGTCAATATGGAGTCACTCATCTAACTTCGGTAACCCACTTTACTTTTCAAAGGGCCAATAAATAATCTCTCGAGCAAATGCGTTCGATTTTTACTCATCTTTAAAAGTATCCCCTTTCCAGAATGACAATTTATTTTCTAATAGCATTTCTTCACTGCTGTCAGCAAGTTCCTCTGGCTCATTCGAATCGCTGTATTAATCCTTTAGATTGAATCAGACTCAATCAAATCAAGCCTACCAGCTATTCATTACTTTCTCCTCTTCCGTCCTTTTTCCCCCTGCAAGGAAAAAATCTGTGCGGATCCTGGAATAAAAGAAACACCTTCCTGATTGAACTGGATTCAATGGGACGCTTCAGTGAATAGAATTTTCAAATGATTATCCCCGGTTTGAAAGACAGACTTAGCAAAGAGTTTTGAGAGGACAATTTATTGTTGCATGAAAATATAACATAAAGTATTCCTAAGCGATAATAAACCGCTTTCACTTCTCACGGTTTTACTCACATTTTCATTACATGGGAATTCAAGAAGTGTAGCACGAATTTAGCACACAAGGTTGACGAAGTTCAATAAACATGGCAAGAGAAGCTCACAGGACAGGCGATGAAAGCTCAATAATCAAGAGCAATCGAGAATACAATAGTTGCTGTTGCTGTAGCGAATTATTTGTCCTTGACTTGTGTATGATAGACATACGTTGCGTGTTTGGCTGATTCGATCAAACACGTTTTGAGCATGAATACTAGAATCAATTCCTAATCCTCTCAGTCCTCTGTTCAATAAACAGCTCTCGCCTGTCGGGCTATGCTTGAAACAGTCAAAGCAGAACGGAGTCTGATCTATTCAGTTCACTCAGCGAGAGATTCAGAATGTTGAAGCTATTATACCGACTCGTAGTGAAACTCTCGGTCAGGTGAATGGACTCGTCCAAAGGTAAACAAGAGGAAGAGCTTCAGCCCAGGCAGTTGTGAAACTGTTCAGTCGTGTTTACGTTCAAGAGAGTTCTCTAGATGAACTGAGTGCCCTCGGTGTTTTCGATTGTTTTGGATTAACTTTGCGATGCTTGTTCGAACCTGCACTTGAGAAGCGCTAATCCGTGAAAGCTGTTGCGGGTTGTTCCAGCCGAATTTCAAGCGAACGCAAACTAGTTGCAATAATTACATCTAGTACTCGAACATAATCCTCGACCCAGTGGTGGATTTTCAATTTTGCCACCTGAAATAATTTGGCAAGAACATAGTATACCGTCCAATGAGTTCTTTCAAGGCCAATTCCATTGAACAAAGTGTGAGAAAAGGTTTCAAATTGTTCTGCGGAGAAATTCAGAGCGGAACAGTTTCGGGCGTTGTTATACATGAAATTTTAAGCACATTCAACCGCGAGTTCAAGTTAGCGTGAAACACGATCTTATCTCCCCGAACTTTTCCAATTTGCTCGTTTTATAATTGAAAGCCTCATTTTGGCGCTATCGTTTTATTAGTTTCGCTCGACTGAAGTTTAAAACGGAGTAGGTGGATTCATGTTGAACAGTATGATACCACTCGCTATTTTCCAATCAAAGTCATTTGAGCGTTGGTTACAATTTTTAACAGTACCAAAAAAATGAGGAAAATATAATGATTAATATTATTATTAAATATTATGAAAATATTATTTTATTTTTATTATATTATTATAAAAACTATTATTATTATTATATATTAAAGACGAAATTATTATAATTTGGCAATGGGTTCAGTAAAGATCCTTGTTGAACTTTAGTGATATGGAAAAAATGCTAAAAAATAAGTTTTATACTCTTAACACGCAATATATTATGCTAAAAAATTAGTTTTTTTTTTTGGAAAATTTGCTATTAAATTGTTGCCATAATTTAATTAGGTATAGAACTTTTGTACATTCCCTAGACGTTTTCAACGTCTATGTTAAAAAAGTAGAACTTGAAATAAATTATATTATATTTTTATTTTTATTATTACTATAATTATCATTATATTATTAAAATTATGATTATTATTATATACATCAAAGACGAAATTATTATAATTTGGCAATGAGTTCAGTTAAGATCCTTGTTGAACTTTAGTGATATGGGAAAAAATGCTAAAAAATAAGATTTTATATGCTTAAACGCAATATATATGCTAAATAATTAGTTTTTTTTTTTGTTAGAAAATTTGCAATTAAATTATTGCCACAATTTTATTACGTATAGAACTTTTGTACATTCCCTG
This sequence comes from Tupiocoris notatus, assembly GCA_037159825.1. Taxonomy (NCBI): domain Eukaryota; kingdom Metazoa; phylum Arthropoda; class Insecta; order Hemiptera; family Miridae; genus Tupiocoris; species Tupiocoris notatus. The sequence continues at coordinate 571,163 of JASJUZ010000029.1, read as the reverse complement.
GACCTTTAACTTGTATATTAACAAAAGTAAGTTGAACTTGAAATAAATCGGTTCAATAATGAGCCAAGTTGAATTAAAGTGTCAAGTAATTCGTCCTGAAACTCGAGTTTGGAGCGAATCAGGGAAATATTTTATTGAATATGAAACTCGGAAAATATCAGGAAAAAGGAAACCGTTGTCAGTCGATAAATCATTTCAGGCTGTTTTCTAAATTCGCCATCGCGCTCTTGATTTCTCATCCCCTGGAGAGTTCGCCGAATTTCGGGAGTCGCTCATCTTGGAAAAGCTGTTCGGCCCGGATTTAGGTCAGCGGAGCGAGTATCTACACGATGGAAAACAAGTTGAATTAGGGCGAAGCTATCAAGCAACTCGTATCGGTAGGGAGAGATGGAAAAGAACAGGTATCCGCTGCGGAGCGCACACACAAGCGCACACAACGTCGAGGGAGTTATCTGGCTTCGCAGGTAATCAAGCGTCGAGAGAGTTTGAGACTTTCCTTTAGAAAACCAATGGCCATGTCGTGGGATGAAATGTTTCCTCCATTTTCTATGTAGTTCAATTGAAACGACCCGCTTTTTTCCGAAACGTTTTGTCTTGTCCCGCGAGGCCGATACAAATTGAGGCGAAGCGATTGAAAAGGCTCTGCTGTCAGAAAACCGCGTGCTTCTTCTACGGCCGGAATGACTTCTTTTTTGCTATTTGTACTCAATCCCAACAAAGCACCGGTTGGAAAACCCGATTCAAAACGGGAATATTTTTTCTACGCCTTGAATCTATATAAAACCACCGTCTGAAAAAATCCTGGGATTTCCATTCTAGTCCTTGAAACTTTTTAAAAAAATCTAAATGCATCGGAAAACGTCGTTTTGTGAAAATATTGGTTCGCGGAATTTTGTCTTTCGGAAGCTGTAACTGTTTAAATAATGAGCACATACACTAAGTGAATTGCAAAGTTGTAGTCAGATAAATTTCGAACATTTTTACAGTCAGGACCTATCCTATTACTCTAATCTCCGCGGAGCTGTAGCCATCCAAAGTCGGAATTTTAAAATTTTGTTACGAAAAATTCTCATGAGTGGGGCAAAATTGTGACATGATAAGAATTATTTGACACTATATTCGTCAATTAAATCGACATTTTTGATACGGTTAAATCGTTATTTTTCGATTTAGGGCTTTGATTTTTCTTGAGGGAGGGTTTTCTAAATTTTTGACCTTTCCTAAACCACGTTTTCCGTAAATTTTACTACATTATTTTGTAGATTACTATTTTTTTTTAACGAAAAAGTCTGGTAGTACCTATTTCCTGTGAATTATCAAAGTTGGAAAATGTGAAACACTAAAACCCAAAAAATCGGAAAACTTATTGTTGTCATCAAATTTCCGTTGTTTTGACGTCAAATTCGAAATCAGCGTTAAATTTCCTGTAAAAAGAGCTTTCGAAATCGCTCGAAAACCAAAGTTTCATTTTTTACCCAGCAGAGCTCACAAGTTCGGCTGGTTAGGAGCTCGGTTTACGGAAAATAATTTCTGTGGCGCTGTTAGAATTTTTTTCACCAAATTTTTTGCTATGTACGTGTGTAAGGCGTTCAAGTGAAGACTCCTGTGTAATAAAACAATTGATTCACATGAATTTTGACCCCGAAAAGCTCGGTTAAAGGTCGAAATTCGTGAGTTCAAAAACTGATTTTTTTGGACTATTAGCAGATTTTTCCGAGAATTGAAAAAAATCACAAAAATACATCTTGGTGAGATACAACTCCCCTGAAAATTTCAGATTTTTATCTGTATTGCAAGGCGAGTAAAAAATCGTTAAGTGATCGGTTAAGAAAAATCGAAGGGGTACCCCTTGAATTCTTTGTGAAAACTTTTTCGATTTCGATTTCTCTCAAATTCAGCATAATGATAGTTGATGATGTGTGTATCAATAATATATGCTCCATTCATTGTTTCTTTCTCCCTAAAGGGATGAAAAGAATGTTGAAAGTTGAAAATTTGGATATTTCGGTTATATTTCACCAATATTGTAGAATATCGTGTAAACAGTTGAGGAAAAGACAAGTAAATTACTTGAGGAAAATGTGAACAAATAATACATCTGAATTGACGACTTCAGGTGACGACGAAAGGTTGGTAAAGTAATCATAGGTTAAAGTTACAAATCTTGGAAAGCTTGAAACGTTGGTCTGTCTACTCGGCTAAAACTTAGGGCAAGTTGAAAAAACCGATATGTTACGTTACAAAACATGAATAACCCACCACCTACTATTGTTACTACGATGCTTACTATATATTACAGTGCTAACGCTACAAATGAAACCGCAACCGATCGTGATGTAAATGTAAATTTCTATTCAACTTTTAATTTACGGTCCTTATTTCCCTTTCAAGTCCTAAGAAAACGACAAAAATTAGCTGTTAAAATAGTTCGATCGCAATAATTAAACAAAAAATAAAAATCAAATAACGAAGAAGGTGAGAAAATTAATTTTAGAGCGCCCTATCGTGTTTTGTTACAGAATAAAATATTCTCTCGAACGTATCCCAGTAAAAGGCGCGCACGTAATTATTTCCGTCAGTCTCCTCTCATTTAATCGCCTCTATACTCTCGCCCTTAATCCACTCGAAAACTTCAATTCGAAATTGGAACGCCCGAATCGTACAACTCCCCCGGCAGATAATTGGACCTCTGTCGGCGCTAATCCGTCGAATAAAACCAGTATCAAGTGGTCTCTCGACTCTCATATTCTCTCTCGGTCGAGATTTTCGCAGCATTAAACCATCAGAGCGAACACTCGAACGCCCAGGTACTCTGCCGCGCTCTCAATTATACTCCTTCCATACAAACGAATCAACGGCGAAAATTATGAGATCTTCACGCGTGCGGGGGCGATATTAATTGGTTCGACGTGTTCTAATTACGCCGGGGACCAGACGACCCTCCGTGAGAACATAGAAAATATCTCGTTAACGGATGTATCGCGTGCTAATGGAATGAAATTATGACCGCCGTTTTCGCTCTGTAAATTATTTCTTTCTGTAAATTATTTCTGTGGCCTTGATGGATGCATTCGCTGAAAAGACAATTTGTTTTTTTTTTGGTTTTTTTTTTCAATTTTTCAGCTTCTTTCAATCCCGGAAAGAAAAATCCAGTCCTCCAACATTTTAAGACTCTTTATGACTCAAGTGAAATCGGATCCCTCAATCTCGCGAGTTATTTTTGTAACTAGTTATTTATTTAACTAGTTATTTGTTTAACTAGTTATTTTTGTAACTAGTTATTTTTGTAACTAGTTATTTTTGTAACTAGTTATTTTTGTAATTAGTTATTTTTGTAACTAGTTATTTTTGTAACTAGTTATTTTTGTAACTAGTTATTTTTGTATCTAGTTATTTTTGTAACTAGTTATTTTTGTAACTAGTTATTTTTGTAACTAGTTATTTTTGTAACTAGTTATTTGTGTAACTAGTTATTTGTGTAACTAGTTTTTGTAACCAGTTATTTTTGTAACCAGTTATTTTTGTAACCAGTTATTTTTGTAACTAGTTATTTTTGTAACTAGTTATTTTTGTAACTAGTTATTTTTGTAACTAGTTATTTCTCTAACTAGTTATTTTTACGTTTTAATCATTTTTGCCATTTTCAGGCGGCAAAAAAAATCGTAAAATTTCCTGGGCTGAGTAAAGCAGTAAAAATGTTCTCCGAGACTAACGGTACATTTCAAAAGTCGCTGCAACTATCGCGATCGCATCATTTTAGTTTGCTACGACTTCCATTGTCAAAAGATCTCGCCGATGAATTCTTATCAGGGACGGAGCACTTAACCGCTGTTCACAGTTCAACTAACTTGGAATAGAAGTTCCAACAGAACGGAGAACAAGAAGAATAACCCCAAGACTCATCAATCTTCGAATGGATGAAAACCTCGACTTGTTTGCCAAGAAGAGGAACTTGGCGGGTTTGCGTTTGACGAAGAGAAAAGCCGCGGGGCATCTCCGGAAATCTACGAAGACTTGCTCCACCACGACTAACACACTTTCTCACCTGTTCTGTTTGTTACTGCTCGTAGGACAATATAATCTAATCTCGATGTTGTCCTCATTAGTTATGAAGCGTAGCAGAACTTATAAACCTCGCATGCCTTGAGTAAATAGAGCAAATAAGGGGATCAAGATGAGGACACTATCGATTATACCATAGAGCGAATTTTCCTCAGAGCTCCGGCGATGTAAAATTATCCGAATGAATTGCGACGCCAAATTTTAGAGACTACAAATTCACGCATTAAATATACATAAATATCGTCGGATGTTGCCTATCGATTTCAATATGCCTCGATTCCGAAGCAAATTCAATACAACCCTTAAACCCTATCTAATTTATTCGACGTAATGCCGAGGCCTTGCAGTTCACAGACGATAGTAAGCGACCGGAAGCCTCTAGCTGATCGACTAGGTCAAGCAGTGTTGCCATGACTACGGCTCAACAACAAAAACAACCCCAGCCAGTCGGCCATTTGCTCCTGCAATGTACTGATCAGGAACCCTAGGCTAAGTACGAGAATAAAGCCCAGGCTAAGTACGAAATCGAACCGAGGGCGGTGTATTTTCGAGTAAATGGAATAAGCTGCTGCAAAGCCGATAGAAAGGAAATTACTTCGTCAATGAAGGCTCTATCTCAATTTGCAGAGGCAGGAGGAATTAAACGTATTATTAGAACATATAGTTTGATTTGTCTAGCTGGTCTTCCCTGAGTCAAAAAGTTTCGAACTATTACGATGTGGTGAAATCTTCAATGCGCAGTTATTTCGGTTGAACGAACCTAATTTATTCGCAAACTCAGTACAATAGGTATCGATTAGCTGAGGAAACGCAAAAGACGGAAAGAATAAAAACGACAAAAGAAAAATAATATACGAGCTTCTCAAACATTTGCAACCATTCAACCGACCTGTCATCTCCTGACAATAATGTAAAAGGCAGTGAGCCACGAAAATACTTTCTTTTGTCTGCGGTGAAATTCGGTGGAAAAAAACACTGCAATAGTCGAGATTTTTATTCACACTAACTCAAACATAGTCTTTAGTTAATACAAATTCGCTCCAACAAATACTAAGTTTTTAAATTAGTGAGTTATGAAATTTCCAAGTTTTATTTTTTGTACGATTTCTGAAGTTGACCGACATTTTATTATGACCCACATTTTTATTTATTTTTTTTTTTTTTGTAATATGCGTTTTTATTATGACCTACGGAAATAATACATAATCTCGTGTCTTTGGATTGAACGAAGCAGTCACCAGGGGGCCTATTTTTTTAAATTACTTTCCAAATCCACATTTTTCACTTTTCAAATTGGAAAGTATGCAAAAAAAGTTTGGAAGGCGTAGTGTGGAATGTTTTTTGAACAATTTTTTGAAAAGTCAACTTGTTTACTTCCAAACACTGCAAAGTATTTTGCGAAGTCCAATACCTTTTTGTAGTTCCACTTTTCATTTCAAATATTTTGTTATTTATTTGCATTTACATTTATTACTATTTTACTGTTACATTTATTACTATTTTACTATTACATTTTTATTACATATTTACTTACATTTATTAACATTTGTTATTATTTGAAATAATAACCCATGTTTTTTAACCCAGTATAATAGGGGTTTTAATAGATGAAGAAGGGTTTAATAATGAGGAAGATGCAATTCTTTAGAGGCCAAGATCGTTGAGAGGCCACTTCGGAGGATTTTGCAACTTCAATGAAATATTCTCTCTATTCCCAAAACGGCGTGTGATATTTTGTTTCAAAAATCATAATTTATTGAAGAAAATTTCATGAGGAATAATAAATCACTGCAAAAGTACTAGCATTTGTTCTTCTCGGAAATATGATCGAAGCGACCATAAATTTTCGATTGTAATTGATGACAGTCGGCGGTTCCAAGACCCAAACGAAAAATAAGCGCCAGTTTGAAACAAGCTCTAAATATCAAGAGGTACATTTATAGTTGTTCCAGTCTCCATTCAAGCGACCGCTAAGTTTATTTTGCAAAGTCGGGAACGCAGAGCTCAATTGAACAGTGCCTCCGAAAAACATTCGAACTTTTCGCTTTTCACTCGAAAGTGCTTGGAAAAAAGAGGCTCTATTTTTCCTATTGCTGTTGAAAATAATTCTAGTCCATATTCATATGGGAAAAAATAAAGGAGACAATTAAAAAAATAACATTTTACTCTGCGAGAGGGGAAATTGTGAGGCAGGCGTGAGAACCGTAACAAGCTTGCGACAAACTTCAACTTCTGAATCGTTTTGTCGACGGTTTTGAACATCATGTTGACTTACATTCACCGACAGTAACAGAATTAGACCCCGTTTTCCTCTAGTCTTGAATTCATGGTCCTTTCATACGTGTACGTTTTCGCTTTAACTCGTAGAACACCTGTTGAATATCTTTGTGCTTTTCACCGATACTGAGTATAATTTTGCCAACAATAAATAAACTTTCATAACAGCTCGACGGACGGAATAGAAAATAATTGGCGTTATATTTGAATTGACAAAATGTTGAACGTTTCGCGGATAAAAGTTCATTTCCTCGGGCGGGAGAAAGATAATCCATTTTCATCTTTCCAAGATGAAGAGAAGTACGTTTACTTTGATGATGACTGATGAAGCTTCGAGGGTTACTAAAGTTTTCTTAGCGGTCGCCAAGAAACGGTCGCACTTTCCAACATTTCCGACGCTGCCATTTTCAAAATGTAGCCAAGAAATGATTTTCTTATTCGAGTTGAACGATTTATTTTACTGGTTTCAGCACCAGCAGGTTATATTGATGATATAAATTTAAATAATAATAATGATTATAATAATTATTATTATAATATAATTATTATAATATTTATAATTTATAATTTAATTATTATAATATAATTATTATAATATTTATAATTTATAATTTAATTATTATAATAATTAATAAATAATATTAAAACTATTAATTATTAAAATATTATTATTATAATAAATAATAATAATTATTATTATAATTATAATTATAATAATTTATAATTTAATTATTATAATATTTTATAATTATTATATTTAATAATAATATAATAAAATAATAAAAATAATAATAATTATAATAATATAATAATAATTATAATAATATAATAATATATACAATAATATAATAATATATAATAATAATAAAATAATAATAATAATAATAATAAATTATTATTATTATTATTATTATTATTATTATTATTATTACATTTGATATTTGATAATATTATAATTGTAAGTCTCACCTGTATGTGATGAATGCGAACACTAGAGCTACGAGTGATACAGATGTGGTAAGGACGACGATGAGAGATAATATTCCCTCCTCAGGCGCACCCCCAGCCGACCCCGAAATGTGGATCCCCGTAAGATTGGGGAACCCATGGAGTCGGCTGGTGTACAACGTTTCCATCTGCAAGGAAAAAAAAAACATTTTTACTTATTTCCGCAATTAATTAAAAATTTATGCGTACGATTTGAGTCAGGTTAGATATTATTTGCTCCCTTCTAATGCATTTTGACTCCTAATATTGAATGAAAATTCGAGCACGATAGCTGACTCACGCACCATTTTCACCTTTGAAAATAGCAGCATGCGATAATTTTGCTTTGAAAAGCATTGTTATTGGAAGACGTTAGCACGCACCATTAAAATCAAAGAACGATTTGGGAGCGGATTTACGGAAGACTACTCCTAACTAGTGATGACGAGCCGAACCACCACTTACAAAATTATCTCATCTGGCCATACACGCAAGTTTAACTATTTTAAGCATAAAGTAAAATATCATAGCCGGCCCAATCAAAATATCGAAGCCTGTCCATAGAAAAGGGTGCTTTTTCACAAAATATCCCAAACTACTAGCTTCAGAATTCAGAATTGCTTCTACTCCATTTTTCAATTGTCATTTCATCCTTCGGTGAACTCTATCTATCCCGATTTTCCGTAAGAACACGTGTGTATTGCCAGCTATTCAGACGAGCATCAATATCCAAATGGCGTTGACATCGGAAATTTCGCGGCGATTTCAGCTTCTCGAAATATTTCATTTCAATCTTTCGCCGTTTGCTTCTCTACAACTGTCGCGAATTCATTTACCAGGAAAATCTTATCGGCCTGAGATGCTTCCTCCCTTTTCAGAACTTGAACACACAGGCCGATAAAATGACACCGAAAAGCGACGAAGCGTTGGCACGCAGAGGGCGGCAGATAGCTACGCTTCAGTTGAGTGTAATGGAAAACGTGGGTCACATCGATCCTATGGGGTGAGGGAACCTTTCAGTCACAACCCCGGTACAACAAACTGCCCTCGGGCCACAAAAAAAAAAGTAAAATACATATAGGTACAAGATTGATAGAAAGATGATCGAACATGATGAATACGTTGGCGAGATGGATTTTATTGAGACGACGATTTATTTACTAGAACTTGAATGAATAATTTCAGATTGGCACACTGAAATTTGATTTTATAATGATGTATTGAGGGGAAAAAGAAACAAAAAAAAAGCCGCAAATGATTCAACAGGGTTTTATTATTAATGTGCTTCAATAAATCGTGATTCAAGGAGAGCATCCACTTGTAATAGAAACTAAAACTTTTTTGTTTCCCCCCTAACAACAGATTGTTGATAACTATTAAAAAAAACTCCCTACACATACTATAATTTGAAATGTATCTAATTTACTCGATTACCTGATTTGGAACCAATACATTATGAATTTGGAGTCAAAAAACCTAACAGAGTGTTTGACAAGCATAGTACCAAAAATTCCTGAGTTAAAAACCTTGCTAGATCTCCCAAAATCTCGAAAATTTTCGCGACTCGACTCGAGAACCAATGAAGCTATCAACCCTGTTATGGTCTCATTCGATTCAGCGTCCAAAATCTGGAGAAATTGACTCCAAACTCACCTTTGTCTAATGAACCTAGGAAAATACAAAACCCCTCAAAACCTCCCAAAAATACTCGTAAAATATAGGTAGCGATTTGGCTAAATAATTGGGCAATCGTCAGGCCAAGATTAGTTTTAATAATACAAAATCGGTGGAAGCCATTTGGAAAACGAGTGATTTTAAAGAATTTGCAGACTTCAGGGAGAGCTTGTGACCAGTTAGTGGAGAAATACCCCTTTTTGTAGATATAGGCTGAATTTACAAAAAAAAAAAATTATTAAAAGATAATGCAAAGATTTTCCCTCTCCGTTAGTAGTTTTAATTTTCATGTAATAAATTATTTATAAACTCATCGTTCTTGTGAAGCGAACTAGTCGGGGTATTATGGTTTATCCGAAACGAATCTACAGGAAAAGGGAATCGAAAAATGTGAAAATGGTTCCCATCAACCCGTCAACTTGGACTGTGATTCATCGTTTAGTGTCGCCACAGTTAACACTTCTGTTCGGCCGGGACTTATCCGCTCTGATAAATGACTTACAGGATGTCTGTTCCTCGATTACCCCTTTCACACTTCTCTCGGTCGAGGAGGGATACAAAGACACCTTTTATTAGAAGAAATTTTCTTTCACGCTCTTGAAAGGCTTTTTACTTTAATGGAAATTTGACAGGCGTGCGTTGTTCTCGAGTGATAAACTCTTAATTGTCTCTTGAAGTGATGAATGGGAAAATATCCAACTTGCAGACGGGATTTTTATAGAGTACATTGAGGAAAGACCTGAAGTTCGCCGTAAGCGGAGGAAGTCTAGGCTGAACGAATCTACAATTTGGTGCACAGAGGCAGAAGCTGGTTAATCCGCGAAACAACCCGGCGGCTCTGGTCTGAAGAGATAAGAGATTATGGTATTAGTTAACCGAAGTGAACTAGGTGTATCTTCCATGTTAATCCAATGACCCGGGTGTCTCTCTCAATCACGCTCTGCAACGGTTTAAAAAAAATCAGTTGAACTGGTTGTGCAATTGGAGAGATAAGTGATTATTTGTATTAGTTGGCCACAGTGAGCGAGGTTGATCTACAGAATTATCGCTACTAGTGGTAGAATCCCTGTTCACATGTCTTTGCTAATTGGACTGGCCCCAATATGTGAATAATGAGTACCATTTTTAATCCTGACCAGTGTAATTCATAATACCTTGTACAACCTATACCACCTATAATTTAATACCAGAGCTTCCAAATAATTCCGTGATTAGACCGTAAAATCTCTCTCAGTCATGCTCTGCTACCACTTTTTTCCAATTTAATTTTTCATTTCTTTATTTAGCTGAGTTGATATAAAAAAATGCTTGAGTTGAAGGCCAATTTAAGATCCAAATCATTACACGAAATGTTCAGTATTTCTACAATAAATAGGATTATATAAATTTAATATTTCAGCATTATGCCAACCGTTCTCGCAACCACTGGTTGAGCTCTGTATACTGCAACGATGCCGTCACTTTGTGGCCAGAATTTAGAGAGGGGTACCAGGTGCTAACGAGGAACAAATGTCTCTTGAGCTAAGCTAGCGGACCTATCTCGGCTTATCCTGTGACAGGATTTAATAGCCCATTTCGTGAATCGTACGTATTCCATCACGAGCGAGAAACTTGATATTCTCTATGCTCCCGTGGGCTAATGGATCTTTTAAAAGTTAATGTTTTTCTAATGCGATTAACTGTCAAACAAGTTGACGTCACCTCGTCGAAATTATAATATGGTTAGCCTATAGTAAATATTAGACTTGTTTCATCAAAATCCGAAACCTTCAGTGGCAAGCGAGTGAATATGGTAAAGAGTTAGAATTTAACAAATAATTAACCAATGTAAGAATGTGATATCATTATTGTGAAGAATGGTCAAAATATTCTCAAAACTCGTCATAAAGTTAATTAGTCAACATAATTAAAGTAAAAAAAATTCACAATTAAGTAAAATTAAAATAAGTCATAAAGTTAATTAGTAAAAATAATTCATTATTAAAATTTTCAATAAAATAAGACGTTAAACGAATAAAAATTGAAATTAAAATATAAATTAATCAAAATAATAAATAAACTCGATTTCAATAATTATCTAGTTGTCTATTTAAACGGCATTCTGAACAATCGTCCATATTATTGGGGACAGGAGTTTGTCAACCGTTCAAAATTCCAAATGCAAGTTAACGTAGTCACAGCGTGACACGAATGGAAGGCTCTTTTTTATATCCTCTTCAAAAGAACCCTATACGTCTGTACTCGCTCGCCGTTTGTCAGAAAAAGTTCTTCTCCCAGATCCGGGCTACAGGTCTCGGGCGTCACGTCACAAGGGATACACTGAAACGTATATCTTCCTCAAACAAGAACTTGCCGCACACAGGCGCGCACGGCTTCAAAGGACGCGTATTCACATAGATAAAATCGCTTTTATATTCCATTGGGGAGTATCCGGGGTCTTTCTTCATACGCATAAACGACAGTGCGCGGCCATCATTTTCAAAGCGGTTTTGCCTCCTCTTATCCTTTTTCCTTGTGAAATGACAGAATCTATACTTCGGGATTCGCAAAAGCGCCGTATCACGGGCAATGTGATTTCGTGGTTTCTCGGCCAATGTATTCACTACCTACGATTCGTTACGAATTATGGCAACGAAAAATCGTACAGATTGAAACAATTCGTTTGGTTGTCGTCGCATTTATTGTAGTAGAGGGGTTGTGGACCTCATGGTTCCACGTCGCCCTGAAGATGCCCGAATGGGCGAAAGTGCTCGGCCAGCCATTAAAAATCTGGAAAATAAGTCGCCTGGTTTTTCTCCCCCTCACAACCCCTCCACTAGATGGAAACTATGTTTGTTGCAATAATTGTAAAAATTCGGAACAATGTTTATTCTTTTACGCAGTAAATTATTTGAAAAAATATATTTATCTTCCTCTCTCCCTGCCTACTACTTGTATAAATTATTATACAAGTCGTTTTCACAATTTATGACATACTGTTCTATTCTAATGTTCGGCACTGAATTTACCATGCTGTTATACTGTTCAGCAATATCGTCCGCCTTGGGAAATGTAGCTCTTTTGTAATATTTCCGAAGCCCCTTTTTCAAAAGTCCCCGACGAATGAGCGAGCATCTTAATTGGAATTGATAGGAATCTGTTATTATAAGACCGCTCCAAGGCCGAGAGGTTTAAGCTTGTTCGATGAAGCCTTCGCTCGTTAATTGTGAGTCGTTCTTTGTACAATATTCTCTTCGAGAGGGCTCGCTAATTCCGTCTTTGACTAGCTATTGTTTCCAGAAGTGAAATTAAATTCAAGACATTGTTTACTGATAAGTCTGGATTAACAAAATGGAAAGACAATTCTAGAAACAATCGTTCGTCGGTACGAAATGTACGTCTGTTCAACGAGGGAAAATAGTCGGAGAGAAAATTGAAATTATATTGCAGTTAGCAGTTAACATCCAGTTCTTTGGATTTCGAAGGTATTAAATTCTATTTAATATGCATGATTGTTCCGTTTTATTTTTTAAAAGCCAAATTATTCTAATATTTCTTCATTACCTCATTCATATCATACATACCATTCTTCTGCAATATCAATATTTTCGGTTATTTTTCTAGCCCTCTTTTTTCCCTGTCTATTTAGAAAAAAATATGGGATTCTCCATCAATAGTCTGCACTTAATCTTCTTTTTCCTATTCGTTCTATTCTCTGCTTCCACTTTCTAACTTCGAGATATTAAATTTTCCACATAATATTCTCTTCGGATTTTCTCCGTCTACCGGTCGTTCGTTTTCGTTGGATTAAAAAAATAAAATAATACCAACTTTCCCCATAGCGGGAGTCTGTAGAAGTTAGCAGATGAAGAAATCCTCTCATTAGAACAACTCGCCTGCAGATAACGAATATAAAAAGCAACTTTATAGCTCCAACAAAGGATTTTTGGCCCAGGAGCATCGCGGATCTCAAATTACGTTGAATTCCGAGTCTTTTATGGTCGCAAATCGTGGAACAATTTCAAAGGAGTCTCAAATTCGCTGAATGAGGCAGCGACGGAAGTTTTTGTATACTATAGAACTAAGAAGTTCGGAAGATCAACCCGAAGCATCTCATCGACTGGAAACTGGTAAACAAAGGTGGTGAAAAGTTTTTCCAGGCGTTCTATTGTAATCAGTTCAGCAGTTTCTCTTCGGCGTCCTCATTTCCAACGATTCCATCTGCTTCTGGATGTTTGGCTCCCAAGTTTATATTCCCGAAAGTTCAAAGGTGTTCTTTCTGCCAAAAAAACCCCCCACGGATTTGGGTGCTTGGTTTTGAGATTGCAAACGATTGAATTCACCTTTTAATCGAACGAGAATTCGATGCTTTCGAATTTCGACCACGGAAATTAAAAATGGACGAACGACGGTAAGAATCGCTCGCAACATGTTCCGACAGGAAATTGATCGAGGAAAAATAGAAATAGGGATGGAAATAGGTATATGGCTACCCTCGTTAATTTTCACTTCAGGTTATTTTCGTTTTATATTTCGACTCAAAATTATTGCTTTTCAATCACTTAGTTTCAGTTTTATAATTTTCATTTTTTGAACATCTGGTCTCCAAATTCAAATTTTCTTAGTAACAAAAATTCTTAATAAATTCATTCGTGTTCGTTCTCTCAACGGAAAACTCATTTATAACATTTAAAACAAGTTCATACCTGCCGAGCCTCGAGCCAAAGGTAAATTACCAGAACTCAAAAATCATTGAAGAATCGAACTCTAAAGTTGTTTTTGAAACAAAAAGAGACCCTTCAGTCGCAAATCGCTTCACTCTTTTTTTCTCTATTTAAGAGCTCGATTTTTCTTCAAAGAAGTCCTTGCCCAAAGTAATTGGCAATGTGTAGTTCTTCTATTTCCCGTGCATCCTAGTTATCCAAGTTTCGAGTACTTCATGAGAGTTTCTGATGGGTCGAACGTCGTCAAAAAGAGCCACCTAAACGAGCTTGGTTCATCGATGTTTTTCCCCTAGAGGAAGTCATCAATGGCTTGTGAATAATTCAAAGGTCACAGAGCTGCTGAGGCGAGGCGTTTTCCACTCCTCAATCCTTCCCTTCGGTGCTCGATTTCTTCACGAGGAAACCTCAGTTCGTTCGGTTACCTGTAATTTTTCCATCGTCCGTTGAACGTTCGACCGAAAATTCGACTCGAATGGGTAACAAACGAACTTGAAATTAATTAACAATCGGTGGTGAAAATTCGCAATGACTGCGCATTTTTTAGGTTCGAAATCAAATTATACGTTCGTGCCGCATTGACGGACGAGTATTCCAGTCACGTCCAACGAAAATTAGATTATCTGCACCTTTATCAATGAAATTCGTGCTTATTGCCCGATTTTTTTCTTTAATGGAATTTTTTCAAGTAATGAAAAACATTTCAACAGACTTCAAAAGATGTTGAGTTGATTGATTTTTCTGTACGTCAGCCGACATTCAGCTATCCTTTGTGCGAATAGAACGCTCCATTTTTTTGCACGCCAATTTCCGTTCGTTGGACGATATAATGGAGATGGAAGTCTCATGTGAATCCAGCGTTAGTGTTTTCAACAATACAAATCATACAATGGATCTTCCTTTTCGAGGACTTTTATATCCCCGAGCTCTATTCCGGCGGAGTAATGTTTGAAACGTCTATTTGCCTGAGTCACATAGTCGAAAAGTTGTTGCTCGACAAATAAGGGCCCCTGGTTTGACATTTGGCTTTACTCAGTGCTGGTTGCAGCTTGACCGAAATTAAAGCTACAATTTTCATGGCAGAAAAGAAACGATACCTACAAGGCGAAATAATTTTCTAAAGCTATTAGTTCAAGAGTGGAAAGATCTAGAAATCATATAAAATTCGTAACGTCGAAAGTTGAACTTTCTGTGTCCAATTTTTTACAAGAGAACCTCGTCGTTGGGAAATGCTGGTCGTTTTTGACAAGTCTGTTCTTTTTACTTCAAATTCGGAATCAGCGTTGAATTTCCTGGAAAATGAAATCTCCAAATCGGTCAAAAACGAAGACTGATTTTTTTCCTGTCAGTTTTTTTGCCTCCGAAGTGATCAGTCTGATACTCGGATTACGGGACAAAAATTCAGTGGCGGTGCGTAAATTTTCATTGACAATCTTTGTGCTTTGTAAGTCTATGTGGCATCCTAATGAAGACTCGTGAGTAATAAAACAATTGATTTTCGAAAGTTTTGATCACTTAAAGCTCGGTAAAAGTTCAAAAATTAGTAAATTCAAAAACCAATTTTTTTTTTAGTTTTTTTTTCGAGGGTTAAAAAAATCAAACAAGTGTAATATGTTACGATACAACTTGTTGCTGAATTTCAACTGTTCATCTATCTCAACGGTCCAATAAAAAATTATTCATTTCTTCTCTGACCAAACATCTATTTTTTTGTAAAAATTTTCTGATTCCGATTTCGCTAAAATTTGATATAATAATAATAATCATAATAATAATAATATATGTGACATTCTTGGATTATGATAAAGAAAAAAATATTGTTGATAATTGGAATTTTTCATGTATATTCCACCATCATTGTTGAATAGCGCAAAATCGGTGCAGATTTTGATAGTGCGTTACTCGGGGAAAAGGCGGAGAATTTAGTAGTCAATATTTTAGTTTACTGAAACCTCTGAATTCACGAATCTTAGAAATCTTGATAAATAAGAGAGATTACTTCGGCTAAAATTTTGCAGAATTTGGAAATGCCAACAGCTTATGATACTGAAAATGGAAAAATGACTAAAGACTGATACTATAGTAAGCGTAAAGATAAACCATACCCTCATATTTATTATGAACTGTCTAAGTTGTCCTGCAAGAATAAAATAAAGCTGGAAATTCAAGATAAATACGGTAGACTATCGAAAAATACCCCTCTTCTTTTTCCCACTCGAAATTAATCCTGGAAGGGAGGCCAGTTTCATCTTTTGCTTTGAATTTGTCGCCATCGGCGTTCTCGAAGAGGAAACCGTAAAACAGATCGGACGTTGGCTATTGAGACGGTACCGAACTGAAGATTAGGTGGCTGGAGAGGACTTAATTACATCTGGCCGGCCAGAGAGTGGATTCCTATTGACCAATTTCACGGACGTTCTCACCCTATTGACAGTCGTCGGCTCTTTGGATACGGACCCGTAATATGAACCGTAATCATAGGGGATTGCTCTTTGAAAAGGAATTCCGAGGATTCGTGAGGATTTGGCGACCGAGACTATTCGAGGACATGATATTCCTTCCATAAAATAGCCAGCCATCAAAAATGAAACTTTGAAGAACTCGCCAGTTTGAGGTGATTTTCGTCGTTATCACCGTACGACAGAAATACTTCGTTGTTAGTACGGTTTCATGTTTACAATTTCCTACAAACAATAATTCTAAAATATATAAATTCATTCTTCTCTCCGGACTCGAGTAGCGCAGTCATTCGGTTATCTTAAAATGGCGACGAGGAAAAATAGAGGAGGAACAAATAGCAAAATCATCAAGAGACGATGAGATTCGAATCAGAAAATGAGGAGTTGGAAAAGCCTACCTACGAAGAACTCTTACTCTGAAAGATTCCGACATCGATTCGTTTCAACCAGACGACGACGATGACTGGGAATATTGGGTGAAAAGACTAAATCTAACGTTTTTGGCCTGCGTGGATGAAAGGGAACACTGTGGTTATTTACGTCCCAAAGTAAGCACATTCAAATTTTTAAGCGGGAGCGGCGAATAGCGCACCTTTTACGGGTTTTAGGTCAGTGTTACCTTGGAAACCTGTTAAAAAGTATATAAAATGATATTTATGTTGATATTGAATGAGAAATAAAATATTATTATTGAAAAAAATTGATAAGCACATTCAAAGTTTTAATTTATTATTTTCACCCTACGGATGTTATGGAATCTAGATAGTCGCTCAATTCAGGAAAAAACCTTGATAACACTTGTTGCCGACAAGAATGGTATAACACAAATTTTTAAGCGGGAATAACTCATTCCCAGCGCTACCATAAAAAAAAAAAACTGAGGCCACCACGAGATTCGGCTTGAAATTCTGAATAAAAATCATCCAAATTTGAACAAAACCCTTTTTTTCTTATCACATGTTGTCCTGTAGCCATCGATATAGTTGATGAACACTAGTCATCTTTCCGAAGCTCAAATGCCTTTTCCGCTGGAAAAAATGAGATCGATAAAACTCGAAAGGCGGACAGTATCTTTTTTCTTTCGCTTTTCCTCGAGTAGGAGAAGAAAAATGATAATACCGTGACATCGTGAGCAAGTTGAATGAGAAAATGCGTTCGCCTGGTTCGAACATATACGACGCTGAGCTGCTCGGGCGGAAAGCTATTCGCTGTCTCGTCCTCATCTCATGCGAGTGCGTAAAACCCCATTAGAAATTATTCACTTCCCTCGATGCCATACGTTGGCTCGCCCTAGACGGTTTCCGGTCGAGGCACCGAACGCAGGCTTTCCATGGCAAAAAGACCTTTTCTCGCTGCTTTCAACGCTTCCTCAACCTTCTATACGAGTACTTCGTCAAGCTGACAAGCTCTAACGAACTGAGTATCCTTCAGAAGCGTGTGTTGTGTTAGGCTAGGGTAGGTTACAGAGGCCGCCCACGTCTCAACTGGTGGCAGCACGGTATCGCAGCTATTAACCTTCCTCCAGACGCTGTTCGTAACTTCGTTTACAACTAACAGCGAGCCTGATGAGAAGCCGCAAAAAAGGAAAGCCCAAGTGGAAAAACTTTACATGGTAAAGCGGAAACTTGGGAGAAACATTTTCTGGTAGACGCATAATGAAAAATTAATTCCACTATTTTGAACAGGGAAGCCACGAAGAACATGAGACGGGTGTGAGCTTTGTCCTGATTTTTTTTTTAACTTGAACTCAATACCTAAGATGAAAAGAGAACGGTGGAACTATGCTGGGAGTTCTGACAGATAATCCAGTCTATTCATTCGACAGTGTTGCCAAATGACAGATAATCCAGTCTATTCATTCGACAGTGTTGCCAAATGACAGATAATCCAGTCTACTCATTCGACAGTGTTGCCAAATGACAGATAATCCAGTCTATTAATTCGACAATGTTGCCAAATGACAGATAATCCAATCTATTCATTCGATAGTGCTGCCAAATGACAGATAATCCAGTCTATTCATTCGACAGTGTTGCCAAATGACAGATAATCCAGTCTACTCATTCGACAGTGTTGCCAAATGACAGATAATCCAGTCTATTCATTCGACAGTGTTGCCAAATGACAGATAATCCAGTCTATTCATTTGACAGTGTTGCCAAATGACAGATAATCCAGTCTATTCATTCGACAGTGTTGCCAAATGACAGATAATCCAGTCTATTCATTCGACAGTGTTGCCAAATGACAGATAATCCAGTCTATTCATTCGACAGTGTTGCCAAATGACTTTCTGGAAAACCCCCTAAATCGAGTCAAAATGGCCTCCGAAAACCCATAAATTAAAATCCACAAACCCTGCAAAGCCACAAAAATATCCGGGTGAACGTAAATGGACCAATAGCGGGCTTCATGTGAAATGGAAACTGGCTACTGGGAAACCTAGGTTGAACCATCCAATCTCCCCATTTAAGTTCGTCAGATGCGTGTTTATGTAGGTACTTCCATTATTCTTCTATTTATCCGTCGATGGCGCCCAGTGAAAATATGCACGCAACTAAAATTCCAACTTACACTGTTGAAACTATGCAAAACTTCGAGATTGAAAGTTTCCCACTACTATGCCAACGAGTAAAGTGAAACTGACGAATCAGTTAACATCTGAACTTCCTTCATCCGCATTTTAGAGTTTGCCGAGTGGAGGCCCCTGGTGTATATTTTCCAAGGCGTTTAAGTCAACTTGAAGTGAATCGTGTTTCGTCCAGCTTCTAAGAACGAAAGACGACGCCGAGTAAACTAATCTCATTTCTCAGCGGCGAGAGATCAAAACCCCTTTCTGAGAGAATTTTCCAGTTTGAACGAACTTACTTTTACGACACTTTTTTCGTGGAAGCGATTTCATCAAGGGCTGATCAAATCAGTGACAGCTGCCTCCGTATTTTCGATTAACCGCTTTCGTAAATAGCCAATCTTTCTGCGTAGGCCGTTTCCCACCTGGAGTATCAAATTGACTTGCATAAAGCTGCCCGGGTACACTTAATTGAGCCCCGCAAGAAATAAAATGCCTGGAAAGATTGCTGGTATTCGCCTCGATGAGAATTTTTTTGGCTGAAAAACTATGTTCAAACCAGGAAACGGATATCACGCAGGAGTTCAGCGTTGAGAAACAGAAATATATATAATGTGCCGCACTTGCGGTCTGCCTTGATGTAAATTTGGTCATTGTAGGAACAATAGGGCCAAAAAAGCAGTGGAACTAAAATATTACCTTGTTGTACTCCTGATTTTTTTCATTTGCCTAGCTTCCTCCTACATTTACCTTATAACAAGTGGCAATGTCACTTCTGCGCATATTTTGATTCGAATAGTTTCAAAATGAATTTATTTTTAAACAAATCCAAGTAAAAACGTTGAAAATCTAATGTTCGGTGAAATTAGCCATTTTCCTTGTTCGATGGCTTTTTTTCTATTTCCACTTATAATCAGTTCAAGATAATATCTAGTTTAGATTGTTGAAATGTTATTCGGTTGAAAATTTACGTAATGTTGCTCACATAGAAAAAAAGAAGAAATTCTACCGCGTATATCCTCATTTTGTTCATTCAACGATCGCATTAAAACCTGCCACCAACATCAAACGGAATTATCCAGCTATTCAAACTTGTGCATGCAAAATGAAAACTCCATCCATTTTCGACGATATGAAAATAATTCTCGCTATATTTTCTTACGGGGTAAATAACGGTTGGAAGAGATTAAAGTTGAACTCGCTCTTTTAATTTTCTCCCGCTGAATATTAAATTCGGATTCACTTCTTGCAACGCTTTGGATCGTAAAAAGTTATCTCGTATCCCAGGAAAGTTCCGTCGTATCTGAAATTAGAGCGGTCAATTAGACCAGAACGCTGCTTTTTTTCTTTTTTTTTTTTTTTTGTAAATAAACTCTTTCCAAACGAAGCAACAGTTGGTTCATCTGCATTAAAAGTCGAAAAAGGAACTCTTTCGTTCGTTTTAGCTCTCTTGCAACAATAACTCGACCGTATTTTCCCTCTGTTTGATATTGAGCACCTTCTAATGCTGTTTTACTCTGTACGACACAACTTCCGCCGTTAAACGTTGGTCGTAAATTCGAGTTGAGCTAATTTTCCGTCCCTGCAGTCACACTAGTAGGGTCCGGTTGAATAAAAGGTCTCAGAGTGCTATAACGTTGCAAAATTTTATCCTGGAAAATCGCTCGGTCGAGGGATATTATTAACAATCGCGTTTATGTCCCAAGCTCAAAATGAAATTCCTTAGAAGTTTTTCCTGTTGGGCTGTTAAAAATCGAAATAACTTTCATCGCACTAATCTCACCCTGAAGACTCGTAAAATGAGGATTTAGTAAAAATAACAGCTCAAGCAAAAATGGTAAATTTACTTACTGCGAACGCAATTTTTGCGGCTGTTTTCTACCCACGGCCGTACCTGCGAAAATAATATGTGGCGATTAGTAGGAATAAATCGTCAAACCAATGAATAAAAATAGATGGTATGTAAACTAACGTTTGAATGTTTTCACTATCTCATCGCTGTGCTACATTGTTCGTTATACTAATAAATAATTTAATATTAACTTAATAATAAATAAAAAACAATCTGGCAAATATAGTTCACGCTGGAAAAAATACATTCAAGTATATTCGTGGATTAGACTATTATATACATTCAACCATTTATTACGAAAACTTGATACGAAAATCTTGGTGTTTGAAAACTTATGGTACGACGAATTTCGAAATTAAAAAATATTTATTTCTATTCGTATTGTATAACAGAGCGGGATTCTACCGTCGAAAAAAGGCAACATGACAGAATCTTGGAGGATTATTTTTCACAGAGTAAATAGCTACCCTTTCCATTGATTTATTTTCCAGTAATTTTTTTTTTTTTTGTTGTTGTTTTTTAACGTTAAATACGAAAAAACACGGAACTGCAATCCTCGACCTGGCGACTAATGGGGGTCGGCTGTATTCGCTACATAATACATGAGTTGGTTACAGGAAACCTTCACAAACGGATGCCCTCTCGACCTGGCTTTGTTCGCGTGCGGGAGCGTGACAAACAACCTGCTCGACCGAGTATCTAGAAGTATCTTGGGAAGGGGAGATACGAAAAATCTCGGCAAACATTCCGACAATGGTCTCTCCGCGAACGAGATCGAAATGTGTCATGGGGAGTACAAATAGCGAAAAATGTTGGTTTGTTTTCCATATCGCCGTTTCTGATGTCGAATCGTAACGGTTGTGATAAGGCGCAATAACGTGAAATGGTCCAAGTTCACTGGAGGGTTCGGATTTAGCAGGGTCAGGATGTATTATGAAGAGCTTCTTCCCATCTTCAGACGTTATCTCTAATGGTCTACTCAGATGTACTTGATCCTACCACGTTTCACATCGACCGACAACAGAGACGTCCTTATACGGCGAGCGGAAAGTTATTCGATTTTCGCGTTTTACTCTTTCGTTGAAAAAATAGGTACCTCAAAGATTTTTTTTCTATTTTGATAAAACATCTTTAGTTTTCAAAAAAAAAAGTGCAAATTATTATACAGTGGTTTATTATTCCTTCGCTTCAATAATGATTTGAGAAGATAATCCATTTATGATAGTAATTATTCCGTCATTTGCGAACGTTCCTACCGAAAAACATTTTGGTATCTATAACTATTGGGGAAAACTCCGTAACAATGTTTGTAATTTCAATCATTTTTATTTTTCTTAATTTCCAAATTAAAAGCTAAATTTTTTACCTAACGGTACAGTTGAAGAGAGTGTTTGACGACCATTCTAACGAATATTGAACGGTTTTTACAGCTCTAAGAACTCTCGAGTTACCCTCCTGGCCAATTTCTGAAAATCTCCCAAATTCAATGAATAAAAGCTGCGATAACTCGAGAACCAATAAAGCTATCGACCCCGCTATGTTCTCATTCGATTCAGCGTCCAAAAATCTATAGAAATTGATACCAAAAACATTATTTTCTGAAAAACGCTATATAATACGAATTTTCTCCCCCTCAAACCCCCCAAAAATACCCTTAAAATTGAGCTAGCAATTTTATTAAAGAATGGAGCCGTTGTCAGGCCAAGATCTATTTTTGGCGGAAACTTGAAAAATTTAGCTTTTATAGTTCCGTCGGCTTACGGCGGACGGGCAGAATTTTATTTATTGCATATTCGGATTCTACATGCCTTGAAACGCAAAATATCAAAATTTGAGGGGGTTAAAAATTTCTTGGGCGACTACAATGCTTTATTATTGAATAATAAACCAAAATTGACGGTTTCTGTTTTTCATTTCTTTAAAAGATAGCATCGACTAGGTAAATTTTTTTCTCTTGTATATTGAAAGTTTACTTTTGCGGTGTTTGTGGTAGGCGAGAAGTCTAAAAAACTGTAAACTCTTATTTACAACTATAAATGCCAACGAAAGCTTTCGATCCGTCGAAAACGGTATTCATGAATTCATACCATGGCACGGAGCAATATTTTCACGGTTCTGAGCTTTGGGAACGCAAGGTTTTTTCTTTGAATTCAGTTCGGAACATCCGACGAGTCGGCATCGAATGGGAGAGAGATATGCGAAAAATATTCGCCGAGATATTTGACGAATTCCAGTTTGCCGAGATGTTCATGATTCGTCCTCAGGGAAAAAATGCCAGTCGCAAAAAAAATGTGATGGCTCGACTCAATTACTGAACTATATTCCAATGTGGACTTGACAATTTTCTATGATCAATTCATCCGTGAGAATAAATTTGAAAAAAATAATAAATAAGAACAGATAGATTTATTTTCACCTATTCGCTAAAATTACAGATCTCGCGGTCAATATTTTCGCTCAATTTTGAAAAAAATTTTCCCGCGCTCTTTTCTCAGTCGTGTCGAATAATATTGAAATACTTTTCTCGGCCGTTTCTCATTTCGAAGCTTCGGAAGGCGATGGAAAATAATACGAGTCGGAATCCACGTCACGTAGCCCATCTTTTCCAATACGTTTTTATTGCTCCATAGAGTCGGCCTTGATGCGTGCGGTGAAGTTGGACACGGTCCCATTGAACTTGGAAAACGGTTCGACGTTTTGACGGACGGCCTCCGGGGAAAGTACGATCGCAATTTCTCTCTTATATTACGTCCATTTTTCCTCCCCGAAGGTCCGTTAGAGTTTCATTTATTATACTGATTTACAAAGAAAGCTGCAGTGAGATGCGATAAAATCTTTTTGAGAAAATTCAGGGGAAAAATTGGAAAATAAAACGCATTCAAAATCAGATTTTGTAATATGAGCATCGGAGAATGTTATTTCCTTGAAATCATCAAATGCGCGAAATTGAATAAGATTTCGGTTACCTTAAAACCAAGCTTCGAGTGAAATAATCCGAGCTATCTTCTCCATCCAATAAAGATAGTGGTTTCTCCGAGATCAGGCCGAAGATGATTAATAGGACAAAAGTCAAAGCAGGTTAAATCGAAGCCGAAGGGCGGATCCTTGCACGCCAAACCATCGTTAACCTACATCTGTTATCGTCGAAACCTCGTCTCATTGATAGCCGAGTCACGCTTTCTCGACAGTTTCACTCGGAAGAATGTCTTTTTCTTTCGAATAATCCGCCATTTCGAAGAGAAGAAAATGAACCGTTTCCTGTGAATGATTTATCGCAATCCTATTCTCGGAAGGGATGTAATAATTATGGTCAAATATGATTCGTAAGGATCATGTGAATTCTTATGCATCAAGTATGTATTATCAAAAATATAATTTTACGAAACGTGTGAAATCGAAAGTTGTATTGACAAATCAGAGGAAAACTGGAATATTAATATTTTCGCGTAATAGGAGCCAAAATTATTGGTGATAACGAATTTTCCCAATGTAAGCTTATCGAACAGTTCAGAAAAAGTTCCAGTCGTTCGCTTTACGAGCAATTTTCCAAGCTTATTTTAGAGGGGAATGTTTGAAGAATTTTATAATGAATATGGAAAGATTTTTATATGGGCTCATAAATGCTCGAGTTTCCAAAACTCAAAGAATCCATAAAATAGCAATAACTCGAAAGCTTTAGACACTGACCCCGCTATAATCTCATTCGATTCGAACAATACGTGAATTTCAATGCCCAAAATGCCCCTGTACATCGGTTATTGGTAGTTTTCTATTTTTGGGCAAGTTCAAGGCCAAATTTGAACATCACCCTCTGCTCCGATATAGCTGCGTAGCGAACTCATTATTACTCTTGTCGAATAGGATTTTTCCACAAAAATCATATCTTTACCTCGAAAATTATGGCAGTTATCGCACAAAATGGCGTATATTAAAAAAAAAAAGTTCTCCGGTGCTTGAAACGGATATTGAGTGTATTTTGGGTCGAAATTCGATGTTCGATTTTTCTCGAACGAGCCAAATAGCATCATTTTCTGCAAAGACTCGTAAAAATATTTTAAAAGCTTATTTTATTCTATTATCTATCGCTATTTCACCATTCGAACCATTGTTCGGTCGCTATTTAAACCGTTTCACCGTCGAAATCTATTTCATCGCCTTGGAAATCTATTTTCCTAATTTTCGAACGGTTCAAATTGATCAGCTTTCGAGGAAACCGAGCGAAAAATCACATTCGAGCTCACGTTCGTATTTTCGTTTGAAAATCACAAAACTGACGAACAATCTGACAACTTGATAATATCGTATGCGCAGGTTATTTAACCGTAAGGGCGCGCATATTGACTAGTTCCAATCGTCGTTCGGGCAAAGGGTCGAACCGGACTGTAGTCCAGCTCTGATGAAGAGCTCCCGGGCTAATTCTCTCTCGGTGACCCCTTTCAACTTTACACACACAGCGACAGGATATGAGAACCGCGAGGACGAGAATACAACGATATATGCTCTGTTCTTCGTTGTCCGCGACCACGTTTGCAGTCCCCGAGCGAATATACGGCTCCAACAGGTAGGTACTTCAGCTGAAATGTTTCAGGCGCTAGTACCAAAGTGTTCGAATATCGGCAGACTTAAAAAGTTGAATAACGTTCGAGAAAAATAGATGGTGTGACTAGACGGAAGTACGGCGTGTGATCGCGCATAATGGCTTCAGCTACGTTTCAATATGTTGATGATCGCGAAAAGAACGCTTAAAACTTGCAAGTACTTAAGTAATAAAGGAAATCAAATAGGTATTGTCCCATTTTTACAACGATTTCTGAATATTCTATCAAATATATGGATCCGAGAATTTTTTCTTCGTTCACTTCCGTTCCGAATTTGACTTATTAGTTCAGGAGCCAGGGCCAAAAAAGTGTACGCAACCGAAGAGATAGCCTTACAAATTACAAAATTATAATTCTCATCAAGATTGGAAAGCTTTGTCTGCAAATCCTAGAGGTTTTACAACTTTTGACCATTTGAAAGTGACCGAAATTTAAAATTTCTGCACTCATTCCAGTAGAGATAACAACTTTATTTCATAAATCATTACGCCAAAAAAAGTCATTTTATAGTCAAAAACCGTAATTTTTGTAATTTTGTAATTTTTGAATGGCAGATTCATTTAAAAAAATTCATTTAAAAAAATTATTATAAAAAGATTCATTAAATTGTTCAAAATACGGAAACGTCCGATTTTTCACAACTACTGGGAGAACATTCGCCGAAGATGTGACGCTTTATGTAATTTTTTGACCAAAGACACTTGTTTTGAATATGGAAATATACGAATTTCTTCCAAATTCACCTCCGTTCCGAATTCGACTTCCAAGGGCTATAAAGTTTGTGTCCATACCTTGGTTTATTAAAACCTTCACAACCGTTCGGCGGTTGAATTTGGCTGGCGAAAATTCACTCACGGATTTTGAACTAATAAACCGCCGTTTTGTTTCGCAATAGAAATCTTGCGCCTCTATAACGGAACGGATATTCCCCGATGTTGTCGTATCGGAAGGTCTGTTTGCTTAAGGGTCACGCAAATTGGCTCTTCCCGTTGGAGATCCGATGATTCTGTAGAATTTGACGCGCGCGTGTGTACCGAGCGGAACTGCTCGCGTATGCGTGTCATTTCGATGTGTACTTTATTCGAGTTTGTGTACAGTTTACAGCCGGCCGATTCTAGGGTTTACTCATGTTTGATGAAGGCGGTGTGTTCCCAAACGTAGGAGTCTATTTGTGCGTAAACAGTAGCGCTTGGCCCCTTTCGAGAGCTCAGTAATCGGCCGATTGATTCGGCCGTATTTCATTCTAATTTTCTATAGGATCGCTTGGGTTGTAGAACCACTGTCACAGCTGTATGGCTTGAATAGGTGTCACATTATACCTCTTCGAGCTTTCACCAATATTCTTTGAGTCCACCTGAGACCATTTTTTGCCCTTTTATCGACTTTTGACTTTCATTTTTCTTGGGGGAGGGTTTTATAAAATGTTGACCTTTTCCAAAACCAATTTTCTCGCACTTTTTCGCGATTTTCAAAAAAAAAAAAAATTCTCGCAAGACGATAAGATTTTATGAGCGCATTTTGTTCGTGGGTAACTTCTTTAAACGAAAAAGTACAGGAATTCGTTCGTTGGTGGTTTTTTACCGGAGCTAGAGCGACCCGAAGAAAAAGTCGAAAATCCTTGGATATACGATTGGTTGAGAAACTGGGGAACGTGGACAAATTTGATCATAGCGTCATAAAATGGAGGTCTTATTTTTCATTATGCCTTCATTTTATGCCTACATTTTTATGACTCTGTTTTTTTTTTATTTAATTTTTTTTTTATATCTCGGAACAAAAAATAATCCAGTTGTTATTTAATGTTTAATAGATTTTAATTATATTTTCTCAATTTACTTACGCAACACCTATTTTTTTCAAAATTGGCGAAAATGGCAAAAAATTTTAAAGTTAAAACTCGAAAAGTAGGAAAAACCGAAACAATTGAAAAAGTGTATTAATAATTGTTAGAATTTGATCCGTTTCACTTCAAATTTGAATTTTACGTCTAATTTCCTGTAAGAATGAGTAATAAAATAATATTGAATAGTACAATAAGTATTTTCAAAGTTGAAAAACATAAAAACGGTGTAGCACTAAACTGGCCAAAACTAATAGTTGTCGTCATATTTCCGTCGTTTTGACGTCTAATTCGGATTCAGCGTTAAATTTCCTATAAGAATAGCTTTCAAAATCGCTCAAAAACATAAAGGTAATTTTTCACTCTTACCGCTTGAAATTTCGGCCGGTGAAAAACTCGATTTACGGTAAATAATTTCTGTGACGCTGTTTAAATTTTTTTAACCAAATTTTTTGCAATGTACGTGTGTAAGGTGTTCAAATGAAGACTTCTGCATAATAAAACAATTGATTCAAATGAATTTTGACCCCGAAAATCACGGTTAAAGTCCAATATTCGAGCTTTCAAAAACTGATTTTTTTGGACCACTTGCAGATTTTTCCGCGAATTGAAAAAAATCACAAAAATACTTCTTGGTAAGATACAACTTTCCTAAAAATTTCAGATTTTTATCTGCATTGAGAGAGGAGTAAAAAATCGTTAACTGTTCAGTTGAAAAAAATCGCAGGGGTACCCCTTGGATTTTTCGTGAAAAAATTTTTGCAATCGATTTTGCTCAAATTCAGCATAATGATAGTTGATGATGTGTATATCAATAATATATAGTTCATTCTTTGTTTCTTTTGCACTAAATAGATGAAAAGAACGTTTAAAGTGGAAGAATGTGATGTTTTCGTGTATATCCCACTAATAATGCGAATAACGCACAAACGGTTGAAAAATGGATAGGTACATTACATTGGGAAAATGTGGACAGTTAAATTACCTATCTTTTGGTATATTCAAACATGTGAATTGACGACTTTTCGTCGAAGTTACAAATCTTGGAAAACTTGAAAGTTGGAGTGCCCGAAATTGAGGCAGCGGTTTGGCTAAAGAATTGGGCCATTGATGCTACCAGGAATGATTTTTGGGGAAAATTTCAATCATATAGCAATTATAATTAATTATATCCTCAGAAAAATGATAACAGCAGATGTCTTTTTTTTAATTTTTTTTTTTATGTCTTGAAACGTAAAACGTCACATTTTAAGGAGGTTCGACTTTTTGTGAGCGATTACAATGATACACTAAAACATAATGGATCATAATAGAATAAAAACTGTACCAAAATTAATTATTTGACTCAAACGCGGACCATCTCCAAATCGGAGGTCAAGTGAATGTCAAAAATATGAGGAAAAGATTTTTAACAAATTGGGACATCTTCGAAATTTCAAATTTTCAACATTTGCAAGTTGAACACGTCGATTTTCACATCCTTATTGCCCAATTCGATTTTCAATGACTTCACTACTGTAACCTTGACCTCATAATCTGGTTATGTGATCGTTTTGCGTGCTCAAGTTCTATCCAGTTTAGTAATTTGGCTCTTTTCACGAACACGAGATCGTTACCTCAATCCGTTTTGCCCTTTTCACAGATTTTAGAGCTCCATTCGGTGCTCCTCCATTAGCATCCGGTAGTATCGTTGAAAATTCGAGTTTGGCTGGTCTGAAATTTAATCGCATGATAAATATTTACTCAAACCAAAAATTACCGGTTCCCAAGCTCAAACGAGAGGAATTTTCGAATATTATTCTACCATTATGTTAAATTCAATTATATTAAAACGTTCGAAGATGTTCCCAAGTCAAAATTGAAATTTTGGACGGTAAATCAGAGGAAGCATTTATGCAAGATTACCTCAAACTAAGCTCGATTAACAATTATTTTAATAATGTACCTTCTTCGCGGCAGTAAAGCTGAAATAATTCCATTTTTTATTCTTTATTTTTTCATGCTATTCTCCAATACCATTTGAGATACCCTCATAAAGAGGAGGATATTATTTTCCCCACAAACGAGAACATTCAGATATGGAAATTGGAGTTATTCGTTTGACAAATTCGCTTTATAGTCGAACTTCTGGAAAATGAGGCCTTTTAAAATATTCAAAGAAGTTGTAGAGCAGTTCATCGGAAGAAATTCCTCTCTCTGTTTTCCAATCCCGAAGGCTTTCGCGGAATGTAAGGAGAAATTGTCCCCTCAGGTTCGTCGAAATTAAATTGAAAACGCCATGAGAACTTTTCAAGACTTGGGTCGAGATGATAGCGATGAAATTGATATGAAAGCGAGTTTAACTTTCGGGACTGAACGTCCTCAAACGCGCTTTGTACGTATTTTTGTCCGTTTTTTATTATGTGCTACAAACAGTTGCGATATTAAAATCCCTCCGTATCTGAGGTGGTATTTTTATTTCCTCTAATGTACCCTAGGCAAATAGTATAGCGATGATTTCTCGAGACGTCTCGAGAGTTGAAAATATTTTCCGAGCTTTTGGTACCTCCAACGAAATCTCCCTATCCTTCCTTTTCTCCCTTTTCTGATTTGATTCGTTTGTTATTTATTCGCCGAGTACAGCAGAACAGAGTATGTAAATCGTACAATTGACCGCAATATTGTTTTTACGGAATTATGTATTCTAGTTTCGTTATTATCATCGTAAAATTTTATTAGGGTTCATTCTCAACTTTTAATCGGTTAATATATTTTCAAGGAGTTTGAAAACCGAGGGGGTTAGTTGGTTTGACTAATTAGCAATGACTAATTAGGGGTAGAATTATTTTTTCAAGCAGTTAATTAACGATACCATCTGTAAAATCGCCCTTATTCCCTACGCTCGTTCTAATTGAATTCTCGAGGTCTCGACAGCAATAATTGGAAATCGATTGAGCTATCTTTAGTAAAAACCTAATATAATCACGGTGCTCATTATTCTATCAAAAAAACAATTGTGCTTTATC
The DNA here is from genome assembly GCA_037159825.1 of Tupiocoris notatus. Taxonomy (NCBI): domain Eukaryota; kingdom Metazoa; phylum Arthropoda; class Insecta; order Hemiptera; family Miridae; genus Tupiocoris; species Tupiocoris notatus. The sequence continues at coordinate 541,140 of JASJUZ010000029.1, read as the reverse complement.
GTATTCGTGAAATACAACCTCCTCCTTTGGAAGTCGATAAAAAATATGGAAAAAAATAATAATTGGAAATGCGTCGATTTTTTATTTTATTATATTATTTATGGGTAATGTAGTTAACGTGCGGCTGACCTACCCGAAACAGATGGAGGCGCCGCTGTGTCTGGCACGGAACTGGCGGCCACGACCTAACAGACTGAACGGTACCAAAGCGTCACGCGAAGGGGTGGCATGGGGTTACACCTCATGACCAACCCTTTCGCCACTTTAGTAAAAAAGACGATACATCTACCCTCCTGATTGTAGAAAAAAATTGATAATTCACTCGCTTACGTAGATATAATTTCGATATAAAACACAGGCAAATTAAATTGTTACAAAATTAAATAAAGAAAATTACTTTTGAAAAGAATTAAACAAAATAAAAACAGTAATTTTAACCGAATAGTGTTTCGATTGATAACAGGTGTGTTTATATTTTACGGTCGTTAGATAAAAATTCCCTCAAAGTGATTTTTGATCGTTGATTTATGCGATGGTCGGGAATTAAGTAACTCGGCGGTAAACACTTTATTTGCACATGTGACAACCATTGCGAACACTATTTACAACAAACGAAAATCGCTGCAAATTATTGTACAGTGGTTTATTATTTCTTTGCTTCAATTATAATTCATGAAGATCATATATTCACTATTGATAGTAACTATTCCGAACATTTGTGAACGTTTCCAGCTAACAACAGATTGGTAAATGTAAGAGAAAATTCTTTATCGACTATAGTTTTATAAATATTTGTCTTTTTCTTATTTATTAAATTAAAAGTATAAATGCTCAAATTAAATAATGCTCCTTAAGAATACAGCAGGAGAGTGTTTGACGAGCATTGCAACGAGTATAGAACAATTTTTATAGCTCCGTGAATTTTCGAGGCATGGCAAACTCTTAAAATCTCGAAAACTCCACTCAAAAGCTGCGATAACGCGAGAACAATTCAAGATATCGACTCTGTTATGGTCTCATTCGATTCAGCATCAAAAACCTATATAAATTTATATTATTCATATGTTTCAAAAACACAGGAAACATTTTCAGAATCCCCCCCTAAAATGCTCTTAAATTGAGTCAGAAATTGACTAAAAAATTGAACCTTTGTCAAAAAAAAGAGGATTTTTGGTGAAAATTTCAAAATATATTACCTATAGTTCCTTCAGAAAAGTGTTGTCTGCAGACGGCGGACATTGAGAATTTTTCAATTGGATATTCGGATTCAACATGCCTTAAAACGTAAAACATAAAATTTTTATGCAGGTTTAGAGTAGGGCGAAAAGGCCAGTACGGCGACAATCAGGCTTGCCAAAATTTGCAGGGAAAGTTTCCCACTTAATTTCCCTGTTGGGGATTTCATTGAATTTTTCCTTGGGCGATTACAATGGTTTATTGTTGAATAATAAACCAAAAATATTCCGTGTATCAAACCGATAGAGCTTATTGACAGTTATCTCCATAAACGATATTGAGTTTAAGAGAATCTTAAATACCTTACTAAACTACAAATTGGCGCAGCAGGTAGATCGCTTTTGAGCGAATCTAATTTCAAAAATATGTTCCCTTGTTACAGAAAAATATCACAATTGACCGATCGTTGGGTATTAAATTCCTTCCACTGTCAAATCTTTGCCGACATGAGGTTCTACGGTTCCTTCGAGCTTTTCGAGCTTCTCAGTTGACTGCACTGTACAAGAGTGACAAGATAGGTCGTCACTGCTGCTAGCATCTGTAATTAGGAAAAAAAGAAGAAAATCTTCGTAATTGGTTCTCTCTCGGCCGCTTCAAAATGGAAGTACTATGCGTTTAACGATCCGCTCTTTTCTCAATTTTATCAAGCGAAAAGTTCTCTAGCTCACTTAAAACTTAGATTAGCGAAGTCTTTACAAAGTAAATATTTTATGTAATACTACCGAAACGACGAATTCATTTCCGAGCGTGATGAAGCCACCAGCGGTGAATTTTATGGTCCGTTTCGCTTTAACGACCATCACCAGTTTTCTCTGAAAATATAAAAATACCAATTAAATTAAAATATCTTAATCAAAATAAAAAACTTTTTTCCTCGCTAGCATAATTTATTTTTTAACCGATAACTCAGCCAAACTTACATCTCGACAGAGCTCCCGGTCGGATATGACGATCTTGTACAGCTCATAGTTGAAAGCGTCGGCCTGAAACATATAAAACGAACCATTAAACTTGGAGCCTGTTTTGGGGGATCTTTTCTACTCTACTACAAAACGCCAAGCTCAATTTTTATCGCAATAATTCCACGTCTTCGATGACGCTTCGAAATGTGAATAACGCGGAAGTACTGTGTGTGATCCTTACGGCGTTTTTCGTGCGCGTTACAGTGAAGGACGTTGCTAACAAGGTGACAGTACTGATAACGACCTCAATACTATTTCGGAGATCGATGAGCTCCGAAGCAGTGCGCGGGCCGATAGTGAGGATAAACCCGGATATGACGATATTGTAGAAAATATTGACGGAAATAAATAGAACCTGATACTGGTACAGGTTTTGGATGGAACGCAAAAAATTGAGCAGCCTTTCCCTTTCATTTACAATGAAGATCCATTTGTCGAAATTCGAGTTCAAGCGGCGAATCAGTTTTTTGAACTGTCCGACGATCATGAGCAAACAGTGACAATATTGGGCCGCTATTAGAAAATAATTGTAGGTCAATATCGAATGGGTTACGTTCCAAATGAATTCCAAAGTCGTGCCCGCTCTCAAATATAATGAGACGGTAATGCAGGAAAATTCTTCCGCTATAACCAATGCTACAATTAGGACGCTGATTTTATCGAGAAGCAGTCGAGCTTGCGTTTGATCGTTGGATCGAAAAACGTGCGATTCGAAGATTTTCCGATGCACGATGATTTTGAACGTGTGGAGCGAAATTCCGAAGAGCGATAGCCAGTCGAACATTGTAATTAGGGCCATGTTCAAAATCACCAATAGACTGAAGTCGTTGTGTATAATGGACAAGGCGAAACTCAACGCGCAATATGCACTTTTGGTCAGCAGCAGGACTAAAATCGCTACCGACAAGCATTTTTCAGCTAGCTTGCCCTTGAGATGGAACGAGCCCGAAATTCGGGAAATTCGGAAAACCAACGATCCCAGCAGATGAGGTGCCATGGGTGGCGGATTAAAAACTGGCCTCGAGGTCAGATCTGAGGTCGAATTGAAGGTCTGCTGAGGGTTTATTATTCCTGACTATGGCAGGGCATTAATTGATCGTTACTATCGGAGTGTCTGTTTTCCCTTTGATAGGAAGGAAAGCAGTAATTAAACAGTGCAGAAAGATACATTGGCGGATTTCCTTCAAGGGCACATAATTAAATAGACGTGCAAATCTTCCTCAGTAGAACACGTGCCTATCAATTGGGGCCACTTTGGGGAACAGTTTTTCCCAACATCGTTCTATTATCGTTTTTTATCAGGGAATATTTTCATCTCCCAATCGGGGAATAACAGGAAGAAATGGGGAATTTGGAATTAATTTCCAAAGTAGATGCATCGCGGATAGCAGATTTATTTATGATGAAATAGCATTTGTTAAAAAAAGCAGATTCTAGTCGAGTTTGAAAAACGCTGCAATGATTGTACAGTGTTTTATTATTCCTTTGCTTCAATGATGACAAGAAGACCTAAGAAGAGACATTAGATGATAACTATCCTGAACATTTTTGAACGTTCTACCCAACAACAGATTGGTTACTATAAGGAATAAATCTTCAGTTAGAATCGTAATTTTATTTTTTTATTTTTTAATCATCTATTTAAAAGTTGAATTATTCGCCGAAAGCTACAGCTTAATAAACTGTTTTATGATCATTCTATCAAGTATAAAACGATTTTTATAGCTCCATAAATTCTTGACTTATACAATCATGGTAAATTTATTTGCCATGATTTTTTTTTGATAATTTATTTACCATGTTTTTTTTTTGGTAATTTATTTACCATGATTTTTTTTGGTAATTTATTTACCATGATTTTTTTTTGGTAATTTATTAACCATGATTTTTTTTTGGTAATTTATTTACCATGATTTTTTTTGGTAATTTATTTACCATGATTTTGATTTTTTTTTTTTGGTAAATTTATTTTTTAATTTTTCAATAATTATATTTATAATTATTGATAATTTCACACGAAAAATGATCTCATTACTATAATTCATTCATTCTCATGAGCATAATTGCGGCTATATAGAGTACGGCGCTACTGTAGATAATGTTAATCGCGAATACTAAAGTGCGTGCAAAAAAATAAACTCACACTTCTTTTCGCAGCGTCGCAGGAGGCGCAAACGCAAATTAAAATCACCAGGCGTAAAAGAACGACAACGCTGCAAGCTATGGCGAACAAAGTGCTGCCGTTCTTAATTACGCAGTAAACAATTATTGAATACCCGTTGTAGACGCAGTTCAAAAAAACGTCCACGCTAATTATCAAAACTTGCTCGTGGAACACTTGATTCACGCGGTCGATGTCGTTCAAATTCGCATCTCGCCTTTCGACCGTCACGTGGAGGGATGATGAATTCGACACATCTTCTCGGAGCTTCTTCAAACACCGACGCAGTTGGATCCTCTTGCTATCGAGTATCTGACAATAGCGAGTTGACAGAAGAAAATACAAGAGCGATATGAAACACGTGATGGAGCACCAAACGTAATCAGCGGAGACGCTTGACGATTTAACGGTGGACCAATCTAAACCGAAAAAACCCGCGCAGCTGCCGACGACGCTAATTAATACCGAGAAAATCGTCACAATTTCGAGCCGAAGACCGCTCCCGTATTCTCCCATCATGCAAGCGCTGATTAAATTCCTGTTCACGGAAATCGAAATGAAATTCAACGCGAGCCCGGAAAATGTAAGCCCGTCCAGTATCAATCCCATGAAAATATTGGTGACTTCCAAATTTTCAAACACGGTTACGTAGTAGTTGTAGTAAATTTTGTAAGCGACGGCGATGAAATCGATGAGTATAAATGTTGTGATAAATATCGACGATGTTACAAACATTTTTAAGCTGAACTGGCCCTCGGTGTTGAACGGTGAAATACCCAAAATCACGGCCAATCGGCTGTTCCACGAGTTTTTGATTTTCAATTTCGAACTGGGGAAATTGGAGAACCTCGAGTTTTTTGTAGAAATCATGGTGAAACATTTTCTGTTGAATAATTACGAAAAATAAACCGTGAGCATGCTCAGCTGTTGTTTCTGAAAACCATGAAGAGTGATCTTGGTAGATTTAGAGTCGGATAAGCGTAAGAAAATTGGCTCACCATTTTATTCACGCTATTTAGGGTTTAAAAATAATTACTTCAGTGAGTCCAATTTTTTCGAGAAATCCAAATTAGAGCAGAAGGATTGTTATAATATTTTCTTCCGATTGAGTTTACATTATTATTGAGAAATTGTCAGAGGTCGACCCATTACTTCTGATATTTATCTTCTCTTTGTGCCATCATAACTGGTGTGTGCAGAAATCAATTGTCCAGAAATCATGTAGAAAATTATACAGCTTCTTAATGCAGACAATTTGGTACGAACTCTAGAATGAAGACATTATTCTCACTACAGCTCACAGACGACTAATCGAACGATTGAGCTCACATGCTATTGACCGTTGCGAATTACATTACAGCGTAAGCATTCTATGTAATGGCGGTCATTTACTAGCTGATACGGTTCGGGAATCGCGTTGGAACGACCTTACACGTGTAAGCTGATAATGATGCTTGAGGAAAAAAATTGGCTTCCTTCGTAAATTTACACCGAATGAAAATAGTTTATTAAACCTGAGTGCACACAAATGTCAGGCAAAAGTCACCAGTTGAAACAGTTTACAAACTGTTGAACTAGTTTGAATTCAATGATAAGGGCCCACTTTCACTCTTCAATCCGAAAATCCACACTTTGCCAACGGATTTATCTTTCTAAAGATGAAAACGTTCCCGAAGAGTAAGTCTGAAATGGAAAAAGAAGAGTTTTACTATTTTTCGATCCTAAATATGGCCTTTTGCTGAGAGGAAACTACTTAGCATTCCAAGTGAAGATTTGGCGTAATTTTGGAAGAGTTATTAATGACATAATGATGAATTGATACTCATCGAATTGTATTTGATAATTTATTAATTATTTTAAATATCGAATCCACGGAAAGTGGAGGGCTTAATTTTTCGACGTGTGCTGCTGGGTATCACGGTTGCATTAACTCACAAAATATCTAAGAAGGTATATAATTTTTTTTTAAATCTAACATGACCAGGGATTCAAGGATGAATTGTTCTGATCTCCATCGCGATTTGACTCCAATATGAAGAATCGTTCTTACCAACAGAATAGATATGATCGAAATAATAATTATTTTTGTCATTCATATGTTGTCACCACAAATATATCCGTGTTGTGTTTTTCGCTTTTTTCGTAAAATTGTTGGGGTGAAGGAGAGACAAACCCGGTGACACTTTCTCCTCTCTTCCTGATGGAGAAAGAGTCACTGAGTTTGTTTCCCCTCATCGCAATAACTACTAATTAAATTATCACGTATTTCATTACTATTCACAACTTTTGACGAGCCCTACGTGACAAAAGTTGGCTTCGTGAATCATCATCACGATTCTTCATCATCAAAAATTTTATTCCAATTAGAGTACATAGATCGCCTTCGAATTAATCATTTTCCGTTCCATTTTTCAACATTCAGATAAGGAAATACAATATTTTGCAAACCACTATTTATCTTGAATGTTCACATAGTATTTTGCTCAAATGTATCAATAATCTAACCTCAACGAGTCTAATAACAACGAGTATTGCTTACTTTTATTATAATAATTACTACTAACTATTACTTGCTTTTCTAAACATCGTTCATTTCAAGTAGTTCAGCAGAGTAGAGTGAAGAGTCAGAAACGGGGATTACCTTCTCCAACTCTTCTTATTTTTCAAAAATCCGAAGCTTAATTTTTCGACGTGTGCTGCTGTGTATCACGGTTGCATTAACTCACAAAATATCTAAGAAGGTATATAATTTTTTTTTTTAATTTTGGTAACTGTTGGGTAAAATGGTAACTGATAAATTACAGTTTACTCACATATCGTTTCGCATTGCTGCAGCATTGGCAGACCAGCAGAATCGCCATAAGTTTGACCAGTATGCCGGTAAAATATCCCACGCCGTAAAGGACACCTTCGTTTCCAACAACTGTATAAACAATGCCGTAGTACCCGTTGAAAATGCAGTCGGCGAAAACTTTGAAACAGACGCAGAAAATTTGCTTTTGAAACGTACCGTGCACAATTAGCATTTCTTCGGTTCTTCGCTCTTTGTAGTACAGGCAGCGGACAATTACGTGGGCCGTTTCTTTGCCTTTGGCGCTTTTCAAAAAATTCTTCAACCTCTCGAGTTTGTAGCTGCTTGAATCGATAAGCAGACAGTACTGAGAAGCTATTACAAAATACGCCAATGTCGTCATACTGTAAATCGCATTCCACACGTGGTTCACGTTGTTCACGTCCAAAACAGTGAAGTCTTTGATTGAAAAATAGCGCGACACGAGAGCCAATATAGTCAGCGTGAGGCTTACAGCAGTGAACGCACTTAACGCCCTATTATGCTCGTAAGGCTGACGAAAGGCCTTTGATAGCTTCGAGCTATGTCTCGTGATTTCAACCAGATGCACGAATAAACCGCCGAAGTTGAAAATATCTAGAAATGCGACGAGAGATTGATTAAACGCTTCGGAATTGTCCAATTCGGTCGTGCTGACGTAAACTACGTACGAAGCAGCTATCCCATTTAGTAAAGTGATGGCGATTAGACCAGCATAGCCGTAAACTAACCGCATTCTTTTTATGTTTCCGAGTTCGTCGTGAATCGAAAAAAATAAGTACCAGGCGAAACGATTATGCAAAGAACTTGAGGTTTTCATTTTATTCGCGGAATGAACAGAACTATTGGGCTGCTACTGTTTACCTGTTTAGTAACGAAGGATATTTTGTTAGTTACTGCTCTGACGTAAATACATTATGTCAATAAATTTAGGCCCTCACGCATGACCTCTAGCTCGTCATTCAAAATGGATACTCCTCGTTTATTTGAGTGCTTTTAGTTCTCTAGGTCTCGAGAATAGCAGAAAAAACAGTACAATCATGTTAATCAATTACCTACGACGATTACCGCTCGATACTGGTGACAAAAAATAGCCCATAACTTACAACCAGTTCCATCAAAACGCCAAGTTCTTTGAATTTACAAGTTCAGACACACAAATTGCCAGTTTCCTAAAACCCATTACATATATCTAACAACTCCTTTCGTACTTTCCAAATTACAAGATTAATTAAATAAGAAAATTTTATATCACATCTAAGAAAATGTTTCAACAACTTACAAAGAAATTTTAAAAAATAAAATAAAATAAAAATATTAAAAATAAATAAATAAATAAATTTAAAAAAAACACGAACGTTTCGGAGCTGAAAAATTGAAAATAAGTGTCTACAAATAGTTTTAGAGTGAGTGAATTTCTAAAAACGTTGAATACTCAGGAAAACGCCATTTAGAGAAGAATTCCGAAAGAAAAAAGAATTACATAAGGAAGAAGAAAAAAAAAGAGGAAACCAAGAAGAAGAATGAAGAAAGATGAAAAAAGGAAGAAAGAAGATAAAGAAGAAGAAAATTAAAAATTGAAAAGAAATTAAGAAAAATGAAGAAAGAACAGAAGAAAAAAACTTGAGAATCAATATCGACCCCGAGATGGTCTCATCCGATTCAGCATCCAAAAATCTATAGACATTGATATTAAATACACCTTTTTCTGGAAAACGTTCAAAAATACGAATTTTCTCCCCCTCAAAACCCCCCAAAAAATACCCTTAAAATTGGGGTAGCAATTTGGCTGAAGAATTGAGCCATTGTCGCACCAAGATTGATTTTTGGTGAAAATGTCAAGAATTTAGCTATAATTAGTTTTGTCAGAAAAGTGTTGACAGCGTTTCTTATTGGATATTTGGATTCTACATGCGTACAACATCAAATTTTGAAGGGGTTAGAAACATTTTTTTTTGGCGATTACAATGGTTTATTATTGAATAATAAACCAATATTATTTAATAATTAACTAAACGAAAGGAGAAAGAAAAACGACGCACGCGAAGAAGATTGAGAAAAAATATAAGGATGAAAGTATGAAGGAAAAAAGCTAAAAAAGAAGAGACATAAAACCAGAAGGAAACAGAAGAATTGTTTTTGAAAATTCTTCATAAAACAAAAAATGTTTGAAATACCATACGTTTTGTGTTTTGCATACATAAGATGGAAGTATTAATGACGATCCGACCTACTTCTCAATAATATCGCCATTTTACTCACATAGCGCTTCGTCCTGCTGCAACACATGCAGATCAGTAGAATCGCCAGCAACTTGACGAGTATGCCGGTAAAATATCCCAATCCGAACAAAAATCCTTCGTCTCCGATTAAAGTATAAATAATGCCATAGTATCCGCTGAAAATGCAGTCGCTGAACACGTTAAAACTAACGCAGAGAAGCTGCTTGTCGAACGTTTCGTGCACAGAGAGCATTTCTTGCGTCCTCTTGTCTTTATAGTACAGGCAACGTGTTAATATAGAAAGGGTTTCTTTGCCTTTCGCGTATTTCAAAAAATTCTTCAACTTCTCCAATTTGTAACTGCTAGCGTCGATGAGGAGGCAGTAATGAGAAGCGATTACAAAATACGCCAAGGTCGCTAAGCAGTAAATTGCGTTCCAAAATTGGTTCACGTTGTTCACACTAAAGTCGGTGACGTCTCTGATCAAGAAAGAGCGCGAAACGAAGGCCACAATCGTCAGGAAAATGCTGATAGCCGTGAAACCTGTCATGACAATATTGTGCTCGTATTGTCGACAATAAGCATGCGATAGTTTCTCGCCGTTTCTCGTCATCTCGACCAAATGCAACAGCAAGCCTCCGAAGATGAAAAAATCCGAAATAGCTCCCAAAGATTGGTTGAACAGTTCTAATACGTCGGATTCGACCGAGCTGACGTACACGACGTAAACTGCAACCGCTCCGTCGACTATTGCGACAGTAATTAACGTCGTGTAACTGTAAAATAGCCGTTTCTTACTGCGCTCTCCGGATTCGTCGTGAATCGAGACGCAAAAATACCAGGCGAACCGATTATACCATGTCTGGCACGTTTTCATATTAACGCTGGAACTGCAGAACTGTACTGTCATTCAAGTCGAGACATGGGAAGAGTAATCGTTTGTTTGTTGCGCTCGAAATGAATTAGGAGCGATCGACGCCACGAACGACATCGATCACCTGGACGTATCTCGGATTTGAAACGGAATAGTTCATTTTCCAAATGAATTCCCCGCCAATAGCAATAACTAACGTAGCATCAACGCTGATTGAATCAATGAAACCGCCGATTTCGAAGAATTTATTTCACGAGCAGATATAGAGAGAAATGAGTTAACATATTGTCGAACAAATATAGTGAGTTATTCGTCAATAATGTGAGAATTTCTCATGTACTGGCGAAACCAAGCTGGTGAGGCTATTATTTATTTATTATTTTTAAAGAAGGAACTGTGTTGGGGAGAAGACGAATTTAAAAACATTGTATTTATGTTTTCGTACAAAAAAAAATCCGTAAAAAAAATGTAGTTATTTATTTTACGACAATTGCCATTATGATGTTTGAATTTTTTCAAGTTCTAAAGCTCATAAATTGATTCGGTTATTCACGTATTATTTATTATCATAAAATAGTAATAAAATAATATATATAAAAAATTTAATAAATTAAAATAGACCCACTCAATTTTTCATATAAATATTTTCTATATTATATTTTTATATATTTTTTGGAAATATTTTTATACATTTTTTTCGAAATATTTTTATATATTTTTTCGAAATATTTTTATATATTTTTTCGAAATATTTTTATATATTTTTTATATTACATTTTTATATATTTTTGGGAAAAATTAATTTATTTATGTTTAAATTTTCACTGCAAAATCCAAAATCTAGCTGGTAATCCATCCTTGATTTTTTTTAGTTATCAATTTCATTAGATATGTGAATTTTATGTTTTCGTCGCTTAATAAAAACATTATTATCCCTGGCGTAAACGTTCAGTTCTATTAAGTGATTTCTTAATACATTACGCATCGGGCAAAACATATTTAAATAACTTCCATTTGAATTAGTTTACTTACGGACATTTTCCCTTTTTCGCTCGTCATGCACATCAGTAGCAAAGTGAAGATTTTTATCACGTTCGGAGCCGACCATGCGAATCCGAAAAACGCCGTTTCCGACCCGAGTATCCAATAAGCGATCACTTGATACAAATTGTTCACCATGTCGACAAAAAGTACGAAACTGCCGAGGAACATTTGTTTACTGAAGAAACAATTGATTCGGACCATTTTTTCAATAAAATGTTCGCACTTGTGGACGCATCCGTCCATAACTAATTTCGAATGGTCTTTCGCCGCTCTGAGAAAACGCAACAATTTGTCCCATTTGCAATTCATAACGATCATAAGTTGAGCGTAATGAGCTGTAAGTAGAAACTGGAGTAAGGTATTTATGCAGAACATGTAATAAGTGAAAATGTTATAGTTGCGCGTTATGCTGCACGCGCTGCAGATAAAATCGCTAACGGTGATGAGCACCGATATAACGATCATGATGTTGACGATTTTGATCCACAAGCTATTACCTAAACGAATCGTCATCACAAAAGTAATATCACTCTTGGGGATAAGTATTGCCACTATGTGAATAAATAGAGGACAGTACGCGGCTACGTTGGTGCCAACTACTAAAAACGTACTCAACACGTCTTGCGATTTTTCACTATTGTTCACCAATCCATCGTACAAAGATTCGACTCCGATGGCCAAATCGATGCACACGCAGACGACGAATATCGCGGTAAAATACAATGCCAAAATTCCGTTTACTCGACCGCTCAACCCGAACGGCATGAGGCCCAATATTTGCAACAGTCTTGAATTCAAAGATACTTGGAGTTTTTTGGGCTCCCTATGTATCGCTTCCATGATGGAATATATTCTGCTGAACTTACGTTACGGCAGGCACGTGATTCAATTGGGGAAAAAGAGGGGTCAAACAATCGTTACTAATGATGACTATCGAATCACTCTATCGACATGAGAAGCTCTTGTTTCTCTGAGGTCTAACAATGACAATTCATACACCGAACAATTATATATTCAGAGGAAACGCGAGAATTCAACGCGATTTTTCTTTACCGAGCAGTGTACGACGAATAAAAAATATTCATAGAAAAATCTAATTGAAAGAATCGAGTTTTTTCTCGACGCATTACTATTCGAATGGCAATGACCGTTATTCAATCCGAATCGTGAACTAGCGCGTACGAACCGGATGTCACCGGTTTTCTATAGGGGATATCTTTCAAAACGGACACCTGTGAAATGTAATTAAGACAGAGTGAGAATCGATACACGATATACAGAATTTCCTTTCGCCGAATGGCCATCCAATTGTTGTACGCGAGCAGAATTACACATGAAGGGAGAAGAAGGAGGGGTAAGTGTTATAAATTTTTTGAGGATTTTTAGTTTTTTTGAGCTAAATGGAAATCTCCTATTGGTTTTATGTTTGTTTAAACGGTGAGAATTAGAGTAGGATTATTGCACAGATTTCCTTGTCCATAGTATTAGTATCTAAAGGTAATTGGTTTACCATGTTTTCATAATGAAGTGCACACGAAAAGATCCAAATTAAAAAATCGAACATTGTCAAAATTGTCACACATCACCAACTATCATAATGCCGAATTTGAGCCAAATCGAAATCGAAAAAATTTTCACAACAAAATCAAGGGGTACCGGGGCTACGTTTCCTAATTTTCAAAAAGTTAGGTACCTACTTTAATTGTTCACAGTTTCCTCAAGTCGGTAAGGTATTCATCAATATTGGTGATGTCTACACGAAAAAAAATACATTTTTCAACATTCAACATTCTTTTTCATCTCTTTAGAGAGAAAGAACCGAAGAATGGAGCACATATTATTGATATACACATCACCAACTATCATAATTCCCAATTTGAGCCAAATCAAAATCGAAAAAATTTTCACAAAAAAATCAAGGGGTATCCCTGCAATTTCTTGGAATCGATCAGTTTTCGATTTTTTACTCGTCTTCTAATTACGATAAAAATCTGATATTTTCAGGAAAGTTGCATCTTGCTAACATGTATATTTGTGATTTTTTTCAATCCCAGGAAAAAATTGCAAGTTGTCCAAAAAAATCAGTTTTTCAACTCTCGAAAATCGAACTTTAACCGAACTTTAGGGGGTGAAAATGCATGTAAATCCATTCTTTTAATACGCAGGAGTCTTCATTTGGATGCCTTACACACGTACATAGCAAAAAATTTGGTGAAAAAAAGTTAACCAGCGCCACAGAAATTATTTTCCGTAAACCGAGCCTCTCGCCGGCCAACAATGGTGAAAAATAGAACTTTTGTTTTACAGCGATTTCAGTAGCTATTCTTCAAGTAAATTTAACGCTGAATCCGAATTTGAAGTCAAAACTATGAGAAATTTAATGACAACTATCAGTTTTTACCATTTTTAGTATTACACCGCTTTTACGTTTTTCAACTTTGAAAATTTATTTAAAATACTTACAGTTCTGTTCAATATTATTTTATCACTCATTCTTATAGGAAATTAGACGTAGAATTTGAATATAGAGTGAAAAATTGGCAACTTGCGAGGATTTCAAGTCTTAAAATCAAATTTCTTTGATTTTCATACTTCAATTTTTTTCGCCACGTTCCCTAATTTTCAAAAAGTTAGGTACCTACTTTAATTGTTCACAGTTTCCTCAAGTCGGTAAGGTATTCATCAATATTGGTGAAATCTACACGAAAACGCTGCAAATTATTGTACAGTGGTTTATTATTATTTCGCTTGAATATTGATTTAAGAAGACTATCCATTTGTCATTTTAAATATTCCGAACATTTGTGAACGTTCCCACCGAAAAACAGATGGTAAATATAGGGGAAAACTCCGTAGCAACTATTGTATTAATCATTTTTATTTTTCTTAATTTCCTAATTAAAAACTAAATTTTTTACCTAACGGTACAGCTGGAGAGAGTGTTTGACGGCCATTCCAATCAGTATAGAACAATTTTTATAGCTCCAAGAACTCTCGAGTTATACCCTCATGTCAAATTTCTGAAAATCTCCAAAATTCAACACAAAAGCTGCGATAACTCGAGAACGAATCGACCCTATCGACCCCGCGATGGTCATTCGATTCAGCGTCCAAAAATCTATATAATTTGATATCAAATACACATTTTCATGAAAAACCCTGGAAAATATGAATTTTCTCCCCCAGGAAACCCCCAAAAATAAACCTTAAAATTGAGCTAGCAAGTTGGTTAAGGAATTGGTCCGTCGTAAGACCGAGATTGATTTTTGGTGAAAATTTCAAGAATTTAGCTATTATGGTTTGGCCGGAAAAGTGTTGACGGCGTACGGCAGACAGACGTAATTTTTTTATTGGATATTCAGATTCTACATGCCTTGAAACGTAAAACATCAAATTTCGAGGGGGGGGTTATAAAAATTTTATTCTAGGGCGATTACAATGGTTAATTATTGAATAATAAACCAAAATTTAGGATCATTAAAGGTTCAAAAAATTTGCTAAATACCGAACAACTGATGTATGAAAAAAAAGTATATTATAACGAAGAAACTAATTGTAGAAAAATTGCTATTATGATAGTTTTTTTTTTCTGTCTCTAGCCACCAAGTAATTAATAAAAACCGGGAATTAAAAATTTCTAAAAGTCTTAAAATTATTCACGAGGATCTACGATGTCCAAAAAATTAAATTCGACCGAGACGCTGGATCACCGGAGGGAAATAAATCGTTACGTGCGCCTTCATACGAAATACAGCAGAACCCGCAATACATAACTGCAGTTGCTGGCGTTGCCTATCCCAACGACTAAGGCGTCGAGCGGACGCCGGATAGGATTTTCCAATTGTACGGTATCGCGATCAATACTTCCTCAGGCTCGAATATAAATAGAGCATTTAATCGGTATTTTCAAGAAATATTGAGGAATTATTCTTCTCAAGAGTTTCGATATTATTAAGGTGAAGTTTGCACAGAGTTTAGCGACAGCCTTGCAATTTGGCCAACGGGCGACCTCAAAGCTTAGTACTTAAGGGTTGTTACGAATTCGATATAATTATCACAATCATGTTTTATGATTGTTTGGTTCGTTTTCCAAGGCGAATTGACCGATTCGGCAAAAATCACAAGAGACATTGGTTGCGTAAAATTTTACACTAATTCGAAATGGGTAACAATGAAAGGAAAAATTGAGGACCATCAAAGCTTCAAAAAATATACTAAATACCGAACAACTGATCTATGAAAAAAAAGAAATTATAACGAAGAAACTAAATGTAGAAAAATTACAATTACATATAATAGGTTTTTTCTGCCTCTAGCCACCAAATAATTAATAAAAACCGACAATTAGAAATTTCTAAAAGCCTTAAAAATATTCAAGAGGATCCACGTTGTCCAATTAATTAAATTCGACCGAAACGCTGGGTCACCGGAGGGAAATAAATCGTTACGTGCGCCTTCATACGAAATACAGCAGAACCCGCAATACATAACTGCAGTTGCTGGCGTTGCCTATCCCGAAGACTAAGGCGTCGAGCGGACGCTGGTCAGGATTTTCCGCTGTACGGTATCGCGATCGATACTTCCTCAGTCTCAAATATAAATCGAGCATTTTTACTCGGTATTTTCAAGAAATATTGAGGAATTATTCTTCTCAAGAGTTTCGATATTATTATGGTGAAGTTTGAACAAGGCAAAAACTTTGACGCACAATCGGTTCTAGAGATTATCCCGAAATTTCAAGTTAATTCTAACGACTCACCGTTACAGTGGTTGCTTCATTTACGCCGCAAATCAACAGCAACGACATTAGTTTCACACTGTTCACGAGAAAGTAAGCAACGCCAAACGCGATGCCGTAAATTCGCGTATATCTGATCACCAAATTGTAAATGAAAACTAGCTCAAAAAACATGTCCGCCATAATGAAAAGGATTTGCCTTTGGTAGAATCTATGGGTTGTCATCACATCATCGCTGAACAGTTGCGAAACGAAGCTGCATCTGACGAGGAAATATTTCCCACCTTTTTTGTTCGCCCTTTTCATAAAAGCGGTAAGGGATTTCCAAGATATTGCAATCGAGCTCATTTGCTGGGAATATTGGGCTAGGATGAGAAACTGCATCATTGTGCAAATGCTGGCCATGCAGAACCTGAATAGAATAGCGATTCTAGTGTTGCACGTCAGCCGAAAGGCGAGGCTAATAAGCAGAATAACTGCAGCAACGATTGTCAGCTTATTTACGAAATGTTGTATCTTGTATTTCCGGCAGAGGATGGCTTTAGTTTTGTCTACGTCAAGAACGGAAATAACCACGTGCGAAGTTATCGACATGTAGTTCATTATATCTACAACGACGGCCACCGAAGTGTTGAAAATTTCGTAGAACGTATTATGGGTGTTTATGAGGAACATTAGATTTCGAGACATGAGCATCAAATCCGCGAAAGCGAGGGAGATGAATATAAATGTGAAATTCGCCGAAATGAACCGTTCACAACCGCCGCTGAACCCGATCGGCAGCAGGCCGAACATTTGGGACAAACGAGTGTTCAATGTATCTGTGGGGCGTTTATTCATGGCTGCCGCCAAACTGATTCGCTCTTGGATTTTCCGCCTGCAGCAAATCACCGCACACAACTATTTGTACAAGAATCGATACAATTCGCCATTATTTTCCAACTACTGTTTAATTTTCAGGAAAATCGAAGCGGTAGCGCGCTGATTTTATCTTCCGGTTGACTCTGATAAGGGTCACCTGTCTATAAATAGCAAGTGAATGATGAGCTCCCTTCTCGTGATACCACTATCAAACGATGTAACCAGGTGCGAGGGGTGTTGTCTCCTAATTGTAATTTTTAGTTGAATTTTATTTATTTTCAACCTAAGAAAACATTTCACTGTGACGGTAAGCGAAGGTCTAAATAGTTTTGGCGACTAATGCCAATACAGTTCTAAATTTTAACAGTAAAAAAGAATAATTCGATTAACTGTTGATAAAAAATTAATCCAGTGAATTCATTGTTCATAGATTTCTTCCTCAATGAGAAAGGGAGATTGTTGAACGTCTGCGTTCTGGAGAATTTATAATAGTTTCGGGCTTAGGTTGTATATAGTTACAAAAATAACTAATTACACAAATAACTAGTTACAAAAATAACTAGATACAAAAATAACTAGTTACAAAAATAACTAGTTACAAAAAATTAACTAGTTACAAAAATAACTAGTTACAAAAAATTAACTAGTTACAAAAATAACTAGTTACACAAATAACTAGTTACACAAATAACTAGTTACAAAAATAACTAGTTACAAAAATAACTAGTTACAAAAAATTAACTAGTTACAAAAAATTAACTAGTTACAAAAATAACTAGTTACAAAAATAACTAGTTACAAAAATAACTAGTTACACAAATAACTCGTTACACAAATAACTGGTTACAAAAGTAACTGGTTACAAAAATAACTGGTTACACAAATAACTGGTTACAAAAATAACTAGTTACACAAATAACTAGTTACAAAAATAACTAGTTACACATATAACTAGTTACACATATAACTAGTTACAAAAATATAACTAGCAACAAAAATAACTAGTTACAAAAATAACTAGTTACACAAATAACTGGTTACAAAAATAACTGGTTACACAAATAACTAGTTACACAAAATAACTAGTTACACAAATAACTAGTTACAAAAGTAACTTGTTACAAAAATAACTGGTTACAAAAATAACTAGTTACAAAAATAACTAGTTATAAAAATAACTAGTTACACAAATAACTAGTTACAAAAATAACCTGTTACACAAATAACTAGTTACAAAAATAATCAGTTTTCGAACAGGTAAAAATTTTGGGGTCAAGGAAAAGGCGTGCAAAATGCTCTATTCTGTTGGATTGCAAATTTTCGAGGTTAAAGCTTTCTGGGTTGTAGCAATGTGGTCAATGGCTGTAACGTAGCTCCAGACAGATAGACTCCACAAGTTTACTGCATGAGCATCTTATTCAGAATCGGGGCAAGTTGTGAGAACACGTACACAGGAGGTTCCTCGAGTTTTGCCTTGTCCCAGCAAATTGGTTTTTAACATTACATGTCCGAATCGAAGTGATTCCCAATTATAGACTGTGACTTAGCCTTGCGTTTAAACAGTTTGAGCATTGCTGCTCCCCACGTCCAGGGTCGTGGATTTTTAGCTTCAGATCGACTGGAATTCTATAAGGCTGATAGGAACAAACTTGGTATTTTCAATTTTTGGAGTACTTACTACTCTCACTACACAATATTCTGGAGATTCACGCCCGTTCTAACCTTTGGAAAATTGTGAGGAGAAAAATGGGAATCATTTGCCGATTTTCATTGCTAAAATCCACCTACAGAAATCATTTTTGAAAGGAAATGCCGCAATTTTGAGTGCTGCGATTTTCAAAGGGAAAGAACGTGTGAGTACTCGGCTAATCACCTCAAAATCAGCTCAAATCTAATGTTAGCTGAGGACAAACAACAAAAATTGAGTAAATGAAATCTTTGTTGAGAAGAGCTGAGAGAATTTTTGTTGCCAAGCTGATGGGAAGGTAAATGCCTAGGTTTGGAGACATCCCCCAGAACCAAGAGGACTTCAGCAGTGGACATGCAAACCAGAACACTATGTATCCTTCAGGCAGGAATAGTTTTGTGGCTCAGACCAGCTCGGAAGACGTTCCTCAAACCAAATGGACGTCTCAAGAATTTTCGCCATCAATACGAAGGATCTGAGCTTTCGAAAGAAGAGTGATAGCCTCCAGGGCTTGAAAATGAGGGCTGTTCAGATCCAGTACCAAAAGTGGAACTTGCAAATAGAACCACTGCCTTTGCTCAGAATAGAAGGTGTTTGATTAGGCCTAGCACATGAGAAATTTTATCGTACGATCCATCATTGTTTTCTGGGTTAGCTACGTTTATATAAATATTATATTAGAATCAGAGACCAGAGGTCCTACAGCGACTTGTGTAAATGGACAACAGCAAGGAGATTGAAAAGCTCACATTCAGTACCTGAAATAGTGCAAAAAAGTGTTGAGGTTAAGGTTCCCAGCTTTCATCAATAAATAATTACTGAACTTACTGTTGAATTAGCGATCTCGCAACTGCTGCAAATCAGCAACAACGTAAATATTTTGATCAGGGTGATAACTGAATGGGCTGCTCCAAAAGCAATACCTCTCTTGGCAGCGTACGCTAGAATTAAATTATTGTTGAACACCAGTTCGCAGAACATGCCCAGTCCAATTAATAGGATTTGCTTCTGATAAAATTGATGAATCTTGACCATTTTTGCGGAAAGGAATTCTCCTATGGAGTAAATTTGAACGAGCAACAATTTATTCATCCTTTCCACTTTCATACGCATCAACAGATATTTCCACGACGTTGCTATCGATGTAACTAATTGGTAGTACTGCGAGCCGATCAGAAATTGAACCATAGTGCACACACTGACCATGCAGTGTCTCAGGTATAGACCTTTCCTCGATTTTATCGTCAATCTAAGTCCGAACCCGATGACCAACATTGTTCCAGAAAAAACCGTCAATCTCCACACGAAACTTTGCGTCTTATATTTCGAACTGAGAAGAGATTTTGTTCTGTTTGAATGCCACACTAAGATTATAATATGAACTGTGACTGAAGTGTAGCTTGATAATCCCACTCCTATAGCCACTCCCGTGTTGAACAAATCGACAAAAGAATCATTGTTTTTCACTTGCACAATCAGCGCTTCCAATAACAAAATTATTTCAGTTACGGCGCTACAAATAAATATCACCGTAAAAGACGCTGCTATTGAACTTTCAATATTGCCGCTAAAACCGAGCGGTAACGCGCCCAATATTTGCGATAAACGCGTGTTTAGAACGTCCGTCGGTCGTTTCTTCTTGTTCATGACTACGTTTTTGTACACATCATCGTAAGTGATATCAGTCGATATCAGAATCGACCGATCGCGTGTCTCTCTGTAGAAAAACAACGTAGGCTTGCTCTTTCCAAGCAGCGGATAAGCAGTGATATTCGTATTAATGCAAAATAAACTTGACTGGCCTTCTCCAAATAGCAGTGACCAATAGGGAGACAAATACCATTTATGAAACTGATCTGAGAAACTCGGCCATAGGATCTAATTCTGTTTGTAGCCAAAAACGAGTTTAATTTTAGAACAGGGAACACACAATCTCTATCGTATGTTATGTTACCAATGAATCGTTGTGTAATACTGGAATTTGGATGAAGCTGAAGCAGCCGTCTGAAAAATAGCTTCCAACATGACTATCTGAATTTTTTCAGAAATATAACTTCAAAACATGGCTAGCTAAAGCATCGTTTTGTGAAATATTGCTTCGTACATTGATATCTGTCAGAAGTATAGCTACAGACATGACTACCTTCAGCATTTGTCTGAAATGTGGCTTCAAATAGGACTATCTGAGGCATCAGTGAGAAATATAGGCCCCAAAACCTAGCTAGCTGAAGCATCTTTCAGAAATATAGCTTCAAACATGACTAGGTGAAGCATCTGCTGGACATATATTATGTTCAAAAACCTGGCTGGTTGAAGCATCTATCTGAGATATAGCTTCCATACCTAGCTTTCTGAAGTATCTGCATGAAAATTCGCTTCATGACTACCCAAAGCATCTATCTGAAATATAGCTTCAAACATAACTATCTGAAGCATATTTTTTCTGAAGTATTGCTTCTAACATCTGAAGCATCTCTCTCTCTGTTTCAAGCGTAGCTTGAAACATGACCTGAAGCATATGTCTGAAATATGACTTCAAATGGAACTATCTGACGCATCAGTGAGAAATATAGGCCCTCAAACCCGGCTGGCTGAAGCATCTTTCCAAAATATAGCTTCAATC
This sequence comes from Tupiocoris notatus, assembly GCA_037159825.1. Taxonomy (NCBI): domain Eukaryota; kingdom Metazoa; phylum Arthropoda; class Insecta; order Hemiptera; family Miridae; genus Tupiocoris; species Tupiocoris notatus. The sequence goes on along the minus strand of JASJUZ010000029.1, from coordinate 519,902 downwards.
GTGACCATCTGAAGCATATATACCAGAAATATAGCTTCAAACATGAATATCTGAAGCGTCTGTGCGAAATATTGCTCCAAAACTTGACTTGCTGAAGAAATCTGTCTAAAGTAAAGTTTTGCCTCCCATAACGCAAGCATCATATTGCTGAATGGTCTTGAAAAACAAAGAAGAACTCTAACAAGACATAATTAGATTTCTCCTCTGCATTTCTGAAAGTCACTGGAGAAAAGCTCCTCGGCTTGAGGAGGCTCGATATACATGCACACTCTTCCATAGTTTGTAAATATTGGCAAATTCAACTTACCGCGGCTTTAGCGCTTTCGCAACCTGTGCAAATCATCATCAATGTCGACATCTTCACAAGATCCACAAGGATGTACGCCACGCTGAGAAAATATCCTCTCTTGTGTGAAAACACTATAATCTGGTAATTGTAAAACACCAGCTCCATGAAAAGCGCCGTTCCGACCATAAGTATTTGCCTCTGGTAGAATCGATGAATTTTGTCCGCTTTAGTCAACAATTTTTCTCTCGCGGAACAATATCGTCTCAGATGAGGTTCGCTCGCTTTCTCCCTCGTCATTCTGGAAATTAGCTGCCTCATGGATTTAGCCACCGACGTCATCAATTGGAAGTACTGTGCTGCCATTAGGAATTGCATTAGGCTGCAGATGCAGCTCATGAAAAACCTGAAGATCATCTCTTTCAGCGACGCCAACGAACGAAGATAAGTTCCGATCGGGCAAACCATTATCGAAAAAAATGTAAAATACCTGATGGAATTTTGAGTTTGATATTTTGAAGCGAGAAGCAATTTTGCCGTGTTCGACTTCAAAATCAAAATGACTACGTGAACTGTAATAGCGATATAACCGGATAAACACACAACTGTGGATGCAAATGCACTGTACATCATGACGAAATCCTGATTCATTACTGTTTTCAGCAAGTCAATCAACCGATAGATGTCGACGATTGCAGCGACGCTGAAGAATATCGTGAAACTGGTTGCCGTGAAAGTTTCAAGACGCCCGCTAAAGCCCAATGGCAGAAATCCGAGAAATTGCGACACGCGGACGTTCAGAGAATCTGTCGGATTCTTTTTTTCGGCCATGGCGCATGAGTTTTTTATTTTTCTCGACACAAGAGCGTCAACTTACCCGATACTCAAGCCTTTACGCGAGGAACAAAATGGCAGGAAAATTGAGGTGATATATGGTTCGATGATGATCTCGTTATCGTTGACCATCAGTGCCCCTCTGGCCTCTATTATGATTAACTCGTATGACAATGTGTGATGGACGGTCACTACTACTAGAAATAGAATGAAGAATTTGCATGGAATTTTTTTCATTTCGAAAGTACATGCCGCTGATCGAATTGATGGCTTGAAGGCCTGAAATAGCAGAATCAGTAAAATTGCATAATCTAGTAATGTTGTCCAGTTTGAAAAATGGTGTAATTTGAGAATATTGGGAGGAGGTAATAGATTGGAAGGGTTTTTGTCCAATAATTAATGATAATAACATTTACGTTTGGAAAGAAAACGAGAATTTAGTAGAATAAAATAAGAGAAATATGGAAAGATGTGTAAATAAATACAAATACCTAGTTACGAATAAAAAACGCTGCAAATGATTGTACAGAGGTTTATTATTCCTTTGCCTCGATAATGATTCAAGAAGACCAGCCATTTCTGATATCAACTATTCCGAACAATTGTGAACGTTCCCAACTAAAAAAACAGCGGTAACTATAAGAGAAAACTCTGTAGCTACTATTGTAATTACAATCGTTTTTATTTTTCTTAATTTTCATATTAAAAGTTAAACTTTTCGCCTAACGATGTAGTTGAAGAGTGTTTGACCGCCATTCCAACGAGTATAAAACGATTTTTACAGCTCCCAGAATTCTCAAGTTAAACCCTCATGGCAAATTTCTGAGAATCTCCCATATTTTACGCAAAAGCTGCGATAATTCTAGAACCAATAAAGCTATCGATCCCGCGATGGTCTCATTCGATCCAGCGTTCAAAAATCTATAGAAATTGATACCAAAAACACCTTTTTCTGGAAAACTTCGGGGAATAAGAATTTCCCCCCTCAAAACCCCCAAAATACCCTTAAATTTGAAGTAGTGATTGGGCTAAAAAACTAATAAGCCCTAATGAGGCCAAGATTGATTTTTGGTGAAAATTGCAACAATTTATCTTTTATCGTTTGGTTGGAAAAGTGTTGACGGCGGACGGTAAGAATTTTTTTATCGGATATTCGGGTTCTACATTCCTTGAAACATAAAATATCACATTTTGAGGGGGGTTTGAATTTTTTTATTAGGCGATTACGATACGGTTTATTATCGAATAATAAACCAAAAAATATTATTTACCAAGCACAAACTAGTGAAATGATGAACTACAAATACAAAAAAGGGTTTAAATAGTTGTAAAAAATTGGGATCGGTTATAGGCAAGGAAATTGGAAGGGAATATTGATGGTTGTGAATTGTAAGCGAACGTTGTATTAGAGGAGATGGTATGGAGTGGAAGAAACCTCCCGCTGGGAGAAACAGGCCGTTCTAAGTGCATATTCGCAGCCCATTCGGAAAATAAAAACAACCTTTTGGCTCGCCTACAAACACCATTTTCCCCACTTAATCTCAAAAGTGTTTTTATCCTCATCTTTATAATATTCTATCTTAATATTCCTCTCTTCAGAATTACCAATGGAGCGGGTTGACACCTACGATTGGGAACTGCAGTGGCTTAGAAAAATTACCAGTTTTCTCTTTTCTCAGCCAACTACGATCGTTACTAATTGCGGATTTTATTTCAGCTAAATGGGAAATAAACGCTCTTTAAACGGTATAATCTGTTTGCACGTTAATTTTCACTCTAAATTTTCCAGTTATGCTATTATGGGGAAAAAATTTCAACTCTGCGATTATGGACACTCTGCTTATATTTCCTATCAAGAATGATGATTCCATTAACGTACGTCCTCTATCATTCTGTCTTGAATTTGAAAAAAAATCCTTTCGTTTAAATAATTCAATTATTTGGTTATTAATTCAAAAATAATGTAAGAAAGAACATACGTAGGAACATAGGTACTAAAATGCATACTATTCAAGAACACTGCATAAATACCTAGAACATACTAAAATAACAGGCACTTGATTTACACTTATCATTCATTTAAAAATTATTTTCTCCCCAAAAAATTCTCATATTTTCAAAATTTATTCCCCTATCAATTACTGAATTTCCCCCAAATATTTTTCGTAAGTTGACCCTCAGAAAATATATTGATTTGGTAAATTACCAACCAGGTAACTTCATTAATTTCTTATTATGTCTTTGTCAATTTTGCATTATTATAGAATAGATTATAATTTATTCCAATCTATCGCCAAAGAAGTGATTTCTATTTTCTTGAGCAATATCGAAGGGTGGGCTTCGTAGGTATGGAAGGGTTTGGGGGTGATTTCAGGGACATCAGGGGGAGGCATAAAACCGAAAGTCGAGCTAAGGGCGCCTCCCGTTCGACTGCAGCACCCTCCGCCGATCACATCGCACAAAGAGGCACATCATGCACTCGTACATCCTATGGGAACTTGGTATGTTGCAAAAATTATTCAGTTTCACCATTTCTAAAACTAAAAATGTTGCTGAAAATAGGGGGAAATATACGTCTGAACAGCTTAATTTTTTGTGATTATTGATGCTCGTTTTTTTCCGAATTTTTATTGTTTTTTATAACCAACCTGTGTGTTTGTTTCAAATGGCAGACAATTTTTTTAACGAGGTGCATACTTTTTCGACACGATTTATTGTTCAGTAAATAGAGATCTGAATTGGCAAGTGACGACCAGAACGATTTTAATAGCTTATGAATAACGCAAGCCATGCCATTTCTCATAATATTGCGCTCCACTGTCGAAAAATTGCCAACGCAACATGCAATAGCACAAAACCGTTGAAACTACTAGGTTCATTTTTATTCAAAAATTTCTTTCTACTTTTTCTATGTGTTTAAAAGTTAACACTGTCCGCATTTCCTGCCTTTAAGTGCCACAAACAAAAGATTAGTAAAATTGAAGTACAAAATATACAAAATATACAAAATTTCGTTGGCTTTTTTGTAGGCAAAATTCCCAACATGAATCTTTCATTGTTTTCACCACCGAAAATGTAGCGTTCGAATCAATGTAATTATATATGTTTATTACGTTCGATTTTTTAATACTTGAATTCGTCACAAATTAAAAAATGTATGTATTTTTTCTCGCGAGCTGTCCAATATTTCATTGTGGTTATAGTGAAATTTTGTAGACGTACCCCAAAAAATTTCCGGTACCGGGAATCGAACCCGAGCCTCCTGGGTGAGAGCCAGGTATCCTAGCCACTAGACCATACCGGATCTGGCGAGAGCAGACTTTCTGTTGGCCCAAATCTATGTTTACAGCATAGGCAATAGTGCAACAGTTATGAATAATATTTATATTATGATTGTTTGTTTAACTTGATTTATTAATCGTTTTCGTAAAAATTAAAAACACAGCATAGGCAGACCGATAATAGGTTATAACGAATGTCGGAAAAATTATCAGTCCTTCACAACAAAAATGATAAACGTTCAAAAAACCGCTGAGCATCGAGAATCGAATAGATAACTCTCCGGCAATCTTCACTCCAGTCCACCAGGCAGCGACACTTCCGAGCCGTTCCTTCAGTGGTGCCTGTCGGCCACTGAACATCCTGGCCGGCCGAAGAATGCGAATCACTATTGAGTGGGTAGAGGACAGAGTTTTCGAACAGATCGGCGCAATGTTCCATGCGAGGTCTTGACATCAGCCACTCGCGGCACACCATCTTCTCCCGGAAAAACTTGCGTGATGATGCCAAGTTCCCATTGGAGCGGAGGGAGATTGTCTTCCATGAGGATAACTATCTCTCCTATAGTAGCTGCACGATGACTGGTCTGCCACTTGTTGATTTGCTGCTGCTCTAGCAGATACTCCTTCTGCCATCGGCGCCAAAGGTTGACAAATATTCGCTGGTTACTCTCCCACTTGGATCGCAGGCTAGATCGGTCGGTCATTCTTTCATCAGAGGGAACAGCATTGAGAGGACGGAAAACTAGGAAATGGCCGGGTGTTAAGACGGATATGTCATTAGGGGAACTGGAAAAAGCGGTGATGGGCCTAGAATTTAGGATGGATTCAATTTGAGTTGCCAGGGTGATAAAAAGTTCTAGCGTGGGTGTAACGGTCCTGAGGTTTACCTTGAGAAGCCTCTTTACTGATTTTACTCCTGCCTCCCACAATCCTCCAAAATGAGGAGCTCTCGGAGGAATGAATCGCCACACGGTACCATTCCTCGAGGCCTCTGTGATGAAGGTGTTTTGGAAAATGGTATCCTTTAACAGCCCTTGAAGTCGCTTCAACTCTGTCTGCGCACCAACAAAATTTGTACCATGGTCACTCCATATTTCCTGGGGAAGGCCTCTGCGAGCTACAAATCGCCTGTAAGCAGCAAGGAAGGCTTGCGTGGAGAGATCGGTGGCTACCTCAATATGGACTGCCTTTGAAACAAAACAGACAAAGATGCACAGGTAACATTTCATCATTTTGTTGCCCCTCAAACCAGCAATTGAAACTTCGAAAGGTCCAGCGTAGTCGACGCCACAAGTAAGAAAGGGGGTTACTGGTTTGACTCGCTGACTGGGCAACTGCCCCATGACAGGTTCGAACGGCTTAGGTTTCACAGTGAAACACCTATTGCACTTCTTCAATTGCAGCCTAATAACATTTTTTCCATTCACTATCCAGTATTTTTGGCGAATGTGTGCAAGGGTAGCCAGGGGACCCACATGTAGGTTGGCAGCGTGGCTTTCATTGATTATCAGTCGTGTCAGAGGATGATTGGAAGGAAGTAACATGGGATGTTGAGTTTCAAATGGCAAGTCCGCCTTTTGTAGTCGGCCTCCAACTCTTAGTATCCCTGAAGTGTCAACAAAAAGGTGAAGTTGCTTGGCTAGATGAGTTTTGTTCAGGTTTTGTTTGGCATCAGATATTTCCTTGGTAAAGTTTTCGCATTGGGCTCTCCGAACAAGACATCCAGTTGCAGTTTTCCGTTCTGCAGCAGTCAGTGGTCCAGTTTTCTTGAAACGAGGGTTTTGGCAATTAAACTTGAAACGAAGTAATAAGGCAGTTATACTTTCTAATTTGAAGAATGATGAGTAACGATTTTCCAATGAGAGGGGTGTATCAGTGTATGTAACGGTCAGTGTGTTTTGGACTAGAGGCTCAATCCTTTTCATCTCTACTTTGACATCTGGGTTGTTTAGTTGAGGATTAACTCGCTTTATTGGCCAATTTGAGACAGGGTTAGACATCCATGAAGGGCCAGTCCACCACAAGTGATGTTTAACAAAGTCTCGAGGGCGTAAACCTCGAGAGGCACAGTCGGCAGGATTAAGCTCAGAAGGAACATGGAACCATCGATCATTGGGCAGAATGTCCAAAATATCACCAACTCTATGGCCTACAAATTTTTTCCACAACTGCGGAGTATTTGATGTGATCCATGACAATGTGATGGTGCTGTCCGAAAAAGCGAAGATATTTTCAGGTTCTATCTGGGGGAAAATAGGTTTCATTTTTTCAAACAGACGAGCCAGCAGATGAGCAGCACTGAGTTCAAGTTTCGGTAGAGTCATGGGCGAGATAGGAGCTAGGCGAGATTTTGATGTAACCAATGACACAACTTGATGATTCTTTGACACGCTGACAAGGTAAATTACAGCTGCATAGGCGCATTCTGATGCATCAGCAAAACCGACCAAGTAGAGATCTACCTCAAATGGAATATAGCGAGGGATGGACACCTGAGAAATTTCTTGCAGGTCTCGAGTCAAGAAAGACCATTCAGCTCTGATGCAAGGAGGAAGATCGTCATCCCAGTCGTAGTTGAGGCTACATACCTTTCGAAATATTAATCGAGCATAGACGATGATGGGCGTGAGCCAGCCGACGGGGTCAAAAATTTTTGCTATTTGGCTAGCCACTTGACGTTTAGTATAAACATCTGGAACCGAAGAGACTTTGTACCCAAACTCGTCTGATATTGGGTTCCAAACCACTCCAAGGACCTTTAGTCGGCAATCGTCATCATTTTCTAACATTACTGAATTCATTGAAGGTAACAGGTGTTCTTTAGGTATACCCTCTAAAACTCTGGGGTGATTTGATGCCCATTTTCGTAATTCAAAGTTTCCCTTTGCCAGCAGATTCTCCAGCTGTTTTCTTGCTAAAAGAGCATCCGACAGTGTATTACCACCACCATTGATATCGTCTACGTAGGTACTTTCCTGAAGGAGACTAGCTGCGATTGGATATGTTGAGGAACCTTCCTGTGCCAGTTCTTGCAGGACTCGGCAAGCTAAGAAGGGTGCAGAGGTGGTGCCATAAGTCACTGTCTTCAAGCGAAAATCTTGGAGAGGTTCAGCCCGATCAGAGCGCCAGATAATACGAAGGAAGTCTCTATCTTCTGGAGGATGTTCAATCTGACGGAACATCTGCCGGATGTCAGCAGTGAAAACCCATTTGTTTAATCGGAATCGAAGGATTACCTCTGAAATATCTAACTGTAGTCTTGGCCCAGGAAGCAGAATGTCGTTAAGAGAAATTCCCGAAGTTGATGGTTGAGAGGCATTAAAAACAACTCTTATCTTCTGAGGCGGATCTTCCGAGCGATGGACGTCATGATGGGGAAGGTAATACGCCAATTGCCCAGCCTTTGGAGGATGAACTGGTTCCATGTGTCCCGCTTCAAGGTAGTCCCTCATGAACAACCTGTATGCTTCATACCGTTCTGGGTTTCTGAGGAGCCTGTTTTCTAGCTGATAAAAGCGTCGGATTGCGACATTGCGAGAAGCACCGAGCGAGTCTGGGTTCATTTTAAAAGGGAGGCCAACTGAAAATTGTCCATTTGGTAAATGTTCACAAGTTTTCCTGAATATTTCCTCGGCTTTAAGCTCATCAGAGGTGTACCTTGTTTCTTCGGAGACTGCTTCTCCTCGGAAGAGCATTTCCACCAGCTTCTTCAAAGAGGGATCATGACCAAGCTTTGCAGTTGAGTAGTCTATTGATGAGCTAGCGGCCAGTGCTATTATTTTTGGTTGTATGTTGCCAGGACAATCAAAACTTAGCCCATTGCCTGGCTTAAGATGACTGTTGACAACGAGCGGACTGTTTGATGGGGAAGACTGGAAGTTTGAGGAAGGCAGGATCATTTCGTGAGGGGACGCAAGTTTTTTATTCAAGTCAAATGTTTGGATTTTATCGTTTTCCTTTGGCGTCAGATCTTGTAGTTGGTGGGCATTAGTTTCGAGAGGTTTCTTTTCGGCATTCTTAGTGTTTGGATGAAAGTGTACTGTTTTAAGAGGAGTTGTTGTAGCAACAGGTCCGGAGATGACCCAGCCAAAGGTAGTTAGGAAGGCGTCTGGAGAGTTTTCAGAAGAATGATGGTATTTATTCAGAGTAACTTGTTTAAAAACAGATGAGGACAAGATTAGATCAATTTTTCCGGGTTTATCGTAATCAGGATCGGCTAATGGCAATTTCTTCAGGTGAGGCCATCGCAGAGAAGGTAGCATTCTTGATGGGAGGGTAATCGTTAGGTCCACAACTCTGAACGCTACAAGAAGGTCTGAGACACATTTTCCGCTCTGGAAGACGTAGGCAGAGGTGTTCCCTATCACTCTGGTTGAACCGCCGACACCGCATACATTTCCTGAGGAGGGATGGATGTGCAACCCACAGCGTTTCGCACATTCATAAGTCATGATATTAATTTCGCTTCCAGAATCAAGTAAACCTCGGACATGGTACCACGGGCAAGAAGAATTTGAGATTTTCGTCTGAAATGTCGGACAGATTGAGAATTTGGGTAAGGTTTTTAAACAAGATTTCAAAGTAGAACTTGGAGCACATCTTTGATTTTTTAAATGGGTACCATGTCCGGCCTGATGCTATTGTGAGGCAGAGAAAAACCTTTCAGGAGAGTAATCTGATTCAGCTAGACACGTACCACTCGTGAATGGCGTAGCCGATTCGTGTGAAACAGGCAGGTCCTGTGGAGTAAAAACATCACAATCAGCTGCTGTATTTGCTCTAGATGAAGAACTTGTTCCGGCAGGTGATTTAGACCTATGTAACAAGGTGTGATGACGGAGAGAACATTCTCTGCAGAGACCAGTGGAGCGACAGTTAGAAACCCTGTGATAACCGCCAAGACAATTTTGGCATATACCCTCATTGAACACGAATTTGGCGCGTTCCATGGTAGAACAAGCCTTGAAGTCCTCGCAAAAATACAAGGGATGGAGCTTGTGGCAATAGAGACATTTACGATCTCCAGGTTCAATGATGGTCATCTGAGATCCCTTTGAAGGTGAACGCCTCATTGTTGAGGAATAAACCCGCAAGGGGGGGTTTTTTCGAGCTGGGGAACGATTTGGAAAATGGCGTGTTTGTTGATCCGAGGAGAATCTACGGGAGGCTGTGCGACTGGTATGAGTAGATGCCCATGATATGGAGGGGAGGGAAGCCCTCAACAGATTGCCCTTTTCCTTCATGAACGAAATCAGCTGAGCGGTAGTTGGTAATGTATTAGATTTGGAGACAACCTCATCTTGAAATTGTTCGGCAATTTGAGTTGGAGAAATAGAAATAAGAAATACATATCTCATAAAGTCAGCTAAATTGCAATCTGGAAGCTTGTCTGCCGCGTGAATCAAATTTCCGGCTTCTAGGGCAATACGATCTAAATCGTCGCATTGGTAATTGAACGGTTTTAAGTTGTAAAACCGGACAACTAAATCAGTTGCAACTCTCCTTTGATCCGAGTAAAAATCCGTTAGGGAAGTATAAGCCAGTTTATAGTCACTATCGTTATTACCAAAATGTTTGATCATGTCCAAAGGTTTTTCCCTCAGTTTCTCACGAAGTGCTGAAAGTTTCATTAGGTTTGGCATATTTCGGTCATGAACGGCCGCATTGAATGCTGTAAGAAAGGCAGGAAACTCAGAAATGTCTCCACTAAAAATGGGGACAGAGATAATAAGACGAGAGTGAAGTTGTAATTCACTAATCACGTTTGAAGTAGAAACTAGAACATCTTCTTCCTTAGATGGGGTAGGTGAAGTCTGGGTGTAAGTGACATGTTCCAGGAGATCATCCTGTGTCAGTCCATATGCTGCCGAATACTCGTTTTGTAATTTACGACGAGTTTCAAAGGAATCAATTTGCTCGAACATTCTGTTCATTTGAGGAGAGCTGGGAGACGGTACACAGGAAAAATCTAGCAAAATACTATCAGCAACCTTGCATGATGTTGAGCCATTTTGACGGAATCGCAGTATTCGCATTTGAACAGCGTGAATAGTTGCCAATAATTGTGACACATCGTTTGTGGCATTTGACGACAGCGAGTTTACACTATCCTCATCCATCATTTCAGTATCAGATAAAAATTTTTTAGATTTACGTTGCTTTCTGGGCATGCTGACTATTCTTCTACTCACCCGAGCGTCGAAATAAAAGGAAAATAGGATAAAAAAGGAAAAGTAGGATTTAAAAGGAAACGGAGGAAAAGTTAAACACGTTGAAGTAATAGAACGAACTCGTACGAAGAAAAAGGTGCTGTAAAGCAGTGAAACTCGCGAACACGGCTTGAACTCGGATTCGCGGATTTTAAGAATTCCCGGGTTTCGGCACCAAAAATGTTTGTTTAACTTGATTTATTAATCGTTTTCGTAAAAATTAAAAACACAGCATAGGCAGACCGATAATAGGTTATAACGAATGTCGGAAAAATTATCAGTCCTTCACAACAAAAATGATAAACGTTCAAAAAACCGCTGAGCATCGAGAATCGAATAGATAACTCTCCGGCAATCTTCACTCCAGTCCACCAGGCAGCGACACTTCCGAGCCGTTCCTTCAGTGGTGCCTGTCGGCCACTGAACAATGATCGTAGGTATAATTCACACATTTTAACACACTCCATTATTTTTAAGAAGAATATACATTTGATATAATATGGCAAATGTATTCAAAAATATAATCTATATTCTTTTATTTATTTATATTTTTTATATTTTATTATTATTTTATTCTATATTATATTCTTCTTAAAAATAATGGAGTATGTTATAATTAAACAAAATACGAGCAAGATCTTTCCGCAGATTTAAAACCGAGAATTTCTGTCTACTCAGAAGAAGTCTCTATCTTCGCTATAGAAAGTAAAAGAGAATACTGGACTTTTTTTTATTAGGCACATTTACCTTGCAATTTAGTGCCCCATTTTTCACTTCTGCCGAGCATTGGAGGCCTTCAGGTCTTTCTACGTCTACAGTTATTATATATAAAAATTATTAATTCGGATTTTATGATTATTTGTTTTTCAGTGCTGGTGGGAGCTGTACTAGTGATCAGCAGTGGCGATGAAGGGAAACAACGAAGAAACGAATGCGAGGTTTACAAAAAGCCAATAAATATACACTAAAATTATAACCGATTCGCAACTCGCAAAAAAAAAAAAAATAATAAATACATTTTGGGTTAGTTGGCTAGTGGGGTTTTCACAGAGCGCTTTGCAGAGGCCCAAAGGGGCTAAAGTATTTGGTCACGAGTAAAATATAATAATTTGGAGAACACACAAAAAAAATAATTAATTTTGTTAGACAAAAATAAAAATAAATTATGTTGAAAACAACCTTCAAATTCTTTTTTTTCTGTGACTCAATAAAGTTTTAGCTGTTGCATTTCAGGTGACACCGGTCATCCACGTGCTGCAATATCCTGGCTGCGTTCCGAAACCGATTCCATCGTTTGCATGTCAAGGAAGATGCAGCAGTTATATTCAGGTACCGAAGAAGTAAACGCTGCAAATTATTGTACAAAGGTTTATCATTCAATTGCTTCAAACATGATTTGGAAAAAACCTCCCCTTCTTAGCGTCCTAACTCGTGTGAACGGTTCCATCCAACTAAACTATAGGTAAACTCTTCGGTGTGAATTGTAAAATTAAATATTTTCACTTTTGTCCAATCACTTAATTCGAAGTCAAATTGATTGCCTAATGAGACAGTTGAAGAGAGTATTTTACAAGGATTATAGAGAGTACAGAACGATTTTTTAGCTCCTTATATGATCCAGTTATACCATCATGGCTAATTTCTCAAATGTCGAAAAACCGAAGCTGCGATAACTTGAGAACAATTAAAGCTATCAATATTGTTGTGGTCTCATTCGATTCAGCGTCCGAAAATCTATAAAAATTGATACCAAACACACCTTTGTCTCGAATACTTCGGAATTATTAAGTACACCCCTTAAAAACCGCCCAAAAATGCTTTTAAAATTGTATGAAGCGATTTGGCTAAAGAATTGAGCCATTGAGGTCAAGAATGATTTTTGATAAAATTATTAAAATTCTTATTCACTCGGATAAGTCTTTTTGCAGAATTTTTTATTGGATATTCGGATTTTACGTGCCTTGAATTGTAAAACGTCAGATTTTGAGGGGTTTAGAAATTTTTCGTGAGCCATTACAAAGGTTCATTGTCGAATAATAAAAATAGATAGGGCATAAGCATTTTCACCGCATTTACTTAGTTGTGTCATGAAATGTTCAATATTTTGCAGGTGTCGGGCTCGAAAATTTGGCAAATGGAAAGATCGTGCATGTGCTGTCAAGAAAGCGGCGAAAGGGAAGCCAGCGTCTCGCTATTCTGCCCGAAAGCCAAACCCGGCGAAAGGAAGTTTAGAAAAGTAACCGATTCTACACCATCTTCGATGTATAATCTTCCTATGAACCGCCATTTCTATATTTTTCCCATGATTCCAGGTAATGACCAAAGCACCTCTCGAGTGCATGTGTCGACCATGCACTAGCGTTGAAGAATCGACTGTTATACCGCAGGAGATCGCTGGATACGTTGATCAGGTTTTCCACTCACTTTCAAAGGATTTAGATTTTCCTATTCAACACCTTAACTCATACAAAACTAATATTTTTCAGGGACCTCTCAACGCTCATTTCCGGAAGCCGCAGTAACCAAGCCTGACAAGAGTAACCAAGCCTGACAAGTCGCGCCGTTTTTGTATAGTATAAAAAATGTAACCCGTTGGAATTATCATGTCAAACGCTATCAATAATTGTCCTATTCGTTAACTGTGTTGTGTAGAAATTAACGTACCAATTAGTTTATGAAACGTCAAGTTTAAGAAATAAAAAACAAGTGCCATCTCTTTATTAAACGACGGAGTTTTGATGAGAATCCCCAGCTAAAACGCATTTGCAAAGAAACGGATGGAACAAATCACCAACCCAACACACTGCGGATCGTGTTGCTGCGGAGAAAAAGCTGCTCGATTCGCGGAGAAAAAAATGTATTTGTCAAAATATTTACAGAATGAATACGTACTTAAAAGTATTACATTTCTAGACAGAGGCCACACGCACTTGATTCACATCATTGGTATAAAAAACAAAACGTGGGTGAATACAAACGTGAGTCGAAAACCACGCACTGCAGAGTTACATGATTGTTGTCAAGTCTGCGCCGGCAGGTATCAGTTTAAATTTTGATTTTAAACCTTTCAGCGCGCAGTCGTTTCTTTTCTTCAGCCGAAGTTGCCGATTTGATAGCCGGAATCGGCGGAAGTGAAGTTTTCTCACCAGTAACGGTTTTCACTTCTGTCGCGCAAGTTGTAGTACCGGCGGCAAAACGGTTTTTTCGCGCTTGCAACTTTTCGAGTTGCTGTTTCTGAAAAATGAAGGCGCATATAAATACTCGATTTGAATTCCAGCAATTTTTTTCCCGACTCCAGATCGCAGATTTATTTCTGTGCGGAAAATCTAAAATTTATAGCAGCTTTTATTTTTTGAAGATGAATGAAGGTTTACCTTAGCTTCGGCCGGACTAAGAATTCCAAATCGCTCTGCTCTTTTCTTCAGTTTATCCGTCATAGACGCACCACCCGATTTCACTACAGCGGGCGCAACCTAGAAATACAAAAAAAAAAAAAATAAAAAAAAAATAGCATTCTGAGTCAAGTAGCCCTTATGAGCAAAACAATCGAGTTTCAATTGAGAAAAATATTTTCCAACAGTCGTCTAAACGTTGGCAGCTAGTAATAGAGGGACCTTGATGGCAATGAACAATTTATTAGCAAACGTGAGGGCTTCAAGGTTATACAGCCCCTCTTAACCGTGTCAAACAATGGTAATTAAATTATGTACAGTTAGAGAGACTAAAAACTAACAGACATAAAAATGGTTCTCGTTAGCTCAGATCAACGTCTCCACGCATAGACAAGGATCTCAAAATAGAACGTTTTTAATAGTTTTTAGAACTATTCATGCCATTATGAAAATTTTAGTCGGTTACCAGAGCGTGTTAATCACAACGACATCTATAATGGCAACCCTTGAATTGCCAATATTCCGTTCATTATCAAATGGTGGGCTAATATTGTACCTTTTCATTTCTATCGTTTTTTGCATCGGAGCTGGCTGTTTTTCCAGCCGATTCGCTGGCATCTGCGTTTTTTGTAGCAATATCGTTCTAAAACAAAGCTCAGTTGTCAGAACGGGAATCCAGTGACCAGGTTAGGCAACAGAATTCAACAATTATAATGTATGCAGCGGTAATTAATATAATCTGGTCATAGGGTGAAATGTAATCACAATAACTTCAAAACTAGTTACACTTATTCAGAGACCAAGATTAAGTATATTATTATTTTTTTATTAGGTAAGATCGAAACCCTCGAAACTGATTTTCACATATCAGAATGTAGTCTTCTCTTTCCACATCAGTTATGAATCCAGTTTAGTCCTTGGATCTCAAAATAAAATTATGAAAGTCCAACAAATTTATTTTCTAATACAGTAAAACCTGAAAAGGCGTACCGAGTTTTTCACAGTTGTAGTTGCTGTTGTGCTTGCAGTAGAGTTAGCTGCTTGGTTGAAACGCTCCAGACGCGCTTTTTTCCTAGCGGCCGCATCTACGGCCAGATCTGTGATGGTTATTCTTTTCTACAATTCGAACGAAAATAGGATCAATCACCAACAGAAAAGAAGAATTGTAAAATAATAATTTGCGGGAATCATCGTCGGTCCATCATGTTAAAATTACAGCTATGGTTTTCAAAAGCTTACATGTTTTTCGGTTTGAGGTTTGTCATTCTGCCCAGTACCGTTCAATTTATCTTTGTCGTCTGATTTCGCATCTTTCCCTTCGCTCGTAGTCGTGTCTACAGCCTGAAATAATAAACCGATCACAACTAGCACTTCAAATGGATCAAAGAGATCCTCGAATCACTAAGCTATCATTATTTGGATTCTAAGGTAAAATGGAATAATATTCTACTATTCGAAGTCAATCAAACAAGCGCGAGGCTTCATAAAAATGAAATACAAAAGATGATAACATTACAACAAATCACACAACGTACTTCTTTCGTTTCAACTTTAGCCGGCGACTTCACAGCGTTTTTAAGAGGATCTTCCAATCCTTTGACGGTTTCTTCGTCCAAAGGGGTTTCGTCCAACTCTCTCTGCGCAAAAATAATAATGATTAGCTTTAACGAAAAATTTAAAAAATCAAGTTTTTTACTAATAGTTAATTGCGAATACGCTTACGTCCAATTCTTCATCGATGATATCACCGACTTCGCTGCCCTCGAGTAGCGCCTCTGCAATGACAAAAATATTGATCAACTAGAATTGAAATCAACTATTAAACTATTACATAGACTTAACTGAGAAACGGTAATTCCTAATAACCGTCCACTTATTTCGATATAACAATTTGCCTGATTTAGCGGCAAATTCTTGAAAAAAACGTATCGTGAAAATTATTTTGCATTAAAAAATATTCCAATCGCAACTAAACTTAGACGAGTGAAAATAATGCTCTCGTACCAGCGGCGGCTTCCGAATCGGCGTGCTGCAATCGTTCCACGAGCTCTTGTTTATTCCCGACGACGCTAAGACCTCTGGCTTTCAGCAATTTTTTCAAATCCGCCACCTGGCAAGTAGAAGGGCAAAATGAAAAACATGTTTGGCTACCAAGGTCGAATAACCGAACGTAGCAACGGAATTTCCCAGTCAAAAACAGCATCGCATATTGTTGGAAATGTACAAATCAACTAAATATTATAATAGTCCTATTTACCTTCATTTTATCAAAGTCGGTATGCTCTTCGGTGCTCGTATCGGCCATTCTGCCGGGAGAGTTTTCCAGAAGAAAAATGCGAATAGGCTGAAAACAATATCGCGCAGAATGTTCACAAGATGCGGATGGGACTGGAATTATTGAACTGCGAGTGGTAAACTAGAAAAACGAACGATTCGCCGCTAACTCAAACAGACGGTGACGACCGGAATGGATTCGATAGCCGATTCTAGGCTAATCAACCTACACTGGACATGGTATCTTTTTTTAAAAATCGATACTTCTCTCATTCGATATATCGATACCACAATGGCAAAAGAAGATGAAAGAAAACCTAAAATTCTCACTTGAAGAGGTGAAATTCGCATATAATTTTCTCATTTCATCATAAATTAACTTTTAAAACTTTTTCTCGAGTGGTATGCATCCAACTATTAGGAATGTGATGATTGATTATGGACAATAATAGGAAGTAGTACACAGTTTATCAACGAATTCAATGCAATTATAAACATTCTAATTCGCTAGGTATGTTACAGGTTAAAATTTGACACAAAAAATTCAACTGAAATCGGTTCGAACGGTATATTTGAATAAATCGATTATTTTGAAGTATCGATTTTTCTACATAAACAGACGTACTAGGTTAATGCTGCAGTGTTGCCTATTTGTTGGGAACAGTGTTTTCTAAAAAATCTACAGCAAGAAAAAAATAAAACTAGTAACATCCTTTAATTGTGCTCTTTTGCCGTCGTGCAGTTCGGGAGTGATTTTTTTCAATGATTTACGATCGAAGAAAATATAAAACAAATTACGTTACGTGAAAAAATTTCAAAAATTGTTGGCTTGTCTTCGCAAAAAATATAAAACGGCTAAACTTTTTAGTTTGCCTCGGCAAAATTTGGAGAGAATATCGATAGAAGAGAAAAATTTTCCTCGGGCTATTGCTTTATTTTCAATTTTATGCAATTATTTGTGCCATTTTTGATTCATCGTAAAAAAAATTCGCGACCGTTGAAAAAAATTCCAGTAGTATAAGAATACAAGCTATTAAGCGTCGTTGATTCCAAAAATTGTGTCAACACCAGGCCAGGTTATGTTTTTCCAGTTTTCTGCGTTAATTTTCTATGTGTATATTAATTTAAGTTACGTTCGTAGTTGTTGTTTTCTTTTTACGAAATTTTTATTTTCACCATCTATCGAATTAAATATTTTTAACATCTACCATCTAGCTTCGACAGTTACCGAAATTAGCTAATCACCGCTAAAATTGCTATTCGTCCAATGAGTTACAAAATCGGGTAAGTTGTTTATCTTACTTTACGTACTTAACTCTCTTCAATTGTATTCGGGTCGATTCTATTTCCGCTTTGTAAATCGGCTCGTCAACAACGGAACTCTCGGTTTCTTAGTTTCTTCGGACGTTCGATATGACGCTAAACTTATGCCGATCTTCCGCACTATGGTAAATTCGGTTCCGTTTTGAACCGGTGCGTTTTTCGCGATGCAGGCGAATTCTTTGGAGTTTTCTAATTCTTGCGAATCGCCTGTGACCAGGCGAAGCTGTTTGCCGGCAAAACTAAAAGTCGCCCTGGCCCAATGACGTCACACCCCTTGGCCCCTACCCTCGCCCAAGCCGACCCCTCTGGCCATGTTTGTTGGTCGCAGGAGACCGAACGCGTACTTTTCTTCGTCTCTCGTTCCAATGTCGAATATCGAGCGCTCGCATTGTACTTTGGAAGCGCAATACTTCTTCGTTCTATCGAATCTTTAGGTGTGAAAGTCGCGGTAACATTTCGAAGGCCTCTATTTTCGCGTAAATTCGTCCGGATGCGCCCTAACCAAAAGCCCCTTGGTTGAACGATGAACTGCTGCGTTCGGAAATGCGCCAGCCGCCCCGGTTTGGGCTTACGGTTTTTCGAATTGCCCTCCGAAGAGAATAGCGATGGAAATTACAGCTATAGCAAAGCTAAACAGAGACAGCTCTGGCTGAAGGCCATCAACCGCGAGCAGCTACCTGAGGCTCCCCTTGTCTGCAGTCGACATTTTGTCTCCGGTGAGTTTAATTTGTCTGAATAGCGTTTCGTTCCGCACGAACCGATTTGTCGAGGATACAATAAGCGCCTCTTATGCTTCGAGCGTGGGGCAGTTGCTAAAGTTAACCGAGCCCTAACCCTAACGCAAAGGATGCTGATGAAACATCATTCTAACCACGATTCGGTGTGTTGGTTGATGTTTAATTTAAGCGCTCGATTTTATGAAATTGTTAAAACGACCGTTCACGCAAAAGCGGTTCGTTTGGAGGTTCGATTCTTCATAAACGTCTATTCCTGATAGGAAGACGCAGAATATAGACAGATGCGAAGTATAGATAGACTTGGAATCCTGAATGTCGCGAATTTTGCGAGGAGAAAAGTTCAAGGTCATACTGGCAACGCTGAAATCGTTAGGACAACTATGTCGTTTCGCTGGAAATTATTTTTAAAAATGTGTAGCGTGATTACATTATGTCGAATATCAAATAAGCTATAATATTAACTGGAACCAAAAATAATATAGAAAACTGCTTTGCACGCATCTCCGATAAGAAAATAACGCATAAAGTATTTAAATTCGAAGCCTTGATCAATCCAAGATCTTGTTTTATGAAAAATGAATACAATTATTTCTCATTTAAAATTTATTCATTTTTTTCTTCAAAATTCGGTTTCCGAATAATTTTCTATTTCATTTGTACATTTCTTTCTTGCAGGAGGCCCGTCCACTCTTCTATGCACGCAGTACTCTGTACCATCTAAGAATTTGGGCTATGATGAGCCGACAGCTGCAACATTGAGGCCACCATTGGAAGCGTTGCAACCTCCCCCTCATCCATCAAACCGTCTTACCAAAGGAACGCTATCTGAGAAGAAACGTCTGAACTACACTGTGAGTTTATGAAATCATTTATACTTTTCATTAAAATAATTTTAGACAGTAACCGGTTCCATTTTGGTTCCGAGCAAAATTTCTCAAATATTTCTCGGCAAGTGGAAAATTTCTATCGCTGAAGCCCGGTAGATTTTTTCTAATGTTACTCCTTTTGAATTTCAGCGAGCAATGACCGAATCATCGTTTGATGCAATGATGGCCAACGCCACCGAACCCGAATCGTTGATAGATTTAAATGGCCAACCATCGACTACGCCTCAACAATCTGTAAGCAAAAACATTCTTTGTGGATCAATCTATACCCTCGTTACCTATATATAATTTTTTAGCCAATTATTGTATTTAATATCTAATGCATTATTTAACTCTCACGTTTCAGTTGTGATTTAAACTTATATTTTGTGCTATTTTAATATGTATTGACTTGATAAAGGCAACTGCTTGGAAAATGCCTACATTAGACAACTTTCTTAATTTTGAAGTTAAAAAAATAGCATGATTATCTACTACTAAATTGTATGATATGTTCAGGAGTCAAAAGAGTGCGCAGAGGGGGAAGTTGCTGAATGTGATGTGCCTACAACTTTGAGCATGATCCTCCGATGTACCCTGGAGCCGGATTTGGAATTCATTGAGCATTGCCAACAAGTGAGTGGTCGATTAGAAAATTATTAATTAAAATATTTTTAAAAATATACCATTCTGCCTTGTATGCATGTTAGGCTCACATACTACATTGCTGTATTATTTACATAATTCGTGCGTTTATTTCTATTTTTGGGTTCTTCTAGCTAGTTTACCATGAACAGTTGTAGAGTAATAAGGTTGCGTCCTTAGTGTGAACTTGATTTTATAATTTGAAGTACTTTGTATGCACACCACTGGTTCTCAAATTTAACTCCTCATTATGCCACCAGGTTGGGCTGATTGCTCCTAGCCAACAATGCTCATGCAGCTCACAAATGGTCGTCCGAGCTAATAATGCTACTTTGGATGGCGGTGAATGGCAATGCACTGAGTGTCATTCGAAGAAGACAATAAGAGAAGGTAAGGACGCTTTTCAATTTTTCAGTGTTATTTTTAGAGTTCATTGCTTTTGTAAAAGCTCTGAACTATGACTGGAACATCATTTTGATACTTGAGTCTTAAGTTTTGTTTCGTGGAAATCATTCAGTTTTGTCACGAACTCAATCTTTCCCTCAGTTTGCACTATTCATTTGTTATAGGCACCTGGTTAGAAGACGTAAGAAATACCAGCCTCAAGGAAGTTGTTATAGTAAGTACTTTGACTGTGATTGTTCATGTTATTGAATGAATTTCAACGTGTTCGTCATAAAATATCTTTCATTTGTTCAGGGACTGTACTGTTGGTCTTGGAACTATCCAGAACACCTCTGCAAACATGAAATGTCTATCAGGTAAATTATAAATCAGTTACCTATTCATTTTTTCACAGAAATTGATCCTACTTCTTTTTTGTTTCTTTTTCTTGAGCCGTATATTTTTTTCTAGGGATATCTCCTACATTTACATCTTGTACAAAAAATGTCAACAGTTGACTATAGAGTATTTTCGAAATGAAATCGGCAACATCGGCGGCCCTGGTAAAGTCGTCGAAATCGAACAGTTCCAAACTCAGTCAGGTATGCAATCCTGCTGCTGTTTTTTTTTTTTTTTTTTTAATTTATTTTTTTAATATGACATGATCAAAATTTTATATATATTTTTTTATTAATCTTTTATAGGTCTTCACGTCGTTGGCGGTGTTGAGAGGAATAATATGAAAAACGTTTTCTACCGAGTTCTCCCTGAAAATTGGACGATCGATGATCTTTTAACTGCTCTTATAGACCATATTGCTTACGGGTCGATACTTCACAATACGAACCCATCACTGTCCGATCTGATGGGCCCTGATGCTGCACGATATCTAGACAAGGTAGAAATCGAGTCTCAAATGAAGACGACTTATTGAAAAAAATTTCCACAAATAATTTGAAAGCTTAAGTGAATAAGCAACATCATTAGAAAAATATGTATCTCAGGCTTAACTTCTGCCTGTTTCAGATTTGGGGCCTCAAATACGATACGTTATCGAACTGTGAATCTCCTTTGGTGACTTCGCTGTGGGCCTTGTTTGAACATTTGATTGCTGAGAAGGACTACACAGAAGAGTCTCTACTTGAATTCTTGATGAGAAGGCGCATGGAATCAGCCCGGGATCCATTCCTGTTCCTGCTAGAGGTTATCGGTACTTTACATCCTCCCTGTATAGCTTCCTTGTAACCTTTATTGCTAATTTTATGCCAAAAAAAAAAAAAATGGCTGGAAGTGTGTGAAAAATGAAAGCGCACAATGGTGCTTAATTCAAGAGCGAATTTCACACTTAGGGTGTGCCCAATTAACAGCTGTCATACGCGTGTAAATAGTTAAGACCTTGTTGCGGTGCATATCATTGATTTAACATGGTAGACGTAGGTGGTTAATGAATTCACCTATGTCGTCTAGTCTTAGCATCTGAGCGGTGAGAGGGAGACAATGACAAAGATGCAAAGGAATGACCTCACCACTTCATTGTAATAAATTTACAGTTTTTGATTTGTCTAGCCCAGCAAAATACTAACTGTCTGCTAAGAACAATAATCATGATAAGATGATCCAGATCCACCTTTGTGGTGAGCAGAACAATATTGCTGACATTGGGCACCCGCGGACATCTTCATTTTCTTGGCCCATTGGTCTCCATGCCCTCCCCGTTGCTGAACCCGACTGTATGCTCGTGAGTTAAAATGAGATCTAGGTATATTGCTACGTGCATCGGAGTTTTGGTGGTATTTATTGTGTAGCCTGAGGTGGAAGGCGTGGGTAAATGTCTCACTAAAGTATGGAGCAAATCAGCACACTGTTATAGTGTTGCCGACTTCCTGCTATAACGCCAAGGTCACCTCCTCGTCTTCTCCCGGCCTCGGCTGAACGGGAACCGCCTCTGAAATCTTTTCCCAGAAGATTGAGAGAACGTCAACTGCCACGACGCTATACACTCAGTTACAATGATTGAAATATTGTTTATTACTGAAGCACTTAACTGAAAATACTTTTTTCCCTCTCACCCATTTAAATTTAATCGGGGAAATTGATATGTCTACCGCAGCAATGGACTGACTGTCTACTTACAGCGATGATCATGAAACATACAGAATCATGATATAGAACTAGGGTTAAAATAGATTAGGCCTATCAGTGATGGATACTGATATGCCTAATCTATGATAACCCTTCTGCAGTTCTTAATTCACGTTCACACTGCATAGTTTGATGGATCGCTTCATTTCAATAGGTACCTAATTGTAAAATATTAACGTTTTACTGGTAATTTAATGTACCCGAACAAAGACTGGCCTTTTCTAATTTTCATGAGAAAAGATGTTGAATATTTGTCCCTAGACTTGTTAAAATTCTATTCCATTCTTTGCAGTTATAATTGTATAGAAAAAATGAAATTTCAGCATGCGAAGAGAAATGCGTATATAACTTCGATAAATGTAACTTGTAACCGAAGTGGAGTATTTATTAGCGAACGAGTTCCTTCTAGTTTAAAATACAACCGTATCTAGAACCGAGGTATGATTTATTTCCTAGTATGATGAAACAAAAAACTTCCAGCGCAGCGTGGGAAATCGTCCAAATAAATGGGATTATTTTGAACGAAAAATTTTCGTGGCAAAAGTTGCGAATTACGAACTACAATTGATTTTTTTCCAACAAGAGCAAATGACAATTATTTTCAAAAAATTATGGTAATATTCTTAATTTTGGAATTTCGGAGCTAAGTTAATTTTTTTTATTTTTTATAGCGTGCGAGCAATCAATTTTCGATTTTATATTCATTGGTTGTGGAGAAAATTTAGCCTTACACCTCGAACAAAAAATAGGAATCGTTGTCATATATGCAATATTATTCTTGGCCTTTCTCATTTTGCAGTTAGAGCTCTCCATTGTTTGAATCCATGAAACAATGTTTGATCGATCCGTAGGCGCATGCTAATTTTATTGGCATTTTACATGCGCTTTGTCGCCAGGATCAAACGTAGTATGAAGATAGGAAAGCGAACTATAAAAAATTCATCCGTAAATTGTATTTAGCAATAGAGGGGCACATTTATTACACTTGGACATTAATATCACCATAAATAATTACACGGTAGACGCAAGAAAAATCTCGACGTTCTGTTATTTCCAAAAACGAACGGCTAGTTCGCAGAAGCAATTTCACATCGACAAGCGACTGAATCCTTTACTTTTCAGCTACATTTTTCACATCAAGTATTATCAAGGGGACCGAATTGGTGTCATGCCAAATGGTATACTTCTATATAACAACCAGAGCGCTCAAAATTCTGTAGGAAAATCGTGATAACAATTCCTTGTAGAATTTCGAATCAGATGACGTCACAATTGATATCCCTCTATGATTTCACACGTTAAAGAAGTGGGTGAAGTTTTCACAGAACGACGAGCATAATTAATTCTAAATTTAAAAAAGAAATAACAATAGCCCACTACTATGTAAATTAACGTAATCTAAAAAGTGTTCTAGATTTTTGCCAAAGGTCCGCCCTAAGATTGAGAATGTTGACAATTTTAATTTCACAAATTTCCCATTTTTGTCCTACGTTTGAATTTTTTCGTAGTTGGAATTGATCGGTTTAATTTGCTCGAGTTAACAATTTATTTTGAAGTGTTCCTCGATGGGATTTTTCAATCAATTTGCTGAGGCTAGCTGATTCTAGGCAATTGGGCTAGCTGAGCCCGATATAAAATGCTAGAATAGATAATCATTGCCCTGTAACATGTTCAAGTACTATTTAAACGTCAAATTGAATTTTTAGATTAGCACGAACATTAGCACGACTGCGATTTTTTTTTAGTTCTTTGGGAGACATTAAATTTGTGTAATACAGAACTATATTTCAACCCGTTAGCTCAATGTTTGCTGGGAACGGAGAACTCAGCATTTATGGAAAATTAGTCAACTGATGTAATTGAAATAGTCAACTACCAATTTAAAAAAGAAAACTCCAAAGCAATCATCAGATTTTCTCGACTTTTAAACGGTAAAAAATTGCAGTTTGAGAAGGAAATATTAAAAACGACAACTGTTTCGCGGCTTTTTATCAAGGGCGTCTTGGAAAATCTCACTTTTTTAGAAACAATACGTATTACATTCCCTACTATACATGCTAATCAATAAATCGTAATATCAATATTAACGCAACGTTAAAAGGTGTAGAAACGAAAAAATAAAATTCAAAAACCGCCTACAACTACTGTTTAGGTCTAGAACGATCCTTAACACTGTAATTCTAGTAAAATACTCGAGTTTCTTTCATTAATTATCCCATTTCTCTCTCTACTAATGTCAATTGGAAATTCTCTCTCCCTTATAACTACAATTGAGTTGGAAGCAGGCACATAAAGGCGTTGTGCAATATCAGGTGTGCTCCCTACGAGTTGGCTGTTTGAGATCGCTATATACGTCGCGTATATATCATTTAGTAGTATTATGTATATTTACTTCAACCCGCAAGAACCATCCGATACGAAAGTACGAAAATGCACTAAAATAAAAAGTAGTTAAGACCGTAAACAATCATAATTAATAGAAGCAATCCTGTTGAGGAATTCTTTTCTGCCGAAAAATTTGAACCACCTGCAATGGCTATTAAGAAAAATTAATAAAAACCGTCAGTGCCACAGATAAATTAGGAACGGAAGCGTTTTTCGTACGTTTGACACCGGTTCTACTGCAAGTAGAGAACACAACGCTGGTTCTTAGTTGGCTCACGTGCATTGCCTAAAAAAGGATAAAATAAATATAAATTCGGCAAATGGCCATAAAATATTATACCGAATCGGTTTTAAAGTGGAACCCTCATCTTTTATCGAAGACCAAGTAGAAAAAAATAATTGAGCAATAATTTCATTGCTATTAAGATAGCAAGATTATCATAATCTCACGTAGTGACTATTATGTTAATCTCTTCATCGTGTTTCTTGCTCGTGAACTAATCTTATCTCCAACACAATCGTTTACCACCGATATATGTGGATGATACGTACGCTGCGATAGGAGGTGGCATGGGAGCGTCTTCTTCAAAAAGTATGGTCATCTTGTCGTATTCCATGTATCTTTTTCGCCGTTTCATGCTCGTAAACTGTACCAACAAAAATATATATGTTATACATTGACAAAAAAAATTGATCTCATTAATTAAAAATAGAAAAATTATTACGTTTTTCTATATACAGTCACCAGGTGCAACTCACTTTTGACGCTTTGGTATCATCGCCTGAAGAATCCGAAGACGAAGTCATTCCTTCTTCAAGCGTCAAAGATTTTGACAAACCTTCTAGCTCCAAATCTTCGTACATTTGGCTCAACTGGTCGTTGACGAGTGACGGCTGGGGAATAGGAACGATTTTGATTAACGTTTTGAAAATAAAGTGAAGAAAGGATATAGTCGAGGAGAAAAATGAGAGTCACTGATAAATAGCGCTTGAAGTGCGACTTTTATAAACACAGTTTTCAACTCGATGGGAGCAGAGTGTGTTAAGGGAAGTTAAATTGAGGTTAACAAAAAATGTTATATTTATTTTCCTTGTCGTCGCATTTTTTATGTCCAGGGGGTGTGAGGGGGAGCAAAACCAGGCGACTCATTCTCCGATTCTTTATTTGCTGGCCGAGCACTTTCGCCCGCTTGGGCATCTTCAGTGCTTGGCCACCAAATAAAGAATCGGAGAATGAGTCGCCTGGTTTTTCTCCCCCTCACACCCCCTAAATATTATATGTTTACTCAATTCCTCTGTTTTCCCACTTTCCGAAATCTATTCCTCAAACCAATAAGCTGTAATGTTTGAACTTGGGAGCGAACCTGTTTGATTTTTTCGAGAAGCGCTGCATCATCTTTCAACGTCTGTTCAAGCCCTCGCTCCTTCAGTTGGTACTTCAACATCAAGTCGGTTGTCATGTTCACGTTTTCAATCCACGGTGCCACCTGTCGCAGGGTTGAATTAAATTTTCTCGTCAGTACAACATTTATCAAATTGATAAAGAGGAAAAAATCGTGCGCAGGAGTTACGCAGAATGGTTTTTTGAATTCATGCACACGGACAAAGAAGCTGTGCTCGAGACTAATCCTATATTCGATTCTTCATCAAAATTGGGTGATTGGATATTGAATAGACTGCTGATTTGAGCGAGAAATTTAGCTCGTACAGGGATTCGAAGCATTTTAAAATTGGCCTATTGGACAAATGATATTAAGACCGTACCTTACGAACAGGCCTATTTTCGGCATCCTTTTTAGCACCCCATCGGTGTTCCTGGAAAACGAAAAACGTCTTCTAAATACAGGCGACGCTAAATCCAATTTTCCAGGCTACTTGACCAAAACTACTGGAGATCTGACGGTTTGTTTAATACTAGAAGCGATTTTTAGGTTTTGATTGTGCTTTGTATGGAAGTCAATTTTCTGTTTAAATTGCAAAAAAGTTAAGCTGTGCCAAGTATAGCTCACATATTATAATGCAATACTGAATTCATCTATCTCTTTTAGTACCTCCTTATTAGTATCATGTAAAACCAAGTTGAGAAAAAATTGTGCAATGCAGAGGCAAAGATGGGTTCACATCGACACAAAAAATGACCAAACGTTGATTTCATGCAACAAATCATTTACCCACGTGTTGATATGTCGAGATGAATAATATCACATTTTTCCACGTGGAAATTTTCGTTAGCGAATAATGCAATTATTGCACTGAAGTCTAAATTGGACCATTCAAGCAAGTTCTGCAATAAAATGAATCAAGTGTGAAAAAATTACCTCTGGTTTTTCATTTTCGGATGAGCTTCTCATGCTTTCATCAGATTTATCCGTTTTGAGGAAGGAGTAAAACGAAGACTGGTAACTGCTGTCATCGTACGGAGTACTGAAAATTTGTTTGGACACGATTAAAATCAAGTTATTAAAATCTGAAAATTTTGTTGGAAATTAATCAGAGTAAAATATCATAATCTTCATAATATCATAAAGCAATTTACTCTGCAAGGTACTGACCTGATTTCGTTTGACCCGGCTTCGTTGTCGCTTGATTTTTGCGTAGCAATGAATAACGCTTCACCGTTGGGCGCCTAATAAATTGAGGAAGATCATGTTTTTCATTAAAAAAGAGAATGCAAAATTATAATTATATGCTCTAGTTGAAACTCCAAGAGTTTTTATTGTCTGATGTTACACAAAAACATTGTTTGTTTGTCTGATTGAACCTATATTTTCACACGTTTTCCTTCCTCTTAGCTGTAATTCGATAATTCTCATTCTATAAATATTTTAAACCGCATAGTTTAGGCATTTGCATATATTTTCCATTTTATTCACCTTGATTCCAGGCTGTTGAGTGGTTCCATGAGGCAGGGCTACGTCAGATCCTACTTTGACACTTGCAGCTCTCTGATAACAGCAAAGTGAAACAATATTAATCTCTATCTGATCCCGAGAGTTCCCAAGCTAAGAGGTGTCTGACTTAGGAGATTTTTGACTGGAAAAATAGATTGAATCGGGGACGTTTTGGGTTGAGCGAATTTTATTTCTGAGCAGTAATAAATTTATACTTCATTTATTCGCACATCAGTATTAGAAAACTCGTTATTCACCTGTTGAGTTAGCAATGGGTTGGTACGAGTTGTGTTGTTGATACTGTACGCTGTCGAAGGATACATGATAGGCGAGTAGACCTGAATTGGCGGAGTCCCGTACATGAACGGATGGTAGAGCATGCTTGACATCAGTTGGACTGCAAAATTGAAGGAATGCAAAAATGGATTAATATCAAATCAAAAATGTAAATATCACACATATTCGGGTTGCTTATTGGTCAAAAACAATTTGACAACTGCTCGGCTCTTGAGAGCATATATTTATTCAAGGTGAAATTTTAATTTTAATTAACTAGCATATTTGTGGGCAATCTTGCCAGAACTGACGTTTTTCAAATGGAGTCATTGTGCTCTTGAAACACATGTTGTGTCTAGCGAGGGACAGGATTTTCTTCAAATGGGGACAGCTGTAAAGGTTATTCTCAATTTGAAACGGCTGCTAACGAAGTGGCAGATGATCGGAAAGAAAGCGTTGGAACTTGAGGCCGATGAAATTCATCCAGGGCCATTTTGAGTTTGTAGATAAAATGCAGGCTGGGGAACGGATAATGTTTTGCAAACAAGATTTGTCTGCCTTTTAAATACCAAAGGTTTCATGGTCTTTGGCACAAAAGTAAACAGCCTTGCTTATAATGATCTCCCTCTTGCTTCGATTAGCATCGGTGTTTTCAAAAGTGCAGGCTTTCAGAAAGTATTTCAACAAACCTGAGGGTTGCGTGTAGTTTAAAGGGCTGGTATGTGCTGGTGGGTATGAGGGTTGGTTAGCAGTGTCTGAATTCCTCTGATTGGGTACGTAGTACATCGGCATTAGCGTTCCAGCAACTGATGGCCCAGGGTACTCTCTAAAAATAGATAAACATACAGTGAGTGTTGCAAAATTGAGAAAATTTTCTCTGTCCAAGCCCAAAAAGAGAGATCAATGCTAACAGAGAGAAAATACTGCTCTCAATACTTACTGAGACTGGGGACCAGGTATTGGATTTGGTGAGTGTGGAAATGGCGTCCATAAATTGGGAGCTGCTGAGGGAGGAGCGCTTACACTAGGGTGCACCATTAGAGAATTACTTCCAGCAACAACAGCTGGTCCAGCAGCTGTAGTTCCTAGCATAGTGTTCAAAGATTCGGGTGCTCCTTGCCCACTGGGTAGAACAGTCTGAAATCGCATAGAACAATGCCATCAAATAAACTCACCCAAGATTCCTTCGAGACTATTTTTAAAATGCTCTATAATGCCCTACAATGTTAACAAAGTCAAATCACAAACTCACCGGCACCTCATTGGGAACCGCAGGTGTCATAACCTGTTCTCCACAGTGCACATACGGCTGAGCTGGAGCAGCTTGAAGCAAAGGTAAATTGGAGCCGTGCGATGCTTTGATTGTCTTGTATGGCTCGCCTTCCCATGAATGAGATCCGCTTCTTTTGATGCCATGCGACATGATTCCTAACAGCTGATCTTCCCCGTTGTACGTTTTAATTTCCTGCAAAAGAAGAAAAAAAACGTTCATAGGTAAACATACTAATAATAAAATTAATGTCGGCATGAATTGTCAAAATAAACAAAAATAGCTTATTTATAGGCTTAGCTATAAAAAAAATGTTTCAGCTAATAAAATTGAAAAATTCTTCACTGACGCTATCTAAAAAAAAAATAATAAATAAAATAAATATTTAAAAAAATAAATAATTGAAATTTATCAAAAATTCACCTGTCCCTTTTCCATTGATTTCAACCGCTCTTTAGCCTTTGAGTCTCGATCGCTTTTCGTCCTGGAAACTCGGTGTTTTTGCACCATCTGCTTTTCCATATCTTCGTTATGCCTGTACATTCATAAATAGATTATTGGCCAGGAAGTTTCGTTTTTGATTAGAAATTAAATTGCTTCTCGCTCGATTAATTTACCTGGATAAAAGTTGTTCTGTTAGAGCAGGCGGTTTGTAACCTTCGGTGTTGTTACTTCTGCCGGTGTTGTTGGAATTGTTGGACGTATCATTGGACGTAGTTTCGCCTGAATTTCCAGTGCTTTCCGTGCTCTGTCCAGAACTGTCTCCGGAAGCGCCACTATGAACATGTAATGAATAATATTGAACGTTCATTAGAGGACAAAGAGACAATTTGGGTGTTGTTATTAATCACCCCCTCGGTTCTAGTTGCCCACAAATAGATATGGAGGACTGGAAATTCGTAGGATGTTGATTCTTATTTTGGTTTCAAGAATCAATTAATAATTTTCCGACATTTCCACAAAGATGCTTTTTGAAAAACTACTTGACAGGACTCATATTTTTCCATTTGGGAAACAGGAATCTATTCTCGATTTGATGAAATGTGCTAAGCCCTCGGGCGTTTTGAGCAAAATCTCAACAGGTAAAATTTTGCAACTACGCAATGACTGCAATTTTCACCCTCAGTAAAAAGTACTGTCTTTCGACGCAAGGTGGTTCGATCGACTCACCTTTTCGACCTGGAGCTCGAGTTGGGTGAAGTTTTCTCATCTTCGCCGCTGCTTCCGGTTTTGTTGTCATTGCCAGAACCGGACGACTCATCAGAGACGGTCGTTTTCGGTTTGCTTTCGAAAAATCTACAATCATAAAATCGAAAAGTCGGAGACCAAGAGAAACACAGGCGGAAAGTTATTTATTTTTCGAGCCTCGCATAAAATTCAGGTGAACCTGATAGGCTCGAAAAATAAAACAGGCAAACTGTCTCTGCAAGAGCTATTGGCAAGAAAGGAGATGAAAAAATACCGGTATTTTTCTCCATCCTGGAAAGACAGTACTTATTGAGAGGAAATATTTTCGCAACTCAAATCAAAATAGTTTGGGGTATTTGTTTCGAAATTTCCATCCGAATCGGCCAAGCAATCGTACAATTTTGGTTTTCAAATCGGAAATAAGTTTGGAAAAAGAAATTCACAACTCGATTTGTCCTCGGATTTTCGTCATCAGCTATTTTTCCAAGAACTCAGCCCTAATTTCGACTCACCTATGGATATTCTCATTATAATTGAGCTGATTGTAGCTAGGCGGCGTCTCCAACATTGATTTACTGTCGTAATAGTCGTGATGTGGGGAAATCTCTCCCAACATAACCGAATCTCGTTCCTGTGGAAAACAATGACCGATATTTGAATAATGATAATCATAAAGAGAGCACGATTGCGCAAATTAATTCACTCGAACACAAAATCTACTGGACGATTTGATGGTTATGGTCAGCGACGATCAACTATTAGCTAAAAACGTTAGCCCTTGTTTATCTTCAGAGCTATTTTTTCCCTTTCTTGAAGTCGAGTTAATTCAATGTTCAAGCTAACAAAACTGATCGAACTAGTACTTACGGAAAAGCTCTGCTCTTCTGTGGGCACAACAACCTTCAGATCTGGCGGTTTGGTAATTTCATCCAACAGATTTTCCATAAAAGCGGCCAAATCTTGACATCTCTTGGACACTTGCTGTTTCGCCGTTTCCGTGCTCCGCACTACCGTCTAAAACCAGTCGTTGTATTTCAGAACACTTATCAAATCTCGAACGCGGCGTTCAAGTAGTATAGTTTTCTAATGCCCATACCTCGTTCAACAAGCATTTGATTTCTTCTTGGACGATTTTCGTCTCTTTCAATACTTCCTCCGAGATGTTAACCGGCTTTGGATTATTGTACGGTGTTGTCACGTCTGGATTGGCCGGGCCCTGGAAAATGGTAAGATGTCAAATATTACTCGTGCCTATAGGGGTTCAAACTTTATGAGTGCGACAATTATCTCTCTTACTCTGAGCACTGAATGTTGTCCTATGATGAATTCTAATTTCCTCGTCCAGGGGTTGATGAACGAGCTGAGTTCCGTTTCAACGAGAGCGTATCCACCGTTTTGACAGAGGAATCTGTACGGCTTTGATCTAAATGGATGGCCTTGCTCTTTTATCACTGCGGGAAAAATTCGAAATTTTATTAATATAATGATTTGCGAATTGACAATGACACTCCTCTAATAATTCTCTAAAAATTTTGGTTCCTCTAAAAAATGTTTGTTGAATATTTTCAAGTGTCAGAAATTAGAAAGCTCAGGAAAATATGCTGCAAAACGTCAAGAGTAAAGAAAATAGAAGAACAGATCATTATTTTCCCCCAATACATGAAAAAAGGAGATTTTGAGCATCGACGATAATGCTGTACAGGACACAAGCAAAAACAGGACACCGAATTACCTGCTTCGTAGACTTCCTTAAGGAAATGCAAGTCCTCTGGGTGGTAGAAGTCGAAAACCGAGTGGAGGAGCATGTCTTGCGGAAGGTAACCAAAATACGGAGTCACTTCAGGGTCCACATGGACGAGCTGACAAGTCACCGAATGGCGTGTCATGAATTTCGGTGACATTCGGGTTTCATCCGAGTCTGCAACACAGAAATCAATAGTTCCAATAGAGTCGAGATAAAAAAAGTTTCACCATCAAACAGATGCTTGACGATAATATCGCCTGAATGCAAATGGAAAATATTTCCTTTCGCTCGCAGAATAATTAGACTCACATTTGTAGGCTGAGTGGACTGGCGTTGCTGTTATGATGAGGCATTCTTTCAATGGATTATCATTGACAGGCGGTAGCTCTTTAAACTGGAGCGTGATTTGGCAGGGCAAATAATTTACCGGCTGTTCGGACACTTGGAAGCCATTTTTCAAGCCACGATATTTGCGTAAGCTGCAGAAATATAAATTTCTCTGCCCGTTGATCATGTTGTTCCCTGAAATGAATATTGCAATGTACTCAACTGAATCAATTGTGCTCTTCGTCAGGCATCCCCAAGGATGCTGCAACGCTCAAAAGGTTTCACCACACAATAACACGAACAGTACGACGACAGAACAATCACACACATTTGTTCCCGCTTTGCCTTCAAGGTCGTCCAATTTATCGATGCATTCATACGGACTTCATAATTGGATAGCACGATCGGCGTTACCTGGATGGAGCTCTGCAATTGATTGTATGATGAAAGAGGCAAACGAAGCTCTGTGCTTGGTGTGAACAAAATCGATCAATGATCTTCCTATCCACATATCTTTCGGATAACCAAGTGCCTGAGTCAATCCGGATGTGTAAATGACGACTCCGTCTAACATCGATACAGCTATCCGTAGCTCGCCCTGCGCACAATTTCAAAACAGAATAAAATTGATTCGAAATAGTCAGCGTGGGAATTGTTTCGAAAAAACTGTCATGAGTGGAGCGAAAATGATAAAAATTATTTTATGGCGTTTACGTCAATTAAATCAAAATTCCTGATGCGGTTAAAACCTAATTTTTTGATTTTCGACCTTGATTTTTCTCGAGGAAGGTTTATGTAAAATTTTGATTTTCTCGAAAAATTCTCACTAGGCGAAAAGATTTTATGAGAGCATTTTTTTCATGGGTAAATTATTTAAACGAAAAAGTACAAGAATTTTATCGTTGATCGATTTTTGCAGGAGCTAGAGCGGCCCGAAGAGAAAGTCAAAAAACCTTCTAAAAAATTTTTCTCAATTTGCATTACAGAAACTATTTTTTTTTTTTTAATTCGCGAACGCGGCGAAAAATTTTTAAAGTTAAAACTCCAAAAGTATGAAATTCGAAATTTTTTATTAATTGTTAGAATTTGATTCTTTTCACTTCAAATTCGAATTCTACGTCTAATTTTCTATAAGAATGAGTAATAAAACAATATTGAACAGTACTGTTAGTATTTGCAACGGATTTTTCAAGTTGAAAAACATAACAACGTGTAGTACTAAAAATGTAAAAAAACCGATAGTTGTCGTCATATTTCCGTCGTTTTGACGTCTAATTCGGATTCAGCGTTAAATTTCCTATAAGAATAGCTTTCAAAATCGCTCAAAAACATAAAGGTAATTTTTCACTCTTACCGCTTGAAATTTCGGCCGGTGAAAAACTCGATTTACGGAAAATAATTTCTGTGGCGCTGTTTAAATTTTTTTAACCAAATTTTTTGCAATGTACGTGTGTAAGGTGTTCAAATGAAGACTTCTGCATAATAAAACAATTGATTCAAATGAATTTTGACCCCGAAAATCACGGTTAAAGTCCAATTTTCGAGCTTTCAAAAACTGATTTTTTTGGACCACTTGCAGATTTTTCCGCGAATTGAAAAAAATCACAAAAATACTTCTTGGTAAGATACAACTTTCCTAAAAATTTCAGATTTTTATCTGTATTGAGAGAGGAGTAAAAAATCGTTAACTGATCGGTTCGTAAAAATCGCAGGGGTACCCCTTGGATTTTTCGTGAAAAATTTTTTTTAATCGATTTTGCTCAAATTCAGCATAATGATAGTTGATTATGTGTATATCAATAATATATAGTTCATTCTTTGTTTCTTTTGCACTAAATAGATGAAAAGAACGTTTAAAGTGGAAGAATGTGATGTTTTCGTGTATATCCCACTAATAATGCGAATAACGCACAAACGGTTGAAAAATGGATAGGTACATTACATTGAGAAAATGTGGACAGTTAAATTACCTATATTTTGGTATATTCAAACATCTGAATTGACGAATTTTCGTTAAATTTATCCACTGTACAAGTTACAAATCTGGAAAATAATCGGACGTACAAACAATCGGGTCGTTTATTATCGAAAAAATGCGAACCTCGTGCAAGACATCTGGTTTGAGAGAGGCAATTTGCTCCGACGTGATTTCAAAAGGCGTTTTCTCGCCCTGCGGCATGTGTTTCGAACTGGCTCCTTCTACCACCCCATCTTTTACACTGCTTTCTGAATCATCTGTAAAACATTTCTAGAGTGAAAAAGCTCTGGGCAGAGCCTTGCAAATATGTTGGTTTTCAATTGGCTGCGTCAATGTTTGGCTTTTTTTAAAACTTGATTTCCACGAATTTATTCGTTGCAGTGATAATGACAGATCGATTGTGGGATTCATGGGAAATCAGATTGATCCTGGAAGAGTTTTCTCTTTCTCCTGTTTCTCGAGTTTGCTTCAGGGTGAAACCTGTAAATTTGGTTCACCATCAAAATAAATATATATTTTAGGGCCGAATTGGCTTTGTTGACAGCGCTGACTGGAAAACCTTTCAAGAGGTATCGCGGATTGCTCAATTTTTATAAAGTTAAAGGGTACCACCAATATTAACTATTTGAAATTTGGGAAAAAAACGAACAGTCACTTGGAAGATAATGAACAAGGGATATAACTATCATGCTTCATTTTATTTTTCCTCCTTGGCCAACTAGATTTAATGCCAATGGGAAATCAATTTGACACGACTCTGATTATCCCTGCAACCTTCCCATATAAAATAAAATATACATCGATTCAAGAACAACTAAACCTCTAATTCACTGCCAGGCTCTGTAAATCGCTGAAAACGATCACAACGCAATAATAAATACATGGTACAGAAACGGATGTATTTCTGACAAAAAATAATTCACGAAGAGATTAATAATTGAAATAATATAAGAAGAAAACAGACAGCAAAATATTACCCAGATAGGCAGTGTCATTTTCTGTTCGGATTGAAATACCTGAATTGTTTTCCGGATATTTCATTTTCCGCAAGTTGTGAAGCGTTTGAGAGAGCGCCACCACCTGAAGAGCATTCTCTTCGACGTCCCCTGTCTCCATATGCTTAACAAAAATTCATATTATTACGTTGTAACAATATGAAATCAAGCATTGCATTTCATCGAGCCGTCGTCGCTGGGTGAATTGCCACAAAAAAATGTTTCAAGTGAAGAAAAGAAAAAAAAATGGCAAAAGCAATGGAATGAAGTAGAATTTGCCTTGACACACGAATGGCGAATCTTACCTTGACATGGAAGATGTATTAGGTAATAAAGGATTAGAGGTGGACAGACTATGAAGTAGTGCAAATAGAGTTAAAATTCGATCACGCCGAACAAGATAGAATGAGAAATCTTTTATTTCCTGCGCCAAGTCTAACGAGAGGGAACTTGATAATTTTTTTTCTTGAGGGATTCTTTTGTCTGATTTTCTGGCCAGTAAAATCATGGAGAAAAAATTGAGGGACATACGATCAATAAATGGCTCTAACTGGTTGAAGTGTATGGGTAGTGTTGAGTTCCTATTTTCACTGGACTAGATATTATCTGACCAACAGTAAACCTCTAAGAAAATTAGAGGGGAAATGAGATGATGATTAATTTGGCAACCATTTCTCCACGGTTCTATTTAATGCCCTAGATCTTCCGCATAGTTATCTGTTGTGGTTACAGGTACCTGATGGACCTAAGTAGCCATTATGATGCCTGAACGGACGAAAAAACCTTGGTTATTAAAGAGACCAATGGAGAAAGAGTCACCATATTTATCTCTCCCTCATCCCAATAACCACTTTGATATACAGACCCAACTGGATTGAAAATTCATTCCATCTAGTGTACTCTTTAACCTCCTGACACAATTTCAGACATATATTTCAATTATTGCAATATACAAAAAAAAAGTGATATCGTTGATTTTTATTTCGATCGCAATACTTTCAAGGCGGTCGATGAAAATGAATTTGCGCATGAGAAACAAACGAATACATTATGTGAAAATTATTCTCTACCGAAACACAGTCAAATCGTTGCTTGTTTCAACTCCGGCCGTCCAGTATCGTCTGATCTTCTTTCCTGCGAAGTCCGTTTCCACGCTGAAACGGCAACTTGGCTGATGATTTGTCCTGGAAGCTCTCTCGTTCAGTTCGTCATAATAATGAAATTATTTTTTATCTTTGGCCGCGAGCGTAAAACGATTTTCCGAGTTAAAATTGAAGGCAATTTCTTTCAATAACTGAAATTTTTCAATTTCGTATTTTTTTTTAAATTTAGTTAATTATTTATTTTTGTTTACCTGTTTTTTTCCGGCCGTTTGAAAACTCTATAATTTTTTTCCCCAATTCGAAAATTTCCCTTAAATTATTTCCACTCGTAATAATAAATGTCGACAATTTCATTTACCTGGGGTTTATTCGGTTTGGCGGCGATGGCCAAACCGCCGTTCGAGTTGAATTGAGCTTCATCGTCGGGAATTTGAACTTGTGCTGAAGATGCTGTGCCCGAATTTCGCTCACGGCTCCGATTCTTCTTTTTCTTGCTCTTCTTATCGCTCTCTTTTTTCTTCTCTTTGCGCTCTTTGCTTTCTTTTTGGCCTCCCTCGCTGAAATTAGAACAGGAGGTGAATAAGATTGGCAATCTGGGTAAATGCGCCAAATCGAAGTTCCTGTTTTTCAAAAGCAGGCGAACCCCAATGTTGAGTAGAATAAATTAAAAAATTGAAAACTTTAAAGGAAACGTACATTGGAGATGCAAGAACGCCAAAAGTGGAACTCCCGCTTCCGGAGCTCCCAGCGCTGTTTCGCCCGCTGCATTTAGAACTCCCGCTGGAGAAAAAAAAAACGACATTGTAATAAATTGCCAAACGAGTGTAGAATATTTTATTTTTACTGAAGAAAAAAATTACCTGCTCTGAGTTTGGGAATTGCTGCAGCTGTTGCTGTAACCGGAATCGGTGACATCTTTGTTGTTTTCCGTCTCTTCGACGTCCGACCTGAAAGCAAAGATGAATACAATCAAGCCTAATTTTTTTTAACCTCATGTTGAATATCAATTATTTTCATTTCAAGTACACACGCGATCCTTATATTCATCTATATTTATTCATACGAGGTTTCATCGCTTTATTTCTCAAACTTCAGTAAATTTGAGAAACTGGTGTGATTATTAATCCGTTTCGCCTAAAGAATTCGAGATAATCCACCAGTTCCGTCAATGGTAATTCAAAAGCAACAATCAGCGTGGCAGTACGAGTGACGTATTCACGTGGCTTTGCAATGTGACCACATCCTTACGAGTCTGACATAATCTCTGAACCCGCCGTAAGGATTCTCCCGACGCCCTTCGCATATCCAACTATTACGACGCGAATGACGCGAAAAATGACCAAAAGCGCCCTAAAACCACTTAGCTATCACATCACGTGTATTCACTTGACCTACGTGATGTACTTCTAATTTTTTTTCTTCACAATTCGTCAAAATTTGTTGACGCTAGATAACCAACAATAATATTGTTGTCACATATTTGACAAAGAATCGAAGCCGCTATTCGTGAATTCGTGCAAAACTATTAAAATCAACAGCTCGCAGGTTTTTAATATTTCTTCATTTCTACTACTGCTGAGTTTTTACAAATAAAATAACGGAAAATTTCCATTCACTGAGGTCAACCTGCGAACGTAAACAGTTCGCGGTATTTATCCGATATTCTTGCCGAGTGGCTCATCACGTTACTGGCCTCATGCCTGGATTGAAAGCCGAACCGGCTTCACGCCGAACTTCACAATGACGTCTGTTTCGCATGAAAAGGCACTTCTGGCAGAAACGTGATAATGAAAAGCGACTGATGGGATTATTCAAAAGAAAAACTAGAATTTTTCGTATCGCAGAAGTGCTTCTAATTAATAAAATACAGATACGGTTAGTTGAAAAAAAGAAAAGTATAATAGAAAATTAAAACGTACGAGAAATATAAGAAACGTACAATTTAACAAAGTCTCCAAAACTCAAAAGTTTATGTTTTCAAAGACCACTGAATATATTAAAACTCTCCATGTCATTATTTTAAACATTATTTCGATACCTACCAAAGCTGATTAGTAAAATTATTGAAGCATTTAATTCTTCGATTAATTATTAATAAATAATTAATAAATGCTACTACCAAGTGATAGTTGGTATCCCCCCCCCCAAATAATTCACTTTTTCCGTAGAGATTTTTCGTTCGCATTTTCAATCGAAAGAGCAATCATTCGCGAGGTTCTAGGAGCTTAGGCTCATCACGTTACAGAACACATGAACCGGTGGCAACTCCGGTCTACGAAACCTCACAAAAAACCATGAATGGTCCTTTGTTATTAAAAAATAACGAATACTATACTGCTGTATAATTTTCACATTTTTTTCGAAAGGGCCGACTAACGAAAAAGTCGATAAATTGGAGCAACATGGAACAGGCCAGGTTCAAAATAATTTTGCGTTTCTAGTATTGCGAACAGAACTTTGGAAACCTAGGGCAGAATAAATTCGCTAATCTTATTCCAAGTTCTTGTCAATAATGAAATAAATTATGACGACTCAATATAAGATCATCGTCCGATTATAACTTGATAATTTTCCCTGAATAGATGGCCGACTATTTTTCAACTATAGCGATTGTCTCCATTCGTCGTTATGCAAGGAGCGTTTGAATTTTCTCCCGTTCCCATGTTAACCAGTACGCACATTTACTGAATCTTCTGCGTAGGTGGCATACGTCTCAACGTAGGTAATAAATCCCACGCTTGCATTAAGGCTTAGGTAGCCCACATAATATTCGCTCACATAATTACATACGCTAGGTGGGTGGAAACGGCACGTGCAGATTCAACGTGCAACCGAGAGGAGATGTCATTTTAGCGAATTTAAATCGAAATGGGCGTTAAATAGATTAATTGAACGTACCAGGGTTTAAAAAGGGGAAGAAAAAAGCTGTTAGGTATTTTACTTTGCCTGTTCGTTTAGGAATAAGAAATATATAATTTAAATAATGTTTACTTAATAACTTTAAATAAAATTCAATATTAATTACCTAACTAAAAATCTGTAAAAAAAAAGCTTTTTTATGAAGGGCACTAAGTACATCTGGGATTTTACTATCGACTGATCTACTAAAATATTTTAGTGTTCTAAATAATTTTATTATTTTGTAGTTATTTTTTAAATAAAAAAATGGTAGAAAACACACATTATACAAAAGTAAAATAGTGAATGCTATTTGAAATTTAATTGAAAGATAATTTATCATCGAACAATATGTTAACAATGAAGTAGTTTTAGAAACGTAATGCAATTTTTTACTCATCTACTGCACTTTAGAAAAAAATGTAAACCTTCTGAAATAATTTTAAAAAGAGATTTCAAATTAAAATTATTTTTCAAGTATTTAATACCTCGAAAATACCTCATTTGCACGTTATAAATAAACTGAGTTGTAGTACAATTTATAATATTTTTCTCGAAGGGAATTCGTTCAAAAAATTAAGTTAATCGTGTTGTGATTGGCGATGATTTTACGTCTGAAATTTAACTGGAAGAAAAACTGTAGCTATAAACTGGAGAAATCCCAAATTAGAAGCGAACAGAAACTCGTGCAATTCAAGCACTTCTTGAGGTACTGATAAATTATTTATACTTTCGATCATTCTATTAGGTATGCAACTGACGTAACAAAAAGGCCCACCTAATTTCAAATTTTTAATAAAACGCTAAAAATAGGATAACGTCTCATCTTACTAGATGAATAAACTACCTAGTTTTTTTGTGAAGTAAAAATAATACAAATTGTCGTAAATCGCGTGAGGTGAGGTTTATTTAAAAAATGCAACTCTTCATTTTCCAATTTGATTTTTTTTAATCTGTCAAAAGCTGGATGAAAAGATTCAATTTAAAAAAATTTCGAATTATTTATTTCTACCTCATATTGGTCGGATTTGCGTTGTCTTTTCGGCGCGACGTCTTGGCACATGTGGATCGGCTTCGAAGTCTCTTACGTCCGTTAACCGTGCTTCGCACGGGAGAAATAAATGCCGACGTTGAGAGAACTAAGTCGCACTTGTTAATTAAAATCGTCGACGTCGCGAATTTCGATTTACTCCGCGATGATTTTGCCGATTTACCGGAAATACGTGCAACCGCTGGCCGTGTTGACAAGCTTGAGAGGTGAAGGAAGCTCAGTGTTACGTTCGACACTAGTCCAAACCTATGGAGAGAAAGCCGTCGGGCGACGGGCTAATACGGAGGACCAGGCGCACGAGGACAAGGACAGTAGAAGTCACGCTTGCACACACGTGAGATATCATTTGCCTGGGAACAGCAAGCTAAAGGGCTTTCAACTTCGAAAGTACAAAGCAGGTATGGAAACTACGCGATTGTTATAAGGAACGAAGCCCGAATTATATTTTCGATTAATTAAAATTCGATTTCCGTCAGTTTTCCAACGTTAAATGTTCAGCGATACCTAGCGTTGAAAGTAGGCCAGTATTTTATTGGAATTTTGCTGCAATGCAAACGAGGAGTAGGTATATTTCTCTGGAGAAACAGATTTGAGTTGAGCTTTTTGCGGTCTTCAAATTCTGGTGAAATGATCATCATCAATAGAGTAATTCCTTTTCGTGAAAAGTGAAGGAAGCGACTTATTTTTTTTTTATATTGCATCTTCCTTGTACAACCACTAGGTATTTAAATACGATAATACTCATAATATAAATTGTAAATTGAATGAACAATTTAAAAAAAATTGAATTACCAATTAACTAATTATTAAAATGTGATGACGAAATTCAACTTTATAAATTAAGAATGAGGAAAAACTCTCAAAGGGAAAATTATTAAGCTACAAAAAAGCGAAGTGTACAGGTTTAATTGTTTAAAATTAAGGAATATTGTTATTATAGTTTATTATCTACATGTATTTTTATTTTATACCAACCGGAAAAAACCAACAAAGCTGAGGGATTTAATTATTAACACATTTTTTCTATGGACAAAATATGCAATGTAGACCTTGAGTTATTTGCAAGGGTAAAATAGAATTTCTCCTTCTATGCACTGGCACTGGTTTCCTATCCCTTCGAATCCTATACAGTTGAAATAGAATACTGGCTAAAAATCTCGCGCATCACATAATTGTGACCGAAAAAGATCAGACAGGAAATAAGGTTCCGAAAAGTCTGAAAAGAAAAAAAGGCTTGATGTGGATAAAGCTCCTATAAGTGTCCGCAATATAAAAATAGATATCAGGGTATTATATTTATTTATTGATATTCAGTGGAAGACAAGTTAA
This sequence comes from Tupiocoris notatus, assembly GCA_037159825.1. Classification (NCBI taxonomy): domain Eukaryota; kingdom Metazoa; phylum Arthropoda; class Insecta; order Hemiptera; family Miridae; genus Tupiocoris; species Tupiocoris notatus. The sequence continues at coordinate 478,094 of JASJUZ010000029.1, read as the reverse complement.
ATCGGTCACGACGAGACCTAGATTTTATGCGTCCCTGTAACTGTTTTTTTGCGCTCGTAAGATGGTTTTTTTTCTTGGAAGATGTTGAGACTCGTTATGCGACTCGTTGCGTGGTTTTTGCCCGTTTAGCCGTAATAAAATTGATCAAAGGGAAGAAGATAGGGCAAGGAGGAGAAACTGGGAAACTGTCCGATCCAAACGACGGTTTTCGACGATTATCGACGGCTCCCCAACCTCGATTTTCATTCCCTCGCGATTACATCTGCACAGAAGCTATCCTTCAGCAATAAATAGAAAGACCTTTCGGATAGGGAGGCGGACAGGGCTAAGACCGATTATTTGCGTACAATCATCGAGTACTACGGTGTTTCTATTTTTACCGCAAAATCTATACCTACGAGACGGAAATATTTATTTATAAATTCGAAAAATTGGGTCTCAGGTTAACATTATAGAAGAAAATGTATCGGATACATGATAAAGAAAACGTTGCGGTAGAGATCACAAACACATAGGTTATTTTAGTTATCAAATTTAACGCCTAACAAAGACTAACTTATACCAAAAAATCAAGACGATAAAATGATCTTAGGGATCTGTAGTGGTATCTATGAGGGATAATAGCGAAAAATTTGCCCTCAAGTCGACCAAACTTGATTTTCAACTTATTGTGAGACACCCCATGACAATATCTAACCAATTAACAAACACTATATTACTTCGAAATGCATGATTATTTTTTATTCCAAGGAGGGATGTAATAAATCCCAAATATTGTGTTCAATTTCCACTAGCCATAAATACTAATAAATCGATAAATAACACTAATAGTCGATCAGTTGAAGAAAATTATTTTAAAAAGATGACAATTCTTGTATTTATCGTTAGAAGTTAATTTTTTCTCGATTGTATTATACCGTTATAGCGTCATCGTCAATTGGCTCTCAAAATATTCAATTAATTTTCCGAATAAATATACCTACCAACGACTTTTTCGGACAATAGTTTCACTCCATTCTAGCATTTGGCGATTATTTTACTCAATACTGACAATAAATAGAAAAACAAAATATAATAATAAATAATAATACTACTAAAAATAATACTAATTAATATAAATAATAATACTCATAAATGACACCAATTTTCGCGTAAATTTGATGATAATATTATTATCAGTGGTTTCATAGCCAATAGTGAATATTGGAATATTTTTTGAAAACCAGATAGATGAGGTAGGCATATTAGATTCGATAGATACATTTAAAAACATCGTCATATTATTTATGAAGATAAAATAAAATATAAACGATGGAGATTAAATTACTTTAAGAAATAGATAAATATGTACGTGATTAATAAAAATGTTAATTAATAATTAATTAGAATACATTAATCCGAAATCGACCGCGACTAAAAAAACACGGGCAAGATATTATTTTGAAAATTTATTATCTGAAATTAAATGGCACAGACATTTCTCCATTGATTGAATAATATCAGGATGGTAATGACAATAAATAACCTACGGATGATGTCTTTGCCCAATTTTCATTCGTAAGTTTCGATAGAAAATTATGTAAGTACATATTTATGAAAGATTAGACCAGCTTCTAATCGAGGCAGATAACTAGGTCAACGTGTTGACCATTATAAATAGGTCAACGTGTTGACCATTATAAATAGGTCAACGTGTTGACCATTATAAATAGGTCAACGTGTTGACCATTATAAATAGGTCAACGTGTTGACCATTATAAATAGGTCAACATGTTGACTACAATAATTCAAACGTAATAATATACTCACGTGGACAAACGAAGATCAGCGTCGCTTCTTACAACGGAACACGAAGCTTCACTGAAACGAGAAAAGCACAATTTTTCAACTACCTATACAAAAATATGCCAGCTAAAGAATGCTGAGCGAATAAATTAAGCGTAGATACTAATTAACATTGTAAATAAGATATTTCGAAAATGAAATAGAAATTAGCTAAAACTGCTGCATTTTTTTGTACAATTTTAATTATTACGAGAAATATCACTTTTTTTAAAGGAGCTATTATCAATAATTTTGCCTTTTTCAATAATCAACACCTTTTGTTTTTCATAGTTCATAATTTCACGCGTTGATGAATTATTTTCAATTATCTGTCTGACGGGCAGTTAGCACGTTGTATTCTAGAAACCTATGCTTCCAATAATTGTTCCCTTCATTAGATCACGTTGCCGTCCACGAAGTTAAACCCGTTGGCGATTCCGTTTATGTAATGCCAATTGAATTTTCCACCCAATTCAGAGCAATTATATAATTTCCTAAGACTTGAAGGACGATTTATTGATATTGTCTCATTTTGTCGATCGTGTCATTTCTATGCGGTAAAAAAAATTAATCGGTCTTTTGTCAAAAGTTGGCATTACTACCATAGACGCGAATAGCGAAGTACGAATATTTTATTGAAAATCGAGGCCAATTTAATTCTTTATTAGACCCCATCTCATCGACTCTCTAATCGGTTTTTACACAGTAATAAATTCGTTCATACAATTTTAAACAGATATTTATGTATGAAGTGGACTCAAATCTGGCAACGGTTTAACCCAGGCAAGATTAAAAATTACTTCTATCGCAACCGCCACTTAAATCCTATTCCCTCAATACTTTTCCGCGAATCGCCTATGAGAATGGCACGTAGAATTGCTTCAGGAGCTAGGTATATTTTTAAAGATTATTATTTCATTTTCTTTTTTTTAAATTAATTTTGAGTGAGGCTTGAGGACTGAAAATCTAGAAGCTCGATTCTAGGAAAAATCATTTATAGCGCGAAAAATATTTTGTTTATTTATTTACAAGAGCGCGCTTTTTCCCCTACATTGGGCCATCAGATGAAGATTCTTGAGCTTTAGATTAAATTATAATCCCTCGTAATACCCCTCAAATTTTCTGTTGACGACAACCGTTGTAAATTTCAAAATCTATTTAATGGGGCGGCTAACATTTTTTTGCAGGCTTGAAAAAATAAAACACCCGTCAAAATGTCCACTTTCCGTCTGCCTCAACGGTTGAGAAAAAAATTTAAAAACAAATTGCTGTTGAAATAGAAAAAAATCTTTCATTTCTCGATGAAATGCCGGTTTTTTCTATGGGATTTCTTTTTCAATACACGCGCATATTCTTTCGAATCGAACCAGCTCCGCCACATAGTATACAACCTAAAAAGAATATAATATATTGGGATCTTAAACTCCATTGAGGTACCCGTATTTCGTTGATAATATAATCTTTATAAATCCCTAAGGGCGATTCAATTTTCAAAACTATAACCAGTCAATCTACCCAACAAGTTCGCCCTATGTATCACCGGTCATTAGGTCACGCTGCCAGCGTTGAGAGACTTACCGGTGAACCTCCATCCTGCTCATTGTTCCAGTGCACAATAAAAGATCCATCTGCAAGGCTAAAAGGCTAAGCCACCCACTCTCGGATTTACAAAAACAGGAGGATCCCTCTGAAGGGGCGGTAAGGAGGTGGCATCCTTCCCCTTCTAAAGTAAACTACCCTCATCTTCGTACAGCATCTTACCTTTATTTGCATCCAGAGCTAGGCTACGTTGAATAGATTGAACGGCTATTTAAAACTCAGCAACTCATAGTATAATTCCTAAATAGCCTTTCCCTTCAACAGGGTATTAATCGTATAAGTAAAAAAATTATCAACTTCTAGTAGTAAGCAGCACAAATGCATTATTTTTCAACATAATAAATTGATAAACAAATAATGCTTCTAAGTCTTCTATAGTGATTTTAGTTTTGGAACATAATAAATTGATAAAAAAATATTGCTTCTAAGTCTTCTATAAACATTTTAGAAAAAATCTGGTTTCAACACTAAAAAAATTATCAATTGACGTTTTTCAAAAATAAATCAATTCCTACCCAATTCATTTGAAAATAATAATAACAATAACAATTAATAAAATGAAATAAATTACATTTGTACTAAGCTATATTTATTTAATATATATAATAGAACTATATTATTAAAATTCAATTTGTACTTAGCTGTCTTCTAATTAAACAAACCTAGGCAGATTCCATTTTTCGAATTATTCACAAAAAACACGAAGCGGCGTTTATTAATTTTTTTCATCCCTTATTATTAATTAAGGAAGAATATCGGACGAAAGGCGTGTTGGTTCTCCAATCTTGAACGAAATTGAAATCTAAGACGTAAGGTTAGAAAAAAAATTATTCTGATCTTGAATTGTAAATTGCATCTGATCGAGTGAGGTCATATTAATACACTTACACTCCTGCAGCTGGAAACTGTTCGAAATCGACCCATAAAAATAACATTTCACAACAGATAGTTTTTTCTTTTCTTTTTTTTTTTCAAATTAGACAATCATTTTGTTAAATTTTTAAAATGTTCAAGACGTGAATTTTTGTTTCAGAGTGAAAAAAATTTATTACTTTGGCCGAAAATGTAACACCACATTTCAGTATATCACACCTAGCTAATAAGTCATTCAGTTGGTACTAAGTCACTTAGAAAATTACTATACATACAAGTTGAGCAAAAGTTGAAAATAAATATGCTTTGCACAGAGCTGGATGAGAAGTGGTTGCTACGAAGGAGCAAATTATATTCGAATATATATATATTCAAGGGGGGAAATAGAAAACAAAAATGTATGTGAAAGTAAAAAATAAAAATAAAATTAATTTTTCTTATTTTTTCAATTTCGGTATGATCAAGCAGACTTTCTTCTTGAACACTCTAGACTTGGCGAAACAGCATACTTCCACATGTATACTAATAATCTAATTGCCAAATTAAAAAAAAAAATCAGGGGAAACGTGTGAGCTTTTACTATTATCGGTCAGCTATTAGTGTCCTCTACTTGCCAATCCAGTTTGTATTTAGACTGACACAATTTATTCGGCACTCGCAGTTTGTATAACCGTTAAACCTAAATATAAACCAAGCTTCCAGAAATGGATAAAAAATAAGAGGGTAAAATCGAACAAGGCTATGTCCGAGCGTGGTAGTGGCGGGCGCCGTAAAACGCCGATATTCCAAGAGCAAGAAAGTGCTTTACTTACAGAAATAACTTCTTTTGTCAGAAGCAGGCAATCTTGGCCTGCCCTCCAAGACCAAAATTCGCGGTCCGTTTGAAGGGTCTTACATAAATGAACCTCGTTTCTTATTCTGTTCGCTGCTCTGAAAAGAAATTAAAGCCGATAAGAAGATTCCGGTGATTTGAATCACCTCTGCACAGATGAAAGAGGTTCATCATTTTAATGTTAATTTCAAGATCCTCAACCGTAATCACAAATTGATAAATAATCGATTATGTATAAGTTGAAAAAAATTACTCGGCGTAGCAGATTTTTTTGGGAACAGTGTTTGCCAAACATAATGTGGAACATGTCAGCAAATAACCTCCCCTATTGGGGAATCTATTGATTGATAAGGTTCATTAGCTTAATTTTTTATGAGTAACGGCGAAAACAATAACGTTTTTAGATATTTAACAAAACAAAAATTAGCCCCATTTGCCTATTTTACATGAATAGAATCCAGGAAAAATTGGTAATCAAACACAAAACGGTTCACGTGTCAATGATTTTTATTCTCATCAATTTCATTTACATGAGATAACCTTCATTCAAATTAACATTTTTTTTTTTCAATTTTTAAACGCGGATTTTTACACGCAATTTTTTCCGCGCCAGTCGGGGGAGCTTTTTTGTTTCAATTTTTTTCTTTTCAAACTTGCGATCAATAACAGACGAAAATTCGCCAATATAAGTAGAATAATATTACAATATTCCGTTATAATATATATTACATAATATTTATAAACTGTATAATGCATATTTCATTGTTATAATAATCGTAATAATTATTTCTTGCGCTGCGGAAGCCAGAGATCCTATTTATCCTAAATGAAGGAACAAAATTAAGTAGTGGCAAAGGAAAAATAAGTCACATAAATACTGAAGAAAAAAGAGCAGGTGACTGAATTTTAAGGTCGTCAAACCTTGCAGCACCTGAAACGACCATAATATCGCGGCAATTTCTCCTCGGCCATAGTCCACGCCAAAGCCCAGCTTTGGATTCACTCATTGTGAGATTTTCCGGCTAATGAGAAAAGCATTTGAAATTGAAGATTTTCGCCAGTGGCCAATTTTGGCCAACTAACTCCTAAAACCTGCGAAAAATCAAAGTGTGCAATTTTTCTTTTAGAAACATAATTTCGGAAGAATTTAAAATCTATTCGGTTCACATATCCAGTGAGGAATTCGTGCGACGAATAACATTATATTAAGTTGGAAGCGAAGAAATTTGTAAGCAAGTAGAATAATAAATTCGTTTGATAAATTAAACGTGTAGCAAACTGACTATCGATCGCAAAACCGGAACGCACCGGGAAATTTGTACAAACGAGAGCGTTCGAATTGTTTCCTACACAAAAGAAAACGAAATAAATTTTGATCATAACGCTTAAAATAAATTACGACTAACGGATTTCTACAATGACCGTCTGGCTTCCTGAATCTAATAAAAACGCAACTAACAAAAGTAGGACGACCTTAAAAATAAAACAGAGCAGGTGAACAATTTGCTCAAATCAAAAGCATTTCAAAATCGAGGATGATTTTCCCTAGGTTCAACAACTTTTATTCTCCGCTACAAGTAGAAATAATTGACGAGGGTTAATACAATTATTTTTTCGTTATTACGTTTATAGTGTTTTTTTTGTAAAGATTTTTTATTTTGTAATTCATTTTTACGATTATAATACTTAACTCTGAGAATCCGGGAGACCGGTGGGAAGAGTAACTTCATACAAATCGAATACCTTCGAAACTTTCTTTTGAAAATAAAACCGGTCGAACATTCAAACGGTAGAAAAATGTAACAGGTTTTTGTTTTAAACTTTCAGTTTAGCCGATGGGCGAGACGAATTTAACAGTTGGTCCGATTCTTCGAGCGAAAATGGACATTATCCATGGCTGAAAGTTCGCACCGCACGGAGGCGGGTAACGCTCAAATATATTTCAGACACAGAGAGGCAAATCTTGGATAAATAATGAGGCCTTATTACGTTGTATATTGACTGGTTAAAAACAGCGCTCAGTGATTCAAAAACATTTGTTATTTTAATAGAGTTTCCAAGTTAACAGTTTCCGAGTCTGCTCAATTGTTTAACATTTTACCCAATTTTCTTTTCTCTTCAATTTCTATTGTTAGCTGCTGTTGATCTGTAAATGATTGAAATCGGTCGAAGCTCTTTTTCACCGGTGGTAAGGTTATGATAGCACTTTACGCAATAGAACATAGGCTTCGCTTAACAAGGAAGTAGACATTGGTAAAAAGTTACGTAATAAGACCTCAGGGTGGCCACTGAATAAATCACAATACTTTTCGCGTTTCTTATTAACGAGCCCATCTTATAATTCTTCCAAGGAGGAACTTGATTTATCGATAATTCCAAAAATAGTAAAATAAAAGCAAATTAACGCAAGTTATTCAGGGCTACCACCGCAAAGACATCGTCTTCCATCGTAATAATTTTTAACGTAGAGAATCACGTACAAATTCGTAAATAATTGTCCTCCTTCGGGTTTTGAGCGTATTTTGAGCGATTTCTTTTTTTTTTTAATAGGCCCCAACCAAATAAAGAGCGATATCGCACGACAGTAGAATACGTTGAATCAAAACGTGAGAAAACATTTTTAAAAAACCGTTGGCACAAGGTGGCAAAAATGGTTGAGCGATTATATGGGAACGATTTTCACCGATGGAGAAAAATCATAAAACATCAATATAGTTCAAATTAATCTACAGACGGTGAAACAGATACTTTCCCGCTCGGTTTTCTTTAAAAAAAATTCTTCATAATCAATGAAAATTAACAGATTCTACACAATTCGGTTCATTGAACTGTTCTAATTTGATTAAAAACCACTTGTCGCTGAAAAAACCTGCTTCCTTGGTCCTTATCGAGTGTTTCCATTGGTCTATAAGTTTTCCTTTGGAATTCCGTACAATCAGAGGAGGCAGCAACAGAGATGACAGATTTTGGCACAGACATTTTTTGAAAATTGTTAAAATATTCGACAGATCTGCTCAACGTGAACCACACATGTCTTTACAGCCCACGGCACAAAATGATGCGAGAAAAATTCGGGACTTATACACTGAGAACGATGTATTAATTATTAAGCAAAAACATCCAATTTTGCCAATTCGTCCGTTTCAGTGTGACGAAATTAAGAATCAAGGACAACCAGAGCACTGCGAATTTCCTACTCGGCTATCGGCCGTTGATTAATTAAGTGCAAAGAAACGCTCAACTTGGCGAAGAAAACGCTCCAAAAAGTTTTCTAAAAAGGAGTAGAAATTCCATCGAAAGAAACACATCAAGAAGACATTTAGCAGTAGTGGAAAATTTTTTAAAAAATTTGTATTTACACCAAAAGACGAACTTCGGCAGTGGTACGTGGAAAAGGGCGGCAAAACTTTATGCGAATGAGGTAATCATTTTATCACCTACAAACTGCTTCTAAAATGTGTCGACTAATAATCACAATTGGTTTTCATATTAAGAAAATCGTTCGATTTCGAAGGCGAGCGCCATTTGCGATGTTACAATCAATTATTTGATTGGGATGATAACGATTTGATTCATTTCTAAGTGAGCGGCTAGGCGAATCGTATTTTAAAATTTACCAACCTCATATTACGACCTTGTTTGACTGTATTCCATACGACTAAATTTATATTATGTGCAATGGTGACGCTACTTTTCGCCTCTGCATATTATACGGTAAGAATTATCAAATATCCATCACTCTCAGATGCAGAACTTCGATTAGATTTTGGTATCACCCAGTAAAAATTCATAGGGCTAGAAATAGATCAGGAGAACAGGACCTCGAAAAAGTTCGGTTCTCAATTTTGTACTGATTTTCCCGAATAAAATACGAACATTTAAGTAGCAGAAGCTACGATTCGATCCTGTTCCCTCGTTATATTAAAAATTGTCAAACGGTTGAAAACACGCGAGCTAGATTAATTGAAAATATTGTTATCGCTGGAGATGTCAACACCTCAAGAACGCTGCTGAGAAAAGTAGTGCAACCATTTCACCCATTGTTTCTAAACCGTTAATTTCCTAGTTGTCCTTTCAAATTCAAAGAATATCCGTTTCGTAAATTTTGGTTGACGTGGGCTGTAAAGACGGCGGATTCGCTGTGGAACCGGTGGCAGAAGCGACTGTCGACAATTGCGACAAGGAACCGGTCGGTGCTAGAGCGAGGCCCATTTTGCCGAGCAAATTACTTTCAGAGCCGGTTTTCTTCAGCTGCAGCAAATCCGGAGGCGGAGCAGGCCTGGAAAGACTCTGAAGCCTCGTGTATTGTTCTTGCAGAGCCCGCTGTTTCCTCAGCAATTCCTGATGTTTCACTTCGAGCGCCGCTTGCCTTGTAGCCGGATCTTGATTCGAATTGGAGGACGTGGACGAGTTTGTCGACGAAGTCGAACTTTTCGCATCATCGGCCGAACCGGGCGATTTTGAAGATGTTCTCGGCGGCGGAGCAGGAGGCAAACGTCCTCCGCTTGAAGGAGTCGATTCGCAAGGATAGCTGTGCAAACGACGTAATGTACCGCCGGAATTGCTGCCTGAATTTCCGTTAGAATTGCCGGCGTTGTTGGTCGCAGTGTTGCTGCCTCCAAGGCTCTGCAGTTCATCTAGCAAAGCGTCGAGTGGGTTCTCCTGACGAGATGATCCGCACCCACTGGACGCTCCGCCGAACTGCTCCTTCGCACCTTCTCCTCCCCCGGGCTCCTATTAGCAACATCACATAACAATTAACTACTCGTAGTTTGAGAGAAAAAAGTAGCGAAACTACTCAAGTACGCATAGAATTTACCAACGCCAAATCAGCGCATTTTTTTAAAGGAGAAAATGAAATTCAGTCAACATTTATACCAAAAGACTGCCCCAAGATTATTTTGAAATTGATCATAGTCGAATTTCTCCTGATCAAAAACGTGTAATTGTAAATCTTTATAGTCCTTTGGGTTGAAAAATCAATGTTTTTGTCAAACTTTGGGTAGAAAGAAAAACAGTCGCAGTCTTCTAACAATTGAGAATTTTTACTTCGTGCTATCAAATAATTTTTGACCCACGCTCTAGTATCTAGATTTGTATAATTCTGCTACCCGCTTGAAAATTTTGATAACTTCGATTTTTCTGACAATAAATTCATCAAAATAAATCACTGGAAGAGAAAATTGAAATAGTGAAAAAATTATTTTTGCTTAAAACCTTGTGAATAATGTCGCCTCTAAAAGCAGAGAATTTCTAAATGAAGTTTGGTTGTAAAGAAATACCACGCTTATTTAATCGTAAATGGTGCGGCCAATGAGAAACATATTGATATTAATTTAAGCGCGTAAATACGTACTTGTGAATCCACCTGCCATATTTTTCATTGGCCCCAACTAAATCCCAAATCTCATAACTATCAACTGAATAGCTTCACATTTATTTCAAAATATTTCATTCTATGAACACAAATTTGTCCTCATGGTCCGGATTCAGGTTCGCATTATTATCAACTAGGCCCAAATATTCATCAGGCGTTTGATGGAATTGATAAATATCAAATGAAGCTAATCCGTCCTTGGGGACAACTTTGGGTTCACGATGAAACATCAGTTGAATATTATGATTCCTGTAGCATTATGAAAACATGAGTAATTAATTTCCCAAGTTTCATCTCGCAAATCATGCAGACAATAAAAAGTTTACAGCGTGAACAAAAATTTGAGCTCAATTCAATCATGTAAATCTAGTCAATAAGCAGATAAAAAATCTTCTCAACGGATAAAAACACATTTACACGCCTTATACCACCCAGTCCTGTAAGGTTTAGGGACAAGGCATTTTATCAATTTGCACAACGTTTAATTACTCTCCCTGGGATATACTGCAAGACACCGAGAAGTTCTTGGAACCAAATATCCTAAATCTGCGAATTGAACGTTGCTTTAAAAAATTTACAAATAATTCCTAGTAACAATTCAATTTTCGCTAGTTCACTGCAAATGCCTCGAAATATTTTTCATCAGCCAATACACAACATGTCTGTTCTAGAAAATTGAGACAAATTTTGTTTCAAAGATAGTTCTCCATAAAATATATTTTTCCTTGGCAAAATAATAAATTCATTAAAAATTAAACCAGAAAATGTAAAAGATGACCAGGAGAAAGAAAATAAAATCGCATCCCGATTGTAAAATATTGACCGCTCGGTAGAGAAAATGTTATATACAAAGAAAAACTGTGCGAACTTTTGCACTGATGATCTCTTGTGAATTGCAGCACATCCTGTGGTCGAACCGAGGCAAAACTAAGGCACAAACGTTGACAGCAACGCTAAAAAATCATGCTATAATCGCAATTGCCCCCATGCAAACTTAATAATACAACTCTATGCAAAACATGAATCACATGGAAAAAATAAAATACCAAAATAATAAAACTCACTAATGTTACGATGCAATGCGTTAAGATGTGCGTTTTTATCGGTTCACAGACGTTTTGTGTTTTAGTGCTTTGGCAGAGAATTCAGAAATCAATTTGCAGGGGCATTGTGGTGTGTTCTTATGTTAGGCTTCGTTCACTCCAACTTCAACCACAAACTAGTAGAGAACAGGCAAGATCATGCAAAGGACAAAAAAACAAACAATAAATTCTGAGAATACAAAAATTCAAAGACACAGAGGAGGTAAAAGGTATTTCAGGACTGTTGAGTGTATGGCATGAGTTTTCGTACGCTGATACTAAACTGAATATAATTTGGAAATAGTAAATGTCATGATGGTAGGAAAAATCCCCTGAACGAGACAAATAACTGTAACATTAGCCTGCCAATGTGAACCTTGAAAATCCCTTGTCGCAAAAACTTCCAAGGTTAAAGGAGCTCAAGATAGATTCTCTCCGCAATATACTACTCATCAAAATACACTATAAAATAACATTGGGCTAAATTAAGGCAATAAACAACAAATAATACCAGAGACCGTGGGTGACATAACTATTATTTCATTTTTTCGATTGCTGGCAATATTGGCCCAATAAAAAAAAATTCCCAATCAGAAAGATATAATCGAGTGGCGATAATTTATGCGATTCCTGCCCCTCCCTAGTTAAATTTAGCATTATCATATGATTAGTATCGGTTCTATGTGAGTGTGCTTGATTCGAAATAGCAAAACCTATTCGAAACGTGGACAAATTATCGAAAAACACATGCTCCATGCAGCGACATATCATCACATGAACGTTGAAAAATCATCGAAGGTGGAAGGGGATAGACAAAGGAGGACGACGGGGTAAACGAAAAAACTTCCGTATCGTTCCAATGTGCCCAACGATGAGTTATAAAAACATGCTGTACAACCAGCTTCAGTATAAAAATTATATTGGTAAAAATAATTAAACAAAAATTGAGCCCTAAAGGAGAACCGACGGCATGAAAATGAAAACAAAAAAATTAACAGCAAACGGGAGTAAATGAAAAAAAAAACTGTCAAATCAAATGTCTGCACTTCGAATAGTCATCTAGTTTCAGCGCAGGTTGAAACACAAAAGAAAGAGGGGAAAAGGACGAAAACACGTACTAGCTTCGTCTCTATGTCCAATTATGGTCCAACCATGACATCATGTCCGTTTTTTTCTTATTTTTTTTTAGATAAATCCAAATTTTCAATAAATAAAATATTGTTTCTTGTTCCATTTTATACAAATAAGAATGTCAAAATCAATTAAACACTCACACTCTTCCCAGAGCTATAGATGCTGAACATCGAATATCTGAACAAATAACAGGAACCAAACACAAAAAACAGACATATAGAGCAGCAGATTTGGAGCGAGAAACTTGTGTGAGGAAGGTGTGAGAGGATTGGGCGAGAATAAGATGTGATGGTTTAATGCTTATTGTAATTTTTTATGCTAGAAAAATGGCGACGGATGGGAATTGTTTGCAATGTTGCCCAAAAATGGGACGGCTGAAAAGCGCTTATCTACGATTCTTTGAGACCATTAACAGCTGGCTGATTTAGAAATCGTGCAGAGCGGATCTACAAGCCTTGGAAAACGGTTCAATAAAACCTGAAAGCCCACAATTTGAGGAAAAACCAGAAATTCACTGGCATTTCTGTATGAAAAATAGCAAAGAGCTGAGACCCGAAAATACTCGCTGGGAGGTGACCCCAAAACCAGGACAAGTTTCATCTCTGATACGCTTCTGTTAGGTGAGATCGTTTTTCATAAGCTCAGAGTCCAAATACTCGGGACTTATTGGTATTGTTGCGGTTGATAGTTGCTCAGAAAATTGACGGAAGCTAAAATTGATGTTAAATACAGTCCGACTACATCTGACTAGTGATGAGGGTGCCGAGTCACAGGCCCACAGCGCTACCTAGGGACGATGTTGAAAGTTTGTCACTAACTGGATAGATCTATTGCTCTCCTTCAGATATAAAACTATTAATTATCACCAGAAATAATAAAACAAATACTCCCGTCTCCAAGAAGAAGAAAAAACCTTAATTATCAGTCCAGTTTGATACAACGATCTGAATCTGACTGAGTGATACGTTTTTTATCCGAAACAAATCTTCATAAATAAATAAAAACGAATTTTCCAGTTGCGAGGGTCGCCAGGTCATTCTCCTCCCCCATCCTATGAAAAGTGAAGATGTAACTACCTAAAAAAGGGGGGAAAAACTTCCATCTCGGGATAAAAAGCCAAAAATTTCACTCAGGATCCATGATCATCACCACTTAGCAACATTACCATCGCTGATCAAATTCAAGAAAAAAAATTAACTTATCAAGAATATTAGCGCCATTTATTCTCTACTCATCACTGCTAATAGCGCTGCGGGCCAACAACGTCTCAAAAATAACTTTTGCCTCAAGATTCTCCTCCAAGAATCATTTACGATAGGGATGGGATATTGAAAACAAAGATAAGAACATCGTTTCCAATAATCAATAACAATATCATATCAATGAAGAAATATTGATATTTCATAATATTGATGGATTGGAGCTTGAACTTTGAAGGTTCTGTTAAGTGTTTTAAGTGTCTATTTATGTCCTATTTTTATCCCTTTTCCAATTTTCCCAACAGTTTCTCTCATAAGAAAAAATATAGCATAAAGCTCCAGTGACCTATAAATAATTTCTGGGGGCATTAATTAATGGTGAATAATTCTATAATTTATTTCATACCAAAAGGATTATAAAGTTGATTTTAAGGACTTTTTTTATAGAACTAAGTTCCTGAATTATTTATTGGTTACCCTTTCAGTAGGTATGCCTAATGCCAAAACTTATTTTTATTTATTTATTTAGCCAAGTCGGTTTAGTATGTTATTCAATATTTTTGGCCGACTCCTCCAAGTCACACTAATTAGCTTTAGGTGATCTAAGAATTGAAAAAACACAATATGATATGAAAACAAATTACCAAAATTCCGATAATATCGGTTTGAAATATCAATATGAAAATATCTGATATTGAAATCAAAATATCAATAACAAGATCCCATCCCTAATTTAAAATATCCATGATAACTTATGGTGTCCCCATTTACCATCATGTCACAGTGATAGTATCGACTGCTGCGACTAATACTCATTTATCAACATCGGAGGGTGAAGATTGATATTTGGATATCAAGAATAAAAGAACGCATTTATTTTGTCAGTCGATTGACGAGCATATAGCTCAACCATTATGCAATAGGTTGAGTCAAATTTAAGCAAACAGTCTCCTAAAATTATTTAGGTCAAGTTTGTTGGTCAACTGATGAACATTAAAATTACCTCATTTAATCAAAACTATATTAGAACTAAAAAAAAAAAGAAGTTTTTTTCTGAAAATATTTCCACCCATCGCCAATTTTCAAACGATACTTTTATCTCTATTCAGAAAATTGAAATAATGAAATAATGATAACAAAGTTAAAAAAAAAAAAAAAATACAGTTACAAACCAAACAAAGGTGGATTTGTGTCTATTTCCAACGCCTACGTCTCATAATTACAAGAACAGAAAAAAAATTTCGATGCCATGAAGATGAATTGCCTGTGTCTGAATCGCATTTTTCTTTCGATGCGATTATTTCTCGCTACAGTTCAAATTCTACAATTTATTACAAGCTGAATGGTTAGTTATATGAAAATTACTGCTAATTCGTAAAAGCTGAAGTACGATGCGACATGACAAATTGTTCAATCTAGAGAATATTTCTATACGAAGGCTTTTTTTTCTTTTTTTGCAGAGGTCCAAAAAAACTGAACATATTATAGCTACCTTATGTTAGGAACACCTTTGTCCTTTTTTAACTCGACGCAACTGAAAAAATTAAAATGCATAAAAGAAAACCATGCAGGTAGGAAATCTTTAGGACATTTCCTCAATGAATTCGAACAATTCCTCATTTCTCACTGAACTTATTATTGTCAAAAAATTGAAAAAAAATTAATAAATGATACTTGCGATTAAAAAATAAAACTTAATTGCTCTCTGTGTAGCTTAAGGTTTCTAGTTCAAAGAAAATAAATAAATCGGATTTATTTGCTGGGTCAACTTTTTTTTTTGTACAATTAGTACTGATATTCGAGGAATCGTATCAGAAATAGAACAGAAATCGCAACACAAATCCTCCTTGATAAAAAAGGACAGTAAATCATTAACAGATAATAAAAGTTTGTAACTGAATATTAAGTGTAAAAAGCGTGTGTGAATATGGCGGTTGTGAAAATATTCATCAATTGGTGGGGGAATTAGGTGAGAAAGGTGATAGTGGCTAAGGTGCGAGACCATTCATGAGGAGTGATGGAATGAGGGTCTCAAACGAGAAACTATGAAACCTATGAAGGGAAAATTCATTCTAACGGTGGAATTGACGATTGCATGGAGAGGGGCGGACGTGTGTATTTCAGTATGTTGATCAGAAACCATTAAAATCTTATTATGACATGTTCAAAAGCCAAAATGCATCGAGACACAAGCAGCTTAGGGTACGAACGCTAGACAGGTCATAGAAACCCAGAAATCCTCAAGGAAGATAATACAAGAACACGTTAACCTGATAATAGTGAAAACATGTCAAAAGATAGCCTTTACAGAGCCTGCCGACCAATCAAATTGCAAAACTTGAATGGAAGGCGGCGAGTAGAAATATCGTTTAATAGCTCTGGGATATAATGACTAAAAAGATCATAGAAAGAAAGAAGGTTTTTTATTTCAAAATCAGGAGTGAAACAAGGATATACTTTCTCACCCTCGCAGTTCTTAGCAAGGTGAAACTGTTGCAGAAAAACAGAGGAAGTCAAAGCCTCAAGAGACAGGAAACAATACTACCGTTCAACTGAGCCTAGAAAAACGTATTGAACATGACTTCCAGCGAAACCGGTTTTTGATTATAATAACGAATTGGTACTTTCTGATCAACATCGGAGTCAACATCCAAGCGGGGAGAAAAATAATAAAAGGGTGATAGAAATGACGTGGACATGCACAACAGAATCCAACGAAAGCATGATCGAAATAAATTATAAAAACAGATGAAGAGAAAGCGCGGGAGTGAAATTGATAACAGCTCTTTTTCATCTTAGCAGTCAATTAGTACGGATAGCAACCAGAGCGATGCTGTAAACGTGAGTGTAAAATATATTAGTTAAAATTTGTTTTTGGTGTCGAAAAAATTATATTAAAAAAAAGGCGAAACTTATCATCGTAAAACTAAGGGTAAGGTTTCACGATGCAATAAAAATAGGTTTTTTCTTGGAATTTGACAGTAAAATAAAACATGATTAATTTGAGTGAAAATTCGAAAGGAAAAAATGAAATTCCCGGTGGAAGTTTGCCAATTTTCGGGATATTGATAATTATAACCGACTTGGAAAAAAAAACTATTTGAGCAGCATTCTCTAACAGTGGGTACATCAAAAGGAACAAACACTGCAGCAGGCCGAGCTAGTCAATCTCCTGAACAATGCCACCTAATTTATCTCAAGGGAATGGAAACTATGTTTTCACACGAGTCCACTATTCAAAACACGTTGAATCCCGTTTGTGATAAAAAATAAATGTACACCAATTTTTGATATATTGGAACTTATACGACACGCATTTTATCAAAAATGTATTCCCTTACTCATCGCAGGATAAACCAAGTACATTTTTGTACCAACCACCAATCGAATCAAACAAAAATGTACTGAATGCAACCATTGATAAAAAGCGATCACATTTTTGAAAATACGAGCACTAATGAGGGTAATATTTTTTTTTAACTGAGCAGAGTTGCTATGAATAATATAACCATTCAATACGAACCTCAAGGCTTGGAATAGGCGTATATTTATTGTGAAGAGAGTTAACTTAGAAGAAAAAATATTACACCAATTTAATCAACAAATAAACGGGAATCAATGCACAAAACTGGCCTACACCATTTGCGGACACGCAACGCAAGGCTGACTATCTATAGGAAGGAAGCCGACTGGTCTAGGCTCAATGGGTAGATAATTATGAATCTACAGCAATAGAAGATAGGAAAATTATCCATTATCAGGAGCGTGCACGTTGGCGGAAAATTGTGTCTGAAAGCGCTTCTGTACATGACTCTCACAATGATTGATTCCATCGCCTATTGCCGCAGATCCAAATGGAGGTGATTTTCAACTATGAAAACTGCAAATTTGAAGTTCTCTTAGAGGGGAAACGAAATTTGAAATATTCTGTTTCGAAGAAAATATATTTTTTCAACATTCTTTCTCTCTATGGTAGAAACCGATAGTCGAAATGCGATTTCTATTATGTACATTTTACAAAAAGAATCTCTGAAAAATTGGTGATGGATGTCGCATGAGGAGGTAAACTTTCAACTATCCCAATGCATGAAAACGAAAATGGACCGACTAAAATCACATGGAAATGTACCACATTATAAACGGGTTATTTACATTTAAAAAGAAGAAAGTTGACGGCAAAGTTTCGAGAACGGAGAATTTCAAACTTCGGGGTAGACGATTAAATCAAAAGTGCAACAAAGGCATAAGCAAAGTTTGGAATCGTGTCGAGTAGAAATATCGAACGCATTGAAATCATGAAAAATGAGCTTGAATGAGGCGTCCCAGGGTGAATAGTGAATAGGATGATAGTTGATAATGGAATGCGGTCATATCAATTTTTTTATGTGAATTGTCTGAAGAAAAATTTAAGTTGTTCCTATACGCGAAGACGGCGGATGATACGTGAAACACCTCTTTCCCATACTGAAAGAATCATTAGCCAAATTCCGAATATTTTTGAGCTGATTTGACAAAAATAAAAGAGTCAACCCATAATAAATTATTGGTGCTCTTAGAACAAAAAAAAAAAAAAAAAAAAAAATTGACTTTGATTGAAGAGGCAAAAAAGAAAATGGAGAGAAAAATCGTCTTTCGAACTAACTGAATAAAGAGCAGTCAGGAAAACTTGCATTAGCCTTCAACAGAGCTACAGTTTTTAGGCCCATAAAAAACCAGAGAGCATCTACAGTACAAAACTGTGCACATATTTTTTCCAATTGAACCGATCTATAATTAAACGTTTAAGCGAACCAAACTACAACTGGAAAACTCAGCATTTCTTCAGCATCTCAACCTAAGAAAGATGTAAGAAAATATCATCCAAAACAAGGACAGATTACAAAGACAATGCGACAGGTTCAATAGACGTTATAATAAAGCTGTTTCCATGGGCATAAAAAATTCTGTTTTCGTACTCAGAAGTGCTTTAATGAGAAAAGAAATAATTCAAAATTGCTCATAGTTCAGCGGAGAATGTGCGAGACAGAAGAATTAGATGTTTGCAGGTCAACATACGAAACGAAAACTTTTTTCGAAGCGAAAGAAAATGCATCCCAACTGCTCTAAGAAATAAACCGGCGGAACGTATTGCATGGCTTTCATTTCAATCGCAATAAACTTGACAATGCCATCAATGGACTGAAAAGGTCAGATGAAAGAGAAGCGGAGAAGGTGAAGCTGAAGGCTGTAATCCTAGTTTGTGATTTTTAGCGACGTCTGTTTCAAAGCAAGTTCTCTAACGGTACTTCCAAAATTATACTGATGAGGCTAAAAGGCTTAGACGTTTAAGCAGGAGACCTGAACAGGAGACTCTTCACACAAACATCATGGTAGCCACTACCTATACAATGAAGCGCACGATACACCAAATTCATCAGCAAATTTTTTGTAACAGACACTTTCAGGTCAATGGATAGGAATCATTGTCAAAATGTCTTTATAGAGAACAGACTTGATTTCCCATCTTGCTAAGTCAATGAGGTCAAGTGTTCGTCAAGAGTAAGAACAAAAGAAGGAAGCGTCAATACAATTTCAAGTTGTAACAATCGAGTGTATCTCAAATTTGTGATCCATGTAAAACCTGAAAAACGAGGTGGGATCGAACCTCAGCCTGAGATGATCGCATGAAGTGGTCAAGTACGCCTTGAATGCATGCATTAAAATGCTCAAGTATGCATCGAAAGGCAGCTCTCGTAAAAAAAAACTTGTTGGCCAACAGGTGAAATTCGACGAAAAACTGGACCTAAGTAGAAGCAGCAGAGAAACTTACAGCGCACGAGAGGACGCTTTCAGCTGTATGCTTACAGGTGATGGTTTTAGGATTGCGAAAACTTTGCTAGAGCTAAGAATAGACCAACGGAAAAATGGGCTTTGTTAGGACCAGGAATCCAGGCTTGTCAAGAGATCACTATGATCACCAGCTAGAACCATCTTCTCGAGGCAATAAACCAACCTCATACTTTCTCAAAATTTCCAACCCTCCACCAACAATCACTCCCATCAATTCCATGCTTGACCATTTTACAAACAGTAGGTAACTCTATCATTTCCAATGAAGTAACTGAAGACATTTCATGGAATCACTGGTATAAGAAAACCTTCACCAGAAAATTTGGGATAGTTGACCGTACTGAGATAATGCTCAAGATCAGAGATTTATCCATCACTAAGAAACGTCCCCTCACAAGAAGAAGCAAAAAAGACATCCCTGCGCACAATATCCTCTCGTTTACTTGATTTAAGCAAGAGAATTCATATCCAAATAAGCGACAGAGACGATGCGAAGAGAAAAGATGATCGGCGACAGTTGAAATGATATTGTGAAAAGATGATCGTGATGAAAAGAAGGATTTTTTTTTTTGAAGAAAAACAAAATTGGAAACATGTAATGCGAGCGATCAATGCTTCAGCTAACAACGAAAATAACGAGAAATATGCACGTTTAAGCTATCCAAAAAAATTCCATCGAGGCAAAAGGAAAAAGAAATGGCAAATAAAAACACAGCTAGAGAATTTTCGCCGAATACACGGAAAAACGAAGAAGAATCAAGAGCACATGTTTTCGGCCTCAAGACTGATCATGAACATGATCCCACGTTTGATTGGAATCTGCAGAACCGCCATTTTATAATGAAAGTCAAAAGGGTAAAGTGGAAAAAATCGTATAGCAGCTGAGGTGTTAAAAAATGTTGAGAAAATTGATAGCATCGATTGATAGCAGGAATGTTAGCGGAATCAGCCTAGGAATATCCTAGGGGAAATTAAAACTCTAGATACTTTCAACGACTAGACGCAAGATCATTAAAAAATATTATCGCAAAAATCAATGAGTCAATCGAATTATGTAGGCATGTTGATAGCAGCTCTTATCAATCAGACCAGACTCATATTATCTATATCTCCTTCCCAGAAGCATTGCTTAGCTTTATATGATCTTGTATAGTGTATTTTTTGTTTTCAACACTGATTCAAGACTGGAACAAGTGAATAAGTCATAACAGGGGAATGAAACATTCAGCTAAATCCAAAAACGGGATGAAATTTTGTTAGGTATGATTTTTGAAATACACTGAAGACTTAGCAGGCAACAGTTAAGATTACACCCTTGCGACTTTGTAGGAATCAGGTTTCACACAATATTTAGCCGTAACTTTTGGGTGAATGAAAATTTATTGACAACCTTAGCTGAAAAAAGTTCTATTTATTAAAACCCACTACAATTAACAATTTTCCCGAATTAAATAAGACAACTGGAACCAAATAAACTTCAAAGAAAATCACTCTTTGGGTATAATAAGATTCAAATTGAGAGCGATTCAATAGGATACATAATTTTTCCACACGATTAAAAACCTATTTGCATCGGGTTCAGCAGATGTCCAACAAACGATAGGAAAAAGCTAAGACCTAAGCAAACCGACCATATCTGACAACACGCAGAACAAAAACAAAATTAACTGTTCACAAGACTCGAATATAATTCTAGAAAAAGAAGACATAAAAACGTAAAATGATCAAAAACCGGTTTCCAAAGGAATCAAATATAAACGGATAAAATAAAAGTTGAAACCTTCTGAATTTTTTTCTCTTTTTTTCTTTCCAAAAAAAGAAAAGTTCATTAACGGAAAAAATGTTTTTGAATATTTTACTCGTGAGAGTTGACTGCATCCCTGAAGTGAGAACTCCATCGCCATCCGAACTGGGGGTGAGAAACGTGAAAGAAAATATTTTCGACGGTTGAAAAGAGTGGGAAATTTTCAACAAAAGAAGAGGTTGAAACGGAGAGAAAACGGAGGAAGTACAGATTTTCAGAAGGGGAAATTCGGGATGAAAGTTTCCCGGGATGGGACGACGTTTTGAAAATATTGTCAAAACTGTAACGCTGAATAACGTCGACTTTATTTTCTTCCATTGATTCCAACTACTTTCCAATGATATTATGAAAAAAGAAATAATAATTTGGGAAAAAAACACGAGTTGGAATTAAGATCACTAGTGAAAATAGTATCAAACAGCTCGTACGTTATTATGACTGTTAAATAGTTGAAGTCATTCAGCGCTAAGACGCGGAGTTTGCTTTTTCTACCCAAAAACAACTAACAGTCGGAATTTGGGTGAGTAACATAAAAATGGATTGCTGACAGTTGAAACCTGTGAGGATTTACCTGAAGGGAAAACTTACCATATACATCGATAATAAAAACGGAACTCGATTCGTTTAAGGAATATACTTAATTAAAATTTAAGATTTATTCGACTCAGTTGACATCACAATTACAGTAGAACGCATCACAAAAAAAAGTATACATATATTTGCATAATGCACGATAGTTTAGAAATTTTTTTTATTCGCCGATAAGGTACTTGGAATTTCACTAATAAATTAGAACTGCCTCATTAGTATATTGACATTTATTTCTGGCTCTTCTAACAACTCACAGTGAAGCGTGGTATTTTTCATGGCATCTGCGATGAGAAGAGAAAAAAAACAACAATCTTTTGAGGGTGTAGAATAAAATACAATGAACTCAAATGGCGAAACGTTGTCATAGTTCGAATTTGAAGGTGAGCAATTAATAGTGAAACCATTTGAATATTTTTTGAAAAATTCCTCCTCTGTGAATTGGAGCCTATACAGCTAAACATGGAATTGACTGCGTTTTTCGAGTACTCATCTCAAATTGTCAATTACTCAATAATAATCCCTCTCATGTAAAAAAATCGAGCTACTATGATGCGTCCCATCTGTAATGTATTCCGTATCGAAAAAATACAACCAACTATTCGGTAACCTCGAAAATTTCTTATCGTAGTCCGTCTGCGTTTCAAAAAAGCGCAAGTGAATATTTAAACAAAACGCAAAAAAATCTAAGTTCGATCAATCCGACCAATGAACCGAACTATTGGTGTCAGGAAGGATGAAGCCAATGACAATCGAATTGGAAAATAAAACGAGAAATAATATTCTGAAACGAATGAGGAAAGTATGATTCGAATTAAAGCAGCGACAGGATCGAATGACGATCAAATGAGATACGGTAGGACACATTGGAAGATGTATACAGAAAAAACGGGGAGCCAAATACGAACTCAAATCGTCAAAATAGTCTACGACAATAATTGAAAAGTGTCGATAAAATCGGGATGGCCAATACTTGACGGGTAAAATGAACGGGACAAAAACGAAACGGATGATTTCAAGGGATAATCTAGATGTATTCGGGGATTGGATGAAGGTTTTTTTTCATCGGGTCAAAAGCGAAACATATGATAACAAACGTAGGGTTAGGGATGAAAAATATCTTAGAATATTCGATTAGGCAAAGAAACAAACACAATCGGAAAACCTTACAACTACGAGAGAAATACATAAGAAATTTCGCTAGCTAAACCATACTAGATTTGACAGGTTTTTATTCATTTGATTTATTTTACGCTGAACTAATTATCAGAATGAGGGCGCTCATAAATATCAAATCTAACATGATTTAAGCTAGACGCAATTATTATCTTCGCGATTTTATGAGAATATGCCCGATTACACGCGAGTCAACTCGGAGCAAGTTTTCATTCAGCATTTTGTGGTTTTAATTAAACGAGGAATTAATTACGCGATTGCATCTAAAGAATTCTTATATGGCGAATAATTTTGAATACTGACGCCAACAATTAACAGGTAGGTGTACTTAACCTCTACGATTTATTTAGAATGCGGTAAATGATTTGATTCAACCTGAGAGACAATATTAATTTGAACATTCGATTTTTTGAAGTTTATTTTACTTCGAATTGATTTTTCAGAAGTTGAAAAACTAAAAGTTTAGATTTGAGCAATTTTCGGCGAATTAAAATTAGCCTCGGCGTTAAGAAGAGGGGGAAAAGTCATTAACCCGGAGGTTTAAATTTGAAAAATTTACCTTTCCGGAAGTAGGCGTCACTGGAGGTGTTTCATCGGGAGGTGGCGAAAGTCGAGCATCGGGTAGCCGCTGTTCTTGAACTGATGCCAGTCTGCGTTGCAAGAAATACACTTATTTAACTTGGACTTCCTAATTCAATACCTAGCTAAAATATTTCAAACGATTTCATCCATCTTTGAGGAGGGATGTCACAATTGCGTCTTGAACAAAAGCAAAAAACCTTCAATAGCCCTTCTAGCAGGTAAGAAAAATTTTAATCAACATTTTCCTCACACTTTGCCAAAGTTTATTCAAACAACTCTAATCTGTTGATGGAATACCCGTTCAGATACCTTTTGAGCGTGACAAGGGTCCCTGTCAACTTTTTACACCTTCTCAACGCGCTTTCCAGCCTTTCAGGCTCCTCTTTCAAAAACCTGCAACGCAAAATGATAAAAATGATCGTTATGTAAAATATTTTACTCCAGTTTTAATCCAATATCCTTCGACAAAAGCTTACTTTTCTTCGGAGACAACCTTGTCCATTTCTTGAGCAATTAATGATTTAATGGCGTCTTGAAGGCTGGGGAATCTCAGCTTCAACTCGGCCACCATTTTACTGGAATATTAAAGAATATTGAGCCAGAGTGATTTTATTGGTAAGCATTAAAATTATTGATCTAATGTTAACTAACCTAGATTTACTAAGGATCAAGGCCATTGCTTCGACGTCGGACATGTTCACCCTGGTCTTCCTGTTGATAACGTTTCCACGAAGCTCCTCGACGGTTCCTTCTAGTTGCCTAAAATACAAAAACAAACCATATGAATTAAAATTACATACGCATAAATAATGTAGAATTTTTGAAAACAACAGAAAAAATGTTTCGACAGTCTCATTTCATTATGGAGTTAAATACGTTATAGCAACCAGCTCACTTTCGATAAATACAAAAATAATAATTTTTCTACAAATACCTCCTGATACGACTGCAACAGTTCAACAAAAATTTCACAAAAAAAAAACCTAAAATATTTTATCTCAATTTGGCCTGCTATCAATGGAATAAAGTTGTTATCGTTCTTACGTCAGATCGGATTCTAATCTGATCATCTGCTGCCGATAGAGGTCGCCTTCTCTGTTAACTCGGAGCCTCAGTTCATCACCGCCGGGTGACCAAAGGCCTTCGCCGCCAGCAGACATCAGAACAGACCTTAAAACACAACAAGGTTAGGTACCAGGTTTGCTGCTCACAATGTCATAAGCTGACGAAAGCGGTCAGCAAAATTATTTAGCACTAATGTTATCACCTGATCTTTAGGAAAGCATCTCTCAGGGTTTCTCTAACTGTGTGAGCTTGCGTCTGGCTCATTCGCCTGAGATTGCGAACCTCCTGCCTCAGATCTTTTGCTTTCTTCTGCAAACCTCGCAAATGATTGTACATTTCGGCCGTCAGCTGAAGATCTAAATTTGAATAGGCAACACAAATAGAGTCAGTCAGGTTGACGAAAATAAATTAATTCTAAAGTAGAATAAAGTTGAATGAAGGAAAATCAAGCGATATTGCACTTCTGTTAAATTGGAAAATCTAAATAGATCCATATAGTCTTGAAAATGTCCCCAAGATAGACAATCTTTGTTCGGAGTAAACTTGAAATAGCATGGGACACACGAGGAACTAATAAAAGTGAAAGCCACAGGAAAAATAACTGCAGAGAAGCAAAATTAGACCTATGAAATCGCATCAGGAATAATCCCCTAATACAATTTCTGCATCCGTCGCAAAAACAAGAGGGGAAAATGAATCACACATTCATAAACCTCACCTCGATAGACATTTCGGCTTTCATATTGGCCAGGAGACAAAGACACAGGCTTTGGTGGAGGCGTCGGTTTATGACGATCACGATCTGCGAAGGAAGCAGTTGACAAAAACGTAGCAACAATACTGTAAGCCATAAGACACGCGCCTAATGGATATACAATGCACCAAGTACAATACAATTTTTGCATGTAATTAAAGAGAAGTAGACAGTTTAAAAATATCGAAGAAACTCAAAAGACCAAACATTGTAAAGGAAAAGTTAAAGTTTTAGATGCAAAATCGTAGAAAATTCGATGAACTAATAGACCACAATCCAAACTGTTATAGGTTAGAACGAAAAGGTTGAGTGTTAATGTTAGTAATGCGTAGATTGTGCAATTGAACAAACACCAGCGTCACGAGTCTGATTAAAGCGAAGTGGAAATAGCGAAGCGAATTTAGTTGATTTGTCTGTTTCACAAAAAAAAGAATTAAATACATCTTCAGTCTAAAACAGAATTTTATCCGACTAACTTGCTAAAAAATGTTTCAGCGAAGAAAAACGTGAACCCTACAAGGTGCGCTGCAAAATCTAAGAAAAATTGTTGCTTAGCGAGCATAATTCTAATTTATACGCCGGCTTTCCGAATTTTACCAGTTCTAAGGCCTCTAAACATTACACAGCCCGAATAAACAACATATAAAGCGCAACGATTTAATTTACGAACTACTCTACTCTAGGAATATCTAGAGGATCGTCTAATTACCTTGCGAAGACATCCTCGGAAGCGTTGACGATTTTATTGCCGGTTTCGTCGGCTTCGTGTCAGCTGGTGACGCAATGAAGAAGATTTTCAGCGAAAATTGTTATGTACAGTTACAAGTGATAGTCCCCCATTAACCAATTGATCGTTTTTAAGTGGCAAAGTTAGATCCAGAGGTAGATTTTGGAAAGGGGCGGATGTGGGACGGGAAAGAAGAGCTAACAAGCCAGAGCAGAGTTAGGCTTTGAGAGAAAATTGTGTATCGTTTATAGGTTATGATTGCTGTAAATGTGAGCGACGTTTTTGTCGAGCTGGAATTTTATCAAAACTATAAAACGAGAATGAATAATTTCCACAAATAAATTAATTATTGAGATCTTCATCATAATTTGACACTTCCTATGTCGCATTTTCTACATAATTGTTGCAGCGATGGGGAGATAAATATGGCGACTCTTTCTCCATCGATTCTTTTATTTTCCAATATTTTTCGCCTATTCGGGCATCTTCAGGGCTAAAGAGGTCCATCAGGTACCTATGGCGACCTAGTGTCCTGGTCAAGGTGCCTGATGAATCAATGTAGTCCTGAAGATGCCCGAATGTGTGAAAGATCTCGGCAAATAAAAGGAACAATGGAGAAAGGGTCGCCTTTTTTAAATCCCCCTCACCCCCACAATAATTACGATACTTCGATGATCTTCTGAATTCTCGTTAAAATTCAAATAACTCTTATCACGTCGAATTAAATAAAAAATCAAACTATTGAAAATCATCACTGGCTCAAGTCAGCCGTATTTATTCTTTTCAAAGACTCGGATTACAATAAAGTTCTGTCGGAACAAGACAAAGACGTCGCCAGTGATGTAGAAACAAAAATGAACACGAACTAGTTATGTACAGCTTGTATAAATAGTAGAGAACGCAGTTTATTAATGATTAAAAAAAAATCATTTTTAAATGCAATTATTCATTTAATCTAAATGCTGACGGACGATTATGTATGAAAGCGTGAAACCAACCACCAAAATGTTAGATCATTCAAGGAGCATTCGCAAACCAAAACCGTCTGGTTATCTCCAACGCCTTACCCGTCTTATGTACACACGGGCGAACTTGTAATTTCCCTAGAAATGACGGCGAAAGAAAGATACTGTTAACTAGCACCACTGGGAAGAAATTTTTTGGCGATGACGAGTAAAGAAAAATATGACACCAAAATACAAACGAATACTGACAAGATGGCAGTAATTTCTCGACAGTAATTATGAGTTGGAAAAAATGGTAGTTCTTGAATAAAAATGAAATAAATTTTAGTTAAAAAAATAAATGTTCAAGCTTGGAAACAATATGTCCACGACTTTGATGTGAAGTAAGCGAAAAAAGAACACGAACAATAGTGCTCTAGAAAAGTGGAAATTTATTGAACTATTCGAGTAACTAACTAGTAAAAAAAAAGTCGAAAATGAGTTTGAACATTTGTTGAAGAAATAAAAAGTTTGTTAATGTTTGTTTTTTCGTCAGGAACTAGCATTTCTCATTTCATCTATAAGTTTCCATCAGATTTTTTTCATGAATAAACACAAACAATGAATAAAGAGAAATTCGTTAAATATTTTCAAGAATAAACACTCGACTGAAATATATTTTCATTAATGATAAAGTTTCCATTAGCTATCGACATTTGCAAATATAGTTCACATTTGGAGTAAAGAAACAATGAGAATGGGAAACAAATGCCTACAAAACAATGAGACGATTGTAAAATAAAAGTATTCGTTGTGGCGATTTACCTGCATGCTGAGGTGAATGCTGCTTAGGTGAGTTCATATCGGGCGGCTCGTCCGAAAAGGAGACGCTTTTCTCAAACGACACCGATTTGTCTGTTCGAACGGAAAACAGAAAAACAAAGCCTATGAAATCGCTTTCCTGGACGGGGCGTCAAAGAAAAATATGCCCATCCTTTGTAACAAATTCTATCAATCGCAAAATGTCCAGTTTGAGACGTTTATTGAACCCTATCGTTTCAAACAAATGATTCATCTTTATCGGTTGCACGAAATAATATTTTTAGCGAGTTCTGTTAGAATTTAATGATACACAAAAATCAACTCTTTCAAACGTTAAATAGTATTTAGAAATTATAGAAGTAAGAAGATGGATTATTCACAGATGGATGATTTGTATGATGAAATTAATGAACACAAGGTGATTAAACCTAATGGAAAATTATGCGGTATTTCTCCCAATTCGTATGAATTATTTGAGAGGCTGCGTCGATGCGTGTACACTGGCTTGGCAAACTACTCGCATTAGTGCATTAGGCTTAATCTGCTCTTAAGCCAGCGGTGTTCTCTACTCGTACTTATTACACATATTGCAGCGATTTTACAAAAAACGGCCAACCGGTAGAGCAAAGCTTGCAATACACGCGGGTAGTTTTCATAAACAGTGCATTGCTCCATCAGCACGTCGATTAATGATACTGAAATATTTTTGACGACTGCTAAAATTTCAAGAGAATAACAGAACACTTAACGTCAAAGTTAAAATAGAAAAACAAAATTGCTAAATTTAACACAATACGAAAATTATGAGTTTGACAAAACAAATAATAATTTTACTTTTTTTTAAATTTCAACAAATATGAATAAATAGATTCAAAGAAATTTGCTGCAAGTGTGATAACCCCCCGAATTTCATTTTATGAAAATGTCAAGAACAACAGAACACTACAGTTCAATCGAAATATTTTGTCAGCAAAATCAATACCAATTTCTAAAGTTGGCGTCTAAGGAAAATATAGGCTCTCTTTATAAAAAAAAAATCGACAAAACAAAATTGTTCATGAATGGCCAACAATTGCGCCCTACAATGAATCCTATACAACTGAGAGTAGGAGTGACAGTAAAGGTGGCGATAGTCGATTACTGGCATGCACAAGCTGAGCTTGACACAGAACGACAAGAGACAGCAAGGCGACAAGATACCAGCTAAAAGGATGAGCAATTACAGGTTAAAGAAGCACCCTCGACCTAAATTTGGACTTGGACCTCCGCTTGATACAATGATTTGAGTAAACGTGCAAATAACTAGGAAGTTGAACACTCTAACTCTTCATCGACTGCTCTGTCGACAACCGCCTTCAAGAACCTATCCAGAGTAATGAAAGAATAACGGAGAATTAATCCCAGGCTACCCTTCGACCCAATGCTACGAATACTGATACGACTAGATGATTTTCACACCTAAAACTGACAACAAAGAGTACTATGCGATACGTATAATCGAAGAATAGTTCATCCAATGCAACTAATGTGCATTATTACACCACAATAATCCCCATAAATAGCATATGATCTCCCATTGTCCAGGGCGAGCGACGGATTATTCGAATTACACAAAGAAGGAGAAAGCTCATCATCATGCCAGTAATCAATCCACAACATCGACTACTATCACTGCAAAACTCTGCTCAGTTGCAACTTCAGTACTCGAAATGGCCTCTTAATTGAAATCGTATTCAATAAAACACCGAACGATTTCATATTAAAAATCATCTAACTCCCAATTATCAAAGAGGAAAGTCGTCGGAAAATTGTGAAACTTACCTCGACCTAGTTTCGGAGGTTTAGAATCAGTCCTCAGGTAGGATTCATCTGAACGGACGAAGTGGTTAGCCACACCAAAACACACGTCCATTAGACAGTCAAGTGAAGTGGATTAGTCTACTTGTGGAGGATAGGGATATCAGGATGGGATAAGGATACGATAGAAATTTTAGAAAGCTTCCCTCCTCAGTAATTTTACTCGGGTTCAGGTGGCGAAATCGTCGCTAAGGAGAACATCTTCATGAATCTGATAAATCCTGAGGCATCAAATCAGGCTATTCAAAGCCATTTTTGAATGATGAAAAACGACAATGATTGAAAAAAGCGACTGCTTTGTGAGCATGAGTAGTCCTATTAGGCAAGCTAATCTTGCAATTAAAATGTTTGCAAAAGACTAGATAGGTATATGTAGACCACCACCTTCCCAAGTCAAACCCATAGATTTGTTAAAAATCTTCAGTTCTGATGTCTCAGATTAAAAACGAGAAATTATGACTCAATTTTTACCATAGTCCTAAAGGTGAAAGGCTAACACCGCCTATCTTCAAGAGATCTACCCAGAACGAAATGAAAAGCAAGAATTTTTGGTCATGTAACTCATTGGACCATCAAATGCCTGGAGCCAAATTATAGCGGCAGCCAGTTTTCAAAGATAAGAAGAAAGAATTTTCCCAGGAAAAAATCCATTCTCCAAAAGCTTGTAAGGCTCGCCAGTGAAAGAGGTTCAGAAAGGTATCCAAGCACCTATCCATCGGGAAAAGGAATGGGAACCATAGAGTAGGAATTTGGAATAGTTTCTACATTGGTGAGTATAATGCATTAAAAAGGTGGTTACTAGTAAGATTATGGCATAGGCTGTTTTCCTAGTTGAATACACTGGGACAGAAGCTAATATTGCAATTTTAATTCGCCACTGTAAAACGGAAGGAAAGCGGATGGAAAACGTCGGGAAAAGAAAACGATTGAATCAATGACCAAAGATTGCACACAATTATGCAAACTTGGGCCAAATAATGAAAAGACAAAACAATCAACATCAAGAGGTCCGTTTTCAATTTCCTTCCGCTCGACGTGTGAAAAAGTGCATTAAAGCAAAATATATAATTACCAACAAAGTTAGTGGTGACATACAATGAATGAATCACATCGCTCCGTCATAAGTACCTAATTATTTCAATGTTAGAAACAGCTATTATCCGTTGAACCAAAGTGAAGAAATTAAAAGGAGTTAGGACTGAAGTTGCACACTTAGTGAGAAATATTATACGAGAACTGTCGATTCCAGCGAACACAAAAACAGTTTGGTACTGAGTCAACTACTTATCAAGGGAGCATTCGCAATATGTACAACACTGATTTACTTATGAAAAGTAAACTTTACTGAACCAACTAAACAAAAGGCTATTGCAGAAGCTATCAACTTGATGCCAAGGTAACAACATGATTTTCATAATTGTGATGATGATCGTCAGAATTTTCAGCTGGCTGCTAACGTTAATTCAAGACGTTATCTAACAGACCATGATAAACTTGAAAGCAGCAATATAAGCCTATAGGTTAAGAGTATTAAGCAGTATTGCATTGAGCGCTTTAAATAATTTAAATTCCACATTAAAACACCAATCAATAACTACAAGGACTTACAGGGTGACTATTGTATTTTTCGGGCAAGACGCCTTGTTTTGAGCGAAAACGGCCAGCGAGAATTATTTTATGAGAGAGACTAGCAGAGTGAGTCATCTTGATAACAAAGAGAGATCAACTGAAAATTGCTAATATTACAGTTTTTCCCTAAAGATTTAGAATCTTGTTTATAACTCAACTCCAAATATACCATGCACTAGTATCACAAACAGAAAGGATTCCATCAAGATTTCTATTACACATTGATTTCTAAAAAAACCGACCCGTAAAATTAACATTGTTCAAAATAACTGTGCATTCAGTGAACCTCACCTGGCAGGGATGCAGAGCTTGAGCTGGATTGCTTGTCATACTCGTCCGTAACTAAACAACGTGCATTCGTGTTCGTTTTAGAGCCACAAACAAACGAAACGTTAACATGTACAACAGAACAAATACTAGCGTTAGTCACTCAATAGCTACCTATGTTATTAAAGCAAGGCAAGAATGATCAGTGCTAATTTGTCTCCTAGGTTCATCAAGGCTCAAGAGCTTGAATGGTAGGCAAAAGTGGGCATTAAACGTGTAAAACGTGAAAGTTCAATTCAATTTGGATTGACACTTGGTAAGCTTTTAAAGTGTCACCAGCCACCGAAAAAAGCCTGAACGTATGTGGGCGACCAAGCCTGGAAATGTTCCCTCATTATGTACAAATTATGAGGACTATTATCATGATTTTGTCAAGGCGTAACACTTATGAACCGATAGTGATAAATTAAAAATCCCTTTACAAGACAAAAAGCAAATTAGAAGTGAGAAAACTTATTTTTTGGTTGTATTTTTTGGAAATACCTACAATATTAAATTCATTTGCCAGACTGTGAACTATCAAGTGAGTGAAATGCAATCGGGCATGCTCCTGCCGAACTATTCAGGCGTTTTATCGCTTTCGCTTGAAGCAATGGCAGTAGCATTCAACATTCATCATTCTCAAAGCTATCTAGCTTAAACTTGACCCGAACTCGATTGATGTGATCAATAAGCGAACGTTCGAGCATCAGCAACTTATTGTGTACAGCCGCAAGTGCTCCATTCTATTTTGAAATACTCATTACAATTAATATCAATGAAATAGAGCAGCAGAAAAGAGCACCAGCGGCACATGGAGCTGATTTGATTCCTCACAATCTGTCAAATCTAAGTCATTCTAGAATTCATTGATGACTGATATTATTCGCTAACCGTGCTGAATGCGAATGGTAGTAATTTATATTTAATAATTCATTGTGTAATTGTATTTTCTATTCTACTTACCGGACGCTGAACGGTGATAAACGTGAGGAGGTGGCGCCACTGGTTGGGGTGTAGAGCAGCCGGGGATCACTTGCTGCGTCAGAGCTTTTTGCACAAGCCCGGTCAACGATGCCAACTGCCGTTCCATGTGCTCAACTCTCAACCTGACAAATTGAATTAACATCGTGACTTGAGGCTAGAAAAACTAGAGTGTAGCAATTAATATGAAGAAAATTAAGATAAATTATTACACAAATCTTCAGAGGGAGTGACAGCCCAATTGTAGATCCGAAACCTACTATAATCTCACCATTAAAAAATATATATACATATAAAAAATCACTGATAAAGCATTTAATGAAGAGCTGCTTAGAGTGAATTAAATTATTACACAAGTCTTAGGGTAAAATTATGTTGATGAGTTAGAATCACATCATGCAAAGAATCCGAAAGTCTTCAAATTATAATTACATGCAAAACCACCACCATAAATACAACTCAGCCATTAACATAATGAGCGATTACAAAGAAGTAGCTCACAGGAAATATCTTGGCGTTGGAATAACAATTGATTCATATTTCTGAGGACAAAACCAACATCGGGCCCTACAGGATCACTTAAGACTGGGACATTTCAAATAGTACGCAATGAACTCCTGATTTCTCCCAGCACGATGAATTCTTCCATCAGATTATCAATACAATCAAACTAATACAGATAAAGTAAACGAAGGGACTTTTAATTTATTATAGTACCTCAAAAAGGAATCAACTCCTCAAATCAGGATTGGTAATAAAAAATCGTGGAGGATTTTCTACAGGTCTACCAACCTCGTATGATCGATGGCCTGTGGTACTACCGGCGGCGGGAAAGAGGCGGCAGCTGGTCTCAACTTGTACGCAGGCGCTCCTGACGTCACGTAAGTATCATCCATACCTTCCGTATCGCTACAGGATTTTCACAATTTGTGTTTAACGGGAAACACAGAGTTGGTGATTCACAGAGACAATCAAATTTCTGCCAAACAGTGGCGAGCAAGCTAAACAATAGGTTTTGCCACTTGACATTTTTTTCTGGCCACTTGAGAAGGATTTTTTACACAATAACTAACCATTTGGTACGAATTGGATAGAGGGTATTATTTTATTTTTCTATCACGTGAAACGCCAGGGTACGGTTTACGTGGGGGTTTATTGAACACAGTCAGCAACAAGAAGACATTCCACAAATTAACTTACCGATGCTCGAATTCGAAGCCCGGAGACCCGTATAAAATAAGGAAGAATCAAAATATACTTTTCAAGTCGAAATAATTGTCAAACGAAACCAAAAACACAGGCAAAGAAAAGGAAATCTATCAAGTATTCCACCACCGTTTGAAATAACTAGGGTACCCATCAATTTTTTGTTTCTACTAAATGAAAAAGAAATTTATTCAAAAATAAAAATAGCAACCCCACGAAAGTCAAATTTTGTAGAAGAAAAATGGCAATGGAATCCAACGTTGCTGGTGATCGAGCAGTGACATTTGTGCAGCCTAACGACGCAATAGCAATTTAATGAACCATAAATATTAACTGATTCACAGAAACGTCTGTAGTGATTTCTGCTACATAATAATGCACAGTAGACACCTAATAAAAACAGAAGTGGCATTGAAAATTGAACAATCTGTTAATTATTCGATGACGCGGGCAATATTAGAAACAACACTCAGATAATCCCCAATCAAAGTCAACCATAGAAAATTGGCCACACGTCAATGAAAAATAATTAGTTAGATAATGCAATTCGTTCATTGATAAGTGAAAATTACCTAGCTTCTTCATCGATAACTGGAGTGATAGCACCAGCTCTAGGCGGATAGCCAGCGTAGTATGGATCATCGTACGACGAGGCTGACGTATAACCTGATGGTCCAGGGTAACCTCTCGGTGCAACACTGCTTCTCTCGGGCGAACTCATGTAACCATCTATTGAAACAGCGGTTACAATAAAATGATAATATAGGAAATGGAAAATAATAGTAGTGCTTACAATTTCTTGGTTAAATTTCTTAATGCTGCCATATTATAAGACAATGCAAAAAATATTTAAAAGTTGACTACCGTCTAGTATGGCGTAAAATAAATAAAATGCCTCTGAGAGGGTACTACAACAGGAAATTAATTTGAAGCATCCTCCAGCACTTGAAGAATAGCATTGTGACATTATTACGACCTTGTGAATGCTATATGTCCTTGAGAGCACAACCAAGGTCGTCACAAGGTGCTGCACTATTCTCAAAGGCATTTCAAGTCATCCATTGTTGACTATCAGGTTACATAATCTGCGCTGAACGATATAATAACGCTAACGTTGCACAGTTCAATTGCAAAAGGGAAAATATCTGGTTTTTCAGAACCTCTTGACTATTGGTCAATGTCATCAAACCGAGCAAATGTAAGGTAGATATCTGTTTTGAATGCACATTTCTCGACTTGAGAATGGTTTTGAAAACGTACCAGTTGCAGGAGCCGATTTGCTCGAAGGTGTATAGCCCCGGAGAAGAGACGATGTTGAACCAGCACTGGCACCGCGTGGCAAAGTGGCGCCACCACCTGGAGGAAAACTGTGCGTCATGTAATACGGTGGACCACTGTGTCCTCCAACGCTGCTCTTGCTTCCCTGAAACAATAAAAAAAACTTTCATAATTAGTTTTTGTGAACTTGTCGCCATGACTGTTCAATAATCATTTTTATTGTCGTTCTGTTTTGCATTAGGTGAGGGAGAAAATTAGGAGACTCATTTTCCATTTGTTTATCATCTGGCCGAGCACTTTCGCCAGTTCGAGCGCTTTCAGGGCGACGTGAAGGTTTGACTACCGCGCAACTTTTTCACGATGAATTTAATTTCAAACGCCAGAGTTATATTAGATGTCTAACGGAGTTCTGAACTCGTAAGTATCAGCAAACAGTTGGACCAAGCCTGGAAAAAACCTCAAACGGTAAAAAATGAGGGTCAAGAGATGAATAAGAAACGACCGAAGTTAGTAGTGGAAAACGATCCGTTGTCCGGGAACAGAGGCTTTTAGTTGTGCAAACGTTTACACGCGAGGCGAACTTCGCACAAGTTCTATCGAAATCGTCCGAGCGGACAGTAATCGAAGAGAAACCGAACGAAAAGGTTTTTCGCGAGAGAGCGAATAAACTAAGGAGTGGATTCACCTTCGACTGAGATTAAATTTAAAAAGCGACGATTCAGGATTGAAAAATTGGCAGAAAAAAAAAGCATTGCCGGACCGTTTGGCACTTGGAAATTTGCCGATTAAAAAATCGCCGAGGAAAAATCGCGACGGCAAATTAACGCAAGGAACAGAGGATCGAGATACAATAGTGCTTCGTTTTGTAAATCAATAGGCTAACCATTTACAAAAGACAACGATAGTGCGTTTTCAACTAAATACTATTCGTGACATCGGAAACGGAAATTCCGCGAGAACTGAATTTCTAACGGATTTTCGAGAGAGAAAATTTAATCGATTAATCAGAAAAATCAGTTAATAAATAATCGTCAGAATAACCAGTAGTTAAAAAAGCGATTAAAATCGAATAAATTCCAAATAAATTTTTCAACACCGATAACCAGCACGATTTCCGAATCGATATTTTACCGCGGTGATTTGGAACAAGTTTAAATTAACATGAAAATTCAACAAAAATTCCACTCTACACGTTATAGCATTAGCAGTTATTTTCCAGCTATGTTATTATTCTGAAATTATTCTCAATAAGCAGTCGAGATACTGCATCGAGTTCCGAGAATACCCAATATCCTGCTTCAATCGATGGAACAAATCCCCAAACGTAAGCCTGCTGCATTATTTGAGCGGATTTCGATGAAAAGAGCATAGCGGACGCATTTCGACTCGGTTCATCCCCCACTTTCGACGATAATCTCTCCAGGGATGGATAATATTTGAAGCCATTTCCGAAAGCAAATACCTATAAAATCCTACCTCGTTTCTCCGAGTCAACCAATCCGACCATCTGCTGGAGCGTGAAACTCATTATTGAAGTAACGACGACCGAATATAGTTACAAGACCCTCACATACGTGTATTAGATCATTTCTATTCGTAAATAGAATAAGTGCCAGTATGAGGAGAATTATTGTAGAGTTTTGTTCATCAAAATTGAATTTTTACACGTTGAAACTTGCGCAAAATAGTAAAAGCATCGATGAGACTGAAAAATCGATCGATTTCAACCGATTTTGAATGGCTATCATATAGAAAATTAACGAAGATCGACATTCGTGATATAATGGTCGGTTCAGTAAAAGGTTGACTAGTATTTTTCGAATAATGCCCTGCATAAACTAGATTTACAACCCGCTTTTGCGGAGAAAACGATCTCTCGCGGCTTTCAACGAAGGATATTCGCCTTCAGCTCGATCCAAATTAGCCATTCCGAAAATTGCAAGAGCGACGTGCGCTATTTTGATTTTATTACATCTCGGCCGGCACTGGTTTCCTCATGTCGGACACGACGTTGATCTTTTGACACCAGACTTCGATAACAACCTAGCGAACTGTTGCGAATCGGATTATTACATCACCGGAATTTCTGTATAATAGGCGCCTAATTTTCAAAAGTGACAGTACCTCCGTTGTATCTTCGGTGGCGAAGAATCTCTTATTATCGGCAGAACAAGTTGCGCACAAGTCGAACTTTTCGGACGACGGTCCACAATAGGAACACGCACGGCAAGCTCACAATGAGACTTTTTCTTTCCTTTCCGTTCTAACAAGTCTATTGTTGTAGTTTTCCGTACGTACAACACGAGGAAGAGCTCGAAACCGAGTACAATGCGAGCCCCTTCCTCGAATACATTCGTTTTCTGATAATAAATCCGACTATCCGACTCTACAAATGCATCGGAAGTTACGAGATGCACTTCGAAGGGTCAGTACAATTAGAAAGTTCACTTCGGACTTAGTAAGCGACAAAATTTACGTTAATCAACAATTATCGAAGATTGAACGGGATTTTTTAAGTTGATTTCGCTTTATTTTAAAAACGGCGAGTCCTTACTTTTAAAACCCCTTCACTCGGTTTTATTGTCTTCAAACAACCGTAAAAAAAGCCGCTTTCACACGATCGGAAATGTTAGGAGCCTTCGCTCGCTCCGAAAAAATCCACTTCGGCTTTCATCAAGTTCTACAATCAAAGCAGCTAGTCACTAGTTGCGTCACTAGTCGGCGAGTTTCCAACATGTTCCTTTTAAAGCCCGTAATCCACAACACCTGCGTCTATCAATCAAACTTTTCGACCAATAGGAAGCAATCGAGAAATAGAGTTGTGAGTGACTTCGCGGCGGTCTTTAGTTCATTCGACAAGTAATGAACCTGTCACACACTTTTCCGCTTTCGAAAAACGAACGCCTTCGGGGCCACCTCTCACTGTTAGGACATCGGTTTGATTTATGCCATAAGGGACCGATCAAATTGACCGGTTTCGATGTTTATTAAATGAATATTTTCGTCAAGAATGTCACGAAAAATGGTACCGAATATTTTATCGTTGAACGGGCAAAATTAATACGCAACAAAAAAGAAACAAATCATGGTATATAAATCTATCATTTACTTTTCCAGCATTCTTACTAAGTTGAAAATGAAAATTATAAATTTAATCACTTTTAATATACATTTATACTTAAATTTAAATTATACGTTATATAAGTAATAAATTTCCTTTGTAATACCTTACGGTTATATAAACGATATTTCATTTCATTTCAAGTAATAAATTTAAATAGAAAAAAATAATTCAACTTATTTGAATTTATTTTCAATAAAAGAATTATTTAAATATAAATTATAAAGTTTGAAGCTTGTAATACGATAATGAAACTACTCTAAAGACTAAACTAGCGAGAAAGGGAGGTCAAATTTTCAAGTACGAACCGTCAAAATTGCTGTGAACAAGGTGATTTTGCGATCCACTTCAAACTTGATGCTGACCTATATTTTTCCGACCATAATTACACCTCTATCTCTTCGGTTCAACTCAGACGCGACAGTTTCGTCACTTCAAGATTATGCACCTTTATGATTTATTGTCTTCCCCCGCGCCTATCAGGGACAAATTAATGTCAGCTAGTGAGACTCTCGCTTTCCGAGTCTGTCATGCTTAGAAATTACGCAACTTTCGCATGTCGCGCGGTCTTTTTGGCTTGAATTCGCAATTCGTGCGTGGCCGCTACAGGCCACGTAGTTCCTGGGCCGACCTACAAAATCACTCATCTCAGAGCGAAGTGTATCTGTCTAGTTGGATATTCAGGAACGAAAAATATAACAGTCGACACATAAACTGCGTTGGCATATAGCTCACCTGACCGAAAAAAATTACTCGAGCCCGAATCTATTAACATTTCACATCCAAGCCAGGCAAGATACAAGGGCCAAGAAAAAGTCACTACAGAGCTTATTTTATGCTTGAAAAATAAATGCAAATTTAGTAACTAATATAGCCAATTATAACTGGTAATTTATCTGCAATTCATCTGGTAATTTAATCAAATTAGTGTTAAGTGAAAACTAATCGAATTAATTCAATTGGAAGAAACTAGATAGCCAAGAGTGGAATTTTTAAATTATTTTCAAAAGTTAAAAACAACCTATTTTTGTTTCTACACAAATATTAATCTTAATTAATAAATTTTTAGAGAAAAAATTCCACCCAAGTGCCAGATCAACCACTGTATGTTCCTATTCGATCAACTATAATGTATTGTAATCGTATATAATAAAGTTATTCAATTTAAAAAAAGTTTCAATTAAAATCTACAATATTGAACAGCAGGTAGAAAAATATCTTCTACAATATTCTATATTTATTAACTGAACTATAATTTATTGAAAATCGATCTCTTATGGGCGGAATCAACGACTCAACTTACGAATGGGAGCTTAGTATGGAGGAACTTCATATCCAGGGACGGATATTGTGTAACAACGGGAGCCGAATGTCACTTTCTACGAACTTAGATACAAGTAATCGTCCTGCAGAAATTGAACGACGCGGAAGTGCTTCGAGATGTTTCAAAAGTCGGCGAAGAAGCAATTTCCGAAGACCGGTTGAAAATTACGGCATTGGCCGACTTCTGACTATGAGAACGTAGCGAGTTCAGAGCTTAACGACCACAAGGGGATGGAAATTGAGGGATCGAGGAGAAGAGACATAAAAATATAGAACGATATTGCTGTCCGTTAAGTTTCAACCGTTGAGTTCGATCGTACATACTAAAATTCTGAGAATCTATCGATTCAAAGTTGGAACAGTGCTCATAAATGAAAGGAAATCGAAGAAAAATGAGAAAAATACTTTTCATATAATAGCTCGTAAAAAATAAAACTGTACATTATCAAGGGTCATAATTTCAAAAATTTCCATCAATAATTTATGATCAAGCAAAAACCTAATTTTTTATATAGTTAAAGTAGATAAAACTCGTTTAATTTTTTACTGAAACTCGGATGACGTTTCAAAAATAAGCGGGTCAAAATAAGCGAATAATTGGATGCATACAATCATTATAATACACGCAATAAATTTCAATTAATTAAAAAAAAAAAAATAGAAATCCTAAGTCAAAATCCTTGACGCTCAACGGAACCGCCGGTCACGCTTTTACGCGCTGACCTCTTCTAATTATTTCGACCATTGTGAAGACGTCTAAGTGGAATCCCTAGTCGTCTAAATCTTATCGTCTTGTTCAGATGACGAAAAACTATCAAGCTGAAGCGCATCCGCTGAGCCGAAACGTTTGAAAAAAAAACAGCAAACGAAGTAAAACGAGCGAACTAATGAAGACGTAAAGGAGAAAAATGAACCCCATTTAAAATAAATTAAATTAAATAAATAAAATTAATGGAAAAACTCCCCAAAATTGCTTCAAGTTCCTATGCTCCCTCGACGTACAGTATGTAATAGCGAAATTGTCGAACATTGAAGTCGCACGAATAAAACAACTCACGCTGTGGTTTTCGCTGGGAAAAAAGTTTCGCAGAATTAGAATACGTCACTTAAACGAAATAGCGGCGTAAAATAATTGCCAGCGAATTCTCTGATGGCTTCATTCGCTTGGTTTGTTCAGAAACTTTATCTCGCAAAAGGTACCAGGTCAGGAGAGAAGTGAGGTTGGTGTTGTGTTCCCTTGCCTGCCAGTTCAGCGCTCGTTTCCCGACCTGTTTCGGTTTTAATTGAAAATTCTCTCCCATTCGGGTCTTCCATTTTGCTCTTGAGTCTAAACGTTCGATTTTCAGATCGACCCCTACGAGGTTAAAGGGTTAGACAGGTTCGATTGACGATAAGACAGATTCCGAATGGAAATGCAGAGACTTTCGGGCAAAATGTCATTTCCTATTATTTTTTCCTCGGGTTTATTATTGAAAACATACAATTGGGAAAAATAGGCCGGAAGTATAAATGATTTTTATAAGACACTCGAGAAGAAGACGAACCAGGAAATTATTGGGATAAAAAGAAGAACGAAACCCTTGTTACAAGTCGACGAAAAAGATTCCGCGAAATTCTTACATAAGCCGAACAATCTGTGTTCTCAGTGACGAAAACAATTTCCATGCTCCGCGTAGGTACTTACCTAAGTTAGATACCCGACTCACTGATACCTAATCTATGAGAGCCTCGGGTGAAATTCTTTTTCGGCGGTTCCCCGGGCCGATCTTACGTCTAGTACGCAGTGTAATTCAGGAAGCGAGCGAACGTCTGCTAGTGACTCCCTGGAGAGATTGATGGAATTCACATGAACTTTCTCGGACGGAAACACGAGCCAAAAATTGTTCGAATCGCTCATTCT
Organism: Tupiocoris notatus; assembly: GCA_037159825.1. Lineage (NCBI taxonomy): Eukaryota > Metazoa > Arthropoda > Insecta > Hemiptera > Miridae > Tupiocoris > Tupiocoris notatus. The sequence goes on along the minus strand of JASJUZ010000029.1, from coordinate 436,279 downwards.
CACGTTTTTATTTAAAACGTTTCATGCAAGATTAATAATTTTCAGTGAGTGAATCCTACAAGTATTCGGTACTTTCAACGTTACATGTGATCTAAAAAGGTATTTTCGAAAGAGGGTAAAATTCAAAAGGTGATAAAAATCTCTAGATTATGACTATTTACTGCCTCTATTCGATAATATTTTCCTCGACAACCATCCTGGCAAAACTAACGAGGTTTTAAGCAGCGTGAATGAGGGGAAAGTTATCATAATTATAAAACCACCGATTCTCCTTTTATCCTCGAAAGATTTCGAAACGGAAATTCACCCGTGAAGTCATTATTGAATTATGTTATTCAACTTCAACGTGGAAAAAATTAATATAACCCGATTCTACAAAGGAATCTTCCTGGCAGCGCTTGGCTGCGTTGCGAGGCCTATGAAGATTAACATTACAATAAGCAGTCCCGAAAATTCCAAAAAGGAACCCACCGAGACAAGAGGAACTCATCCGATGATCATCAAGGAAATTATTTCTTTTTCAAGTAACTCAGTTTGGCAGAATTCGTTTTCAAGAACGTGCTCTTCTTCTTAAGCCATATAAAGACGCCAAGAAGATGACAATGAAAAAAACAAAGTTGGTATAAAAGAAAAATTTGATTAACTCCACTTAGATAGACTCAAATAGGCTGACAAAGAATGCGAGGAATTTTCATTTTCCAAATTCTCCTCCACTTCGAGTTCGAATAGGATTACTCCGTTTCCATTCGCTACGTGGATATAAAGGTAAAAATTAAAACTGGGTCAGGAGAGCGCGGAAGTCTAGAGATTTGTACAAACGATAACCGCAATAACATTTAAAGACGAAAAGGGTATTCGGCAAGATAGCCGCGAGCAAGCGGTCAGAGCTCGGCCACAGGAGTAGAGAATGCAGGCGTTATCTAGCCACGGTCACACGGCGGATTTATGTAGTTAGAAAGGCAAAGAAAATGAAAAGTCACATCGACGAGATCAGGGATTGAAAACAGGGGTTTTAAACAACTGATAATCGCTTAAAAAAAAAAAAAAAAAAAAAAAAAAAAAAAAAAAAAAAAAAAAATTGAGCTCGTAATTCAATCACTAAAAGCTGGCGAAAGTATTTTATTCGCTTGCAATAATAATATTAAAAAATAAACATAAAGTACAAATGACTAAATGACGTTCTTCTTTCTTTATTACATTTGTTAGAATAAAGGAAAAAAATCAAATAATATACTAATTTTTTTCAATAGTGTACTAAGAAATCTTGATCAAATAAGGTAAACGATCACTCATTTGCACGAATTTCAGTTGAAACGTTTCCCAACTAATCTGCAATGTGAACCGAACATAAAAGCGGAGAAGCTTTGGAATCGGACGGTTTTAGCGCATGCTTGACTACTTGGCAGTTTGTTACTCGTGAGAAAGCTCTTTAAAGCGACGAAATGCTCGAGCCCGCCGTTACGTAAAAATAATTCAGGGCTCCTTTCGCCGACGTCGGCCGATCGGTAGGGCTCGTTAAAACGATGTCATAACCAAAATACGATAAAAGGTGGAAATGATGAGGATAATGCATAGGCGATTAAGCGGTCGAAGTTATAACACGGAGCCAGATGTAGCGTTACAAATCAGAACAATGAGCCATGTATAACAGGAATGCTGAGACCGCACAATAACCTCGCAAAGGGCACGAAATACCTCGTAATCGATCATAACTAAGTTGAAAAAAATGTAAAAGGAGAAAAATTAACGAGTCTTCAGAGAAGTTTCTAACGATAAATTAAATAAATTCAATAAAAATAAGGAGAAAAATGTTTTAAAAAATCGCATATACACAAGAAATGCATTTCTAGCCATAACATAACATTTAAATTCAAGATTTTCCGAAGAAAAATCAATTTTTTTCAAGAATAAATTCAGAGATTGCAAATAGATTTTTTCACAGATCATTACACTGTGATCTTAGACTCTAAAGCGTTTAATTGAAATTAAATGTTTGCCTAATTATAAAATTTTCCGAGGGTTAATTTGCGAGTGAGGATTTTCCCCAGATAATTACAACCCATGTCAGAGCAGCCCGGAGGGGGCCCTGAATTCTAGAGGGGCTCAAGTCTGCATCCGTGAGGGCCCTCGTTCGGTTGCTTACTTCGATCAGTCCGAGACAGTAACACGAGGAGAACGGCACCCGGTGCTGGACGCGAACGTGTACGATCGTGTTTCATCGAAATATACCATCAAATTGAGAACGTCCCAAGATCATTGGAGAAAAATTCAAAAAGGACAATATGATCATCAGAACGTCGCTATTATTGCTGTAAGTCGTTTTCAACTGAGCTGAATTCAACTAATACATTATTTGAAAATAATTTAATGATAGTACTTCCCTTTTTTACCGCTCGATAAGGTAATTTATTTTATTTTATTAACCATCTGATGTATCAGATTTAATCGAATTATTATTTGATTTAGGGTAATTTTTTTAATTTTATTTATTATTTGATTTATGATCATTAACTCAATTCATAATTTGATTAATGGTAATTTATTTTATTTGTCATTTGACGGGCGGCAATTTATTTTTATTTTCATCTGATTAATGGAAATTTATAGAATCTATAATTTGAATAATGGTCATAAAATTTTATTTATAATTTGATTTACTTCCATTTATTTTATTGTAAAATAAAATAAGTAAGTAAATATAAATCAAGCTTATTTATTTTATTTTATTTGCTTAAGGATTGAAAATTTACACAAAGCAAGATACTGTTTCAAACTAGGTAAACTTTGTTTCATGAATTATGTTACCTTAGCGGTATCTTAAAAGGGATCAAATACATTTTTAACTCGGACAAACGTTAAATTTGATTTGGCGCGAATATTTTCGCAAGAACTATACACCATTTTCATTCACATTGTAACAAGGTAAAACATCGATTAGACAAGACTTTAATTTATCCTTTCACATAATATTCTCGCATGTTCCCAAGACGCTTAGTGAGAACAGGAGCGAGGACGAATCATCTTTCCCAGGGCATCATAGATAAAAAAGTAGAATCGGTTTTCAGTGGGCTGCAAATTCGATCCATAAGCGATACTATCTCATAGCGATCGAATCAGATATGGTAAAAGGTAGAAATGGCCTTCCAAGGGTTACCGGGTGAGCAAAGGTCATTGAGTCAACTTGAAATCGATCGGAGCAATTCGATATAAATGCACGTGCCTGGTTCTGTTAGGAAAGTGGCTTATTAACAACGGCGATCAAAGAAATATCATAGATGAATCATGAACTTTTCCGCGTCCTCGGAAGTAGCGTTGTATTCACTTCCGCAATGGATTCGCAGAAAGTTCAAAACAAAGCACAAAGAAATAAATAGACGATGAATGAATCAGAGCGGAAATGTGAAACAAGACTATTGTGAAAGAAATCGAGCCAATCGGAAGTGCGAGCATTTAATTCGAGAGCCATCGCTAGTGCCAAAATACCAGCTATTATAATTCAGCAACGGAAAAAATTGGACATCAAACGCAGCTGTACAGAGCCTAACTATTCACTAGCTGGTAGGCAACATATAAAAAAATTCTAAAAAATTCACTTACCGAACGCATAAGGCAATTATTCACAGCAAGGCTGCATGAAAAGCACGGCATAAACTGAAAATCGCCTCAGTAGTCGCGTGGCCTGAGTTCTCAGGGCAACTGGAGTAAAAAAGAACAGCAGGCACATGCGTGCGTGATTGCTATCCGCCTTTTTACAAGACAAGTTACTTTCTTTACAATGTTCCGACTTTCTTCGAACATTAATCATTCGAAGTATCAAGTTTAATTTCCGGTTTTCTAAGACGAACCTTCGAAAGGACGGAAACGCACTTTTTAAAATTAAGAAAATAAAACAGGCGCATTTTCGTTTATACACCGAGATTCTACTAAAATAGCTTATCTGTAACAAAGGAAAGTAAAAACATGACAAACCAAATGGTGGAGCTCAGAAAAATCAAGATTTAAAAAAATTAATTTGTCTTAAGGAACAGCTCCAATTATTTTAATTACATTCGTATATTTGACTAATTAAACTTGAATAGATTTAATAAAATATATCAAACTTGGCCCGTTCGATTGAATTTAGACAGAGATAATAATGTATACGGATCAAATAGGTAATTTTAAGAAAATATATTCTAAATGATAGGGTCTTAATGATAGAAAAGATAATCGAATGAAACAAAGGCGCGTTTGAAAATATCTACATATTTATACCCCTGCCAAACATTGCCCAACTCATAAATGAGAAACGAAATCAGTTTGAACTTTACGTATTCGGTCAACGGACGTTCCTATCCGTAAAAGGAGTCGCGAAGTTTCAGGACAATGGCCTATTCAAAATATAAGTAACCGATCGGCTCTATTATGCTAATAGAATGAATTATTTGCACATGCTGGAGTCCAAGTTGTTTTCATTTGAATTGAAGTCGCTTAGCATTAGCATGAAACGTAGCCCACATAACAGCATTGATATAAACGTAGATAGATTCACCTCGTACGCAATATCTCTTACGATTTCTGCAAAATGGCACATACTTTTTTTGTGTAGGTATAATGACTGCTGCAAATCTATAAGCTCTATTTACTTTTTCGCTTGTGCATACAAAGTTTCTATTTTCAATTTTATCACCTCTAGTCCATTTATATTCAAGTAGCTCGGCTTGAATTTCCATCGGCTTACGATTCTATTTCGTTTTCCATTTTCAACGTACAATGTTCTCTTCATCTAGGTTAAACTTGACGGTAACAGTCTCTCCTAAGTTTCACACGGAGCCGGAAGCTGAAATGATTGTCTGCTCTGAGAAAATTCGCCCTATTTTCCTCGAAATTGAGGCCATAAGATGATGTTACGCTGGCTCATTTAAAACTAGTTTATATCGCTGCTGGTAGAATATTTCTCTAGTTACAAGTTGAACTTCCACCGCAAAATCATAAACGTGAAAGACGTTGAATTTCCCAACACTGTGCACGCATTTGCTTTCACCTGTCAGTTAAGCAGAAATGCAATGCGTTGAGATCATTAATTTAACGCACTGTGCGTAAAGCATATCAGTGAAATTCATGAATAGCGATGAACCTGAGGATTTTATTTACAGACGAATCGTTGGGCATTATGAAAAAATGGATGGTATTTGAATAATTGAAACGACAAAGAGAAAACAAGCTTTCAGAATTCGATTTTAACATTTTCAAGGATTATTGAGAAGCAGTCGACTGGAAATTAATATATTTCTTCGCAAATATTGACCAAGATTACCAATTAATACTGCTGACCACCTACTGGCTCAATAGGCATAGAGGATGCGATTTTTTTTAAAACCAAAGAATGAATATAGCCGACTATAAATATGAACATAATATGCACGTTCAATTGAATTAATTTTGACTTAGTATATGCTTAAATTAATTTATTCTAAACTTAATTCACTTGCCAATTGTTCTTGCAAAACTTTAACTTTCTGATTTGCAATTTATTAAACGAATTCAATTTTTTTTTAACGATTAAGTATAGTTTGTAAATAACAGTTTGTTCCAAACCTATTGATTTCAAATAAATTAATTGAAAGGATATCGAAGTCTACAAATACCTGTGCTGTATTATACGATATAATGCTGTATGAATATGAATCAACTTTGCAGGAAGAAATTCACTCGTCGGCCAACAAAAAAATGTATGACAAGGGTTAAGAACGGATAATCCCGTCTGAGAAGGGGAAACCTTCTCAGTTTGGTCCGGCAAACCAGAGGTACTAATGAGATTCCAACACACAGATCAGGGAATGCTAAACGCCTGGATTGGGATGGCAAAAACCATCGAGGACAGGCGGTTGCGTTTCTTATGCAAAGCAACGCTGTCCGTTTCTATGAAGTGGTTTGGACTGGAGACATTTGACTTGGGCCGAGTCAGATTAAACGAGCGCTAACTGTTGTGAAACAAGGCCCAATTTCGAGTGGTCAAATGTCGCCTGCTAAGGGATCCGCTCGACAGATTAGAGCAGCGATATAACGACGTTAGTAACGAATTTCGAAAATCAACCCAGCTGGATTGAAATTGACGAAACTGAGAGTATTAAGAAACTCGCGGGCTTTTATTTTATAATTAGGACCCTATTAGCAGAACTTACAGACTTTTTTTATTGCAACGCGCATTTTCTACAGATGTGAGTCTTCAACATTGAAATGTGAGGAAATAGCTTGCAAAGAAGATTAAATCGAGAAGAAACACTAAACAGAGGACATTAAACGAATAAAAAATTATGAAAATGAATATTTTATTACACTAATATAGAAATAAACCATCCAAACGATCTAAAGGGCACCTCATCATAACTCACTCGAAGAAAACTCGAAAATGAAAAAACAAAAAACAATGAACCGGCGTTAAAAAATGGCATTAAATTATTTCACGATAGGGACGTAATTAAAGTTACGATTAAATGCATAAATTAAATTAGAATTGAGAACTGAACGAAAACCATATGAAGACTTCTGGAGAAAATGGGGAGATATTGTTTAGTTTTTGTGGGCCCCAGCGAATTTGAAATATTTTTCAACTGAAAGGACAGAATTTGACACAGTTTCATCAGTCGTTCCGCACAATTGGAACAATAGAGGATTCGTCAAACCGCTGCCGCCACCAAAGGGAATATTTCATGACAAAAAATCCATATAAGCAAAAATCCCGGGAAACGGCGTAAAAAAAAATAACCAAATGATTTTAAGATAGGGACGCAATTAAAATTGAGATAAAATCCCGAAATTGAATTAGCAATGAAAATTTGCTAAAGGTAACACGAAGACTTCTGGTAATAATGGGGAGATTGACCATAGGGAAATTAATTTCGCAAGCCGTTCATTTTTTAACAATGAAAGTCGAAAAAGCGAAATGACACAATTTCGCCGGGAATTGCCTGAAAATGAGATAATTCCATACATCACAACCGCATCATTCGAAACGTAGTCACGAGCCATCAATTGAATCGCAAAGCTTATTCGCCAACTTACGTTGTGAAACGGGAAAACACTAATTGAAAACAAGTTGGCCGCTCTCGGTAATTCCATGGCGAAAATCGTTCGTCGGACAATTGTGTCTCGAAAGAGGACACGAGGATAACAATTCAAGCGAATGGCGAAACTAGAGCCAGCACAGCATGCACTGACAGCGTAACATCGAAGCGAATGAAACCATCGATGGGTCAACGGCTGTAAAGGCATAAGTTGAAAGCGATGTTGATTCTAGTCATTTAGCAGCAAGCCAAGTCGTCCGCGGAAAAGCAGCAGATTCAACTACTTTGAGAAAGGAATGGAATCTTGGTAACTGGCCAAAATGGGAAACTGTGAATAAATCGGTCAGAAATTTTTTTTTCTATTTGATGTAAGCTGAATTCGAACATTAAAAAACTGAATGTTTCGCTACACCAATTTCTTTTTGTTACGGTAAAACGATTTATTTTGAGCTATTATGATTAGAAAGCGAAATAATTATTTCCAAGAGCAGATGAAGTCATATAATGATTTCGAATATGGCCTCACTTCTCTATCGACCCAAAGAAAACCCAAGAAAAAAGTGAGGAACGCAATAAACAAAAATACGTGGAAGCAGTTCTCCAATCAAAAATAACACGTCAGAATTGCATAAGTCGACGCCTTGGAAAGAACCGTCAAATTACTGCAGCTCAAGAACAAAATCCGACACAAATTGATCGAGAAAATCCATATCCGGATCCAATTCAACTTCTTGACTCAGGGGACAAAAAGTAAACTCGCAAGTACGGCTCAGAGAGCACGTGCTCATTAACTAAGTGTAAAGTGCTAACAACCGTTCCACTGGCTTCGCGCTCCAGGAAACGACCAGGTTCACGGGCGATAACTAGACAAGTTTCCTTTTATCCTTAAACTGGCAGTTCTGAAAATATTGCAACACAAGTAGTTCGGATTGAAATCCCGTCGACGAAATTGAAAAGAGCCGGAATCAACTCGACTAGCGATTTAATGAGGGTTCTTTTCCGATTCGGAATAATCTCTCTTGTCTTCAAGTATAATGAACTCGAAGTTAGAGAGTACAGTCGGCATAAAACGTTCTGCGAAGCTATAACCCGACGATAGTAGCTGGTAATGCAGGGTATTAGCATATTCAGAGGAGGAAAGTGCCCGAACCGTTTGACCAGGCTCTCTCCATCGCGTGCCAGTCTGAGACTGTTTTGTAAAAGAGCTTGCAACTTCCTACTACGACTAAACGCGTCGCATCTGATCCAGACGCGTCTAGGCCCATCCGGTTTCATGGACGAAGGCGTTTTACATAATATCGGCTCTTAAAACAAGTCTATTGTGTGGAAAAAAGGAGAAAAATCACGACCAGACCAGTTATAGAAAACCGTCAGCACCAGTTATAGAAAAAAAATGGCCGAGCTTTGAACGCAGTTTTTTTTTCCAACGGACAAGTAACGAGGTCTAACTTGAGAAACACAGGCGACGTTCAAATCGTTAGAAATCGTGGAAAAACCGTTGTTTTGGTCGATACGAAAGCTTCCGAAATTAGACAATCTTTTAACCGAAGGAGAGCTATTTTTTTTTTAAAGTGAGTTCGCTTGATGTTTTTCAAATGCAAGATGAAACTAAAAATTCATGAAGAAATTCGTAGAAACGCTAAACACGGGAGGGAAACTAATTAGCACCGGTTGAATTAGGTAATAAAATTGTAACAGTAGTTTTACGCGCATTCAAAAAAATTGGCCTTTAATAAAAATATCAAAAATTAATTAAAATTAATCCAATCAAGGCTTTGTTGAGGCAAAAAATTCTATCTTTTTTCGAATGAAGCGTGGCTTGAGTTATTCTACAATATTTCGCTCATCCAGTACGTTCCACATGAGCCACTAAAAGACTCAGAACAGAGCGCCAAGCTTCACAGTCAGCGATTTCGTAATAAAGCCGTATAATCACGTTTATCTCGTCGCGCGCACATATCTTAATCTTTCAATTTGTTAGACGTATGCCGTAGGAATGGGAGCAGAAACTTGCGATCATTAATTAGGCTCACAATGCAACGAGGGTAATTTTGAAATGATAATATTGCCAACGGGGGACTAAAGGTTGAGTATTGTAACTAATTAGCCGAATTAGAATTGAATAATTATAATACATTTAAGCAGTCTACAATTAAACAAGTTACCTATTATTATTCTATATTTTTGTCACGAAATTTTGATTACTGGCGATATTTTATTACGTCAAAAAACTGTATTTTTATTATTTTAATGCATTCAAATGTGAAAAATTACGGCTAACAAAAATAAAATAAATAAGAATAAGCGATCACTTATAATAAAAACTAAAGTAGGTAAATAAATTATAAAATTAATTGCAGATAAAAGATTCACCAAATATGGCTTACTCGGTTGCTTCTTCTGTAAACAATTCCTTAGTATACGGTAAAATAATAGAAGTTAAAATTAAAAAGCCTATCTAGGGGAAAGAAAAACCAGGTGACTCAATCTCCGATTCTTTATGCGCTGGCCGAGCACTTTCGCCCGTTTGGGCATCCTCAGGGTGACGTGGAGCCATAGGGTAACAGCCTCTGGACATAAAAAAATAGCCTATGTTTTTCAATAGAAGGTTGCCGAACTCAACGAAATAGCCTTGATTGCAAAATGAGTGATCGTAGCTTGATTGCAAAATGAGTGAACGTAGCTTGGTTGCAATTATAAATTCTCTCGTGACAATGCAATTCAATATTAGATAAATTGCGAATAACAATTAAAAAACATTCAAAAAACCGTAAATACTATTTTAAAAAATTTAAAGTCAACTCGAGTATCCTCCTTTTTTTTTAACCGACTTCATTGTTTGAAGAGGTTTCAAGTAATGTGAAGCGATTTTATTTGCGCAATAAATCTCGCAGATCAAGACATGTAAGATAGAATGAAGTGAGTCACCGTCTGACTTATAGCGGCAACATTTAACGCGTCACTACGTACACTTGTTGGCCAGAATGAAGAAAACCGCGTTTACTTGAACGGTAGTTCAAGGCACTTCGCACTAACACGAGAAAGGTAACAATTTCTCACTCAGAGGGCGCATTTTCCTTACGCGAGCCTACAATATCCGTCGTACATCATCTAGACACATTGTCGTATTTTTGATCCATATACGACCCTCTGGCTTTCATCGTATTCCACGCTATACAACTCTGCGAGTATAACGTTGCCAAATCGGGAGCGATATTTCAACAACGCGGATACTAATGCTTCGGAAATTGTCGGAACAAAGAAGAATATATGGACGAGTCAACGTTAACAGGAGCTAAGCATAATTTGTCATCAAGACAATAACGTCCGGGGCTGAAAATTGCCTCAAACAAGGGCCAATGAAAGGAAACACGAGCTCTCCAAACAGAGGGAGAAATTAAAGCAATCAATTATGGTGAATTAGAAAATAAATAAATAAAAAATCAGTGGACCATTTCTTGACTACAGATATATTCCACAATGTAACTTTCGCCATTCTAACCGAAACGTACACAGGACACGTGTTTTACCCTTCGGGAAAAATAGAAATTCCTTTTCCACATAATTGAGAGCCATCAATTCTCTTTATAACCAACTCGGAGGTGTGAGATCGTGAATAATTCACTTTTCCTATCCCGCACTTGAGTAAAGAGCGATTCGGACTTGAGAACTTGCAATTACAATTAGCAGGTGCGGTTTTTGAAGGGAAAAGCCAAGAGGCAGCCGGAGAGAAATGTTTAATTCATGAGAACAGCCAACGCTGTTATTCTCATTCACCTTTACGACATTCAGATTGTAATTAGTTTCACGGAGAGAGCCTTTCCAATAAAGCGAAAAACGTATAAAAAAACAACTTAGATCCGTCGAAGTTTAAAAATACGTAAAAGACGAGAAGAAGAAAAACCCCTTTATTTAAGCAAAAAAAAGGACATAAAAATTCGACGCAAAAAATAATGGCCATGTAAAGGTTTTGAAATAATTTTCATCCAGACTGTAAACTCCAGACGTGTAAAATATCGCCGAGAAAACCGAGTCAATGGGACTTGACAAGTTCACGAGGAGAAATCCGGCAAAGAGGTCGACAACCCAGAGGGAGAAGTGGTCGAGTCTCAACTACCGGACATGGAAGGCCAAGGACGACTTTCTGACCACGGACATTAGTTGCCTGATCCGTTGATGGGAAGAGAATGTCGTCGAGGGAAATATAATTTTCTTCCGAATTTGACATCGGACATCGACTTTCTCTCTTGTTCAGCATGTGATTCCATTTATTAGTTAAAAACATGAGCTATACTTTCACACCTAGTTGATCGAAAATTTACTGACACCCTGATAAGCGGAGGTTAGATAAATTGATATACGATTCAAACGACCATCAAGATCGAGCAGTTTCAATCAAGTTGGAGCAATCGTCAAGAAAAAAAATGATTGAGCGGAAAATTTATGAAGTGAAGATGGAAGCGCTGAAGACTTAAGTGCATCGATGTGCATGTTCAACGAGTACAAACGGGCAGTTATAAGAAAATATTGTGAACCGGCTTAGCGCAGAAGGATAGTTCATTTTCAACGCGGCCTTTACGTAAGAAGTAGTTAGAGTTGCCCTCGGAAGAAGTCTAATAAGTAGACGATTCGAGGTAGCTTTCTCTGAACCTGATGTTAAGGCCGGGTTTGTTTGTTTCATCAGACAATTCAGAGCTCTTATCGAGGTAAGTTTCGATTCGACCAAATCGGTTTACTCAACGGAGAAGAAAAGGCGCCTCGGTAAAGTCGAGGATTTTTAACTTGCTCTATAAACAGACCGGACAAAAATATTTACTTTTCACTTAGGTTAAACGAACATCTAGAAGCTGGATTTAGCTTCGAACAATTTATATCGAAATTATTTTCAAGCGCTAATATACAGCGCCGATTTCTGAAAAGTTAAGGTAGAAAATTCGCAAATAATTCGCACATCGTAATTCTGTTGTAATGAAGGTTGGGAATTTCGTTCAATACCTACGTAAAATAGAAGCTTTACAGTAATTGGAAAGTTTTATAAAAGGTAATGATTTTATTGTATATCCACCACGAAAAATCGGCGGGGGAGGGAAATATTTTCCTAAGCCAATAAATGAGAACAATCAAATCGATCTGACCGTTTTTCTACACTAAAGAATGAACGCCCTTGGATTACACTTCACAATTGCGATACTTTCGATGAAAATTGACCTTATAGTTTGACAAAAAGAAGCTGGCGCCGGTTTAGTGATCATTACAAAGAGCAGCAATATTCTATTGACCATTTGTCACACTCAGCGGCTAAGGACTCCAAAATACGATCAGTTTGGCTTTTGAAAGTGTCTTTTTAAGAGATAAAACGACTTCAAAGCAATATTCAAGGTTATATTTTTGTGTTGATTCGGATCAATACGTAATTTCGAGCAGTTATCTTCATAGTGCGAGTCTGTTGCGGTAAATCGGCTATTCTACAGCTTAGGTTAGCTCCAACGTCTCTAAGGATTTCGATAAAACCTCTCCCGATACGATATTGTCGTCCGACCTTCGATGATTTTCTCGATCAGACATTTGTGGTAACCGCAGGCAAGGCCGCTTCGTCCGTTCACTCGGTAATTTCTTATGTAATTCGTTTACCCAATATTATCTAAAGAACTGTCGCTTTCAAATAGGTTAAGCATGGATACTGGAAGCTTACAAAAGCCATCAATTTTAGCGATCCAACAAACAACACTCATAATGGCTCCATAATTCGTTGAGATTGCAAATCTACCCATCAAAAGTTTTATTTGGCTATCGAAGAATATTAAGTGGAAAAATCCGAAGGTTGAATATTAATTACAGTAAGGCAATACAGGTGCGCAGATAAGCATAAAACGCTGTAAATCATTGGGCAGTGGATTATTATTCCTTCGCTTCAATAATGATTCAAGAAGACTATCCATCTGTGATAGTAATTATTCCGAACATTCCCACTGAAAAACAGATTGGTAACTATGGGGGGAAAACTGCGTAGCAACACTATTGTAATTTTAATCATTTTTATTTTTCTCAATTTCCAAATTAATTAAAAGCTAATTTTTTTGCCTAACGGTACAGCTGAAGAGAGTGTATGATGACCATTTCAATGAGTATAGAACGATTTTTATAGCTCCAAGAACTCTCGAGTTACGCCCTCATGCCAAATTTCTGAAAATCTTCCATGTTCAACACAAAAGCTGCGATAAATCGAGAACCAATAAAGCTATCGACCCTGCGATGGTCTCATTCGATTCAGCGTCCGAAAATTCATAGAAATTGATACCAAATACACCTTCTTCTGGAAAACGTTGAAAAATCTGAATTTTCTCCCCCTCAAAACCCCCCAAAAATACCCTTAAAGTTCAGGTAGCGATTCGGCTAAAGAATTGAGCCATTTTCTGGTTGGTGAAAATGTAGAGAATTTAGCTATTAAAGTTTCGTCAGAAAAGCGTTGTCGGCGCAAGGCGGGCGGTCAGAATTTTTGTGTGTTGGATATTCGGATTCTACGATCAAATTTTGAGGGGGTTAAAAAATTTTTTTTCTTGGGGGATTACAATGGTTTATTATTGAATAATAAACCAAAAGCGATAGTAAATTGATTGTCAAGCAACTGGTTTCTCCTCCAACGACGGAAGATTTTCGTATTGTTGCGATTGGCAAAAAGGCTAGGCATGCACAAACTGATTTTAAATAGGTATATAAATGAGAAAATAAAAAGATCTAAACTAGACGTAGAAATGGAATTAATATAGACTTTGATTACTTTTATGGTTGCAACCGTATTTTATACAACGGGTGAACTCTAACATATGAACAGGGGAAATCGAATGGAATAGTACTTTCAACTTGTCACGTTACACAACGTGATTCGAATAATTTATTATCTTCTACTAATATAGTTCCCATTACAGCATACTGCTTGACAGCAAATGCTCATGACTACCCTTCACTTCAAAATGGTACGTGATGTAATAATCATTTTCAACCTCAATTAGGGCTGCATCGCTGGACAGAGCAGAGTTGTAAATCTAATCCCAGGAATTTCTTTTATGATTATGCGTTCTAATTGTGGCTTCTCGAGAGCGGAATTATACAGTTGGAACAAGGCAATAACATACAAGATGAGAAAATACCATGAGTTTCGACGGTAATTTACGCTCCAAAGTGCAATACTAAAGCTGATTACACGGTTTTCAATTACCCACCAAGATTACTCGGCGAAAATTTCTACACTGAAGTGAACGCGTGTTACGAAGGTAGGAATCGTCAGTATGTAAAAAAAAAAAAAAGGAAAGGGAAAGAGGTTGTTTTTCAATTTCAAGCTATATCGTGTTTACCCATTCACAATTCAAGATGAGCATCAAGGGGAGTAGCTGTCGAATATAATTTAAAATACGTCTTAAGGTCGCAAGCTCAAAATCCAAAAACGTCACGAATTATATTACGGAACCAATCCATAAATGTCCATATAAAAATGAGCCTCTTCGGTTAAAAGGTTATCGAATTCTTTCGTTCGAAACTGGTTACGAAGAAGGCTCGACTTGCCATTTGATAAATGCTGATCTTGATAAGAGAACAAGCCTATATTGGCCGGTGGCCAAAATCGCTACCAAACGCGGGACTAATCAGGTCTCGAGACAATGTCACGAATTTCTTCGGAGAAAAAAGCGAAAGCGCATTTTCGGTGTTAATTTCACCCAAACCCTAGAACGTTTGCCAAGAAATGCATTCCTGAAGGTTAGAAGAAATTAGGCGCGGTTAGAAATCAAGTCTCAAGAAAAGTATTGTCTGGTGTGCGAAGAAGTATCGATTATCGATCAAAAGAGAGTTTAAATAAAAATGCACAATTTTTATTTATTTTCGCATAAACAATGAATTTTTAATATTTTTTAATTTAAACTTGATTTACAACAAGTTAATATCCAGTATTCATGCGCAAAATACGATCACCTAATCACTTCAATGATTTATGAGGGAAATTTTCCAAACAAGTGATTACAATGTTCAACGATGCGAGTACAGATGCGATGGATTTCTACATTATACCTAATGAGACTTTTACACGAAACGAGCCGCTCGTATCGCTTGACTGTGCCGAGCCTTCGATCCCAACTCATACGCTGCATCCAATAGTTTATAACGAATTGAATATTATCCAGTTTAGTGCAATGTGCATCGGACCGTTCAGATTTGAGAACGTGCAGAGTGCACGTTTTCTTTTCCGTTGGCTGACTTCGCGAGGCTATCATCACGGTCTGTTATCCGCTCAATTGGGCCGAACGAAACTTGGTTCGCCCAACCGTGAATAAAGTCTGCACTTGATTCCCTTGACTATCCAGCGAAAAAGGGGGGAAATTCGGGTATGAAATGAGAACATCCGCTTACGAAACGTAGGTTATTTTGCATTGTTATTCAATAAACCATAGTAATCGTCCAAGACATTTTTTAAACCCCATAATAATTTGTCTTTTTAACCGGCTTCAAAAGAATGAGGTTGCTATGGTTGAATTGGGAGTTTTTTTTCGGTATGTTGGCGATTAGCTGCTGAAACTATTGAATCTATTGAATCATTGAATCTATCCAGTAATTTTGGCCCCAATCCGGAGAAAAGTCGGAAACGTGATTTTTTTGCGAAAACAGCAACTTCTAGCTTTGCGAGCTGATATCTTCTAGAAGAATAGCTCGATTCATTTGTTTTTGACGTTATGCTGTTTATAATTTATCTACCTATAAGGACCAAGCTCCAATTTTTTTTTAGGTCTTTGATATGGCGTACAGAGAAGAAAGTGTAACGAAAAACGTGATACCCCATTTTTGAAGTTTTCGAGCACCATTCCCAACCACGTCGAGAAAAAATATTAAGATTCACGTAGTTTACTGGTTACATTGCACGATCGAATTAAGGTATTGAGTGGATTAAAAATAGATGCTTTTTAGGCTGTATTTTAAAAAGAATTGTTTCGAAATCACGTTTTTCGGAATATTTGTGGTTGTAGAGAAGAAAAAAAATACATTAGCCGAGATTTGAATTCGGAATTAAATTGTCAACAAAAACGTGATTTTGTCGGCCAAATAATTTGATTATCATGGACTAACGTTTGGTGAATTTCTGAAACTTTGTTCGGATGCTCTCATTCGGTGCGGTTGCTGATAGGGTTGAGGGCTCTGTTATCACTTGAGAAAATAAAGAAGGAGTAGATCAACGAAGTAGGACGAATAGATATTTAAAAAAAAACTGAAAAGGAAAAATTATAAAAAATTCTCAACTTCACAGCAATTCGACCATCAACTACACAGTGAGGAGGCGACTAATAGGTGAAAATGAAAAACAATCAATCATTCGGGAAATGAGAACTAATTATTTTTTATACTATCAGGAGAGGTGGTTAAAAAATGATGATAGTAATTATATCCAAAATAAAATAAAAAGCTCAAGTTTTGGACTCGGAAAGCATTGCGAATATCAGAACTCATTCATCAACGTCGAATGGCAATGCTGTGTGAGTTTTACCCTAAATAACAGGTCGTCCCAATTATCGAAAAACCATTTTCACTCGTTCCGCCCTAATTTCTCAATGGTCTGGCCGTGAGCGATCCTCTATAAAATAAATTGACTTCCACTTCCATCATCGCTCACCTCATCATTGGATTTAGACGCTTTCCGCGAGCGAGGAAACCGAGAGAAAATCAGACACGAATCGATTGCGACGAAATGTCGATAATTGAGTATCGCAGAAATTCACATTCGGCCGAAATAAATCACTCTGACTCAATCATTTATGAACCGACAGATTTGTGGACTATCGATACTTAATATTGTCGATAAAACATCCGTGAAATGAAGCAGGAACCGCGCGGTGGAATAAAGCGCGGGCGTTGGTAGGTGTTCCAATTAACCTCCTGACCTTAGAAAACACGAGGAACGTTTCGCTCACTTTTCTCCGCCTTTTTGCTCGATATTTTTCCGCCGCACGGATGAAAATTGACCAACGTGGGCGTGGAACGTATTGCTACAGCACATTTCCTCGCCTTTCCCCGCTAAATGAACTCAGACTACAGTTATAGTATCGCGGGCGGAAAATCCCGGCGGAATATCAGCGGGTAATTTCCCAAGGGAGAATTCGAGGACAACTTGATACCTATTGCCACAATGGAACAACAGATCGAATGAACTGCTTAATTGGCCAGGCTGAAGATTTGGATCGATTTCGATTAAAAACAAAAAAATCAGGGAGTTTGTGAAGGGCGTCTGAATTACTCGGAAATAATCTATGCAATTTTATCATCAGGTTCGCATGGCTGGGCAGCTCGAAAGCCGAATGGCGACCAGTTGATGGGCCATCAGGAGGTTCAAATGGTGCGTCTATGTCTCACATCGCATTCCCACAAGATCGAGTTGGAGGACGCTCTTCAGGACACAGGCTACTCGACGCGTCGCATTGCAACCTTTATAAAGTAGTCATGCATCAGAAACGCTTCTTCCAGGTAATTTCAAAAAATAATCCCGTTTTTCGAAATTTCAGTCAAGGTGGAGAGGATAAGATTTTGTCAATATAACAAGAACAAATGTGCAAGAGTTGGAATCACAATTAAAAAAATAAAATAAATAAATAATAATGACGATAGTACGCACCAATCAAAAGCTCCTCGCTCCTCAAAGGGGGTTCCGAAATTTTTTTATAAACTGCGCTCATTATTCAACTCGACCAACTTATCATTGAAAATCTGTCGAAAAACGAAATGACTCAGTAATTCAATCGGATTTTCCGCTCAGGATTCAATTTCCCTTTTGTCGAGGCAATTCCGCGAATCAACCTATGTTCATTCACTGCTTCCATCAGAAAAAAAGTCTTGCAATAAATCAACCGCCTACAGGCTCAGTCTTCGACATACTTTTGACAAACGGTCTGAAAAACGGCGAAAAAGCCAACTGTCGAAAGATCTATCGTCTTTATTTTCGTCACAACGTTGGAAAAAAAGTCGCTCCGTTTCGGCAATCGAAAAGGTGAAGGCTTCGGCCTAAACGTTTTCCAAACGCTCTTAAATGGAATATTCATTTTAGGAGCTGAGCGCCTACACGTCCTATATACCGACAGGAGAGCGGTTCTTTTCGAAATATTTTCCAAATTATCAGTTTCGCGGGTGTATTGATGATGAAACGGAAGACAGATGATTTTATAGACTTCCGAAAAGCTGAGAGAAACAATAAATTCTTTCATCGGTTTGATATTTGACCTTTTCCACGGTAATAGTCAACAGATCGTAGAATGAACGTACAGTTAATTGAGTCTAGAAGGCGGAAAATATTTATCTTATTTTTTAAATTACACTCACCCACCGGAGCTAGCAAGCAATTAAGACATACCTGAAACACACAAAAAATAAAAATAAATCAATAAAATAGAGGGTTAAATATAAGTAAACACATTAACGTTTAGCTATTTTTCTTTTTTAGGTTAAAAATGGGGAAAGAATATTTATTCGACGAAAAAACCCAAGAAAGATAAATTACCATGTAAATATTACAGCAATAAACTAAAGTTCCAACGATCAAGACAGATAAATTATTTCAACGAGGGGGGAGGCGTTGAATAATAAATAACTGAACCGCAAAAATTCTTATCTCAAGAAAAAATCGCCGGTAAAATTTCCGCGGGCAGAAATATTACCCATACCGTAAATTTGCTCCAAACGAGCGCCTTTCAACTTTCACCTTCTTATGAGTTCAACTTACAATCAGTCATCCTCGTTCCAGATCCATTACGCCCACGTTTTGATCTTGGAACATCATAGCTTTCTCCTCTGAGCATCTAATGCTAATAACTCGCTGTATCGCCTTTAATTAAATTCATAAACTCCATCGACCCTCATTTCTATTACCATCATACAATGCGCATTCGTTGAGAGCAAAGGATTTCGCCTTCATAAATTACGAGCGCGCGGAATAAATTACGCCTGACAACTATGGCGAATTCGGGCGAAATTTTCCTATACTTTCTCGTTTTGCTGACGGAATTCGTATGCATTTTATTTTATTTGACATCGGAGAAAGCAGGAAGGTCAAGAAGAGTATACGAGAAAGCGAATAAGAAAAAGAGAAGAGCAAATCCGCTATGAATCGAGCTCTGCGACAAATCGGTTTAAACCGGCTCGCCGTTGTTTTTTCCGACAAAAACAAAAACTATTCTTGGTCATCGATTCTGGGGCATACATAATATAAAAATATACTGTATGATCTTCTAATTTTAATGAAGATAAAATACCAATCAAATTAATAGTCGACTTAATTAATTTACAGAAAATGTTTAAAAACTTGACGATTTCATCTGCTTTTCTTCACTGATATTTAGGACAGTAAACTTTCCAATTACGCCAGGAATACTATAGGAACTAGATACTTTAATAACACATTTATCTCTCAATGCTCGTTTTTTCTTCTCATTTCTGAATCGTTGAGTAATGAAATTGAAATGATTTCTTACAGTACATCCAGTACAAAGCTCATCTCCCGGACATGAAAGAATTCACGCTGTGCACATGGCACAAATTGTATAACCATTCAACCGACCACCCGCTCTTCTCGTACGGATGTAAGTTAACGAAATTCCTCGATACCGAATAATACCAATTTATAATATTAAATTCTTTAAATTTATTTACTAAGCCCTAGCTAATCCTGCCAAGTGTCCAGGGGAAAATGAATAACACTCAAAATGTTTAATTATTTAAAAATAACTCTCTCGTTTATAGGACATTCATGATTATATTATTCTATACAGTGAAAGACCAGCCGAGAGAAATCGTATCATGGTTGAGCAACGATGATCGTTCATCGTATTACATGATGGCCATAGGAGGGCACACGATCTACCGATTGAATTATCCTCTGAAGAAGCACAAATGGTACCATACATGCCAAAGCTGGAACGGCCGGACTGGAGAATGGCAGCTCTGGGTGAACGCTGAACGCGTCGGGCGAGGATTTTACAACTTGGTAAATCAATGAAAAAAAACTATAAAGGTAAGAACCAATTGTAATTAATTCTCAAGTCGCTGATAAATTACTATTTTTGAACAGCTGGTCGGGAAGAAAATCAGAGGAAACGGCCTCGCCATCACTGGACAAGATCAACGAAAATACGGTGGAGGTTTCGAATTAAATCCGAAGCCAGGCGGTCTTATTGGTGAAGTTACCATGGTACACCTTTACAAGGCAGCGCTGACTGCCGGAAAGGCGTACAACAATCACAAGCACCATCACGCGCATAAGTTCCTCCACGAAGGAGAAGGTGAATAAAATTTCCACAGAATCGCATGAAAATATTTTATGAATAGCATAAGCTAATCAAAACAGCGGCTCTCAAACCTTGAACAGCTCAACTTTTCTCGCCAGACTCAGCTTATACCAACAATAGACATAAACAGCATGCTTAAACGACTTATACGATCCGTAACCCAAGCGTTTGTATTGCAGAAGAAGAAGAGGCGAGACAACTGATGCCTCAGGAAATGCCTCAGCCTGAATTGCCCGAAGGTGCGACCGAATATCCTTTCTTGAGAAACATGCAACTCGTACCTCGTCTACCCGTAAACGAGCTAAACGTCGTCAGGCAGCAGCAAGAGCTACAACGAATGCAGCAACAAGAACTGCAGCAGCAATTGCAGCAACAATTGCAGCAGGTGAGAATTTCAAGATATATTGGGAAATGCTTCACTTGATGCAAAACAATCGTCCTTATGTGGAACTGATTCGACCATAAATGCAATTAACCAAATCTTAATCTATTCCGATTACAGAACGGTAACGATTTCATTAGTTCTCCATTTTCATCGCAAAGCCTCCGCTTGTTCAAACGCGAGAACAATATGAACGAAACCATTGAAACCTCCGAAACGAAAGCTGCCGTTCGCGTTATGGTGGCACCGCCAGGTAATGCCGCCAACAGTGAAAACAACAAACAAAAAAGGACAGCCGAATTTGGCGTTTTCCCAGGCGTCGATCTCAGCGGTATTTATTCGACGGACGGCTTCCAGCTCGGCGGAGGTAAAACATTTGAGACTAGAGCATTTCAAATAGATTACATTCTTGGCGCCTTTGAGGCAATCCAGTAGTAAAACGGTCAATTTTTTTCACCCAGGAATGATTCCGCTGCAAGACGTGAGACTGAACGAACCACAGCAGGAGTTTTCCGAAGAGGAGAACGTGCCCAAAAAATGGAACGAACCAGCTGAATGGGAGGTAAGAGAATCAATCTCATACTGGCCTCAATTAGACCAAAAGATGCAGATGAATTTACATTAAAAAAAAGTTAATATCGCAGGCGCTCAACGAACCTAATTACTATTTCCAAGGATCACGCCAATAAATGGACACGAATGCTCGCATAATTATGAAACCACACCGATTTTATAGCTCTTTATGGTGTTGTCTAATACAATATTCATTCCCCAGGTGAGAAGCATCATGGCTTTGTGCTCAGGCTGCGGTGAGGACCCTTTCAGGAAAGCCAACGTTCTCTCTTGGCGCGAAACGTCGAAGAAATTATACGCAGGAGCAGAATACGTTCCAGCTGCTCAGGAGTGCCATAATTTCTAAATTCCCATTGACAAAGAGGATAAATTATTGATGAATCTTAGCGAGAAAATTAGCCAAAAACCGAAACAGTTCAGTTGATGAAAACAAGACAATTGCATTCTGATATAGAATGGGACAAGTTCCTAGTTTTTGTTATATAATTCGGGTATACAAGTCGTATACGGAATTCAATAAAGATAATGAAATATGTGCCACAATGGAACAAAAACAAAAACCACACAATCTCTGAGTGTAAATACAATTTCGACGAATCTTTAATTATTATTGAACGGCGCGGTGCCAATCAGTTTTGTAATTAATTAGCGTTAATATTTAACTGTACAAGTATTTTAAGTTATTTTCTACAAATGATTTAGCTCAGTAAATGTAATGTTATTTTGTACTTATTGTAAAAATAAAAATAAATGTGAGTTTTAAAATATGTTGTTCAAAAAATTCCTTCAAAAAAGAAAAAATGGTCTAACGTACAAACTTTTGTAGTTTTCCAACATAAAAAAAACTACCAGTAATCAATAAGCAGAACTCGTTTTGCTCTATGTTGCCAGCTGAATTAGCGTGATGAAAACATGACCACTCAGAAAAATATAGACTAACCTTGGTTTTGTGAATGTGCTGATGCTGGTAGTCGGAGTCGAACTCGGGCTCGGAGAAGTACGACTGATCCTGGTCCCAGGTCGGAATGGTTCCCGGAGTAATGCCCATCCCGAGGCTGAGGCCTCCACCGACGACGTCGTCCGATTCGAACAACCGAAGCACGGAACGATCTCGGATATCTCTCAGGTGCGATCTGTAACGAGGATACATTGAATATAGATTACACGATGATGAATTACACTGAGGATGAACCATTTTTATAAAATATTCTCATTTCGATCAGCGGTTGCCTATGTGTTTAATTACATGACAATGAAGCGTATAACTCTATTTTTCGGAGCATTTATTTCCAGAACAGTGCTTCGTATCGAGAGGTGTTCGAAATCCAGATATTTGAAAATTTACCGGAGATGACAATTTGGCCACTGCTCCGACCTCCATCGTTTTACGGTCGTATTTTCTCATAAAACAGTCAACTCTTCGCATCAAGGCCATTAATTTTGATCACGTACCGACATTTATCAACTTGTACCCCTCCGTGGTGCGGAGGATGAAGAGGGCTTATAACCGCATGACAAAGTGTCTCGATCCAAAACCGCAGAACGTCCCGGGGGCTGAACCGAGAGAACAACCCCGCAAGCCCTGCAAATTTAGCCTACTCGCGGCCTGCCAGGGAACCCGATGTAAATATTTTATTCACGTTCAACGTGAAACATTCGGGGAACAAGAGCGAACTCAAAAGCCAGGGATGGACGTTGTATGTTTCACGGAGAGGCTTCTAACACTTAATAAATGTTTCGAATATATTTTCAAAGTCGCCGAAGATTCAACTTAAACGGTGCGAAAAATATGATACGAAAATTCGAAATTTATCGTGGCAACGTCACAATGTTTTAGATATGCCTAATTTCGTGTTCACAGCTATAGTTAACCAAATAATACCTGGTTTAAAATTTCGAATATACCTGAGATCCTCGAGTTCGTAGAACATGTCCTTCGACGAGTCGTGTATGTAGATTTTGACGTGAGGCGACTCCATGTACTCCATGGTCAGCTGTTTTGGAAACGAGCGGACGAAGAGGGCCTTCACAGTATCAATCGATGTAATCTCGTTCGGCAAAAGGGCTCGTTTCGTTTCACTTCGATATTGGAGAAACACCAGACCTGGAAAACCGGGGAGGTAAGGTCCGAAATTATTTCAACATCGAGCAATATGGGCTAGTCAGTCAGCATTCGTTTCATTGTCCTGTAATTCGAATATCGATTCGTTCGACAAATAGCCACCAAGAAAAATTGGCTGCCATCACACAATACTTATAACTAAATAAACAAAGGTAAATTGCTACGAATGCTTGGCGAGAATATTCTTCGAAGGCGTGACAACAATTGGTTTGAAAATAATTCTTTTTACCAATCAATCAGTTTTTGTAAAACTAAGTAAAAAAGAAAAAAAAAACTTGAATTTTTCCAGGATTTTTTATATTCTCGTCTTTCACCCTGCTGAAATGTAACCATAACACAAGAATAAACTAATACAAAAATTACACTACACGTGACTAAATTACAATATTACTTGGACACCCAAATGACCTTTATTCTATATTTTTTCCTCCGACATAACTAGGCATAAGTGAAAAGGAAAAATAAATAAATAAATGAAAAAAATTATAATAATGTATTTATTCGAAGATGCAGCAGGACGAAATAATGAAGAGGGTAAACTAAGCCATTCGTGGTAGAAATGAAAAAGTACGCACATTTGTTCTGTGAAATGGGTACTTCCACAATAATCAAAGAGGAATGCAAGAAAATTAGAATAAATGGCGACAGATACGAGCGGGTGAATCGCCAAATGAATTATCCAAATATTGTTTTGCGGCAATTAATCACGGGACATCGAATGCAACGTATACTACCAAATCATCTTCACCCTCCGTTCAAATAGCAGAAACCTTTGATCCAAAGAAATTCTAATACAAACGCAAGGCATTTAGCTTTCAACCAAAATTTAATTTTGCTCTTCGCCAATAAAAACTTAACGGCACAGAGTTGAAGCAAACATTTAAATCGATATCGAAAGCTACACAGGAAACATGTGATATTATAAGGTGAATGAGCACTCAACACGGAATACTTAGGTGACTACTACATAAATTATGTGAATTGTGTAGTGTTCAAGTTCACACGTCCTGTTCGAAAGGGTATCGGTGAATTCTTCGACAGCCTAAACGGTTTACATGCGTGGTTGAACGGAAGATGTAAAAAAAAGTGATGAGAGATGAGGTCGATAAAAAAGAGCCAAATATAAAGCCTTGAATGGTATTGAAAATCATTGTGATGATAGGCGGTTGATATAAACCCATAAACCGAAAATAAAAATTACTGAGAAAAATATCACTTATGAAAAGGGGGGGAAATATTGTAGATAACTAAAAGACAGAAAAAATAAAATAAAATAAATTTTCAAATAAAATGCGATACATTAGCGACGAATTAAAGGCCATATTCGGGTGTTCTTACAATAATATATTAGCCAGCGAGTATTTATTTATCGGACCAAATTGTACAATTAAAAGAGAGAAAACAGGAAAATTTACCAATACGTCAGTTAAAGGCACGAAATTCTCATCGAGGTATATTATTTTGAACAAAGATTTTCCCAGAGTACGATAAGAAGGGGATTTAAAAATAAGTAACCTGTGTATAATGTATAATAGAAAAAAAAGAAAAACCAATACAACCATAATGAAAGAAAATAGCAAAAATAATAAATACAATGAAAACGGGAGGGGTGAAAACTCGAAATTTTCTACGGAACAAGCAAAACAGCAGAACGAGTTGGCAATGAACAATGCTGAATTTTCGAAAGGTAGAACTTTTTTTCGGGTTGAGTTCGATCTTGCAAAAAGAGATTTGGATAAAATTATAATTCGAAAATAACGAAGTACATTAATGTGCAGCAGTTTTGGGGGTTGATGGGTGGAAACTCGAAATACTTGCGAGTATTTTTCTCGAGCAACGCTCCTTATATTGTGCGTTATAAGAAAGACTTAGCTCAATTCAGTCTCGAATTGTTAATCATTAGGAGAATTCGGTTGCGTGTAAATTATTCCGCAGGGAAATAGCCAAAATCATGCGGACACATCAAACTTTTTTCATTATTTAAATGGCCTTTTAAAACAAAAATAAATAAATAAAGAAAGAAAATGTTTACATGGGCCAAACGAATAGGGGCAAGTGACAATGCAAATGATTCATGCAAACGAATACAAGCAATAGCTAAATTTGATAAGGAATTGTCTACGATTTGAGTGAATCGTTTTAAAAATAATTTCGTGAAGGGTGGTGGTTTTTTCCTGATCAACATTTATCGGTTGATGACCATCGGTTGTGTACAATGGAGGAACATCATATTGTTTTCGGTTTACTCACGTTTCGGACACTGGTGACCACTGGAAACTAAAGTTAATTGACAAGCACGAGGTCGATTAGTGTACTGTGTTGACATTGTGGCAAACATACAATTTATTCTCGCTTATGCGGCTTTCGTGATCTGCTTTAAATTGGACAGGTTACTAGAAAAAGTGATCAATGTAAGAGTGGGCAGAAATTCCAAGTAAATAATTGATCAGCTGAAGTTTGCTCGGTCGAGCTGAATCTCCTCTTTCGGTTTTTTGTTTCTATTTTTTTTCCTTAGGAAAATGCAATACAGCGCGTATGAAACATTTTGAAAGTAATTTTCACTTCAATCGTTCACTTGTCAATGAATAATTTCGGTCAGCGAATCCATAATCAGAGTCAAATTCGAGTAACCTAAATGTTTTAATTTATTAAAAGGATAGCTCTCATATTTCTACCGATAAGATTTTAAAATCGAAATTCACGATTCATGGATGGACAAAATGTAGACACTTTCGTTATGCGCAAAATTATTATTCTCGACCCGTTTGTTGAACTTGGACTAGCAGACCACTGAAAGCATCACACATACAAGCATGGCAGAACTCAAATACACAGTAGTAAATGTGCATTATTAGACGAACGACTAGTGAAATGTATATTCATGGGCTAGTGCTGTAATATTTGTTCTTAGCTGCGTTTTATTTATTGTATTTATTTATCCTGGCATGAAAATGTACCAAGAAAAAACCACCTCCGAGGGAAAATTGCGGCAAGGCACCAAGCGTAATGGAAAAAGGAGAAAAGCGAATAGAAAAGGAAAAAGACACCATTTTCGGTAAGACTTAACGGTTTGTTTTTGCATATCAAATGCAATTGTTGGTAAGAATGCTTTCTAAAACGTACGATTTTCGTTAAATTTCACGATCATCCCGAAAACTGATTTTATCATCAATTCATCCGAACAATTAATTTTCAATAGCTAACATAAAAATGATTCTCAAAATAATGTTTTGCGGTTCAACTTCACGAAATCTCAATTTTGAAATTGGTTGGACAACATATGAGAGACTTCCAGATACGTCAAAACAAACATGACAATCGAAAGGAAAAAAGGAATAGTTTTAATAAAAGTTTTGAGACGGGGAATAATTTAAGTACAATAATTTGAATAGGCACAAAAAAGTTAAAAAATAAAAACAACAAGAAAAAATTAGTAATGATCATTGAGCTACTGATGGAATGGATGTAGGGGCTAAAAATGAATTAACGAAAAAGGGTACAGTTTTAATCGGAAAGTTATGCGAAGAGCGAAATTCAAGGACTTGTGTCTCAACTAAGACGAACTACCTCTGAAAGTTTAAACATTTCCGTCGGTTCCTCGGATCGCATTTTAGTGAAGACTGAGTTAAGATATTATAGCAAGCCTGCAGATCAGAGCTTATGTTTAACCAAGCAATTATTAACCTTAATAATTTTTTTTTTAATACTAGGGTAATCCAAAGAGTCAATCGTGCATCTAAGAGCGACTAGATATTTTATTCTATCATTTTCCCAGCGAACATGAAGCCCTCAGATCTCGCTCTCGCATGATTTTTCGATTGCTAGGGAAAGCAGTCGGAAACTGCTATACTTTTGTAGACACCGATGGCTATGGCGATTTTATTCTATTTCGTGTAATTTAGGTTTTCTTTTTTGTTCAACGTTGAGAATTTCTAGTGCCTTTACCGCAGTATTGGTGGCCCTGGAGGGGGTCGTTTGTCCTGCGTCCGTCCGACGTCGCGTACCAACCGGGCCCGCCTTCATGACAGACAGCCGGACGACACACACCAACACCAAGAGATAAAACAGAACACACACACAACACGAGTTGGAACCAACACAGAAAACAAATATCAGGTAGTGACATTTTACGATAGAAATAGCAAACGTTCTCTTCCGTTGAAATCGTCATTATTTTGTGTAGAAGATATATGGAAAAAAGTCGATTCCGTTAACGTTTTTCAGGGGAAACCGTAGGCTGCTATTTGTGTAATTGTCAACGCGCAAGTTTAATTGGTTTTTCAAAGCACAACAAAACGTAGCGTTTGGAGATGTCGTTCCAATTGAAACGAGATTATTCCAATAGAAAACCCAGAAATCCTGAACTAAGAACTGGTTGATAATTATGGTTCAATTAAACGGCCGCTAAAAATTCCCAGAGGGAAGCTCTCCGTTCTTCCTCCCTGATATTCCATTCATCTTCCTACAAATCGATCTGATTTAAGAAAAGTCGATCCCTCAAGGTGTGAGAGGCAGGTGAAAAAAAACCATCGCCCCAACGACAAAATAGACTATAATCCAAAAACAACATTGCCAAACGATGCTCATGATGCCGCATTGCCAAATGCACGCAATAATTCACAAACGTTGCAGATAACTCGAATATTCCACACATAGGATTTCTGGGATCTCTACTCGTAGTTATGTACAGAAAACGAAAATCAGCAGTTGAGACGAACGAGAATCGTAATTACAAGAAAGCCATACAGCTCCAATTGAACTCCACTCGTAGACGAAGCGATATTGTTTCAATTGTCTCGTCAATATACAGTGTTAAGCAACAACTACAGCTTCTTATGGGGCACACGAAATTTGAAAATGTCAAGTACTACTCACCCAACGGCCGTTCGAGCGTTTTACTCGGCGTCCGTACGACGGGCAATGAACTCCGCTGTTTATTGCCTCTTCGAAAACCGGTGGACGAAGTTTCCACTTCAGACATGATGCCCGGGTCGTCATCCAGGAGCATATTCGGAGGTGGGTAGCCTCTAGGTTGCGGCGACTGTAAAATACAAACAAAGAATGTCACAGTTATACAATTAACATAGTTGTATAGGTACTTCAGATTTTTACGGCAAAGAATCAACAGCACAAGTTGTCTTACCTTCCTTCTATTGGATTTCGTACCCATCTACGAGTGTTAGTGCGTGGAAAAAATCAAACAGGTGGGATTAGACGTTGCAAGAAACAAAAAAAAAAAAAAAAAAAACTGGCTTTCGTGGGTGAAACAGTGAAAAAAAAGTACGTTTAGCCGTAATTTTAAAGTAACGATCTGAACTTCATGAGATCTGGTTCTATAGCATCTGCTTCAAACTTGAAATGCTTCTGAAATCTGTTTTTAGAAACCTCCATTAGCTTAAGTTCTTCAAATTTAACAATACTCCTTTCCAGAAATCGCCAATCTAACGGTAACCAGTTATAGAAGGCTTCTAAAGCATTGATTTTCTGAAGTGAATCTGAATCTTAATAATTCACACATGAGATTTAGTCATCTCGTCAATTGCACTCATTTCTATAGCCATGGGAACTCGCCCCTCACCAAATATTGTAGTACAGCAGGACCTGGACCATACCCGAAAACCCACTTGACTTTCCAGAGTTCTTCCTGTTTTCTATTTCCTTCCTACCAGGAAACTTTTGTTTCACGTCCAGACTAGACATCCAAGGAAAAATAATATATTCAACTCAATGCTCCAAAATGCACTGTTTCAAGCGAAAAATTAAAATCAGGGCAAATATTTTTTTGATTCGGCAGAACGTGCGAGGAAATAGGAAAGTAATTTTTCTTTTTCTTATACCTCGAGGTCCATGGCTCGAAGACCGGAGTATCTGTCGGGGGCACCCAGAGTATGGCGGCGCAAAGCTTCTTCCCCCCGGCTCCGGCTCCCTCTCGACCGTCCACCGCCCCCGCCACTTCCACTCCCGCCGCCCCCTTCCCCACCACGGCCTTCTTCCTCGAGACGCCCTGAAACAATAGAAACAATACCAAGAAATAAGAAAAGTACTTGTTGATGAGCGAGGGTCATATTCCCAACAACCTTCACTTTAATAAATTATGATTTTTATAACAAAATATCCCACCCGTTTTGGGAACAGACAGAACGTTTCTTTGAAGCTGCAAAATCCTCCGATCCCAATTTGAAAAGTGAGGAGATGAAAAGTACTAGTCTACGGTAAAAAATTTGCCAGCCTGGTCGTGATAAAGGTGTTGAAATATATTTATTAATTTTTTTAATAAATCGCTCACGCTGAGATTGTCCGATCCCATTTGACAAGAATATTAGACGAAGAGACAGTCATGAATTCCACTACTTTTAAATGTGTTATATTAAGCAATCTCAGAAGTTGTAAGATTGTTACCGATGATGGCCTAAACGACGGAATCGATATAACAATATAATTAGTTTAAAGTTGAAGGAATTCGACTCTTATTCTGGTGTTGAAATATCTTCACGCAATCACGTTTGTACATCGCTATTTCAAGCGACTGCAGGGTTTATAGATGTGGATTCATAAAAATCGCTGCGCAATGGAGCCAGAAAACCACCCAGGTCGAAAGCCTCTAACCGTTCGAAGAGGCAGATGTTACTGACACTTTTGATGAAAGGGCGTCTTTAATCTAAACACTCGCTCGTTTTGTTTACGTTGTAACTCCTAAAGAACGGCTGCTCTTCAAAATACGATCCATTTTCAAAGACTTAAATACCCGCTAAAAACGTCCGAACAATTCTCAGTTTCGACCGAAAATTGATGTCAACTAAAATATAATGTAACCGATAAATTGACTTTTTTGACCGACATTTTTGAACTTCTAACCCGTTCAACTTTGTGAGCACTTCTTCGACGAAAATATTGCAGATCGTGTCGCTGACACAATTAATTGAAGCGTCAGCAACCGAGAAATTGGTCTCTTCGCGTTCCGGACGTTCCAATTGAACCCAGAAAGCGGTCCTGCCGGATAAAGAATCCCGCATTCAATTTCGCGCAAACGTCGCGGAAATTCGCCGGTTTCCCCGATAGAAAAGAGCGAAAACCGAATGTATTCGCCGTTCAACATTCATGTATTCCTCTTATCTTGTCCGACAGAATGGCATACATAATATATCCGTCAAGTACTCTCAAGTCGGCCTGTGATCTTGCTGAGTAAGGAAACGAACAATGGGGAATGTTTGTCGGTTAATGGCAACGTGAAATTTTTCGATGTGATCAATCTGGAGAAAATTTCAATTTCAAACGTTCGAATCGAGTTAAAAATGGACCACGGTTTTTAATAAATATTAGTCAACACATTGTCAAACAAAAATTAGCCAGCGTTGCGATTCAAGCGGAAGTATTGCGCCAATGAGAAACACGAAGTCGAAGCACGTCTTGTATGCGCTAAATTAAAATGATTTTATCCATTTTCAAAACGTGGGATTATTAGATCGAAAATCGGCAGCGGTATTTTATGAAAGAAAAATGGTAAAATCGTTTCGAATGGTGAAAACTTTTTTTTAAGGAAAAAAGTTAACTTTTTTCAAGAGGTTTTTTACGGAGTTTTTTTGAAGGGGAACAAACGAAAGATTTACTAATGGTGGGTTTCACCATAAAGCAGAGGGAAAAATAGAGGGATTTTCAATACCTAATTATAAAAAGGGGAGTTCATTTTATTTGGTTACTTCTAACGCTCTAGTGATGACTATTTTTTTTTTTTTTTTGCTTCTTTATGCGAATTCAATAATTTTCGGGATGACAGCCTTTTTATCAACATCAGACATTTACCAACGATGTGCCTTGTATGCTGAAGCAAAATTATTTATCCGGATTCCAACCAAAACCATGCGTATTAAGCGAATCAATTCTTGGAAAAGCTCAAATCTTACCAAGGCTGGCGGAAAGTTGGCGGACATGAGGGTTCTGGAGGGCCAAGGGCCTAGCAGGGCAGGGAGGAGGCCTCGACGCTATGGTGAACGATCGGGAAGTCTTAATCTCGACGAGATTTTCCCTATTGCCGATTTCACATTAATATTAGTAGGAAAAAAATCAGCGGATTTCAAAAATATCTACGCCAAGACGGAGAGTAATAAAATTCCTAACAGAAATAAAAGTAGTTCAATCGCCGTGTTCCTACCCATACTCAGGATCAATTGGTCCATCAAAGCGTTATTAACAGCGAGAAATCGAACAAGGACCTCTTCTACAATCTATGTACCAAGTACGAAATGTAGTTTACCAACAATCCTCGTTGCTTTACGTTTTGCGGTACTGGGGCTTTCCAAAGTTCACTAACTTCGTTCCCTAGTATTTGTGCGTCGGAACTAAATGGAACAACATCGAGGGAAACGAGAGGATGTGGTAATGGCTAATGGCCACTCAACTAACCCAAACAACTTGGCCGTCTCTTGCTTTTGACGGGGTGCTGATTCAATCGATGTAATGAAAATGTAGCGCGTCTGAACTTTACAACTTAATTAATTGTAAGAAAAACCACAAATTTGACATGGAGAAAAGAAAATTCCGCCAGGAGTGAACTTTTAAGTAGATCATAGAAGACGAACAGTGAAATGCAATTCATCATGCCAACGGTATTTCATAAAAGAAAAATGGTGAAATTATTTCGAAAGATAAAAAAACAATTTGTAAGAAAAAAAAAACATGAAGGATAATTTTTAGAGAAACAAATACCTACGGAGAGAAAATGTGCAAAAATGCGTTTGCTGCGGAGAGAAAAAATGGTGGAAATACCAAAAACAAAATTAAAGAGTTGATTTTTGGGTCATTCCTAACGCATTAGTAATGACTATCACTTTTGCTTTTTCTTGATGGGGAATCAGCTGTCACTATTTCATAACAACTCGTCAGTGCAACAACAAACGGCAACAGTAATAAGCCAGCCTACGGATATTTATTGATTAAATTTTAATAATATTATATTTTTTAATATTAAACGTAAACTAAATTATTTTTTATTACCATAAATTTCAATATTCACATAATTATAAAATTTATTATTTACTAATTTCTATTGATATAAATTTGACAAAAATGAATACACCGTCAGACTACCCCATTATCCCAACTTAGAAAATTTATACGAGATAAGAAAATTAATTCGCACCGAATAAATGAACTCACTCATTTTGATGTTCTAGTTAGAAAGCCGGCAGTATTCGATTTTAAATTACAACAGAACTAATAGAACTTTTCGATACACTATTAGTGGTGCGATAGCTAGAATAAACTGGTGGCCAATAAACACGTAGCAATCAAACAAAACAGAAGGACCTTATCGTTATCTTGACAGCGGAGGCAAAAAATCGAAGACGTCTACCGAATAACAGACAAGGAGATCTTTTGAATAATAATATTAATCAGTTGGTATTTAATTTGAATAATATAGAAACGGGGTATTTTTTAATAATCCGAACGCGTTGGCGAGGAGAAACTCGCGCCTGTAAAATTTACTGAGAAAAACATGCAACATTTCATGGCGAAACAAATTGTATTAATGAGCCTAACATCGACTATACCCGGACTGGAAGAATCTGAGAGCGGAGGGAACTGGTGGAGTTCGGATCCAGGAAGGCAGTTTGAACTGCTCTACACTTCACAAACCCACAACATAGCCATAGGCGCGAACAAAACGAACCGGCGAATCACGACCGGGGTTATTTCCATGGGCCACATTCGTTCAAAAACATGGGCCCACTTGAAACGAGAAACCACTCCAATCGAGAACGAAGATTCAAGCAGCAACAGAAACGCGAGCACCAGGACGGTTATTTCCGAACTGAACGAAACCAGAGGCCAAGAGCAGAGCCAAAGGCTTGCGATTGTATGCGAGTCGGAACAAAGTTTGCCTCAGTGAGAGTGTGAGGCGAAATGGTTGAATGGTAGACTATTTCTGGTAAGGAAGATATATTCGCGTCGATTACGTTGCAACGAACAGGAGCCCAAGTTGGGATGGAATTTCGACGAAACGGGACCATTTCTCTTGCGCGGACACCGAAATAAAATAAAAACCGAAAGATGACACGAGGTAAAACGGTGTGTGATCCTGAAGATAAGAATACTATTATCGTTCTAATTTATCAATTTTCGCGGCCAGTAAAAATCGATAAGTAAATATGCAATATAGAAATAGCGTGAAATTCCCATTACTTGGATGTACGGTGTGTGGTTTAAACAATAAAAATCAAGCGTCATTCACCTGCCATAATGAACATTCCAAGACCTCAAGCGTTCGAAAATTTCGATTACTATTACATGTGAAAATCAATTAGGAAAAACTAAACGCTTCCACCTCGGAAGTACTGTGTGTTATCATAAAAATCAATAAAGCTTTATTTAGCACATTTGCGAAGAAAATGTCCTGTAATTTTCGTCGAATTTGATTGCATTTTTAAGGAAATATGACGAATTTTGTCAATTTTTGTACGGAGACTGACACTTGTTCAGGAAGTACGAACGTCGTGTAGGTGTGCAGAGCAGTATTAATTGAACATTGAGGTTAAAAAGATACTAACAAACCGGCGACTAGATTTTCTACAGTTTTTGAGTACATCACTATCACAAAACAGCTATTGGGCTCATGCAATTTATCGCGTCAATTGAACTCAGAATTGACCCTTCCACTTGAGGCGAACAGTGCAATGAAAACTGATGTCGTCGTTGACGAGAACAAGGTTGAAATCTGTTTTACTATTACTTAGATTTCATTTTAACGAACCCCCTTCGATCAGATTACGTATTAAGTGAGAGTTGTCATTACAGTTTCTGTTTCACAAGAAGATTAACCTATTTCAGACAAGGAGATTTTGTTGGAAGACGTCCATCGATACTGTAATGTGGAAATTGCATCGATTTATTTTTACATTTTTCATAAGAACCTAAATGTGAAGCGAATAACCGAATGATGGCTTAAAGGCCTGAAATAGCATCTGTAAAAATCAGGGTCTCTCGTTAAATTGTCGAGTAAGCTGAAAAATGGCTCGCATTGAAGTAATAATATTACATTTTCGAGGTAAAAAAAGATTGAAATAAGGTATAAAGGTAAGGTAAGGTATAATAATAAATTAAAAAGGTTAAAACAGTACCTAAAATAAAGGATGATGAAAATTCAGCATTTTCGAAATAAAAAGCTCTGTCTGATACTGCTGGACATGTTTAATTTTGAAACAATTATTGCACCATAAAACCCCTCAAGCCATTTTAGAGTGTCTCAAGTTCGGAAAAACCATTGACGATATTGAGGGATTTGTCGTGTTGTGTAAAGGAATAAGAGTCGGCTTCATCTCTAGAATACGTCATTTTGAAGACCAAAGGCTTTAGAAAGCGATTCCATCTTAGCCCGGGCACCGATATTGCGTTCTCTCCATTCGGTTATTGCTGCTCCTTGGGTGTATGTATGTGTTTGTGTAGACCGTCTCGTCATTCGTGTACGTCTATGCCACGTGTCTGCAGACCTTGAACGGCTGCCTTTGCCGGTATTATTTCATATCCAGGGCGGTTTTTTTTCGCCATAGAAAGCGCACCCTCTATAAGTATCATCCACAGAGCACTAGACCGCTCCTCGAGTTCACATTCATAATATATATTCATAGGGTTCTCAAGACTTCGATAGGTAGAGACTACCCCCCGCAAAGGCTTTCTAGTTACGTCATTTGTCAGTTCATAGATTCTGTAAGGCATTGAATCGCATGGCGACCAATGAGATCGCATCCGCTTTTTTAATCAAAGCCTCTGAGTTGAAGTTGTCGGAGGTCTTTGACGCATTTCAGGGGAATGATAAAGGGTTGTTTTATTGTCAACTACGAACACCGAGCTGAACGAGATCACGAATTTAAATATAAAAGGTATTCGTGTCACTCACAGCCCGCCCACGTCCGTGCGTTATAGCCAGTGCAAAGCGTCGAATTCATTAATAAAGAACGGTTAAATGATTAATGAAATAATGAATAAATAAACATCAATCCCGCGCAAGAAAATTGTTACATCCGATGAAACTAGCCGAGCTGTCAACGCCGCTGAAAAATAATCCAGTTTGGCGTGGCGAATTGGGCTGCAGCCAAAAACTCAATCAAGTCGACGATTTTCCACGACAGATTAGCGAAATGGAGAAAATCGGAAGTGAAAAATCGGCTCTGCTGGCGATAAAAATTTTTGGAGAAGTGATTCTTTTTGCCGAAACATTACAGAAAAACATGCGGATAATTTTCGTCACTTGAATCGAGTGTTTGTTGAGATGATTCAAAATAATTTGCGCAGAAAAATAATCGAAATCCAAAAACCGCTGTTTCAATTGAGTGACGGCATTTGCTCACTAGGATTTCGAGGGGAAATTCATTAGTAAAAAGTCTCGTTAAAAAAGCAGCGCTCAACTAATACGAAGGCCGTTCGAACAGAGGTTCCAATAAGCGAACGAGGAAAAGCATTAAGATGATTAGAAATTGGACCTGAAGTTTGACGAACGTCAATTCGGGGAAAAGGAGAAAAATTATTAGAAGGGACAAATACCCGAAGTTGATTCCGATCATCTCACAAGACCTTATCGAAAAAAATTGCAATAGGATGAAAAAATTCTGAAAAAAGTATCGGTTCATCGACAAAAATGTTAAAACAGTGAAAAAGTTTGGCCATTGTAAGCGCTAAAATCCAATGAGGGCCAAGGTAATGTAACTTAATTTTATAGCAGGGCAGCCTTATAAAAGTTGTAATAAATATGAAAATAAATGCGACTCAATCCTTAAGAAATCAAATGTCTGCCGTAATTAATTTTGCAAAAAATTCTACTATTAACAATGAATGATTTTATAAAAAAGGTATTTTCCCGATAATTCAAACAAAATTCAGAAACGCTGTGATTTGTCGCATATCCATTTGATTCGACGTGGGGTTGAGGTTGAGACATTATTGGCGACGTTATCTCATTTTGCATTTCTATATTTCTAGCGCTTTCTCCAGTCTGGGCCTCTTCAGGAAACATCTGTCAATTAACGTTTTAGATTCATGACAATCCCAGCCTTGTGGAGCTATTCAGGACCTATTTTTAAAAAACTTTTATATAGAAGTTATTCACTATAATATATTACAGACATTATTTATTGTTTCCTATCGGCAAATGTGATCATGCTGTGCTGTCTCTGTAAAAACATCGATAATAGCGAATAATTCACAGATGTTTCCTGAAGAGGCCCAGAGTGGCGAAAGCGCTAGAATTGCAAAATGAGATAACGTCGCCAATAATGTCTCAACCTCAACCCCAAGTCGAGTAAAATTCAGAAAACGCCAATAATTCGCTAACAATTCGGTTATCAATTTACACTATTATTAGTATCAATGGAAATATTAACCTTTCATAGCCGACAGGTGGCGATCAAAGATGAAAATCCGAAATCAGTCAAACGCGGACAGGGAAATATCGTTCGCATTTTCGCAGGCGCAACCGTCCACGGTTCACATCCGAAGACAAACGGCACAACTAAACGACACGAACGAACTTGGCTCCCTGTTACTGGCCACGGTGAAAATCAATAGTCAAAAGTGAGGAAGTGAATGAACGCCAGTCACAGACAAACGCCAACACAAGTGACGGTCAATCCAAAGGGTGGCAGAGGAAGGTTTCCGAAGTGTTACATAAATTCGAATCCACGCGAATCCTAATGGAACTGGAAGAAGACGATTTTCGGAGAAAACTGGTTATGTAAAGCCGGCAATGCTGGGGCGGCAAACAGCGGGAGGCGGTCATCTGGGGGCAGCAAAAGCGGCTAAACCGGTAAATAATACACGA
This sequence comes from Tupiocoris notatus, assembly GCA_037159825.1. Taxonomy (NCBI): domain Eukaryota; kingdom Metazoa; phylum Arthropoda; class Insecta; order Hemiptera; family Miridae; genus Tupiocoris; species Tupiocoris notatus. The sequence goes on along the minus strand of JASJUZ010000029.1, from coordinate 399,039 downwards.
GCGATTGAGAATTTTTTTGCACAAAGAAAAGGAGCTAAAGTTGTTGGAAGGGGAACACCTTTATACCGAGTAATACGAAAAGACCGATATCTGTCGATTGATATGGTAGAATCGATAAAAATAGCATCTCCCCCTCTATTCGAATTTAGGAGCGGAATTTAATCAGATTCTAAGCTTCGTTCGTGTCAAGTTTATCCGGTACTTTTTTCACGAAAGGCAATTACGCTTAGCCATGTTTGGCAGGTAATTTATTATTTTTCGGAACCAGGGATCACTTCGTGTCAAGTTTGACAGGTATACTTTTTTCTCTTCACCAACGATAATTTCTGGGCCTTGTTCTCTTGTCGGTAAGTTCTATGCAATTTTTCAATTCGTCATCTTCTGTTGTTATGTCTTTGTCAACAGACTTACCAGAGCGCCCTAGCGGGAACCGACCCGAAATGTCGGTCTTCTTATCGACCATCCTCTACACTCGACTGTCCAGGCAACGCTTCCTCACTAGAGAATGCGAGGTGGGAACGGGGGGAAGTTTGTTTATTTAGCTGAGAGTCTGCCCCTCCTCGTCCTCATGACTCCACGTATGCTTTTCTTACTATGTTCACGCTGCGGGGCGTTGCCGAAAACAAATTGTTTTCGCGTAGAATAAATTAATTTCAGTAGTATCAAAGTGGGACGACTGACCCGAATATTTTTTGCGAACGATAAAATTGTACCCGACGAAATTGAAAATGAAGATTCTTTAGAAAAAAGCACAATAATCGATTGAGCGTTGCAAATGGAAAATAGGAGTTAGTTATTTGATAAACTAGCCCGAGTTAATTTGTAATCAAATACCGTCAGTTGATGACATTCGTTCAAAAAGTAGGTCGACATACGAGCTTGAACTTTCAAGCTGATTACGCCGATTTTTCGGTGTAAAAACAGTTTTTCCGCCTCTAGTTAAATGTTTTCGCAGAACCTCGAACGACGGTCTACCTCTTCGGTAACTTTCAATGCGAAAAATCGGAAAAGCGACGTCTCAATTTCATTTCCAAACTTGAAGGAACGGGGAGAGTTTTACCGAGATGGAAAAAGTTATTTGAATGCCTGTCATTCACCGGGTGAGAATTGAGAAATCTTCTTAGTCTGAGACGAGAATCGAATTTATATTGTCGAGCAGTTTCATTCTTGCTCAGTAATTTGATACACGTAACTTAAGGCGGAACATCCAAAAAAAGAACCGTCCTTTGCTACTAAAATGCTAGAAAAAAAGGAAACGATTTGATGCTATTTCGCTCATAGCGAAAATGGGAAACAATTGTAAAAGAATTTTTCAACAAAAAAAAAAAGAAAAAGAAATAGGCGACGTTGTTTTAAAATCCGAAACGAGTCGGGATTTTGGGGAGCAATATGAGGAGGAAAAGAATGAAAAAAAGAAACAAATTGAAACCGTTTCAAATGAGCAACGCTCATCTTTGACAGAATAAACGATAAGGCACCCTCGACAGAACGAGTTAGAGAGGGAACTTTTGAAAGAAGAAATTTTGAAACAATAAAAGAAGTAATAATGTTGATGGTCACTCAACATAGTTTTCGTCAGAAGAAAAAGCTTTGAGATGGCAAAAAGGAGTTTCCAAGCTGAAATGAGAGTTGTCTCAAGGCACACGAATTTCAGCAACAACGTTTCAAGAGTCACCTTCCTATATATAAACCTGCTAAGTCAATGGTAAAGTTGTCCTTTTCCACGGTTGGAGAAGTTTTCTCGAAAAGGTGTTTATTCGACTCAACTTGTGGTAATCATGAAAAGAAAATGAACTTTTACCAAGCGGTGAAACCGGGGAAAGTCGGATAAAAGTAGCTCAACCGAGTTCGTTAAGAGTTTGTGACATTTTGATTTTACAAAACAAAAACGAATTAGCGGGAGGTGGAAATTTGAAAGTTAGCCACATAACGGACCAGTGAATGAGGTAAATAAACGACAAACAATGTTTTTAAGTGAACGAAAATCAATATTATGAAATGATGGAAAGGAAAAGATAACTTGACAAAAATAATAAAAACTATACAGAACGTTAAAAAATCTTGATACTATAGCGTTGTTTTAATGGACTGAAAAATGTGATAAGGTAATTATATTGTAAGAAACTAATCGTTTTAGGAATAATAAAAATAATAGGGAAAATTAACTTGACGAATAATAGAGACAAAATTGAAGGTTTGAGGTCTTTTTAATTTTGTGTTGCGCCGCTAATTATCAATTTCTAAATCTAAATACCTAAGACCTTTAAATCTGAACGCTCAATTGGCCTTATAAAAAATTCCCAGAATCAATACATTTAAAATGGACTGGAATTTTTAGTGGAAAATAACTTGCGGTCACCTCGTGCTCCATAAAATCGCGATAGTTGTTAATTAATGAACATTCTAGCCTAAAGAATCTCTTTTAAGCCATCAAAAGCACGCAGAGTATCGTGTAAACGTTGAGGTAAAGGTAATGACACTCCTCTTCTCGGAGCTGAATTTCCGAGGATCAGCTCAAGGCCTAGGCCGATTTACTAAGTTGGCTTAGATTTTGAGGACTTTGGGAGACTTGGCGGCTTCAGGCACGTCGAACTGCTTGGCTTTACGCGAAGAGCGATCAAAAGGGACTTAATAATCCGAGATCCTCAGGAAGAGAATTAATCATCGTTCGAAACGCCTGCAGAGATGAGATAACATTCGTTTTGAGGTTGAAACGGCCTAATAGAGCTGAGAGGCGAGGGAAACTGATCGGAATTTTCTCGTTTAATTGAGCTGTGAAAATCAAAACACAATAGGTGCGCTAGGAGGTCACAGAAAACACCTACAGAACCCTCAAGTACTCAAGAAAAGAAGGAAGTTTATAGGAGTGATGAAATTGTTGTGCGCTGATTTTTTTTCACAACCTTAGCTGAAAAATAAAATGTGTAACAATTCTAGAATACATACCCCCGCCTTGGTCCGAATTTGAGTTCGTCCGGCCGCTTTTGCCATCTCCGCTCCATTCTTCTTCTGCAACAAACATACGAAATTATCGAAATTGCTTCCCACCGTTAAAGAAGCAGACAAATTCGATTTTTACGTCGGAATTGAACACTAAGTCTGCAAACGAGTGGAAGAAGAATGTAAAAAAAAATCTAGTCATAATAAGAGACCTTTTATAAGGCACGAGAGGATTCCAATGGCTAGGTTGTATGAAGTTTCACAATAGAGATTAGGAAACAATAATAATATCTATATATTCCACCTCATTTTCAGATCTCTCACTCAAGTGCTTTTATCATCGACAGCGCATTACTGAAATTTCTCAGGGCTGAGTCATACGATAAACATACTATTCTACGAATTTCAACTCTCATATTTATTAACAGGCCATGCAAAGAGCGTTTAGGGCTCTGTTGGTTTTGCTGCTGGATTGAATCGAAATTAAAATTATTGAAACGAATTCGGTTGAATAGAAACAATAGTGATGTTCTGTCTGGATTTTATGAACAATAAAGTAGTAGGCACAATAGTGTCTGATGGCTAAATATATAACATAAACCATCGCAGCACTTTCGCTCAATTAGGCTGCATTAAAAATCAAAACTTTTTTATTTTAATTTTTATTTCCATTAATTTAACAAGAGAAACAAATATCAAAGCTACTATACAGACATATTCCATTCAATTATTTCCCCCCTTCCGAAAACTTATTTTTAATTTACGTTTATACAGTTATTTTTCTGCCGCGAATTTTTCATTATAAGACGACAGTGAACGAATCATTCAATCGATCGAAAATGTTGAAGTTTTTCCTTTTGTTAGCTTATGATTCATTATTTACCTAAGAGACGATCATCTCTGTTTTCTTCGCCACTTTCTTCTCAAATTATTTCCCTCTCGTGATGATAAAAAATGAACAGCGGAAAGTATGAACGATTTATTAACGGGAAAATGATGGATGAAAAGAAAGGAAAACTGAGATTGCTTTAAACGTCGATTGAACAGAGAAGTGGGGAGAGAGAAATTGTCGGACCTTTCGCCTCGGAAAATAATATTGTCGGATTCTTGATCTCCGAGCGTTGATTTAATTCGTAAAATGAATTTCATTCCACGCATTGTTCCAGAACAAATTTTATCACTTCGTTATAACTGAATACTGATATCTTCCACCAATTCTCTATAAGTATTAAGATTCTTTCAATAACAATTCATCATGAGAAATTACCAAAAAAAAAAAGCTTTAACACCTCCAAGTGTGAAAATACCTCGATAAAAATGAACCTATTTGTATTTTTGCGGGGCGATTCGTTCACCGAACAAATGCGAGTTTGGCCTCCGAGCATCTCCAATCTGACAAGATTTCACCTGCTTGTTGCCACTATGGGAAAACAAGCGTATCTCACTGTCAAACGAAGATCATCACAACCCTTCGAGGTACTTCCGTTCGAATTTCCGGGTTTTCCCGTCCAGTGGTTTCAAAGCCGTTTCCGGTTACCAAGTTAGCAATTGAGAGCGAATATAGGGTAACAGTAGAAACGGTGACACGGGTGTAGCATCAGTGGCTGAACCGGCAATTCTCACGGGCCGTTGAATCATTTCGCAATCAACCGGCCCAAATCGAGCTACACAGGTAGTAATAGGTTTAGTTGAGACAGAGGCTCGAAGTTCGGACGAACTTAAATTTGAGAACGACTGAAGAATAATACACATATTATCATGTATAATCACGAAATAAAATTAACAGAAAATTAATTGAAAATCGCGAAATAAAATTAACAGATCAATCGTAAACCATTGAGACGAGAAGAAGTCACTTCAAAATAAAAAACGAATAACCTAGTTGTTTCTTTAGTATTCAACTTTTTCAGAGATCGTATTCAACGCAGATGATTGAATTTGGACAACTTGGAATACGGGAAACATGGTCAAAATCCACGATTATCGATTCAGAAATGAAAAATCACGCCTGTTCGAGTTGGATAGAATCCAGTTGACGTTCAGAACAATTGATTTATCTCCCCTCGGCTGTTGTAGTTGCCCTCGGTTTGCTCCAGTTCTGTTCATTTCGAGCACCTATACATTCGGGAAGGCTTCTCGTTTCGCCCACTCATCATTTGCCAGGTCAAAACCTGAAGAACACTCACAGGGTCGAACGTCCCCTTGTAGTACGATAAATATTTTGCTCTCCAATTTTTCAGTAAGCGAGTAAATGAATGCTGGAGAATAATAATTTAAATAGAACTTGAAAAAACAAGAAATTTTTTCTTTTGTCGTTCTATCGAGAAAAAAGTCGTGAACACCTGGCGTTCTACAATTTTCACCTCTCTCAGCAAACAATTTTTCTATTCAGTATCGTTTCAAGCTCACAACTGAGATTATGTTAATTATTAGCAACAAACGGGTTTCGTTCTAGTGCAATCCAAAAATAGCTCCTTTGCACAAATATGTCGGTACGAAGCCAAAATTAAATCGGGAAAGTTCCAGTTTTGGTGTCAAAGCAAGTGCTTCGCCGTGGCTAAAAAGTTGCGTCGAATTAAAAAGCTTCCGAAGCCGCCATAGGAAATCTATAATTCACAAACCACTCAGCTCTTCGTTAGAACTTGAAAAAAAAACCAAAAAACAATCGTCGCCGTCAAAGCTTCGAACTTACCACTTCCGAGTTATAACCACTTTGAAAGCTTAATAAAGTAACCGAACCAAATGGTCTTCAATAGATTATTTCTTCGCGAAAACCTTAGACGGGGAAACTTCCGAGAAATTTTAGCCAAAAGTAGGTTCATCAAATAAGGATTCGAGAAAATTAGATAGATGACTTATTTTAAAAGGAAAACGGCGAAATTGTTACGCTATTAAGAGCGGAGAATAATAGAATACCGTTTATGCCATTGAGATATTAATTTTTTCTAACAGTTCGTGACAAAAAATTGAAAATCACAAGGCAGTCAATTTCAACAGAAACTTGTCATCTCTATCATTTCTGCCATTTTTCTTTCTACAGTAGTTTTCTCTTGTCTAAATGAAAACGTTGCATTTTCGCAATGTATGAACGAAAATAAGCGATTTTCGGATCGCACTGCATAAGATAAGAATATATTATAAACTTCCGTCCCGTATCCGTTCTGTTGAATAAAAGAGAGTTGTGGTTTCATCCACGACATCAAAATAGCTGTGTTTCTGTACACAGTTGGGCTCTCAGGGGATTTTTCTATTTTACCTTGACGATACATGACGACGGGCTGGCGTCTAGTGTCACAAGGCATATGCGCGTACATAGTGTGCACCATGGCCCTGTTGGAACTCTCTGAATCGCAGAGAGCCTTGAGCAAGTCTCGCGTCGAATAAATTTTCGTCCGATTCGGAAATATAAGAATGTTTAGAATCCTATGGCATCGGAAAAAGTACTGTTGGTGAATGTGGCAAGCGACAAATTCGATAGACTAGAAAAAATTCCGAAAACATTCGAGAAAAATAAAACAATTTATTAAGAAAATACCAACAGCAAAATTTCCACCAGCTTATGGTAAAATATCCCAGGGAAAAAATCGTAGTGACCTTCTGCTGCTTTAAACGTCCAGGTATTTGAATTCTTGCGAAGAGCATTAGTCCAGAGAACTACTACGTTATATTCAACGGAAAAAACTATTAAAACGAAATGGAGAAGTGATTTCTTTCAAAATTTCGCAGATTGCAACTATTTTATCATCACGAAAAAGGGATGCGGATGTGATTATAAAGTACCACAACAAATTATGACGGGTCTGAAAGCTACGGAAAAACAAGTAGGCAACCTTCTGCATGACCAGACTGCTGTGCAGGCTTAACGTAGTAAGCCGGTCAATAGGTATCGGCTTATCGACAGATTGAAAAAAAAACGAACTTTTCGAAATTTAGAATTTCTAGATGAAGCAGGATAAAAATATGGTCAATAATTGTCTAATGAGTCCTCGTAGTTCCATCAAATCGAGAATCTTAGCTAACAAATTCAACTCCAGAGTGAGCCATTCAAGATGAAAAATATATTAACCGAATACACGTCTGCGTTTGCTATTCCGCGGAGATCAGGTGGTGCTCGGGAGTGGAGGAAATTTCCCGTGAATTGCTTCGCATGCGAACGTTTTCAAACGATTCATCAGCTTAAAAGGTTCAGACGGAAAAGGGAAAACAGGCGGCAAATGGAGGAAATAACGATGGGAGAAGTCGCAACTTGAGTAGGAACGTTTAGAACGCGGTATTCATCACGAAGGTTGACGAGGACGATTTGGAGACAATTGTTCGATTATTGAACACAACCCATAAGCCCCTCACTCCCAGGACGAATGAAGGTGAATAAAAAATAAACACAAGTGACGATATTCAGAAATACGAAAATAGTATCGACGAGGTTCAAGTAAAAGGGGTATTTATCGGAGAAAAACGGGTCAGAGGTAATGAAGAAACCCATAACAACCTATTTTAGCCTTCAGTGAATTGCATAGTTTCATTAAGGGCAAAATTCAAACGAGTTAATTTGTATCCGACAACGGGCAAAATTATATTTTAAAATTAAAATGTTAACTAATATTTATAACTCCCAAAATAATATAGTATAAATGACAGTAATGATAATTTAGCAGTCATGAGTCAATAAACAAATCAAAGCTAGGAACAAATCGTTCTTTGTAATAAAAATGTATTCAATTTCGTTTCTAAAACAATTTTAGCGTCAACGTCATTTACAGCACCAAACTAGGTACGTTTATTTACAGAGTCAAACGTTATTTGTCTTTTCGCCGGCCTATGCAAAAGCAATTTAACGACGATTTCGTAACATTTTTAATGCGAAGAAAAAAGAAGGAAAATTCGAGAAAAATTCAAAACGAGGACAGCATTTTGAAACGAAAAGACCCTACGATCTCGTAAAAAGAAATCATGCTGAGCTGGTCGTAATTCCGAGCGTAAACAAATGCAGATGAAATATTGATCGTCGGAGAAAATTTATCGAAGAAAGAAAAAGCCATGCTTAGAAGCTTTCGTCTAAAATTCAGTCCTAAACGATTTCATGTCGAATGATTGAACAAGAAAGCGTGGAGTAGTTCAAGCGAAAAAAATATATCTGTTTTCAAAATTTTGGAGGAAAAAGGCGAAAAAAATTACCCACCGTTCGGTTGTCGCGTGGGGCTATCCTTGCAACAGTCGGAACATTTGGAACACATTCGCGACAGGGGCTGTTAATTGACAAAACAGAATCACGTGTGTAAGTGAGCAGTGGCTGTGTGAGTGGTACATTTAACGACCGGGGCGATAAAAAATTAAATATTTATCTCGTTAGGTTGTGGAGCAGAATTGAAAATTTGGGAACGGAGGCGAAAAAAAAACATATTCCTTATTTATTTGGTTCGCGTGATAAATTTATCGGCAAAAGCGGATGACTCGTGATCGGCCTGAAACGGGGGCGAAAAGGTGTCAAAAATTTATATTAATGAAAATTCAACCGTGGAGGGGTGGGGAATTTGCGGAGGGGAGTAATACGCGCGAACTTGTGGGAGACGGAGCTGTATCCGCCCTGCTCTTCTCTGGTCGATTGTACCAACGGAGGGGCGACGTTCAGGGGAGATTGGGTCAATGCGCATGCCCAGTCTCCTAGGCTGGGCGGGTTTGAAGATCCTAGGAACACAATTGAGAACGAGGATGGAAGTTGCGGGTGGGATCTTCAGACGGCTGTCTCGCCAGGATGGCTGCAGCAGCCGTCCTCGTATACAACTTTGGTGGCACTTCCCACCCCCGATTTACCCCTTTTAAGGAGCAGGGAATATTTCCCACAAAGGGGGACAGATTCGGGAGAACTTGGGGAAAATACTGGAACGGTTACGGAGAATTAGGAAATATCGCAAAAGCTGTTAATAATCCTAGCGAAGCCAATATTTACCCCGATAGGACTACTCAGAATGAGATAAATTGAGAGGAAGCAAAATTTCGGTTGAGAGTAGAAAATTGTATACATATTTCAAGTAATAAAAACATTGCAGTTAAAGGGGAAAAACTGCAAATGATTGTGCAGTAGTTTTTTATTCCTTTCCTTCAATTAGGTATTGGGAAGACCATCCACTAGTGATATTAACTATCATGAACATCAGATTGGTGCTATAAGGGGAACTCTAACAATTATCGTAATTTTAATTGTCGAGCCAAAATTGATTTTTTGAGTGAATTTCAAATGTTCTAACGACGGACGGAAGATATTTGAGTTCTAAAAAGGTAATGAAAAACAACGAATTTTGCGGGGGGGGCAGAATTTTCTCGTGAGCGATAAATATTACTTATGCTAAAACAATAAACAAAATAGACTTTGACTTTCGAAAGTATTTTTGTAAATGACTGATGAGGCAAACCAACCAATAATACGGTTCCTGAATTGAGCGAATCAAATCCATTTTTATTATATGCCCGTCCACGGTGTTTGAATTTAAGTCGCCCGAAGACTCAATAGGAAAGACAACAATTTAGGATCGCTTTATATTCGGAAAGTCAGATTCGAAGCAGCGCTTTCATGCCAAGCCAATATCCAACAATACTTCAATCGAGGGTATGCGGGAGTAGTAGAGGGTGGGAACCCATGGAAGACTGAGCCACTTAAGTCGAAAACAATAGCAGAGCAGCCGCCGTCTCGAATACCCCACACAATGGAAGTGGCAATTGAACTGAAGTGGAATCGGAAGCCCCAAGCACAGGTAGATAGATGTCGAACTTCGAGGGTAAACTTTTCGACCACTTGAACCCAAAATCACAATTGTACTCAACAATAACTATCGCAAATCGAACCATGCATTATTTATCCATTATACCCGCGTTAAAGATGAATAAAGCGCCCAATAGGAAAGCTCCAAGGTCCAGAAAGTTCATGCAGGTAAGCGGGTTGAATTCCAAAAAAAAAAAAATCAGTCAGTATTGTAGACAAATGGGAGAAGACCGCACATTAAAAAAAAAGAACACGAAAAAAGTTAACCTATCGATTTCAACAAAAGTTCACCGATTTAGTTTTCTCTAATTGGGTACGTAACATTACAAGGGGGCAAGAGGTTCTAAACGAGAGCTTATCCTGGCAAGACAGCTTTAAGCAAACAAAGCAAAAAGAAAAAAAGATTAGGTTGAAAAAGGCATAAATAGAATTGTAGGTACGAGAACGTACAAGAGCTAATTGATATTTTTTCCCCCAACTAATTTCTTCCAACTATAGTAGCAGTTCTACTATTAATATATTAGTTGCACTCTAAAAATTACATAGAGCGAAAATATTGAACAGCCCAATCAAAACAATGTTATTTCGACAACAACGATAGGTTTTGGTTTATTATTCAATAATATTGGTTTATTATTCAATAATAAACCATTGTAATCGCCCAAGAAAAAAAAATTTCTAACCCCCCCTCAAAATTTGATGTTTTACGTTTCAAGGCATGTAGAATCCGAATATCCAATAAAAAAATTTCTGTCCGTCCGCCGTACGCCGTACGCCGTCCGCCGTACGCCGTTAGCAGTTTTCCGGCCAAACTGTAAGAGCTAAAAATTTGAAATTTTCACCAAAAATCAATCTCGGTCCTACGACGGCCCAATTCTTGAACCAACTTGCTAGCTCAATTTTAAGGGTATTTTTGGGGGGTTTTGAGGGGGAGAAAATTCATATTTTCCAAGGTTTTTCAGAGAAATGTGTACGTGGTATCAAATTATATAGATTTTTGGACGCTGAATCGAATGAGACCATCGCCGGGTCGATAGCTTTATTGGTTCTCGAGTTATCGCAGCTTTTGTGAAAAATTTGGGAGATTTTCAGAAATTTGACACGAGGGTATAACTCGAGAGTTCTTGGAGCTATAAAAATCGTTCTATACTCATTGGAATGGTCGTTAAACACTCTCTCCAGCTGTATCGTCAGGCAACAGGTTTAGTTTTTAATTAGGAAATTAAGAAAAATAAAAATGATTAAAATTACAATAGTTGCTACGGATTTTTCTTCTATAGTTACCATCTGTTTTTCGGTGGGAACGTTCACAAATTTTCGGAATATTTAAAATGACAAATGGATGGTCTTCTTAAATCAATATTGAAGCGAAATAATAATAAACCACTGTACAATCATTTGCAGCGTTTTTTTTTTTTTTTGGGAAGAGGAGGAACAGGTGCGAGGATCAGAACAGGGTTTTGGGCGAGGTGTGCGGGAAGTTGTGCGTAGGACGCCGGGTAGCAACTAGTCAATACAAATTAGGTACCCTACCTCGTTCAAGAGAGCTTGAATTCAATGCATACTCACCAGAATCGGCTTCTGAAAAAATCCATACGATTTGAAAAATCCCTACGATCTTGAGCAGAGTTCACAATAATGAACTTATACAATCAAGCGTAACAGTTCCACGAATGGTAATTCAGTAAAAATAGTGTGAGTAAAAAAATTATTATTGAGTTCTACATTTTTAATTTATTCCATTAATAATTTATGGCCATAGTCAGGGTCGTTGATTTCGTGCGATTACATTTTTAAGCTCTGACAGGCAATAAAAATAAATGTCACCGGGAGCGGGATTTTTGTCAACATTTACATCATTTATCAAGAGCATTACTATTCGAAAGAGAAACCTAGAAAAAAAGGGTATCAAAATCAGCTAAGAACAAGGTCGTCTTCTAATGCAGCATTCTTCAATAACATACGCAAAATCCTGGAGAACTAGGGGGAAAACCCTTTGACCTTTTTCTTCCCTTTTTTCCGAAGGGAAACTTTTTATTCCGTTTCCTGGCGTAAGGAAAAAAAGAGAATGTTAAAGGATGACAGATGTAGCGGTCGTGACTGGCGTCACATTGAGCCAACTCCGAGGAGTCAGAACGAGAAAATGCTCTCTACAAAGGGAGGAAGGAATGACAAATGAACCTGGCACCATTCAAAGAAAATACGAACTAGGAAGTGAAATTACTAACACAATTTATACTATAAGACTATCGACACAGCTATCGGTGCAGTGGGGATGCGAATTACGTATGATGAAATTTGGCCAAGTTTTCCGAGTATGGATTTGAAAATATGGGTCGCAATGACCAATTTTAAACAGCTATAGCACAGCTGGTGAGGGGACGGTGCCACACCCTCTGGAGACACCTGATCCTCCCGTAACACCCAACCGCCTTAACCATAGCAAAGTGCATCGCATTTCTAGGTCAGGAGAAATTAACGCTCATTAGATGACAAATTATAATAACAGAATTCGAAATAGTAAATATTCCAGTTCTTCAGACTGCGATCGAAAAGGTTCCGATCCACCTAATTTCGTGTCGGCTAATATTTTACCCCCAAAAAAGTTAACGTTTGGAAACACACAACAAAATAATATTTTATAAAAATAATTCTCATAACTGTCAATAAATTATACTAAAACTCTTGTAGGCGAGACAATGAATAAAAATAAAACAATAAACAAATAAATTATAAACTCCACTTAATATTCAAATATTGTAATTAGATTTAACCCGATTTTACCCAATGTGTGCCAAAATAATGCTGGCTATACAGCTTAACTATCGACACATAAGTTCCAATAATTTGCTTCACTCGTCGAACTTCATTATATTTCCGAACTGAGCACGAGAGATTGAAATTCGAATCGAGAGGTTCAACAGCGAAGGAGTTGTGTGCGTGACCCAGGTCAACCCGAGCGGATGAAGATGAGCGACCCAGATTCTGCTAAGCGAGCCTGACCTCTGCATCCAATGGCTGAACTTAGCACCTACAGGACGCAGTTGTCAACAGTTCAAGCGGCGTAATTAATTGCCCTAGCTGTTCAACTAATGATGTCGTAAATGGTATCGAGCTGATGAGTTTCACCGACAGATGAAATTGCAGATCGCAGTTGAAAAAAATAGTTAACGCCAATCTTATGACAAAACTTCCGATTGCTGGCTGACCTCAGCAGCCACAGCAGGCAAAAGAACCGAAATCAACAACCTAATCAAACAGTCATCGGTAGTGCGAACACACAGCAACAGATGAGCTAAGGGTAGAAAACCCGAGCATATCACACCACAGGCACATTAAATTCGTTCGAAAATTAATACGTTCCGAATGAGAAGCCAAGAGATCATTTACGCATCCTATTCATCCGGAAGATGTTCTCCGGCCACACCCTGTGTTGAAAAATAATGATGAAAGAACCGAAGAGGAAGAAAGAAGTAAAATATTCAATATATAACGTCAAAAAGGAAAATCGAAATATTTTCTAACAATCGGCAAATGAAAAGGAAAAGAACCGGGAGGAAGGATCGGGATTCGGTAACGGCATATACACTTATTGGAGAAATTGATCATACGAATATTAATTACGCACATTTCCTCTTTATAACGGGTCCATGAAAATTGAAATTTCTCGCTGAATATTTTAGCGGGACGCGAGAGAGGCAAAGCCCAACGGAGACATTAGCTGTGAATTATAGGGTTACTTTTACAGCCAACAGGAAGCTTTTCCACGACCCGCAGACCCTTTTAGCGGCTCAAATGGGCAGACTCAAATGGGGAAGACCCGAATGGGGCTTAGAGCGAGAAAATACGCGTTTGGCGAGGACGGAAAAGAGAAATGTAACATGTGCGAACACGAAAACGAACGATTCGTATTGACATCCTTGAAATTCAGAGAGGAATTCTGAGAAATGAGGAAACTGAGCCCGAAGGCGACATTAAGTTGAACAAAAATTAGCTTCAACTGCTTCAAAATCAAGGAAAATTGATTTGCAAGCCAGCGGTCGACAGAGTTTAGTTCGATCATAACACACACGATTAATACAAATTAAAAAGAAAAACATGTTTCTACAGTGCCGCAAATAACATACTAAAAAAAGGAAAAAATAAACCAACTCTACAAAACACTAGAATTGATAAATATCAAAGGGATTGAACAGAACATATATCGAGTTCACTAATTTGATACCAATTGAAAAAAATTACCCACAGAAATAAAATACGATCCATCTAAGTGAGTGGATTTTTCAAAGCGGAATTTACAAGTAAAAATTTATTGTTCCCCCTGGTAAAGAGAAGCAAATAGAAATGCCCGTCACTTTAGAAATTGCCCTTTCTCGAAGTCAATTTTAAAAAATCCCTCGTTGAAATTGTAGCTGTTGAAAATTCCGATGAAAAATGGGTTCGGAAATTATTTGAAAAAACTACGACAAAAAAAACGCAAAAACATGTTACTACGTACAGTATAGTATCGAAAAAGTTGATTTACCTAAAGACACACACTGGCGCAAAACGAACATATATACAGATCACATGAAATATCACAGAATTCGTTCTCAAACTGGAGTGTGCTGAGTCGACCTGTATCAAATCATAACAAATAATAGGTTCTTTTATTCAAATGGAGAAAAATAGGGGAAATGATTTTTTACAAAAATATTATTTTTGTAGAAAGACGCAGAGAACATTATTGTTTTAATTTATTTTTTATTTCCACAAAAATATTACTGTCGTAGAGAATAACCCCAACTTCGAATCATAGTGAAAATACTGAGAAGCAAAATTTAAAATACAATCGAAAACAAATCGCTAATTTTTAACAAAACAAAAAAATATATTAGGCAAATTTTGAGAAGATTATTTCATACAACTATTAATTTTTTTCAGGGTATTATGTTTTCGCAAAAAAATGGAAAAAATCAAAGATGTTGTTTAAATGTTCCTCGATTTGTAGATTATTTAGAATCACGCTAACCCCTGTAAAAGTGTAAATTTCTTGTACGGAAAAAAGTTGGGCACTCGATTTCAATTAATTGGGAGGAATAAAATTTCCAGAGGAAAAACGACGGAATGTAGGGATTTTTATATCACATTTGATCAACAAGAATGGCCTTAATTAACTATTTGAGAACTGATTTCGGCTGACTATCGTATTTTGATCGTGTCTGTGATGTATCTCTCGGTTATCGATATAGATAACAACAAAAAAATCAAATAATTAATAACCGAACTACCGAAGTATGACACCGTAGAGCACAAATGCACAAGGGACAGGTACGCGAGATGAACTGAAACTGAGGGAACCTGTTGAACTTTTACAGTTCGGTCCATTTGCCACCAGGAGGCAGCATCGATAATCTTGGGGGTGGGTTGCCACCCCTCTGCCCCCGATATTGAAGAACCCCACCCTTGGACCATCCTGCAGGTTAGACAATGAGGAATTATCTCCATCCACATGTTCGACCGAGAAAGCACGAGTTGGAATGTGATCATCGAACAAAGGCACAAAAGATGCAAACTGGCACCAATTTCAATTAGGGGTTGGAAGGCAGATCTGTAAAAATTGTTCAAATGCCTTACTTCCTAAGACATGAATGAGAAAGGGCGCAGATGTTTTTCAAAAGGACAGTTCATCGTAATTCATCGAGAAAATTGATTTGAGAATTGAGATTTTCTACTAGAACAACAAAAAAAATCCTGCGATTGAAGCCTAACCTTGGGAAAAAAATAAATATATTATAATTATGATAAAATAAAAGCTATGAGAAACATTTTTATAGAAACAATATTCAATATACAATGTACATACTATGCCACATTTTCTGAACAAGGGACTGCGGTCAAAAAGTGACAATAATCGTCATGTTTACGGGAAATCACAATGATTGTTCGGATTTCGACATTACGAGTTTTTTACCCTTATGCTATCACATTTTGCCATTTACATTTTTACAGAACGCCCAAATCAATATATTTGAGCACTCTAGGTCTCCAAATGGTTTTTATGCAAGCTAATGGCGACTGATTTTAATCGTAGGGGTAAATTACCGAACTTCTGCGTAATTCATATTTTTTGTGCGTTTTTCTACTTTCAGGTATCGTGGCTAGAATAACGGTCCCATGTTCAGATGATTCGTCTCGAATAATATTTGAGTTATGCGCCTTTTTATTTTATTTTGGATGACAATTAAAATTTTCGAGGCTGTTTGAAAATGTTGCCGCGATTCTTTTCTCATCAAAAGATGTAACGAATAGTAAGGTAGCTTCTATATAAATTTCTTGACTTTATAATCGGTTGATTTGAAAACATAGCTACGAAAACCGTAGGAATAAGATCAACGTAGATAATGGATGTATAAAAGCCTCCTCCTTTCAATATTTGCCAGGAAGAAAAATACGTTTCGAGAGATGCCGTCCCCTTGAACCGAGTAAATGAGCATTTGGGTGAAACTTTCCAAGTCTGAAAAAGAGCAATGCCATTCGGAGGCGTCGATTTTTTTCTTTTCAAATTAAGTGAAAGAGTAGAGAGAGGACAAGTTTGCCGGCAACGGGGATTAGGTGAGTTGAACTGAAATCAGCTGCCCGCATCGTTCAATAGCCATGTCTCGTTGTAAAATGAGGACCAATTTCACAAACTTTCTAAATCAAAGTTATTATTCAGTAGCCCAGGCCAATCGACTGAATGAATCGATAAAATATTTCATTCAAATATAGTAATTAAATTATCATAGTTACTAATCAATTTTCCAGGCCTATCGAAGGCTGGAACGGGATTAATTAATTGTAAAATAATTTTCACTGCCTAATATAGTCGAAAATTGTGAAAGGGCAACTTTTTGCGAACCAGTCGTAAATAATTCAGTCGTAATGGCTCATCGGATAGCGACTGCGGTGGAAAAAGTTTCCGTCAAGTCCAGACACAATTCGAGTCAGAAACAATTAGCGAAGCAGAAGAGTTGAGCGTTAATGCGCTGGATCGATCCAATTTAAATCTTCCGCCGGATGGGACGAATACAAAACTTTTCTTTGTATATTCCCAAGGGTAAAAGTAGATACCCTCACCTTCAGTAGAAATCCTGTTATGCTGGCACTAATGAGCACCAAACCCAGTCGCTTTGTTGAAAAGAATGTTCCCACTCCGTAATAGGCAATATTTCTACTCGCCGAAGAAACGCGGAATACCCTGTTTAAAAGAGGGCCCGAATAAAAAATACGTAGGCTATGTAAAATAAGAAGGGAGGTATTTTTTCCTAGCAGAGAACTTTCTTACAAACTGACAACGTCTGAAGCGAATTTATTTCAGATTTTATCATCAATCCAAACGTTACAACAGAACTCAACCCGAAAAATCTCGATAATTATTTCCAATTATATTTATATTTTCAGGCAAATATTTAATTTCTGACGAGCAAAGTTTCACCGATGGGAGCTCTTTCTTTCGGAAAATGCCCCAAGCGCAATATTCAACGTAAAAAATTCCACCTCTTCGCTATTCAGCAAAGTGCAGATAAGCTAAGTGGTTTTCAAACGTGTCTGCGCCTGTTACTATGGTAATCGTGTACAGAAAAAGTCGACTACGAGCAACGGCGGAGGCTATCAATTCAATAGAACGCGATGGGCTTTTTCTCCCCGCTCGAAGTTCTATTGGAAAGATTCCTCTCTTTTTTACCACATCCACCCGTACACGCAAGCGAATCCACAAGCACGCACTTCTCCGGGAGTGTTCCGATCGTTCAACTTCAATGTCCCTAGCGAATCCGAAAATTTACAGGCGTTAAGCTCAAGGGTGGAATCCTTTTCCTAGGAACGATATAGAGCGATACTCTTTTATTGTATACGTCGCATTCGAACCTCCATACTTGGCCGTTTCAAGAAGGAAACAATCTCCTCGTGACTTGGCCTTTGTTTTAATCAAATTAACTGAATTTTTTCAACGAGCCAAGAGCTTCGCAAAATTAATTTGCGAGAGTAATAAGCCCAGAGCACTCGACTTGATGATTTTAAGATACGAAAATTGAAAATTCCGAGAGGTTTGCGGGTGACAGAAGATTGAAGCAATTTCAACATCAAAGTGAGCGGCTGAACAGGGAAAAGCTCAATACGAAAACATATCCAAGCACTCAGAACGAGGCTCAATAATCGACAGAAAAGTCAATACATAATCTTAGAAAGCCATAAACCGTCGAATTCAGCCAAGGAAGCGCAGTGAATCTTCGAAGAGGCAAATGATTGATTACTCGTTCATCAAGACGAAAGGAAATTAGACAAGGAATAGTATAAAAACCTGAAACAAACCGGCGTACAAAGGTGACAAAAATCGCGAAAATTTAGGCCCGGATGGTTGGGAGTGGCTCGATTCGAGCTGTGACTATCACAAAAAAATCGTCCTGAAGCAATAAAAGGGATGAGGAAATTTTTTCTAAACCTTACAAATCGACAACTATCTTACTTTTCTTTGATAAATTTCATACGAAGGGAGTGGTTTGATTTTTTAAAAATCCAAACAACGCTGTTGGAACGCAAATAGCCGGTTGATTTTCAGCTTCTCGAATTGAGAATAAGATGAATAAATCTGTCGGTTTAAACAGTAATAGGTTTAAAAAAAAAAATATATACTGCACAGATACAAGCCCTTTTTTTGCAAAAATTGAGACGAAATTTCGTAAACGATTATTGTTTCGACGCAGAAAAAAATCATCTGGTAAGCGTAAAAAGCAAAAATCGTCCGATTTCAAGAAGCGAATTCGTTGAAAAAAAATCTATGCATTGCGAATAGAATTTTATCTCCTCTCACCTTCGCTTCTCGTGCCGAATTTTCGTTTCTTTTTGGTCAACGTTTTCGTCGTCGACGACGAAGAACCGGATCCGGACACTTTGTCCTTGTCTTTGTTCTTCCATCGGATAAGCATAGTTTAGATAGAGCCACAGAAGCCGTTGGAATCCGCGAGGTGGATTCCAAGAGGGTGCACGGTAATGCCCTGGGAGAAGATGACAAATCGGCCGCCCCCGCGTTTTCCCTTTGCTTTTTCAATCGGGAAAACGCATTTTCCAACGGGGAAAATGGCGGATTCGCAGGTAACGGGATACGCAACCGGGAACGCGACGTGAACGCGAAAAAAATCGAGGTCAAAAACCCGAGGAGCGAAAATCGAAGTCGGCGCAAACCCGTGGGATAGTTTAGACGGAGGGGTGGGAAAGGAGAGATAAAGGATAAAGGAGCGCAAGGGACGATGAAAAGCAGGGACCCGGGGCCGCTCCTTACAGCGCCAGGTCGGCCCGAATCGGAAGCTATCGTGCAATGTCGGGCCCAGGGTGTTCCCGAGGGGCGACCGGTCTCCCTATGGTTTCCGTTCCCGCCGCTTCACGGCGCCACGGGTCAAAGGGCAACAGATTGGGACGCACGCTAGAAAACGCGAGAAGTAGCCAAGCGTTGGCTAAATATCGCAAGTGATTGACAGAAGCTAAAGACGACAATGAAATGAAGAATGGATTCAGAAGAATTATTTATGCATTCCGTACTTGATGGTCAAAGAAACAATTAAAATAATAACGCACAATAATTATTTAAATAACGAGTCGATTTAGGAAATTGTCTGGTACGAGATCTGCACTCATTGAACGATCAGCTCGCGAATTTTTGTAAAGTGAGGTTTACTTTGAAACACTATTGCCTTAAAGAGCCATTACTTAAAAGCCATTTATATTTTTTCAATTTTACCCATTCACGCTTATTTTACAGGCTGAATTAACTTCCACTACCTACACATAACATGTTTGAGAGAAAAGGTAGATGACAGTTAATATTTTTAGAATAATAATGAATTATGTTATTATTAAATAAAGGCATTGGATGCGTGATTCTACTAAATCTCGTTTGAATGGAGGCAACAGTTCATATACTTCACAATATATCAACTAAGGACTGACAAGTTCAGGAAAATTATTCGAAATACACGATATTATGAATACAGAGTGTATTAGCAATAAAACCGTATTTTACGGCCATAATTATTGGTCCCTACTTCGAGGAAAAATTGCATCGACAGCGGACGTTTAGTTCAAAACTGAAAACCCATAGGCGATTTTAATTGGACACGATTCTAAATTGGTTGTGACAAAGAACGGACAGCAATTCATCAACAGAACCGTCAGAGTGAATTGGACATTCAGAGCTACTACACGTGACAATTGTTTGTATCGCAAATTTTCAATTTATCCTGCCCCGGTAGACTTCGAATAATTCGTTTTTCATTTTCTGTGCCTGACCGACGACAACGACGATTGATGACAAAACGACGCAGCAACCGAGGAGGAAATAGAAGGTTGGAAGGACCGGGGAAAATTGAGAAGATTGATTGATTCAATGTCAAACGTTCGGAAGATGTGAGCGATGGAGCCAGGCAAAAGGTATTAGGAGAGCGGAATATATAGTCGAGGAACTTCATGGTTAAGACGAGGTGAAAAAAAAATTGATTCTAAACAACTACAAGAGGATTCAAACGGAACTATTTTTAATTCCTTGTTTACGAATCAAAGGAAATACTAAATTGTCTAAAATCTCGAATATGTAACTCACACTTGGAGAAAATTATTAGGGATGAATTTCTTTACTCTCCCGCGCTTGAGAATTATCAGTACTAATAATCCATATTAAATATGAACGTTAAACTTTTTTTTACCATTTTTACCACTAACAAGAAAAAATGGTTCTCAATATTAAAATGATATTTCAGTTTAATATTCAATAATAAACCATAGCAATCGCCCAAGATGGAAAAAAACCACACGTTAAAACTTCACCAGTTCTATCTGTTAATAAGTAGCAACGTTCACAAATGTTCGGAATAGATGGTCTTCTTAAATCATAATTGAAGCAAAGGAATAATAATGTAAAATTTGCAGCGGTTTTTATCCCCCCAAACCCCCGAAATAATTCCCGAAAACCCACACAAATACATAGAAACAACGTATGAAGTTAAATAGTTGAGTAACAACGTCAAACGTCAATGCAATGTGTCGTCACGACCGCACGCTCATCGCAGATGCTTTTTCCAAAATTTACCACTTCCTCGCCAGTTCAAGAGGTCACGGTTGTGTATTTTTATGTTCGAATAGCGCCGAAGCAGAAGTGACCTCTAAGGGCTTTTCCTGCATGTAAGTCTAAATAATAGAAGAGGCAACGACAGGACGACCCCCAAGGTACACTGCTGTGTCGCATCCTATCTAAGTAGATACCCTGAAATCCCTTGACTCTATGAACATCTCGACCTCATGTTACCCTCGAGTTTTCTTCCTCGCGCCTTGTTCTCTCGAGAACGTTTCTATCAAAATTCATAGCTCTTCGGACACTTTTCCACCTTAGCGGACGTTTGGGCGACTGTTTTTGACATTTTCATGTCTTGGCTATGGCACACAACCAAAAATATGTTATGTAACGTGACATTGTTCCGAGTAGAGTTTTAATATAATATTTTCCAGGGTTTTTCAGAAAAATGTGTATTTGGTATCAAATTATATAGATTTTGGACGCTGAATCGAATGAGACCATCGCGGGGTCGCTAGCTTTATTGGTTCTCGAGTTATTGCAGCTTTTGTGTCGAATTTGGGAGATTTTCAGAATTTTGACTTGAGGCTATAACTCGAGAGTTCTTCGAGCTATAAAAATTTAGCTTTTAATTAGGAAATTAAGAAAAATAAAATCGATTAAAATTACAATAGTTGCTACGGAGTTTTCCCCTATAGTTACCATCTGTTTTTCGGTGGGATTGTTCAGAAATGTTCGAAATAATTACTATCACAAACGGATAGTCTTCCTAAATCATTATTGAAGCGAAGGAATAATAAACCACTGTACAATCATTTTCAGCGTTTTTTCTTGGGCGATTACAATGGTTTATTATTGAATAATAAACCAAAATAAAGCAAGACATGAAGAAATAGGAAGGTATTATTATCTAAGTTCAATTTTTGTTTGTTACCTAATGAAATTCTGAAAAATATGTAGCTCGGTACACACCTGGTTCCGTAAGTGATGAATCTTGTGCCGCAATCGAATTTTTTCCCGATTTCGACAAACACGTTAATTTTTTTTCGCGATTCCCGTAAAATTTATGTATTACATTCCAAAGAAACTATTTTCCATCGTAGAGAGAAATCCACTCGTTTTTAAAACTATTCACAACGCGAACAAAAAAAGCACTTTCACAACCGAAACGCAACAGAAGACGGAAGACGCTCGAATGAAAGTCTCCGAGAGCATTAAACATTTTCATGCACGGACAGACGAGAGTAGGAATACGCATACACTTGAGACTGGGGACACTCGGAGACAAGATCGGACATGTCGCCGATACTGCTCTCGGGTCACATCGATCAGTGAGTCTCATAACTCGTGACGTGACTGCTTTTGTGACTGTATTGTCTAGGGTGGGCTTGATACAAAATGCGACTAATTCAATGCGCAAACAAGAAATTGAATAATAATCACTGTACGATTTGCAGCGTTTTGGTTTATTAATAATAAACCATTGTAATCGCCCAAGAAAAAAATTTTATAACCCCCCTCAAAATTTGATGTTTTACGTTTCAAGGCATGTAGAATCCGAATATCCAATAAAAAAAATTCTGTCCGTCCGCCGTCAACACTTTTCCGGCCAAACCATAATAGCTAAATTCTTGAAATTTTCACCAAAAATCAATCTCGGTCCTACGACGGCCCAATTCTTGAACCAACTTGCTAGCTCAATTTTAAGGGTATCTTTGAGGGGTTTTAAGGGGGAGAAAATTCATATTTTCTAAGGTTTTACAGAAAAATGTGTATTTGGTATCAAATTCTATAGATTTTTGGACGCTGAATCGAATGAGACCATTGCGGGGTCAATAGCTTTATTGGTTTTCGAGTTATCGCAGCTTTTGTGCCGAATTTGGGAGATTTTTAGAAATTTGGCATGGGGGTATAACTCGAAAGTTCTTGGAGCTATAAAAATCTTTCTATTCGCATTGGAAAGGTCGTCAAACGTTCTCTCCAGCTGTACCGTTTGGCAAAAAATTTAGTTTTTAATTAGGAAATTAAGAAATTTCTCCTACTACAAAGCTACTAATTTGGTAGCTGAGGAGGGGAAAGACATGAAAACGTCCCAATGCGTTGCAGACTCGTATGCAAGCGTTTTTTTATTTTGTATGGATACTAATTAGTTATTTGTGAGCAATTTTTATTTTTATTATATCTAGTTTTATTTATGCTTGATATCAGAACAAACTACACACACTCTTTTTAGTACATTGATGAAATATTTATCCCCTTTAAAACAATAACGACATTGTACAATAATCAATAGTATAATGACCAATAAATATTTTGAACCGGTGACGCTGCAGTTTTTATTGGGGATAATAAATTTATGTGTGAGCGACGATCAAACTCAATCTCACGTACCTCACTTGAAGGGCAGTTGAATTGAATCGTCCACACAGGAGGACATAAAATGTTTAAAGCCAATCGGTAATTAGAAAACATACCCGCTGTTGATTGAGGCAACTTTCTTCCCGAGGGGGGCAAACCTCCGACCCCGGTCTCTTTCCAGTCGTGACGTTTCAGTTGTTCTTTGCGCTCTTCCAGTACGAGAGAGGTGTCAGGAGTAAAACCTGAACTTCTAGTAGGTGAAACACAACCGCTCCTGGAAAAAAATAGAAATTGCTTAAAACATTCAGAACCTGATCATCATGATTGAAGCAATCAAGTCAAGTGAATCTTTGACTCCATTTCACTTTGGTTTGAATGATAATCTTCTTAGCCATTTCCGACTTGGGTTTTCATTAAATTATTAATAGTAACAATTATGACTAAATTTTGAGTATTACAGATTTTAGGAATCGAGTAATGGAGTATCAGCTGATTTTGCATGGTTAGTAATATATTTATTTATTTTTTTGTTTATTCGTAGTTCATTTTCATTATATTTTTTGAGTCAGACGTTTACGAGTTCAGTCATATATATGAATAAATCAACTCGTACATGGCTCGTTTTTGTTCGTCAGGAAAGTCACTTATTTGAGCGAATATTCATTGCCATTTTACACTACCAATCCCAAAAACGTAGCTTTCTATCTGAAGGTGAAATCGACCTCAATTTTTGCTGCTAAGTTGTTGGTTAATAGAAAAGAGAGATATAGGAAATAAATATTACGACCTAGTATCTTCAGTCGAATTCCCATTCCCAATGCTCGAAAAGATAGGCACTTGAAGCTATTAGCTCGAGGCATTTCAATCCACTCGCATATTGCGAGACCGAAAAGATAACAAAAGTATAAATCGTTGCCCTCGGGCTGAACTTGTTATCGGAACAGTGATAATGATTGTACCCATGGCAAAAGGGAAAGTTACAATGTTGCAGATAATGTCTGCTCTGCAGGATCGTGTGTTGATGATCTAGTTTGATTGGGATATTTCGAGAACATTTACCCTTGAAAATCATTAGGTGATTAGCACGGACTGTTTCCAAATTTGAATTCAGCAGGGGCATAAAATTTGACAGAAAAATCTTAGTTCATCTAATTTCGATAACAATAAGAATGCAACTGGAAAAACAGTGAAATCAACCGCTGCAAGAGGGATGCTCCAATTATTACCGATCCCTAGAAGTTTACCTCAAATTATTTGGAGTGAGAGATCTGCCGTATATAGGACTAGCAGTAGGATGCCTGTGAGATGGACTGTTCACTCGAAGAGGACTGTATGGTCTTGAATGGTCCAAAACAGCCAAAATCGGGCTCTGAAAAACAATTGATCGAAAAATATAAAAGTGAAATAAAGTAAATGGTGTTGCGGTTCAGCAATAATTCCAATTGGGCAGTTAATCTTTGGTAAGAATAATCCAGTACGGCCCTGGCGCTCATGACGATTTTTGTTCCCAAATTTGTTAGCGAGAGCCTTTGCTTTGCTTGATGAATATTAGTAAAATAATTTCACTAATTCCAATAACAATAAAGTTGTACCTTTAATTACTAAAAATCAGACTTTACAAGGCATCGAAGCGTAAAAGAGCGTTCAAGGGAGAGATTTCTTTCTAGGGAAATCACATATTCAATAACGATCCTAAAATACACACCTGAGCTCCGGATGCTTTCGCGTTTCTCACAGGAGAGTTCATCTGTCTGTTAGAATTTACTTTTTCATTGCTTCCACTGATGATGCGAACCATCGGACCGCTCACTTCTGGAATAGAAATATCTGCAATTATTGTGACAAGAGTGCGCTAGAAGTAAACCGAATGAGCGACTGTCATTACCTCCAGCTCGGTTTTGCAAAGGTGGCAAAGGGCTGTTGGAGTCTGAACTAGTTCCGCCAGGGCTTCGACCGCCGGCCCTGGAATAGATTGCGTCTCCATTTTTCGGCGAAGTCGGCCTTTGAGTTACAGTCATCCTTATCTGACTTTCGGGATGATCAAGCCTTCTTCTAGCGATGTCAGAATAAACAGGATCCATGCCGGCAGGAATTTTCTTTGTGAATCCATACAATGGTGTTTCCGGTTTCTTGAAATACTGCACACCCTGCCTGTCAGTGACGTCTGCATATAATGTTTCAGGCTTTTGGACGAATCCGTACAACGCGTTGACTTCTGGCCGCTTGGACGACATTTGCACTGGACTGGGAGCGCTAGGTTTTCTCAGGACATTTGGCGCTGGATGTACTTGAGCTAGGGATCCAGGTTTCTTTGCAACAGCATACACCGGGCTTGGAGCATCCTGTCTGGACACCGGACTAGCAGCTCCATGCCTTCTAACTGAAGAGCCATAGATTGGGCTTGAAGCATTGCGTCGGTCATTTGAATCAAAAGTAGGACTCCTCGGTCCTTTTACGTAGCCATAAGTGGAATTATCTGATGGCTTCGTCGTCTGGCCATAAACTGGACTGGGTGAGTTGACGCCCCGTCCGTCGACAGGGCTGGGCCCTTGTCTAGGCGAAGTGACAGGGGCGTATTCGACTTTTTCATAGATCTAAAACAATAGAGAAACCAGAATAAAAATTATGCCAACATTAGATAGCAAGAAAAAATATGATCAACAAGTTTTGATCAAGTGAATGAGAGTGGCATTAGAAATGTGATGATTTTTCAATACCAGAAGTGCTCTCGTCCTTGAGAAAGATGATCTCTTTCACAAAAAGAAACGGTTTTTTAATAATGAAATTGGACAGCACTAACTTTTTCATTGAAATCGCCTTGAGCCGCCGCGGAATTGTTGCGTGAAGGCGATTCAGGAGATTGAGATTCGTTAGCACTCGAATTGGATAAAAAGGCGGTTTCGACTCGGCGCGATCTCGAAGAACCCAATGACAGAAGACGCCTCAGGCTGCCGCTCCTTTTCTTTGTAGTGTTCACAGTGGACGGCTGCTGAGAGACCGAATTTTCGACCACCATCCTGTAATAAAAAAATTAAATTTTAAATATACTTCAGCTCAAGATTATATAAGTAAATACAGAGAAATAGGGTTGGAAAACTTAAAAGATGAATTAGAATTATTGCAAATCTGTTCATAAATTTAAAAACCCGACCAGGCGCGTTTTTAGTTAGCTGAACAAAAAAAAGCGATAAAATACTCAGCTTCAGCCTAACTGAAAATCAGTTTCACCTCAAACCTCTCGCAAGCTTTCATCTCGAGATAGTTCGAAACTCGGAAGAAGCCACCGAGGGCACTTGAAAAGCAAAAGCCAAACGCTGAGAGCTATTCGGTAAACTCGAGTTCAACGAGCTGACTTTAGCGAGGAGTTCCAGGTATCTCCTGACTATGAGGGTCTCATCAAAGATGGTAATGCCTATTATACCAGTCGACTGATTTGCGGCATAAGGCTCGAGTGGAATAATAATTGTTTGCCTCGGTCGGAACTATACGAAGGGAATCGAGGGAGGTTTTCAGAACTAACTTATCAAAGAAGTCACGATGCTTGAATTTATCAAACGTAAAAACGTCATTCGTGAAAAAAAGTTTTGAAAATTAGCCCTCAAGAGATTTCTTATATACTAACGTGGTAAGAAGAATTAGGCACAGTAATTGGTGGCTATCTAGGCCAGTCTCGCCTTCTTGGTTAATCTCGACCACTCAAAACTCCTCCCCTTCCTCTTTAAATCAATTAAGGAGGCGAGCGAGAAACGCGTGCCAGCCTAAACTGGACAAGATACTCCAGCCAACAACGGAAGAGGCAATTGAACGGACGTGGACGCGTTTTGAGTGACTAATTTTCATTAATCGAATTGAATGGCCTGCCTTGCATAGTGGTCTTGGGGAGTTCGCAAAATAACACCATTACAATTAAACAATTCAATACATTTCCTGATTCCTAATAAACGCCGGAGAATCGAGAAAATAGTGAATGGAAGACACAATCGGATCAATACCAAATATCAATCATCGAACCAATAATATGTATAAAAAAGGAGAGAAATTCGATGATTAAAGAAAGTAACAATCTAATTATACAGTGAACTATGCAGTACTTTCCACCACAAGCGTGAAATTCAATTACACGTATATTCCAAGTCTGAGCAGCAATTAGTTCGATTTATTTTTCCATGTAGTCCTCGAAAGGCGTCTATGGACGTTGAGCCTTTTTGCAATTCTAATTCTATAAAACGCCAACATCGATGAGGTATCAGACTTCAAGTGAAATGGCGAGTGTAGTCTAGATACGGCAATAGAAAAGAAGGAAATTCAGCTCGAGTTGATACTAAGCGGCAACGAGTCTCCGCCTTCAGGATCTCGTATTCTTATAGGGTTTCGTAACCCGATATAATTTATACGGTGTTACAAGGGGGAAAAAATGGCAATAATCCTTCTTCTCGTCGGTATGATGTCTCGTCAAGACTTTTCGAAATCGCACTTCGGTATATTAATCTATGGATGTCACTTGATTCTTTCTTGCAATTTCTGAGTCAACAATGAGTTAAAATACTGTAACAATA
Organism: Tupiocoris notatus; assembly: GCA_037159825.1. Taxonomy (NCBI): domain Eukaryota; kingdom Metazoa; phylum Arthropoda; class Insecta; order Hemiptera; family Miridae; genus Tupiocoris; species Tupiocoris notatus. Next base: position 371,348 of record JASJUZ010000029.1, on the reverse strand, counting down.
AAGGATAATTTTATAATTGAGGATAATTTCATTTTGACACACTATATCACTATCGATTCTCCAGCTTTTAGTAAACTTGCAAGGAAAGTTGGCCGAGGCGAATGAGAGAAAGGGGCATCCGGGCGTTAACAGATCGGAAAACAGGGAGGGAATGGGTCGCTTTCCAGAAAAATGACAATAGACTTTTCCGCGAGCAGCCCACAACGGAAATAGCAATGTCGAAGAAGGCACTGCGACAAGTCACAAGGTGCAAATTCTTAGAGACAGTAGCAATTGCAGTATTGCAATTTCACTGTAATAATTGCGCATGATTTTTTTCTCACTTCAAATTATTACTGCTTTTATCATAAGCCAAGTAAATAAAAAAAAACGAAAAATGTAGACCCTCAGCTTTTACAACATAGATTACAATAAAAATACAGTGTACGCGCTATTTCAATAGGCGTAGATAAATCTCAATAGCTAATACTAAGGACACTCGAAAAAATTCGAGTAATTTAATCCTTATGTAAGCACTTATGTAATAACGAGTAACGAATGGAATTTATTAACAGTCATTCAGCTATCTGGTCGTTAGCTAAGAACATCCGCCTAACGTCATGAATCAGCAAAGAAACTTGAGACGACTATTGTAATTCAGTAGGCGATCGTGTTGGTGACGCCGACGATGGATGCTTAATTTGAATCGTCGAGTAAAAACAGTCGAATTGGAGCCAAACATACGCGAGCAGATGATTAACTAACTGGCCAAACTAGGTTTTGCCCGCTAAAGTAACTAAATCATTAACAAACCAATACCGAAGATTCATTGGAGGACATTCATTCATTTTAAACAATGGTATTGCGTTGAAAAAATACCAAGCCGACCGAGAGAAAAATGGATTCGAATCAATGTGACAATTTATTTTTGTAAACGTTCGAGTATAAGTCAAAACAGTTTCTCGCAAATTGAACAGTACGAATTTAGTACGAATAGTAAAGTATTAAGGCTTTTTCCAGAGAAAAATCACCGACTTAGTCCCTCACTTATTTAAATAATACACAAACTGTAATTTTTTCTAATTATTCTCAATTAATTTTCTCAATTCATTAAATCTAATTATTTTCAATTTATTCTAATTATTTTTCATTCTAATATAATAATTTTCTAATTATATTTTTCTAATTATTGATTATTATTACAAATTATTGAAGTAAATTATTATAGCCTACCTAAATTAGAAACTAAATTTTTAAAAAACTGTTATAATTAACATATAAAAAAGGGACATATAATAAAAAATAATGTTTTATTTTCATTTAAATTGCAAGCTGTGATATTGACAAATGTTCTTCGACCTTCTGGAAATGTTCCCACGGTCCATACTACGAATGAAGTGAATTTAAATCCGTTCATTCGTAATTACGTTCAACAAAGTATACTCAAGGTACGATCGACCGATTGCCGTTGTAAAGCGACTGTGTCGATTGATCACCGCAAGGTGAAGGTTTCAAAGTCAATTGGAAACGGAACGATTTTCCCACAAAAGTTGAACATTCGTTTCGAGGTCGTCTAACTCATTTGACACCGGCGACCACGGAAAGCAGACGCCCAAGCTGAGTGACACATAATCTCACTACAAGGAAAAAATCAAATACGATCTTCTAGCCATTGTTTTCAAACAAGAGTAATGACGGATCAGTTTTAATGTAAGAACTGCTATAGTCGACGAACTGTACCAATAAACCGGGCGTACGGAACAACATGGACAGGAAAGGGAACGCATACGAGAGCTATAAAGCGCATTCTCATATTCAACGCTTCCCGATGTCGTGAACAATTCTGTAATGGCCGAATAGGTTCATCTCTGATTCGAATTTATGATCAAAGAGTTAACGCTTTCGAATAGACTATTTTTAACTTTATTCCTTCGTGAATGAGTCTGAACAGGCGCATTAAAACAAGTCGCTTACTCAACTCAGAAACCTCAGTACAGTCGACGATTTATGAGAACAAACCAACGGAATAATATTGACAACCTGAAACAAGGGAAACTGATAAAGAATAATTTTTTCAGCGAATCTGAAGAGACAAATAAATACGTCAACAAACAAGAAAAAATGCTTTGAATATTTAAAAGTTGAATTCGTTTTTAATTTTTCAGTTGACATTAGTCTTCCACTTTTTTCTAATATTTTTCAATAATAAACCGAACAAAAAACGTCTCTATCACCAACAGGTAGTCGACATTACCTTAAAAAAACGAGAAGAAATAGCCTACTTTTATGGGGATATTTTCCCTGAAAAATCCACATCCGTAAAGCCGATAAAGTTGGAAAGCGTACACAGAATTTTTATTACGCTCCGCCGACGAATGTTTATAAACTGAACGTACCCCAAGGGTTCATGCTATACTGGGAGGCTTCGGGAATAAAACTTCTGTAAACAGTCGAGAAAAGATGGTGGAATAGTCACGAACAGCGCGGTCAACATGGCACGATGGGACAACAACGAACGACAGCCCACGCTAAACGGCAGTTGTTATGGGAAGGCTGCTCAAAGCGCAAAAAAAAACACGATTTTCCGAAGAATTAACAATGAGATTTGGCTCAACGATTTACAGAGCTTTATCCTGACAACGTCAGATAAACAAGAATTCTTAAATTAAGAATTAAACGATCGCGACATGTTCCTAGTAAACTAAGCAGTTTTTCATAAGCACTAAAAACTCTAATTTCTCACAGGATAAAAATCAAATAAGAGTATTATTAACAGAAGCTAAAATAAAAATGGGCAAGTTTTCAATAACGGATAGCGAAGTGGTTAGTCGAATATTAAGTTTTTCTGAGCCCAAGTTGACAATGATAGTCGTCTGGTAAGTTACTTCGCGATGCAATGAGAAACAGCTCAAGGACTCGTGAGCCAACGTCTATATAAAAACGTTCGAAGAATCAACCAGAAACTTTTTTCCTACTATCTGGTGTCGTAAAATAATTATCCAACAAGCAATCATATTACTATTACTGAGGAACGCTTTCACAGCAAATCCTTCATTCTTTTTGCTTACGTTGGAAATTCATAACAATGCGACAGATTTCCACGCTAGAAAAATAATGAAATATAATACAATTACCGAGAATTATTTGCTTGCTATATTATGACCGAATATTTGTTCAGATTTAGTAAAACTAGTACCAGGTACGTCAAAAATCGGAGGAATTGACAAAGGAACGTCTTGAGATGAACTAATTATTATGCTCTCAAAAACGCAATGTTCGTCTTTCAGGTTGAATCACAATCTAACCCGATTCAAAAGGAATTGGGATCAGCCATGGCAATTAGTCGAATTATAATGACCCATTAACGGCGGTATTTATCTCCTCTTAGTGCAAACGAGCTCATTAAAATGTTTTTTTTCTTCTGTATTTTCACGATTAGAATAATTCTTTAATATTGGAAAATAAACAAGCGACCGAGAAATTGTAAAGTGGATGAATCATTATTATTTGACGATTAGAAAACAGCTTTGGTCGTTCATTAGCGGTCTGAATAGGACAATATTTTTCATTTGATAGATGACACACAGGTTACTCTTCAATATTTTAATTTGATGAAAGTAAAAAGGTAGTCTAGTTTTTGGCAGTCCGAAACTTTTCATGGAATAAAATATCACTCGGATTGGCTTGTGCGAAATGACTCGAGGTGATACAAGGGTCAACGGTCTCAAATGGTATCGCGTTGTAGCAACTGTAGTTGTAAGATGTGCTCGTGTGTGCTCAAGAGCCGTGAGCGTGACCGAACTATTCGATAGAAGGAGAAAATGAGGCGGATGGAGGTCTAGGGATCTCCTTTGAAGATGTGACACCTTCCTTGCCACCAGACCGCAATCACATAGAATCGATTTAATTGTTTGTCTTGCAGGATTACAGAAAAGAAAAAGGGTAAAAATTCGAGACCAGGAAAACAAAGGATACAAAGTACCGGGGTATTATTTTAGTTTTAATAGATTAGAGAAAAGAAAGAAGGCCTAAGAAAATAAAAAATGCTATACATATTAAATTCAAATTGAACACATCAAATTATTTTATGTTTAGTTATTATTATTTATTTGTTAAATTGTATTCATTTTATTCAAGTGTTTTTTGTTTTTATTTTTATTTTTTTATTAAATTTTATGTTTATAATAGATTTTGATATATATTTAATTCGAATTAATTAATTTGAAGATTTAAAAACATTTATGCTTAAAGGTTTGAAATTACAATATTGTAGAATGCTTAAGTGGCCTGCAAAAACATCAACAACTATTCTTGTTAATTTATAATAATTATTTATAATTATAATTTATAATATATAATATTTATTTAAGATAATTTGTAATATTCTGTACTGGGAACATATAAACTATATAAGCTAGCAATAAAGTGAAGAAAAAAAACTAACTATTTTTAGCGATTTTAGAGTAATACGGTCAGAGAGAACACCACCACATGGTTTCAGCACTTTTCAAAAAAAAAAAAAAAAACCTATTGGTCTACTAAACGAACTGCAAGACAAAAATGTCTACGTCGTACGTATAAATTCAGCTCCTTAACCATAAGCATGTCGTGCCCAAAGCCGGCACCGCCCACGTCGTTTACATCGATCATTAGCTTGATTAGCTATCGATCGACGCTCCACGGACATTGGCACGTGTTAAAAAGATGCTCATCACCTAAGTTCAGGTATTCACTGGATTTTGGAGTTATTGCAGGTAAATGTACATACCTGACGTAAGATAACTACTACACACATAACCAACATACCGAATAATAAATATTCATATAAAAAGGTAGGTAAATAATCAAACAAACTCAACAGTAAGTAGCTGCATACGTAATAATGCTTGGCACTATTCCCATCCCTTGAATTATGCTGTTTTCTTCTCAATGGAAACCCCTCAATGGAACTGAGACCCATTCGAGAATAGATTTACGCTGGAGCGCAATCCATCCAGTCAGTCCTCACTCCTACGTAGGTGCTTGTGAGGCCGTTCCTCACGAGCAAGGGTTATTCTTAGACAACTCCGTGTCCTACCTCTTTATCACCGAGGGCTCTTGAACCTAATAAAGGCTATCCATGGCTCTTTGTAGCAACAACTGAAGGGAGACTGTTGCATGCTCCATTAACGGGAGAACGTAAGGAATTTCTTAGCTAATGGAAAAAATACACCTTGAATGAATATGGCTTACAATAACTTTTTCCCGGTATTCAGCTTGGCAGCAGATATTAAATCACTTAAAGGTAGTTAATAGCGTTGAAACGGTTATGAAAAACCAACCTGATTGATCGATGATTATCTGACAGCAAAACCTCAACACTATTAGCGCGTCGCAATTTCAGCCGAGCTTGCATCGCGAATCGCACTTCCAAGACTTATTTTTTCTCGTATTTCAACACAACATAAAGTTTTCTACCGAATGAGAACTTCAAAAATATCATAGCATCGTGCAAGTGAATCAAAGCTTCATTCTACGAACACTCGTTCCATAGTTGTCCTTGAATTGTACGCGGAACAGGTGAAAAACGTGCTACAATGGTTCACATCAAAACAAAACCGAATGGACCCAGTGAATCATCCGCCGCAGGTACATGGAGATTCCGATTTCTTTTTTCTTTCTTTTTTTGCCGCCGAGACCTCAATTTTCGTGCTCGGCGCCTTCAGGAGCTTACAACGTACGTGATCGAATTGTGCGACAACATTCCACTTGTCTGTACATCTTCATTGAATGAGAACTCCTTCCTAGCACGTGAGCTGGGTCAGAAAAAATCTTCCTATAGGGGCATTTTTCAATTTATTTATTAAATCTTTGTCCGTACACCGAGCGATTTTTGAACTAGATTTTGCGAGAAAATTAATCTTCGTTTTTAAATAAATTCAATTTTATATTTAATTTATTTTTTAATCAATTAGTTTATCTATTAATTTAATTACATTTTTCAAATTCATAAATTAAAGTTCGCTATGAATTTAAATACAGAAAGTTTGCGTGATTTATGTAACAGGGAATCGGCTTGAATTAATAATCGCTTTTTTCTCATCTTGTTTTGCATCATTCTGGTCTCATAAAATATTTGAAAAATCGCTAAATTTTTCTCAAGAATTTTACCAACTCTATAACAGCCCCGACTGACACCGAGATAAAGCCACCGCACGGTCTACTTCGAGACTAACGTTAAAGTTGGGTCTAGTTTGGGCTAAAGGCCTTACACTGCGTTTTCCTACACAGAAACGTTCATTCGCACGTGCTTAATTGTGTAAACATGTTGAAAAGTCGTAGTATGTGTAATGGTCACTGGAGTAAGGCTCAAGACATGTGAAGCTCTTGTGTGTGGAGAGGAACCTTTTAGTACGGTTCAAAACACACCACGTTCTCACCTTCCTGGACTTCACAGTTCCACACTATTGGGCGATTATTTATTCTCATCGATTGAATACTAACATCAGGAAGGAAAAGAGTGGAGTCATAAAAACCCATCATTATAAAAAAATAATAAAAATAAAAAAATAAAAATAAACTATGCGGATGATTCCAGAATAAAATTTTTCTTCTAATTCAGAAACAAAGGAAAAAATTCCAAATGAACTCGATTCTTCGTAAATTGAAGTGAAACGCCAGCATTGTTTTGATCAGAGTAAAAGCGAACTTATAGGTCAGCTATTAACCAGAAGCCACCCGCATCGAAGAAGTCAGCGGTTTCGTGTTAGACGACAGCAGTAGAGGTTGGAATGAAGATCTTGGGCCAGCATCTGATGACTTGACAAAGCCGGCTCCACCTAGTCAGCGGACTTGTCAACGATAACGTCATCAGCAGGACCAAACGTACAATGAGATCACCAGACTCTCCAACAGTGGTTGACCGGTTATCAGGATTATATCAGAATCGAGGGTATTCTACCGGCCCTCATCAAGACAGCGAGTTTACAGTCACGAGCGCAAATACAAGAGCGAAAGCCGCTGTTGATTCGACATTGAAGCCGGCGATCGTAGCCTTGGAGCGATCGGATTGCTGCGTTGGATTTATAAGCTGACGAGATACGAGCTTCATACAACTCTACTAACAAAGCTGAGGAGAAGAATACGAACACTAGTACTCACCCTGACAAATATAAGAGGAAAAAGAACTTTGAAATATCCAAACCAGCTCCAACAGGTGAAATTCGATCAAAACGAGACGAAATGACGAAAAGAATTAGATCAAAACCAAATATTCTATCGAGATGCCTTTTTCGAAATTGTTTACTTCAATTTTCCCCAATTTACACAGTCATTAAAAATATGGCACGCAACAATTATCGATAAAAACATAGCGTTGGTATTTCATCATGCGCCGAAGACGCCTTGAGGAATTTAACCGGGCCAAATATCTTTCAATCGAGAGCTCAATGTTCGCGAGATAATTCTATTCTCGGTGAATATGCGAAAAGCGAGAAGTTTAGTCCTTTCAACTTAGAATATCTCCCTTTCTCACCTGCGCAGCCTTAACTTTGCCAATGGAATGCTAAGTTCCTCTGTTTCCCTTTTGAAGAGCCAGCTCTTTCCAAAGTTAACCAGCCTCGGTCCTCAGGTCTAGATAATGACAGTCACGTCTGTTCCTTTGCCCCCGCACCCCATCTCCAAACTACTTAAACCCCTACCAGTTTCGAAACCCCGAATCGACCCGAATACTCTCGCTTCTCACCCTTAACCCGAAGAAGCGTATAATCGCGGCGATTTTCAATCCATCGACCGAGTTAGGATTCGAAAATAATCACATCCCGGCCAATAAATTAATTAATCTTAGAACAAGGTTATTAACATAATTATGATCGTTTCTCACCTTTCTGCAAATACGAAAGAAGGAAAAGTTCAAAATACAACTTGCTAGTACCACGGTTCGATAAATTTGGATTGAATGATTTGCGAATTCGATCTTCGATCAAGTAACTCTGAACTCTCAGCTGACTGATTTCCCGCCTTTTGTAGAAAAAAGGTTAGCCAACATAACCGCCTTAAGCGTGGCGGGAGAAAATTATTTAAATCACCATAACGAATACACCATTGAACACCAAATATTTTAGGCTGCCAATGTTTTCCAATAGAATTAAGCAGCATAATTCTAGAGAGATTCAGGAAATAAAATACAAACGCTGTAAATGATAGTACGATAGTAAATAAATGATCCCTTTGCTTCAAAATTGATGTGATCAGTCCACCCATTTGCGCGAACATTAAAGTTCACAAATTTGGTGAACTTTTCAGTTTCCTAAAATACTATAGGGGAAAACTCTGTAGCAACTATGGTAATTTCAATCATTTTAAATTTTTTAAATTAAAAGCTAAGTTATTCGCCTGAAGGAGCAGTTGAAGAGAGTGTTTAACGAACATTCCAACGAGTGAAGAACTATTTTAATGGCTCAAAAAATTCTCGAGTTGCCAAATCTCTGAACATCTCGCAAATTCTACATGAAAGCTGCGATACCTCGAGAACCATTAAAGCTATTGACCCCACAGTGGTCTCATTCGATTCAGCGTTCAAAAATGTAGAGAAATTGATACCAAAAAATACTCCTTTGTCGGAAAAGAATTGGATAATATGAATTTTCTCTAATATGAATATTATTAAACTTTTAAAAAATACTTATCGTCGTTCACCTCACTACAATTGTCCACTCTCAGAATTATATGTTCCTCTCCGACATGATAGCATAAGATTCGGAAGAGCAACCGAAAATAATTCACCTCTCTACATTGAAGCTCTCCTACTTCGACAGTCATCTCAGAGCTACTAGGAGGCATTTGAATGAATTACCATAATAAGTAACGACAATCGGAGGAAATTGAAACAAAACGGAACGAAGGAACAAAAGGAATGAGTCCTTTAGGGTTCGTCAGACGTTTGAGAGGTTCTTGAAGAATTGACGTCTGGCAAGGTCAAGACTGTGGTCGGAGGATGTGCAACATCAAGCTAGCGTGCACAATAAAGATTATTCCATAGCTCAAAAGTTATTTATAAGTGCCGTCCGAAGAACCCTCTGCTGCAAAAAAAATAAACATCTCTCTTCTATCAGCTCTTTTTTGCCTCAAAGGAAGTTCATTGAGAAGAGAAAAAAAATTAATGCACCTATTATTTGACGGATAGACCAGCTAAAATCGCAGCAAGCGTGTTCAACTAATGTTTGATGAAAATAAATTCAAGTGACCGTAACAAAACAGATAAATCGTCAGACCGAAAAATCACCAACGAGCAACCGCTTAAAAACTAAACCCGCCACCGATTAATACGAATCCGAAATCGCTATTATTTTCCAAATCCAAATCGGGCATCCCATCGAATGGAACTGACTAACGGTCGGATTAATCATAATTTCCTTGGTCGTTCGAAGCCCCATTACAGAGAGGACGATTAACGCTCGCCTATGCGCAAACGATTATTCAGAATATTCCATTTAGGACCTGGCAAGGTCGATTACCATAGAATAAATCTTCCAAACATTTAAGAAACGCGAAACCGTCACGTTTAAGTCTGAACAGCGTAAAAATGACCTGGCGTGCCTTCGGTGTTTACCGTAGCATTAACTCGGCGACTGTTTGTTTTGAGGTGGAAAAAATCGCCCAGAAAATAAACAGGTGGGGACCAAGATAAGATATAAGCGATAGAACGATTTCCACAATTAACTCCTTTTCGTCACTGTTTCCTCATGGGAACGCTCGAAATTCAAAGAGGAAATCGGAATCATATGTTTTTTGAATCGAACCTCTCTACTTCATGAGGTTCGACAACCCTCGGTTCATTGATGTAGATTATCAATTGAATGAACATTACAGAGTCGACTAATGCGATCAAGATTTTATCTATTCACGTGTCAACGCTCAAAGCCCTTTTCGTCGAATCCGACGACTAATTTACTCCGGGAACGATTAATCACCTGGTAAACCGACTGCGAACTTGGAGGTTTCTCTATTTATAATTTAATTACGCCAACGCGCTAATTAGGACAACGTTATATACTCAACTTTCGAGCCAAACTAGCTCAAGTCAAGACCTTAACGTCTCTTTTAATAAATCTTCCTCGACAGACTTCCAAGCTTATCGGATTCGTCGTGAATCGGGATGAAATGATTGAGGAGCGAAGTTCAATATAGGACCGATAAGTTCTAACTCCGAAACTATCTTATCATCGAGGCGAAAAGAGTAACAGTTGTGCGTTTTGAAAACTTGAGGCTGCAAAAAATGCAGAGAAATGAACAATGGTTATCACCTGTTGATTGAGCAGCCAATATCCCGCCAAGTTCAGCGAAAAATTCCGGTGTACGAAGGATCCAGTCCGCACAAGCTGAGCTAGTTTAGATTTTAGAACACCGAGAAGGCGAGAATCGTGAAGTTAACAAATTAAATACGATTTGAGCACTATCCGTAGACGAAAAAAACTTCGAGGTATTCACTACACCGAACGCACTATAGATAGAACGAACTCAATCTGAATCGCCATCCGATACGGAACAACAGGACAAGCTAAACGAATTGATGGCATAAGGTCGATTATAACTTATTATAATTAAGTATAATATTATTATAATTGAGATTACGTACGATTCATGGTGAAAAACGCCGATGATTCTCCGCAGACCGCAGTTGAGCAACACAACTAATGAAGTTTTTTTCTATACCTGTGGCTGTGGATTACAGCTGATAAGTTCGCGCTTTCGTGAAACAAGTTTACCAACTTTTTTACATTTAAAAAACTTATTGAAATCAGGGCCTCTATTGTTTCAACTTCTACTCAGTGATTCAAAATTAACAAATACATTAATTTCAAGTGAAATAGGAAAAAGGAGCTCGTTTTAAGCAGAAGTAACGTTACATCGTGTTTGGTAACACTGATAGAACTATTAGCGTTTAGAGTTCAGTAGTTCAGTATTCGAGTATTCAGTAGTTCACGTTCACGGAGATCGCGCGAAGGTTTCGGTATTTTTCCTCTCTCAATTATGGTTTTCCTCGGTTTTCGATTCATATCGGGTTCAGTGTCGTTTATTTAGTCTAGTCGCGCGTCGTGCGGTGATTCAGTTTCCGAATTTGATAAATTTTACTCGTTCATTCGTCCGATGATTTTTCTGCTGACGAAAGATGATTCGTTCGACAGACCAAGTCCAAGTTCCAAGTAAGTTTGCCGGCCGTCTCTTGTTGTATCTAGTAGATTTTTGTTGAAACGTTCATTTCAAATGTCCATTTTTTCCTGATGGTTCTGTGCAGTTGAACAACACAAAGTTTTTTTTCAAGACCTGTGGCTGTGGCTCGGAGCTTAAAAAGTTCGCGCTTTCGAGAAACAGGTTTACCAACTTTTTACATTTATAAAAATATTTTAAGCTCGGCCTCTATTGTTTTAATTTCTACTCAGTGAATTTTACCATCAAAATCAACAAATACATTCATTTCAAGTGAAATGGGAAAAAGGAAACTCGTTTTAGGCAGAAGTAACGTCACATCGTGTTTGGTAACACTGATAGAAACTGTTAACGTTCAGAGTTCACAAACATTCGGAATTCGCAATTCTGAGATCGCGCGAAGGTTACCGTGTTTTTTCTCTCGGTTTCGGTTGTGTGTTCCCTCCTAGTTTTCCTCGGGCTTCGATTCGGGTTCAGTGTTGTGTTTTTTATTTATTGCGCGTCAAGTGGTGATCCAGTTTCCGAATTTTATTAATTTTACTCGTTCATTCGCCCGACGATTTTACTGCTGACGAATGAAGATTCGTTCGACAAACCAAGTCCAAGTTCCAAGTAAGTTTTCTGGCCGTCTCTAACTTGTTGTATGTAGTAAAGTATTTGTTGATACGTTCTTTTCAAATGTCCATTTTTGTCTTACGGGAAAACGAATAGTTTTAGTCGTGGCTCTCGTTTTTGGTTGAAAAACTCTACATATTATTGTACAGTAGTTTATTATTCCTTTACTGATTTAAGATGACCATTCGTTTGTAATCCGAACAACATGTTGGTAACTATAAGGGAAAACTCCGTAGCAACTATGGTAATTTTAAACGCTTTTATCTGTCTTAATTTCCAAATCTAAAGCTAAAGTATTCGCCTAACGGTACAGCTGAAGAGAGTGACGATTTTTATAGCTTCAAAAATTCTCAATTTAACCCTCATGCCGAACTGAGACCAGCTCGAGGATCCCGCGATAGTCTCATTCGATTAAGCGTCCAAAAATCGATAGTAATTTGTTTCAAAGACACTGTACTTATTCTGAAACACGTAGGAAAATACGAATTTTCTCTCCTTCCAAACCCCCAATATACCCTTGAAATTGAGGCAGCGATTCGGTTAAAGAATACAGCTATGGTCAGATCAAGATTGATTTTTAGGGAAAATTTCAAGAATTCAGCTTTTTTAGTTTTGTCAGAAAAGTGTTGACGGCTGACGAATGGAATTTTTCTATTCGATATTCAGATTATATTATACCTTGAAACGTAAAAAAAAAAACATTAACATCAAATTTTGAGAGGGGGTTGGAAACTGTTTTTTTCTTGGTCGATTACAATTATTTTTCTTCTCCAGGTGGTCGTATTACTTCTTTCTGCAGGTTGAGGGGGAGAATAACGAGACGACCTCTTCTCCATTTTTTTTTTCTTTTTTATTAGGTACGCCGAGCACTTTCGCCCGTTCGGGCCTCTTCAGGGCATTATAGGACCAATGGTACCTATGGCCATAGGTACCATTGAGGTACCTGCCCTGAAGAGGCCCGAACGGGCGAAAGTGCTCGGCGTAATAAAAAAAAATGGAGAAGAGGTCGTCTCGTTATTCTCCCCCTCAACCTGCAGAAAGATTACAATTATTGTATAATATACCAAAATTTGACTGCAGTTGAATAACGTAGGGTTTTCATTTTAAATTTACGTTGATTTTCATCCGCAGAACATCTCATTCAGTGGAGGATCTGTGTGTGTGTTTTTTTTGTTGAAATTTTTTGAAATGAAAAGAACGTTTGATCATTTCAACGAATAGAACATCTCATTTCATTCCATCCATCAAGTAAATAAATAGTTCTCGTCAGGTAATGGCAAACGTAATAACTTCCATGTTTTATCAGTGATGACTAACCTTTTGATGTTGTTTCTTTTCTGAAAACAGAGGTCCAAACTGATGAAATTATTGCGATGCAGTTCGAGAATAAGAGTAGACGTTGAGTTGTGAAAGTTTTGACTTCTTTTTTGTCACTTTTTCATACTTCACGGGTCTTCATGATGTGTTTTCAATCCGGACATTGTTTGTTATGGCAATATTTGCATGACAAACGCGTCATTGGCAAACGAAGCAGAAAAACTTAGTTGGTTGTAGTTTGTTTCGCCGCGAGGATGACCTCGTTCCGCTCAAACGACTGTAAACTGGGTGAACAGCTGAGGCCGTTTGCATTCGGTTGTTTTCTTGTCTAGCTCGTCACTAGCTATTGCTTTAGCGGCAAGGTTACATGTCAGAGTTCGTTTGCCGAATCGTATTTCAAGCTTATCGAGAGAATTTATTTGAAATTTTAGAAAATATCCTTCGATACACGGAAACTTATAGATCTGAACTGAACTGAACTTCCATTTCTGGGAAAAAAAATTAAAAAAAAAAAAAAAAAAACTTGAAAAGAATTGGGGTCCTTTAGAATTTTTTTTTTTACTAAATACCTACTGCGCGTTATTACATTTCTGATGGTTAGCTCTATTAAGGAGTCGTTCGCGTGAAAATGGCCACTGTTCGATACGTGACCATAATGGCAATAGGATGGATGATTGATGTCTCCTCGTAGATTGGTCTAATGAGCGTTTGTCATCTCTCTCTCTCTCGATTCGATTGGTAGTCAAATTTATTCAGTCGCCCACATGATGGCGCCGCGTTCTCCGTCCACTGTGTTCGTTTTGGCAATTCATTTCCCGAAAAAGATGTGCAACAAGTTGAACTTCATTGTGAGAGAAGAGCAACAAGTAGGTCCTGTCAGTTTTTATCAGGGAAAACGATGGAATTCGTAGAGAGAAAAGAGAAGAACGCTAGCTCTTACTGGACGCATTTTCAATTTTATTGAATTGTTATATGTTGAGATTCATGATGAATTGGAAAATGAATAACAGCTAAACTTCTACCGTTAAATTCTAGTTGGTTCATTTAAATATTAGTGTATCCCCCTTCCATTTCCCTTGCATTCAATAGAGAGTTTTAGCACATTTCGTTTTCTTTAAACTTAAACGTAGAAGTTTTGGTTACATTGTAAAATCGTATATCACTAATGGTCACCACAATCTGCTATCTACTATGTGGTAACAATAAGAAACTTATGAATTAAGTAATCAAAACTTCCACATTTAAGTTTTAAAACAAACACCTTGACAGGCGTGGATTTTGAGGGGTAGAGCACCAGTTTTCAAAGAGCTAGAATTCTTTTGGGGCCAAATTTTCCCGCGTTTCCTTCCTACGACGCGATTTAGATACTATCCCGTATTAACAATACTGGTTCCTTTGGTATTGTTTTCTTATTAAAAATATTCTCTATAGTTATTAGTCACGGGCGTTGGTAGGCTTGGGGTTTTTGATGATGCCTAACTATCTAAACAATTATTCCCCCTTCAATTTGAACAACTTGAAAGCCAAGAGGTGCACAGTTTTTTTTAAAAAAATTGGTTATAATTCTTTACTAGAATGAGCTGTTAAAATTTTACTCCTACTGCTGACGAGTGTATTGGAATCAACAGGTGGCTCGCAGATAGGGATATTGGAGCTCGGTTCGTGCACTAATATATCCGCGTTCAGTGTCGAAAAATAAGAAATATCTACACACAGTTGAGGTGTATTGCTTTATTTGAATTATAGCTGAATCGATTGCATAATTTGGTTGGATTTACAAATGAACAATGAAATTGAATACGTTTGAGGGGTTCAAAACTGCTGTCAATTCTGATAATTATTGATAATTTATTTAATTTTTTTTCTTTCTTTTATTCATCTTCAAATTCTGGTCAATGGACGAGAAAAAGTGTGAACTCCAATATCTGGATTATTTAAATGCATGCGAATGCTCATTTCGAATAAAAAGAATATTAATAATTTATTATACAATAGTAATGGAATTCACTTTATAGGGTAGAGACGAATGTAGCATTGTATTCTATGTGAGTAAAATGAGGGGAAGAGGCTACCTGGTCCAGGTGGTCTGACGCTCGCGGAGGAACTCGTGACAAAAGGCCTTCGGCTTCACACGGTTGCCTTCGTTTGTTGAAAATACACTGTTAACATTATTGAAACCATAGCACTACACCAGATTCGCATTGAAAACCGGGATAAATGCACCGAGGACGCGCAGTATGTATAAAATTATCGAAAATGCACTTCTTAACCGTTTGCTGAAGCACCAGAGGTCAGACGGTTGCCGGGCGAACAGCGGCGAGTCGGCGACTGGAAGCGGGAACGAAATAAAAAAACGCCAACTCTTCACAACCGGCGATTTATCTGCTCGATAATCGAGTTACAAGAGTCGATTGGAAATTATCGATTTTATTTGCCTACTCCAAGCGTCAGGGATAGGCCGGAATGCACTAGTGGGAGATTGTGGTCTTGCATAGGACGTAGTGCTGTGACTGTAGCTGGGAGTCGTTTTATGGCTAGTAGAGGGGTACACAAAGCAGTGGAAGGGGCATTGCCTGGCTCTAACTGGCTTTTGTGATGCTAGACAGACTCGCGAGGAATGAGCTGCTGTTTAAGACAAGTTCTACTGGACTGGAGAACGCGAGATATTGCAATGATCGTGTCTATTTTATTTATGCAAAGAGATAGGATTTGTTCGTTAGAAGTCGTTTTTTTGGATGATAAATCCGAGCTCTATCAGAGATGGTACTGATCTTGCTGTTATTCCAATTCCAAGTGTCGCCGGATTAGTGCTTGAGTAATTCTCTAACTGGTACTCATGAGGATGCAGTACTTATCTCCTGCCATTGGTTGAGTGGTTTATCCTGTTGAACTTCTCTTTCCTTCTTGGAGGATTCTACTTATGTATCGCTGTTGGTCTTTGAGGGAGAGGCAGGCCAAACGACTAGTCCAGACCAGGGTTTTTCGACTGAATTGATTCCACCTTGCTTGAACTTAGCCGCGACGCATTCTTCTTATCCACGAATCAATATTCAACTCTTATTTCGAGGAATTATTCGAAATTTAATCGTGTACAGCAATACGGTCAAAACGTAGCACGTTGTAGAAAGTTCGTTTGAAGGGACGATATTACCCTGAGGCGGTGACGGCGAGATGTTGGAGTGTCCGTTGTTATGTCGTGCTCAGCTTCTCTTTCGGTCACACTGACTATTCTGAGTCACGAACCTGTTTTCATCTTTTATCATTTCCCTTTCTTTTTATCGTCCTTTTACTGCGGCAATATTGTGAGTTACAAGGGACGCGTCCCATGCTTGAGACTCGACTTTCATTGTTCGGATTCGAACTTAATTGGAATTCCTATCAAAATCCATGTTATTTGGGTCATGAACTGTTAATTTCTGTTGTGTCGATTTTTTCAAAAACAATAATAATTTTCATATTGGTTTCTATTTAGTTACAGTGACCGTTCTATCATAATATTGTACAATATTCTATTTTTCATGAAAACCCGTAAATTAGCCAAATTCGCTGTTGTTTTCATCAATAATAAATAAATAGCTATAAGTAAAACGAATAAAAAATTAATGCTTTTTTTTGTATGAAAATGGACGTTGTTCAACATAATATGGCATCTATTATTTGAATTGGCAAAGGGCTATTCTGTAGTTAATTCAAATCAATCTAATTCTTCTCCTTATTGCAGTGAAAACCTTTTGATTGGATCTAACCTCATTTTCAGTCCGATATTATAGTTTTATAACCTACTCAATATAATTCATTTCAAATTCGGTTATGCTCTTGCAGAATGGGCGATTTTCGGTCATACTCTTGCTCATCCTCAATAAATGCGCTTTCTACTGAAAGACTGCCGAACTAAAGGGAGTTTGGGTTTGCATTACGCCTCGTCTATGCATTCTAGCGGATGTTGGAAAAACCACTACCAAGTTGAAACGTCATTGCCCGTTTACGCACCATTAAAGTGTAACTGATCGGTAGATTTTGCTTTCTGAAATTTTTATACTTCTTACCTTAACGTTCCAATAGACCGTTTGGAAACCCCAAACCCTATTTTCGAAAGCAACTCTTTACTCCGTACTCTGGCACTTCAATTGTCACCCAGTTTCACTCACAAACGTTTCTTTTGCTGTATGAAGAGAAAAACAAAAGGAAACACTTGGAAAACCACATCGAAATGGTAATTAAAGGACTGTTGTTCTTTATAAAATATAGTTTACTTGAACAGAGAAAATTCAGTATAGTAGGTACGAGAATACACAGCTCACAAGTTGATAGGTAACTCCAAAAACGCAGTAACGGCAATTATTTTCTTCCCATATTTATGCACGTATTTAACTCGTAATAATGCTTTTTTTCTACAATTTGTCTTCAAGTAAATATAACGTATTTACATAAATATACATAAGCGTAAAGGGGTTATTACAAAACATACAAATTCACAATAAAGGAATCACATTGTTTCAAGCTACAGATCTATGCGGAAGTAGGAACATTTACAATTAGTCACAGTTACACAGATACCATTGAATTAGTAATTATTTCACATAATTCCTTTACGTAGAGCTTGATTGCAAATGATTTGAAAACACGTTCTATATATTTCCAATAAAAGATTTAGGTACTAAAGTAATGCGAAATTACGGCAAAGGTTTTCCTCATCAGCTTCTCCAAATTCGAAGTCCCCAATTGGTGACCAACTAGGTGATCAATTGGAGACCATCGATTCTAAGCTGCTCTCAGCGTCACTCACAAGGGATGCGACAGTGTTGTCGATTTTGTTCAACATTACCTGTACTTCACAACACAGTGTTTTTCTCGCCCACATTTTACATTTTTATCAATTTTTCAATATAAAGCTATCGGCAGCAAAAAACAACTCAACAATTAGTTGATAAATGTTATATTTTCTCATTTATTATTTTTAATTAAACTATTCTGATTTTGAAAACTCTTGACTATTTTCTTCAACAGTTCATGTTTTGCTTTTTTTTCACTTTACTGTCATTTGAACTGTAACATCTCTCAAAATACTTATTTATTTCACTGTAACATTTACCATTGTTGTGAAATTTCTCTAGAATATTCTCTTATGTACATTAAAATCGGCTCTTAAAATGACTTCATGGGTATTTTAACCACTTCGAAACCATATTGTTACAGTAAACTGCAAATCAATGATTCTCCTTCGTTTTATTATTTTCTTTCGCGAGGGAAAGTGATTTAGTTTCGTCACAATGCGATCGGTAATACTTTTTCGACACTGGGTACATAATTTTAACTTTTCAGTCAGTAGCTTCTGTTATCAATGAGCACCCCTAATACGATTAAGAAATAATTATAATAATGAATCTGAATAGTTAAATTTTCACTTGCTGTATTTTTAAATACAAACGGTTGTTTTCATTGGATTAGAAAACAATATGGAATCATTTGTAGAAAACTAGATACTCTCTAGAATCAATTACGCTTTACGAACCCTGATCCTCTCAATTGGTCTACGATATCACTTCGCATTTGGCGGAATTTTAATATTCTCAGCCCAAAGTTTCGTTTCACATGGTACGTTACAATTTCATATAATTAAATTACGTTTTTGTTTGAGGGGAACATAAATATTAAAGCATATAGATAATCATTCTGATTTCGATAGCTCTCAAAATTCTTTACACAGCATTATATTTTGTTTCTTCCCGAAAGTAATTCTAATACCTATTGTAGCGAACACAAAATTAGGCAAATAGCCTTTTTGTCGAAAAACATTATTTTTCCTTCGGTACCCATTATTTATTTTCAGTTCTTATGCTGAAATAATAGCTCCAATATTAATTTACCCTTGATAAAAATAGTTGCGCTCGTAAATTTTCCTAAATCGATGAAAGATCTTGTACATTTTGGCCATCTTAACATACATGTGTGAGATATTCGGAAAATCTTAATCAATTTTGATCGGGCGTCTTTGATTTTGGTCCATCCAGAAAGTAAGTCGTCATCTCTCCCTTGCCCTTCACTTGGATTTCACCCCTGAGCGTCACGGGGTAACCTTTGGCTTTTAAAATCTCACCAAGCTCTTGTGTGACCTGAAATATTTCATATATTAACTTAGAAAACTTTCTAGCGTTGTAGGTGTTAAAGTATTATGATGAGGTATCTCAACTATTCCATTTGTGTTTCGTACCCAATCTTATTACGAGAAACTATTCAATTCGAAACACTTTAATACCTAATCATAATTTTGCAAAACAATTTACTATCATATCTCGGATCGGATGGTAAGATAATAGCAAATTTAATAAAGCAAAATAATAATTTTTTAGGTCATTCAAAATATTCAAAAAGTCAAAATGTAAACTCAATCTTAAACAGGGATAGCCAAGGACTTTGGCCTCTTCGGGCATCATCAGAGCTTTGTTGAAAAATATTTTCGTCTTTGATCAATTAGTCGGCTTCTCTCTTAAGTATTTCAATTGATTTGCTTCATAAGTATTGACACTATGAACTCACTTGGATTTTATCGACAACTCCTGTCGAATCCATGCGGCTGGCGACGTTTACAGCGTTGCCCCAAATGTCATATTGGGGTTTCCGAGCACAGATGACGCCCGCCACGACTGGCCCGGTGCTCATGCCTAAATCCCAACATGGTATAGCGTCTTAGCATTTTTTTAACAACACCTACCGTAAACAAAATTGAAACAAAAAAAAAACAAATAATGCTTACCGATTCTCATCTTGAAATTATTGAACGAATGTTGGTTAACGTATTCTAGCTGCTCTTTGATACGCAATGCGAAATTCGCCATACAAGTTACATGTTTCAAATCTTTCATGTCGCAAGTTGCCTTCGTCAATCCTGAAAAGACAAATTTGACAATTTTGTTTTTCGTTTCTCGGCCATTTTTCGAAATTTATTCAATGAGAACAAATTACTAAAATTCATTTGTCATTATTACCTGAGGCGTACATGTACGTTGCTCCGGTAGTTTTAATTTTCTCTATGTACGAGTATTGCGGTTCGGCGACGATTTCATCAAAATCCGCGATTATCTCATTGAGCAGTCGTAAGCATTCGACGCCCTCGTTATTGCCTTCGAGTTCGATATAAAATTCAGAGAAATTCGGAATTGAGGCGAACATGATGCACACGCAGTCGCATTGTTCGTGGTAGAGGTCCTGCGGGATGACCGGTTATTTACATGAGGTGTAAAAATGCGGGTTTAAGAGAGATTAACGCGATTTGCATGTTTGACGTGAAACTGTAGAAATTTTAATTTTTCAATTCGAATGATTAAATTTTCCTATTAAAAACCAGCGCTCTCTTGAAATTTTTATTTATTTATTTTTGTTGTTTATTTATTTATTTATTTTTTTAATGTACGTGTGTATTTTTTGAAATATACTCACGTCGAAATTCATGTCTGACGATAGAAAATGCTCGCAGACATGAGCTGGAAGAATGTTGGCTAACAGCTTTCGATTATACGCTTCCAAATGCTCCATGTCTTCTTTTTCTTCAGTGGCCTGCAATATTTAAATATTCGATGGTTAAAAAATTGCCGATTTCTTATATGAGCCGAGAAGAAAATGAGACTCAAATCTTTTAAATGATAAAAAAAAATCATTCAAATCTTCACGTGCAATTTTCGAAAATTATTTAAATAAATTATTCAACTGTATCAATATCAGCCTACCTGAAGCTTCCATAGGAAATCCAACCGCTTGGTCGCTTCAGTCTGGCGTCCATGAATGACGAGCGCAATGAAAAATCCGACCAGTGTGATGACGTCATATGCCACCGAATAATTCCCCAAAGTGCTGGAAATTTGTAAAGATCAACTTCCAGAAATAGTTCCTTTCGAAGCCAATCGCTTTCAAAAAATTTGTTAAAATAAAAGAAGACTGTAGCCATTATCAAGTTTAAAAAAAAATATATATAGACCGCGGAATATATTAATTTTTTAAATTACGGCGATTAGGTATGTTATGCTTTCGATTGGCTAATATAATATAGCATTTTTATATTATTCTTTAAAATTTGGTACAAGATGGAACAGAAACTAGTGCGTTCGTCTAGCGAATATAACTGAAAATCGATTCAAAGGTCTCGTCGCTCCTCAGTGTCGCCTGGGGCGACAATCAACTAGCGAAAGCGTCGAGTGTGAAACTCAACTTTGAGGACAAACTTTGCCCCAGAGACGAAATGGTTGACTGACGGGCGATTTAATTAATTTTCAACGCTTAAGGGTCGAAGGGCAATTTTCCTGGGAGAAGGGGGTCCCTTACATAACACAAAGGTTACAAGCTTAATAGCTAAAGTGTCGCTAAGATGAAAACAAGAAGGCAATAACTTGTAAACTGAGGATTATAAAGGGCAATTTAAACGCGAAGGTTATTGTCTTCAATTATGATGATAAATCATTGGAGGGTAATAGACTTTTGTGCCTTAGTGTTGTTGACAGCATCAAGAGACGATCACATTGAAAATAGGAACTACGAGCGAATTATAGATTTATTATCATTTTATATAACTTTGGATGTCTTGAATAAATGCAGTCATACCTGGATAGGTCAGTAAAGAAGAACAGCAACAGAAAACTGAATGTAATGGAAGACAGGATGAAGACTTTGAGTATGCTTGTTAGAATCTGGAAGGCGGCCGTCACAATCATCACCAGGATCACGCACATTATTGCAAACTGAAAGCATTTATCAATATTTCTCATCATTTCATTTTTTTTTTTATAACGATGAAGACTTTATATAAATTAAAAGTAAATGTCTGTTTATTGAGGTAGGTCTATGGAGCTTTCCGAAAAATAGCTCAACCTATTTTCTTCGTTATTTTTATTTATTGTTTATTATTACTATTAGTTTATTTTCAAGACCCCTTGGTCGTTCTTGCTCGTAGATATCTTGTGATTTGGAGCTGCACATCTCTCATAAGCTCTCCAATTATGCTCAATTCGGTTTCAATGAATTTATCGGTCACTTTCCGAAGCAAGGCTTCCGTTTCGATTTTGTTTTTAAGTACCCTACTTTCTAAACGGATTCCCCATTCTATTTCTCAGAACAAATTCTACCGATCAAGTTCCATTTTACCTGCAACCAATAAATTCCTCGTGAAGAGAATTATAAGACATAACTAATTCTCTTCTAATCTAACTTACCTCCGATATGACATCGAAATCCATTGCATTTTCGTTTAATTCGACCTCCACCACTGAGGAGAAATTAGAAGTATTGAAATCGCCAGTAATGTTCGACGTTGCGTTTCTGATCATGTTTGTCATCAAAACAAATCCCTGTAACAAACGGAATCCAAAATTTCATGGAAACTTTGATCAAATAATCTCCTGAGTACAACACTTGCAGAGTTTACATACATACTTCCGCTTAAGATTGATCACTAAGTCTAGAATCTACCTGGCGCAGTATTATGAAAACGTTATAACAGAGCGAGAGAGCTGGACCGAATTTGAATTCGTAACTATCGTTTTGGTATGCGACGGTCGTTTTACGGCGGAGTTGATAGGCGATTCGAACCTTTTTTAATGGAAACCGGACGTTTTTTAAAGCCATCGTACTCGTTGAATTGAAAGGTCGTGTGACCGGTTATGCTGTTTCTGTCGCTTGAAAATATGAACGCAGTATACTTTATGCGTAGAAGTTCGCCATATGTGTATTCTGCTGCTAAATCCTTTGCTGGTGTGCAGGGATTAGAAAACGGGAGCGGAACTGTTTCGCATTATGATGAGTAATAACTCCGCGCTCATTTGTAGTGCTGGCAAAAAGCTTAGAAGAGCAAATACAGCCTGTGTTCGCCATAAGGAGCGCGGTAAATTCTCGCCTCGGCTGACTTGAGCGTTAAAAATGACAAGGGATCCGACTGTACGTGAGAGAGGTTGAGGTTTTGAACGCAATTAGTTCTTGTCATCCTATTCAGAAGGTAACAAAGAGAATGTTTACTCGCTCCACACATACAAGTGAGCTTATTGGAACGAGAGTTAGTATCGAACGTGAAGCCGGTTTTGCAGAGCCGGTTCTGTTGTTATTCAAAGGATCTTCCACGAATACCCGTTGTAATTAAGTTACTTTGATGAATTTTAATGCGGAAAAATATAAATTATGTTATACTTGATATAGGAAACGAGCAAAATGTACATTTGAATGGGGTTCTTTATTTTTGCTTTCCATCATCACTCGCCCTAGGCGTTTAAGATAGGAAAGACTCATTGACGATTTCCACTAATTAACCTGCTAATTAGAATCGAACGAAAGCGCTCACTTACCAAAGGTGCCACTGTGACGAAGAAGGTGACAGCGATGACTACAAATGCGAGCACTTGAGCCCACGTTCGATTTTCGTGCACTTTTTTCGACAGCCGCTTCAAAACGGGCACTGGGTTCTGAAATAGTAAAATAATTCATATTTATTTCGGGATTCCAAGAATTCAATTCAAAGCCTCACTCAAATAAAGGTTAACTGATGCAACGTATAATTTCGAATAATTAACGTTCATTTTGTCTTCATAGTTATTTTATGATAACCTTGATTTTCTCCGTTATAACGACAACGTTGACGAGAAGGACGATCATTACTGAAGCACTGTACAAGGCGTAAAGCACTGTTGAACTGAAACAAGGATACCAATAGGACATTGATTTGCTTGTTTGGTATACGTAGAAAATATTGGACAGCACTCAATCAGCAGTACCTACTCAAATCCGATTTATTTCGAATTAGGTATATCTACATTTTTCATCGTAACTGTAGTTACTTGCACTAGAAAAAGATCATATCAGAAAACATCTTTTTATTTCTTCATAGATTTTTTCTTCCGAATCCTTCGTAAACTTTGAAGTTGATAAAAAAAGTTGTACAGATTCATTGAAATTCGTATAAGTGAATTGAGGAAGCGGTTTTAGAATATTATAGGCTCATGACTTTTCGTAGTAAAATTGCACTGGACTTACTGCGGGAAGACGAGCAAAAGAACGGTCACGATAGCAACGATGGTGCCCAGCGAACATAAAAAATATATGTGCAGCATCTTGTCCCGCTCTTTCGAATACTGCAATGAAATTTACATCAATTGACAATCTCATCAGACTGACACAACTGGTACTTTTTTTAAACGTAATTTTCCAATTTTAAAAATTCCACTCACGTATTGGAACTTTCAGAAAAAATTCGGTGGTGGTATTATTGTAATAAATGTCAGAGAAGCCAGATTCGAAACTCCATATGCCCGAGTCGACAGAAAAGCGCTTTATTGCGTTTTCTCCGGTTTTCAAAAGCCGAATCAAAGTTCGCTTTGAGATATGTTCAAGTTTTGAAAAATCTCGTTTGAGCATTTAATTTCGAAAAGCGCCGCTTCGGCGGGCGAAACTTTCCAAGTCCGTCCTTTACGATTCGAGTGAGAGAAGGGCGTTTTTCCATAACACATCCGCATCGTTTGGAAAGCCCCTCATCGCATACAAACTTGGCGTTAACTTTTCACTTCAACTCGCCCCGGTTTGTATTCATATTCACAAATGCCGAGAGGTCGCGCCTCGAGGATCAGCGATGGAAATGTTCGTCATGAAGGAAGAATGTATTTTCGGAGGCCGTTTGACGTGCATACAGATGGTGTGGTTCAATCTGTTCTTGAAATGGAACGCGACTTCTTTCGCGTGCGAAAGTGACTCCAATAATTCCCCCGAAGAAGTTTTTCCCATACGCGGAAAGTTTCGAATTGTACATTTCAGAATTATTTTACCTCAACTGATTTAATCAGATTCTGAAATTAGATCCTGGTCGTTTCACTTGTTGAAGATGGTATAGTTTTTCTGTTTATTGAATTTTTGTGTCTATCAGGCTAATGTTTTTATTACTGCCTATTATTCTTCATCGTTTTTACGACTGAAAATTTACTAAAGGGTGAATAAAATAATTTTTATATTTATACTGATACGGCAGGGTGTTCGTATTGAAATATTCTTCGCGAAAGTTTTAGAAAATCTATTTAAAAATTGAAAAATTAATTTAATTAACGTACTAAGAAGATTATTTTATGGTCACCTATTTATTTTCTTATTTCATTTGCTTTTTATAGCATTAGTATTATTTTCTACGAACAGGAAACTTTTAAACGTCTGAGCAGCCGTGGCAATTTTGAGCAAGAGTACTTGAAAAAAATGGAATACAATTTAAAGCATTTACAAATTGTTGGCTAATTGAAATTCAAACGATTTCTAACGGGCCAATTGGTGATGTTATTATTACTTTATTTTTCATGTTGAATTAATTTTTTCTATTGAATATTTGAATCACTTTTTTTCTATTGGATATTTTTTCTGTTGAATATCAAATAGCTCATACCTGAAGCCGCTAATCAAATAATTAACTTTTCATAAATTTATATTTCTTATAAACAACAGACAACAAACATGACAGCAGTACCAAAATGGTATATATTTTATCGATAATTTTTACCTACCGAAAGAAAATTGAATGATTTCGAACTTAATTCATTTTAAGGAAAACATCGCGTACAACTATCAGTGTTTGCAGACGTATTAGTACTCGAAACTGCTTCTCGATTGAACTGGATAGGAAATACAATCTCACTCTCGGAGAAGTTGAAATACGAGCTGGAGTCGAACGATTCGAACATCCTGAGCTGGCGAAGTTAATGGGGAATCTCAGTCGGTTGCACCTTTTCCCCAACTCAATATCTAAACAACCCCATCCAATGACTGCCAAGACTAGTTTAAATCGGTTTTCGAATAGAGGGGAGAATTCTCGCTACGTGGCTTTATGATTATCCATTCGAAAGCGCATATCACTCAAGAGCAGCTAGTTAGAAGTTTTCTAATGCCTATTGCATCTCATAAAATTTAAGATGAAATAAGTGTTTGCAGGGAGCTGTTTTTGGAGGTTGTCTATATTTTTTCAATATACCATTTTCTACTCTAATGTCTCACAGTTAGAAATTCCCTTATACAAGAAGCAGTTTTTAATTGAACTCAATATTAGTGCCTCTATATTCACCATGTCACTATAAATGTAGACGATCGATTGATTGAATTGATTTTTGAAGATATTTGAGCTTCCATGTAACCGTAGGTGGTAAAAGACGTCAGGTTACCTTAACTTCGACATCAGGTTGTTTGAAGTGCATGAGCACAGGTTTGCAATATTTCGCTCTCAACTGGTCGATACTTCGTGCGTCGATCGCTCTGATCAGGTAATCGTTCACTTCATCTTCTGGATCCTTTCTAGGCGATTTCTCCTCGCACATTCCAAGCCTGCAATAAATTCAATTTTCCCAGTATTTGAGATGTAGCAATAAGGAATTTAATAGTTGCGGACACGAAATTAGACGGGTCTGAAAAATTGTGATGTTGACAAATCCCCTCGTGTTACTAAGCAACAATGGGCTGTCAGTATTGTCTCCAATTGGCGTTTTGAGGGCTGATTCACTACGGCCATAGGGACCAAGTGCGGCACCACAGCAAAACTCTAATTTCGCGTCTCCTACCATCATTTTCCTCAACCTCCCCTCGCCTCCTATAATCTCCCTTTTCGGACAAAAAACAAACAAATTACTCTAATATTCACACTGATTTGCATTTACGTTAATCACCATAATAGTTCTGATTGATACGTTGCTAATTAGTTGGAATTGAGTTAAGAAAATTTAATTCAACGCCTGTAACAATTTCCGTCATTAATCGGGTTGAAATGCTTCGTATTCCCGTTTTTCGGGCTTCTAATTGAATCCCAACGAACCGTGATTGCTGTGAAGAGTTCTTCGAAAGTTCCCTCGCCGAGCTGGGTAATACAAACGCTACAAAAAGCAAACAAACGTGTTCCATAATGAATTCGCAAGCTATGATCGCCGTTGTTTATTTTTGATAGGTACTTCGCTAACTGGGAAAATTTCCGAGCCGAATTTCCTGTCAGATATAATTAATTGACTCCCACTCGTTCGCCAAAATTTATTATTCTCAGCGGAAAATTGATATTTTACTCGTGTGTACACTACCGAAAAAAAAAACTTTTCGAATACAATCATCAATCATTAGTACGATAAAAGCATCAATTTTAAACTTAAAATTATGAGGGAACTATTTTGCCAGTTGACGTTTATAAATATGGGTTCGGTGTCAAGGAGGGAAACACGTACAATCGGTCACTGATTCCCAAAATTGTAATTTTACCATGTCCGAGCACTTTCGTCTCTTCAGGCATCTCAGAGTGGCGAGTAGCGTTCGTTTCTACATTCCCTGTACACCGGACCTCTAGAAATCTGACGGCCATGTGACAAATCTCATTATCCTCAATTCCTTACTTGTTGTATTTGCTTCCTTTCGAACTGTGCCCCATGACTCGCAGCTCTTTAGCGATGTTCCCGTTAGACATGTTGCCAGTTTTCTTCACGCTCGGTCGCGTCTGTCGGCACGAAAAATTGTTCAATTGGTGAGAAATAATTTTAAAAAAGACCATCTCTAGAAGAACTTTAAATAATGTAACAATAATGTTTTTCTTTACATTTTTTTTTACACAATATTTTACTACGATTCATCATAGCTTTGAAGTACTGTAATATTAGTAGCGCTAGTATATTTGATTTAATTATATTATTTTTTTTAAATTCAATTATTCATTTAAGATTTTGGTATAAAAAATTACTATAGGTACTACTAATGTTACAGCTGAAGTAATATTTTTATTTATTTTTGCCTTCTGCGTTTAGTATATTTGTAGTTACCTAGATCGATTACCTAGTCTGTGGCCCCTAATTGTTTACCTGCCTCGTGGTTTCAGGCGGGACGATGAGGTAGGTTTGAATATTGTGATCGCGGAGGTACGCGTTTCGCTCGCCTCCGTTGCCCGGTTCCACTTTATAATCGCCGTTCAAGTACTTGAGCGTTTCCTCAGTTATGTGCACTCGCCTGCAGGGTAAACAATTAATTGATAACTTGTGACAGCACCAGTTGAGTCGAATCGTGCTGAACTCCTGAGCATCTCGAAATCGAATGACCATTGTATTTTTTAACGTGTGCCATCGAAAATTAAAAAGAAGGAGTCACTCAGAAGCATTTTAAGTCATCAAATTTCATTCGTATATATTTTTTTTTCGGTTTTTAATGTTTGAAAAATTAATGATTTAGAAACTATTCCAAAATTTTTAAAGTACACTCAGAATAATTTGATTTACCCTGGGACTCCCCCTGATTCCATGTAGTTCGCTAGCGTTACATCATTTGACCAGACGTCGAATTGCCATTTGCGCAGTCCGAGAACGCCGCAGTGTACTCGACCAGTGTGAATGCCTACGCGCATGTTCACATTGACCCCCATCACCTCGCGCACTAAACTGCAACAAATGAAATGAAATTTTGCAATCGTTGTAACCAGCTTTCAATCCTCCAATTAATTTGCGCTGCAAGCCGTTCGCAGTTGGTTTTCAAAAGAACCTTTCATTGCAAAGTCTATCGTAATTTCAAAAGTTTTAAACATAATTTTGCCCTCATATTCGCCAAAATTCACAGTGTACATTCATCTATCGGACGAACAGATCTTGAGAAAATGAACTTCCCCAAGGTACAAAGAAAAGGCGGATCTTCTCGTAGAGCTAGAGTAACCTTTTTTCCTTCGTTTATCTTTTCCGAACAAGGTGAAACCTAGTCGCTGCAAAGCCTTGGAAATTAAGTTAAGTGTTCAAAGAGGAGGCCCTTCTCCCTTCCTGTAGTAATGAACTTCCCCTATGAATCGCGAGGATTTTTCATCCTCCTGGCTTCATAAATAATTCAACGGGATTTAAATTGGGACGTTTTTAGACTGTTTAAATCGACTTGAGGCATCGCACCTGAGCACCTGTTACGAGAGAGGAGGTTTCCCTATTTTACGACGGGAAAAAAGTAGAATTGAAGATTCCTCAGGGCCAGGTTTTCAATTTTTCCACAGAAGTCAGTTTCAATCTTTTGAATGTAATCACCAAATGCGAGGCGACGGTTGAATTTTATATTTCGCATTATACCGTCATCAATATTCATCAACTACATCAGATTACGAGGGAAATTTTTGAAAATCTTTATAAAAACACTTTTCTTTTAGAAAACTTTATCACATTTACTTACCATTATTAAATATTTTACGCATAGATTTTTTTTTGTGGTGATTTTAATTGAAGTCTATTATTATTATTCTATACTAAATCGGAGTCTGTGATTTTTTACATAATAGTACAACATTTCTTCTTGTAAATTCTTTTTTTTTTACAGAATTCTTTTTTCAGGAATTTTTATTTTTGTTTCGTTTTTATTATTAATTTGTTAAGTATTCAAATTGCCTGTTGATACGTAGCAATACTCAAAAACAATTCGCTTCGTCTCCAGACCGTTAACAAAAGAATTTCTCCGCATGGCTCGTATAATAAATTTTGGTTGATACATTACACGCTCAACGGCTCACTCGCTCAATTGATAGAAACGTCTCGTCCTCCTTGAAAGTCATGTCGTCCTATGATAAACAAAAGGGACCGGGAAAATTTCCAAGACTGTGATCGTGATGAATGGATTCTGCGAGACATGGGTGCGTTAATTTTTCTCAGCCTTCCGAATCTTCGTTCTTCTTCCTCGATCCATTTGTTGCCTGGCAACCTCCTTTCCAGTCTACCTATCTACCTTGGCCCGAAGGTTGTCTCGGAGGAAGGCAAGAAATTGGATAGCAGGTTGGGACAAGACATTGACTGATGGTTGCTCGAAATTGAGTCGTCCCTTCGGAAAACGACTGAGGATGTGATGTATTCTGATAATGTGGGTCAAATTTTCGCTCTACGTGTTGCGTGTTGTCCAGCGATTTGTTCATCCGATAGATCGTTTTCACAAAATCTCCGGAATTATATTCATAGCGGAAATAGTTAGCTCGTGTTTCATTTTAGTATAGTTCCTGAATGTTTCCAAACGAGTTTTTACGTGCGATGTAATTTTTAGAATTTTTGTAAATTCCAGGCCAGAAGTCGTTGGGGAGTTTATCTTTTTGCTCAATTCTAAGACATCAATTTTTCGCGGAACATGGAATATTTGCTCGATTACGCCAAAAAAGAAAACGCTTTCTTTTTTATTGCTGTGCTTGAATTGGTAGTTGTTAGATATAATATACAGTTCAGTTGTAAGCCGGCTACTTACGCGATTGCATCTATCATATCTAGGGCCATTTCAACGCAGCAATGCGCATGATCAGGGCGAGGTTCAGGAAGCCCGCTGACGCAATAGTAACAGTCGCCCAAAAGTTTGATTCTGAGACAATGATGCTCGTACGCTAACCTGTCAAATCTGCAACAGAAAATGAAGTTGATAGCAGTTTTACTTACTGTGTACTCCTTACAGAGCCAAAAAGAAAAAAATAAATAAACCTACTTACTTCAAAAAAAAAAAAAAAAATTACTAAAAAATTGAAAATACTTATTAGAACATACTTATTATTTTACAGCTAAAAATATTACAGTAAAGAAAAAAATGTTTCGAGCCAAAAGTAGATTTTTCGATTGTATGCATTACGTGGAGAACCGAATAATTGTTTAGCATCGTTTTATAAGCTTCTGAACTTAATTTCTTAAATTCTACAATCTAGTGCTTTTCGGTGTTCCAATTCAATGCGAAACGGGCTACCCGCATTTCGCCCTCGAAGTTCGTTCTTTTCTTCCTAATAATAATCCTACAAACAATATGCCAGGATGGTGGTTGGAAAAAATTACTCTCGCGCTCACTCAACGAGCATAAAAGTTCGTGGGGTTTTAAATAAATATTGCTACTCCTTCGCAATTCGGAGGAAAAGTTTTAGGAAAGCCCATCGCAACGAGAGAGTTCGCTATAATGTATTTTCATTTATTTAAACGGAACGGACAGGGCAGACCCAGAAAAATGTGAAATCGCATACGAGAACGTTCTGGTAATCTCTTAAAAATGAAAATGTACCTACGCAATGAGCGAAAAATCCTAACCGCTCTCACCTAGACGTATAAAATTGTGAGTGAAACGGGTAGTGTTTTCGCTTCTGAAAACAAATGAATAGTAAAACACGATATTCTTTTGCGCTGTTTAATCTTCGGCCTTTTTTTATTTCCAAATTCGCGTCGGAATAAAAATACAAAAATAATATCCACTTTTCCCTCCGTATTTCAAAAAATTTTCGCCTCAACGTCAGTTCTTCGTGTTCAACTAAAGAATTCATTGCTATTATTCATTTATTTTTTAATTTCTCTTTTGAGCGTATGGGTCTGTCTGCAATCTGAGGAAATTCTTACCTGGCAAACAATTCGTTGAGAAGCCGTACGACTTCCTGTGCTGTACATTGGTCGGACAAGCTCGTGAAGCCGCAAATATCGGCGAATAGTATGCTGATCAAACATATACCAAAATCAATTAACGCTACAAAAAGGGGATGTATGTATTATACTCCATTCATTCAAATCTAAGAGTTTTTAAATCCCGCGTTTTTTTTTTTCAATCATATTCATCGATCTTACTACCACTGAATATTTGAAAAAAAGAAATTCAAAATAATTTTTTATTTTTCATTCAAATCCCTCTCGCATAAAGCTGTAGAATATCGGTTACTAGAATTGAATTAAAATGATAAAAAATATAAGTATTACCTATATAAAACTATTAAAATAATTTTAAAAATAATATATATTATTATGGTTTCAACTTATACGCGTTTTAGCATTATAAAAAATAGATGTACTTTTACCAACTCAATTTTAACTCATTAAATTGTCAACCTTAATTTTATTTTACATTTTATTTAAAAATATATTTGAATATTATATCTTTATACAGTCATCTCCTCCTGCTCTAACTAAATGTCTTTCAAACAGTTTAGAGAGAATTAAATTTAATTCAGTATTACCTGACATGTTCATGCCGTTGAATGTATATTTTGTGAAACATCGTGTCCTGCGGTTTGCCTGCAATGTCAGCCTTCATTTCCATAGCAACGTGTCTTGGAAGCACTGAAAGCAGTAGTCTCTCCTGAAAAAAGAAGAAGAAAAAATCTCTATACCTTTTCTATTCCCTAGAAGCGACCTTATTCTTCTGCGACAAACAGCGAGAATAATAGTCTCCTTTAAGAAAATTTTTTTTTGCTCCCAACCGGCAATTTTTGTTTAGTCCTACTCTTCTATTCTTGATTTTGTCTTGATGTTTTACATTGCACGAATTATCCTATTGATTTGGTCGGAACGTTTATTATGAACATTTAGCCTCTTCTCGAAACATAGAAGCCAACGAGTTTCAATTTCGGCTCCGCCGGAGGCGCCCACGAGCCAACATCATCAAACTTGAACATTGGCTAGATGTGTTTTTCGATGTACCTGCCTTTCGCTGTTGTAATCGAACTGACGGGAAAGTCAAACATCATCCGAGGGCACTCGAGCTGACCGAACTGCTATATTTTTTCGAGAAGCGGTTGTACATATTGGAATTTATTTTTTCAGAAGCAATCATCGTTGTCTCAAAGCTCAGTAATTTTTTTCCGCCTTTCTAGGCTCTCGAGGCTTTTTTAAGTGCACCCTGCTCATGGCTACCAATTAATTAATCCGTAACCGATGATGAAAATTCGCTTCTATTATATCTATGTCGAAGATTAAAGATATAACTACGGGGAAAATGTTGGACAATATTTTTTCACAATGTAAAATATTATTAGGTGAATTAATTCGGAGATTTAAATTAGGTTGGATTTGGCTGTAACATTTAAAGAAGTTTTTACAATTTATTCGTTCGAGGTTGATGGTGAGAGTAAGTTTCGTCATTGTGCTCTCATAGGGAAACTATCTGAGTGTGTATGTGAAAAATGTTCACACGTAAAAAGAGAGAGAACGTCGCACTCTTACTTACACCCTCGACCGCGAACAATTTTACACCATGCGACAAACTGCAATGAAAAAAGGCCGCGAATCTGTTGTAGAACGGATTTTCAAAGTTCGTCCCAAATTATCTGTAGACACACCGTATAAAACATCGAATTTTCCGCCCCATTCCCTTTCGTCTCCAGCCAGAAAATGCCTGGCCGACTGCCAAAGAATCTTGCTCTTCCCAAGTTTGGAAACTTACCAGAGGTCATCTCCCGTTCCCCTTGGACTGCTAGCCCGAATTTCTCAGGTTGTTACAAGAAACCCTCCCATACGTAGCCACTCTCAAAACCGCATTAGCGAAGAATTTCAAATTTATCGAGGCATCGTCGGTTCGTTGGAACTTTTAAGTTGCCGTAGCCGGTTAATATAACATTCTCAGCTATAGAACTCTGTACGACTTTATACCCTCTATTAGAGCCTGAAAGATGTTTCTTGTTCTCTACAAGGCAAAATTTTCTCATTTTCTATGGTTAATCAAAAACTTTTGAAAAACTGTATAAATCGAGAGCACTCTATAACGAATAGGTTCTTGCTTGTTTTCTAGTGCTCAACCTTACAACTGTAACTTTGCAAAACGCAAAAAGAGGTTTCCTATTATAACTTTTCCCGCACAGGTTTGACTGTTAAACTGCACAGGAGTGGTCCTCCTTGGTTTGCTGTATAAATTCCATTAGTTAAATTATTAAAGTTCCATTAGTAGAGAAATGATAAAATTTTACTTATATTCTGGAACTAGTGGCTAAGCACAGAGATAACATGTCCAACTTACAATTTTTTCAAGATTTGTAACATGCACGCTGGATAACTTCAACAAAAAGTTGTCAATTCAGATATTTGGATGTACTAAAAGGTAATTTAATCGACCACATTTTCCTCCAATAATGAACCTCTCTATTTCCTAACAGTTAATGCCGTATTCAACAATGTTAGTGGAATATACCCGAAAGGACCCCATCTTTTAACTTTAAACATTATTTTCATCCATTTAGGGCAAAAAATAAGAATTTTGCAGCCTGTAATATTATTATTATTCTCTTATTCTCTTATTATTATTATTATTTACTTATTATCTTTATTTATTTTAGAACTAATTTATAAATACAATATCTAATTTATTATAGGCCAAATTTTTGTCTGTCTCTACTGTTTCATATTATTTAATAATATTAAAAAATTTACTCATACATTGATAATTTCAATTCAAAATTAAAATCGCCTTTTTCGTTTTATTTTAGTCGAATGATACGCCCAATCTCGTGAATTCAGGTTTTATAATGCCCTTAACGAGAAGCAAACAACGGGCGAACAACGCCGTTCAGGAAGGGACAGTAATGTTTAATTCGCCAATGCATATAGCGATTTCTTTCGGCCGTATTTTCTTTGTAAGAAAAGCCATCAAATATTGAGCGGGAGCCGAATAATGAAAGCGGTCCATTTGGGCTGCTCGGAACGTCTATCTCGACCAATCTCTCTAACGAACCCTCCGTTTTCGAGGAACAACAGAAAAGGCAACAAAAACTCTCGAGAAGGGGATGGATAATAGTGGAAGGGTAAAGAAATAATAGAGAGGTTTTCAACTTTCGGGCAACGTTAACCGTTTAATCGGCTCTGGGGAGCTTTTTTTTCGTAACGACGTTTCTCTACAGAAGAAAAGGATTAGCGTTGACATTATTGGATTGTCTGGAAGTTGAATGCGAGTTTCTGCTTAAATGTATGGGGGTCGAGAAGTATTTTATTGATGAGGAAAAATTAAATGGAGCGTGAGTTTCTGATATGGAAAACGTTCTTATACGATTTTGCAAAGGTCAATCAAAGTTTTTTTCGAAAAGGTCGTAGGAATACAGGACTATGTCATTTTATTCGGGCGTTTCACGAGGGCAAAGTTGTAATTTTAAGAAAAATATTATTTCAATTTCTAATATTTTTAATTATTGCAATTTACTCTTGTGTACGTGCAAATACGTGCTGTAACGTATTGTATTTAGAGTACTCATTTTTCCATAGTTGTACTTCTACTTCCACAATTTGCAACCGAATTGATCTCTCCGATGTATAGAGTTAGGGTCAATTCGACGGTTTGCATGTACCGAAAGATGGGTGATCAAATCCACCGTTTCCCTGAGCAATGTAATTATTAATTTCTCAACCGTTTAAGCGATATTCAACAATGTTGGTGAAATTTACACTAAAAAATGCTATTTATCAACTTTAAATTTTTTTCCGTCTCTTTGGGTAGCAGAAGCCAACAGTGCCGCATATTATTATTGATAAAGACATCATCAGCTGTCATTTATACCGAATTTGAACGAAATCGAAACCATAAAAAATTGACATGAAAAATCCGGCCATACCGAATTTGAACGAAATCGAAACCATAAAAAATTGACATGAAAAATCCGGCCGATTTTATGAAACGATCATTTGTTGATTTGTTTACTCGACGGTCGTAGTCGATAGAAAATTGATATTTTTAGACAAATTTTATCTTAAAATTGTGTGATTTTTGCCAATTCTTTGAAAAAAAATTACAAGTGGTATAAAAAAATAAGTTTTGAATCCATATAAGTTTGACTTTTGTCGAGCGTTTTGTGGTCAAAACTAGGAAAAATAAATTGGTTTCTTACTCTGAAGGCTTCATTTGAATGTCATACAAAAACGTAGTCGAAAAAATTTCACCTTGTCTCAGAAATTATTTTCCGTAAACCGAGTTTCAAACCGAACGAGATTCTCAGCTCATAACATATTTTATTACATTTCGGATAAAAAAAATAATAATAATAATAAAATAAAAAATAAAACGAAGGTGAGAATTGAAATTCTGTAGGTTTTATTATTTTCCGTTAGAAATTATGTTTTTATATTCATCCTTATATTGTGTATAAATATAGATTGTACACGTGGGACCCTTCGGTTCAGTTCGAGAAATTCCATTTCTAATTTATCTGAATCCTCCCTCGTGTCGAACTTGTCTCAACTTAAAGTCAGCCTTTGGCTTTGTTGCTTGTTGAGCTAGACGGCGTTGAATTGCGTAGGTTGTTAGCCAATATTTGCCCGCGTTGACCTCAGTCAACTTTGCAACTTGGTTCGATATTGGCGCCTTAAAATTATTGACTCGCTTATGGAGAAACGTACTTCCAGCCGATGCAACTTAATTATTTTTGCTTTCCCAGCGGAATCCATTATTGCGAGAGAACCCGATTCCGGAAAATCGATCCGTGCCTCGCGTAGCAATTTATTCGAATCTCACCGCACCGAGTCGATTTCAAAGCGTAGATGGCTTTGAAATTCGAATAAAACGTCAACATCGGCCCGACTTTTTGAATGGTTGAAACTTCGAGTCGTCAACTTGTAATGAGAAACCATTCAGCGAAGTCGTTACATCGGTGCTCTGAGTCTGGATGGCAACTCCGTGGGAAATGAGGGAGATAAAGTTTTCAACGAGATGTACCCGCTTGACGACTTTGAGGCGGCCATTGTTTTCAAACGGAGGAAGGCGAAATATTGAGGGTGAGGAGAAGAGGTAGGCCATTGTATGTGTTGGCCTGATCGAATATTGCAAATTCTCGGTTGCCGAAATGGTCCGCTTTACAATAGTGCATTGTGATTATTCGAACTGCGTTTCACCGTTCGAATAGAAACTGCCAGGATTTGCGCTCAAGGGACAAGAATTTCTTGATTGCTGGTTGTCGTATTTGTTGAGCAACATGCGCAAAAAATATCGCCGTTACCTTTTCGCTCGAGTTTCCATCTTTCTTCGTTCAATCATTCGATAAGTGTAAATAATGGATAAGAAAATGTATCGAGAAGACGCGAGTTGACAGCGTTGATGGATCGATGAGTCGAATATTCAAGGCAAAAACAGCCGCCAGTCGTGGAAGCTATGAGATGGAAAATCGTGTCCTTGACATTATTTTCCCCTTTTTGCCGCCAAGGAAACCCAGTTGAAATACGATTTTATCATCGCGAAGATAAGCGCAACGTTCGGAGATTGTCGGAACTTGGTACTTACATTATTTATTGCTCTTTTCAAAACAACTTTCTTGTAGCTCTCTAGCGGGTGATTCCGCTGCTGCGAACGATTCGAACCGGCGGGAAAAAGGAATGGCTTGAATTACTTAACAAGCATTCCCGCAAAAGCCACTATAGTAAACGCTTTCGTGAAATTTTTCCCCCAAGATAATTAGCGTCAGTTTTAATTGATACAACCGAGGCCTTCCGAAAGAAGAGAAGAAACGCAATTACGATTTAATTGTTACATTCCATCGTATAAAGTTTATTGTCTGTGAAAACCGTTTTATTTTAATGCCACTTTTTTTTTACACTTTAAATTTGCTGCGGAAGAGTGCACAGAGATTCCGGATGTATCAGATGCTTTAAATGGACGATTTTTTCAAGTTATACTGAATGACATTTTTGCCTCTATCATTACGTGATATTCGGATCTTCCGAAAAGTCCGTAACAATTCAATATCAAAATGTTTTCTTTTGATTTTACAGGCCATAAAAATCAAAAGTTTTTAACGTTCAAGACCTAGAAATGTTCAATATGTCAAGCGGACGACTTATGATTTTTAGTATCACACACTACTACCACTCGAGGAGTTTTGGAGCTATATAAATCGTTCCATATTAGTTTGAATGGTCGTTAAACACTCACTTATGCTGTAAATTAATTATTTAACTTTTAATTTTGAAATTAGGATAATTAAATATAGTTCAAATAATGATCATAGTTGCTACGAGGTTTTCCCTTATAGTTGCCCGTTTGTTTTTTGGTGGAAACGTTCACTAATGTTCGGAATAGTTACTATTTAAAATGGTTGGTCTTCTTAAATCAATATTGAAGCGAAGGAATTATAAATCACTGTACAATAATTCGCTCTCGTTTATATTTCACCGGTATTCTCAAATTCCTCATCAATGGTTGAGAAATTTATATTGTTCGTGGAAAAGAAAGGTAATTTGATCCCCTATTGGGAAGTGTGGGGGGAGCCTTTGAGCAGCAGTGAACTGCTAGGTGGCCCAGTTTGATAAACCAAAATGGGCTCAGAAGGCGTTCACTTTCGACTCAACTCCACACTTAGATGCGAATGCTTTCTGACGCAAATACACGCCCCAATTGTCCACGCCGAGATGTTCTATGAAAATAAGGTAGCGCTGAGAAGCGCTTTCAGAACCCCTAGGGCCGCCGGGAGTTGAATCTTGATGAGATGCTGAGAGATGGGTTTGAATGTGTTTGAATGTTGACACAATAGAAGCCCGAGTGACCTCTCATCTGGTAACCATGGAGGCTGTCCGTTAAACCTCAGCGATTTTCGCGTTGAAGACGTTCAATACACGTAGTGAGCATAGTAAAGTTGTCGCTTGTATTGTACGCTCACCTAGTTTAATTCGATGCTCGACTTTACTCCAGTGAACAGAAATGGAGATGATCGTTTTTAGGAGTATTTCGATTCAATTTCTAGCGTCATAGTTTTAATAATATTTTCTAGGCTAAGTAAAGTAATTTTGTAGTCAATATTCCCTCACCCAGTCCAAAGGTTTGTTATTTTTTCATATGTATATTTTTTTCATGATTCATGACGTTTTTTCTTATATTTTTTTATGGCTCATGATGATTTTTCATTTTATGTTTTCATGACTTGACACGTGAAAATTTATGTAACTAGCAACCGTATTATAATTAAAACTAGTGTTGTAATAATTTTAATCAATAAATTTATTATTATAATTTAATTGCCTACTGATTTTCACTATTATGTTAGTTTTAAACTGGCACCTTTTTTTTAAATGTATTAAAAATTAGAATAGACTCGATACTATCCTTGGTCCTCATGTCTTGTCTTGATCCCCATTTTACACCGGGGGAGGACGAAATTGACGTCGATATGGGCTGGAACGGGTGGAACTGAATGCCGGCGAGTTCGGGGCAACAGGTGAGCGACCTACCTTGCACTCTAAAGCGTTTTTATTTCTCCACAAAAACATCTTTAAGATCCCACTTCACTATTTTAATGCGCAACTGCTCTCGATTCTAAGGGAACCTGTTGCTCGTGAAATTTGCTAGCGATTCCTCACCGAAATAAAAAAATTAGTCAGAAGAACGCTCGAAAATATTTAGCCATTTTTTAAAATGTTTCTCGGAGTATATAACACAGTACTTCCATCTTCGGCATTTATTGAAAACAGATCTTAAAAAATTAGAATTAACAAAAAACTAAAAAAAAAATTTCGAAATTAAAAAAAAAATTTCTTTCAAAATTAAAAAAAAAACAACGAAAACGCATTTTTTTATCTGGTTGCAATAAAAAAAAGAAGAAGATTGGGAATGAAAGTGTTTATGATTTTTCAAGCACTGACCTGTTGTTGGTTCTGCGCTTGCGTCGTAAGTCTTGCACCGACGCAACGTCTCGTTTCTAGGAATGCTTCGCGTTTAGCTACTTCACTCGGATAGTGCGTCAGCACTCCGGCGAAATTGGTGGCAAGAACGAGAATCAAATTGCCGATAACTACCTGAAAAAGTACAATGAAAAATCTAAAAACGTGAATACTCGAGGGCATATATTATGATTTCAGAGAAAAATACTATAATATTGATTGTACAAGTATTTTGAAGGATGTGGATGAAAAAATAGGGGTTGCTTAAAACTTTAGGCCACCGGCTGAAAAAATCTTGGAATTTCGATTTTTGCTCTTGAAAATTTGAAAATTCGAAATGTATCGAAAAACGTCGTTAGTGGGAAAGTCGGCTTCGCGGAATTCCGAATATCGGGTGCCGTAGCGAAACAACTACCTATTGAGTTCAACATACCAAGTGAATTGCAAAGTTGAAGTCAGACAAATTGCCTACATTTTCGTCATTAGGATCTTGAGGTTTGCTTTCACATCCGCGACCATCTGAGACCATTTTTCGATTTTGGGCTTTGATTTTCTTGAGGACGGTTTATGTAAACTTTTTCCCTTTCCGGAAACCACAATTTCCGCAGTTTTTTGCAATTTTCTCGAAAAGTTCTCACAGTCTTCTTCTTTTTCTTAGAAGATTCTTAATTTTTTTTTTTTATCAGGCCTTCATTTTAGTTTTATTGCACTTCAAAATTTTATGACCCCGTTTTTGGTAATTTTGGCCTTTGTCCCCGAATAACTTTTGAACCGACTACTTTTACATAGCATATATGGATATATATTTATAACCCCAAGGAGCTATTAGCGCCCGAAAAAATCACCTTTCTCCAACCTTTTTTACCAAAAAGTGGAACATATCTCGAAATCAAAAAATAACCCGTGTCTTCAATTTGCTTACTCAGAACCTATTTTTTTCATGATTCGCGAACATAGTGGAAAAAAAATTCTAAAATTAAAACCTCAAAAGTATGAAAAACCAAAAAAAATGAAAAAATTTATTGATTGGTAGAATTCGATCTATCACCTTAAATTCAAATTTTACGTCCTATAAGAATGAGTAATAAAATAATATTGAACAGTAGAGTAGTATTTTCAAAGTTGAAATACGTAAAAACCGTGTAGTACTAAAACTGGGAAAAACTAATACTTGTCGTCAAATTTCCGTCGTTTTGACGTCAAATTCGGATTCAGCGTTAAATTTCCTATTAGAATAACTTTCAAATTCGCTTAAAAACAAACATTTAATTTTTCACCTCTGCCGATGCCGGCAGACCGTTAAAAACTCGATTTACGGAAAATAATTTCTGTGGCGCCGTTTAAGTTTTTTTCGCCGAATTTTTTGCTATGTACGTGTGTAAGCCGTTCAAATGAAGACTCCTGCATAATAAAACAATTGATTTACATAAATTTTGACCCCGAAAATCACGGATAAAGCCCAATTTTCGAGCATTAAAAAACCGATTTTTTTGGACCACTCGCAGAATTTTCCGAAAATTGAAAAAAATCACAAACACACATCTTGGTAAGATACAACTTTCCTGAAAATTTCAGATTTTTATCTCTATTGAGAGACGAGTAAAAAATCGTTAAGTGAACGGTTCAATAAAATCGCAGGGGTACCCCTTGGATTTTTCGTGAAAAATTTTTTGATTTCGATTTCGTTCAAATTCAGCATAATGATAGTTGATGATGTCTATATCAATAATATATGCTCCATTCTTTGTTTCTTTTGCCTTAAACAGATGAAAAAAATGTTTGAAGTTAAAAAATGGCATTTTTCGCATATATTTAATTAAAATTATTGGAGATCGCATTAACTGTCGAGAAATGGATAGGTACATTACACGAAGAAAATATAGTCGATTAAATTACCTAACTTTTGGTATAATAAAACCTTTGAATTGACGAATGTTGAAGTTATCGAGGGTGGAATATATCTAGCTCGGGAGAATTTTCGGTATATTCACCTAGAAGAAATGCAGCTTTGCCGTTTTTTCGTAATCTGTACCCCTTTGAAAGCACGTTTATCGCTAGACAGATTTTTTTTTCTTCAAGAAAAAAGGTGTCAATGAACGTCTTATGGTAATTAACTACTTCTGCTTCATCAGTTCGCTAGAGAATTTCTAGGACAGGTAAATTAAATGGGAAAATGTGGACAGTTAAATTACCTATATTTTGGTATATTAAAACATCTGAAAAGACGACTTCTTGTTAAAGTTATCTACGGTGCAAGTTACAAATCTTGGAAAATTTGAAAGTTGGAGTGCCTATCTCGGCTAAAAACAGGCGAAAGTTGAAACAACCAACCAATTCATTTTATGATACAAAACCATGAAAATTGAAATTCTTTAAATAAAAAGAGAGGCAACTTAGTTTGGATCACCTTTCCAAAACAATAATTTTCTTATGAATTCACGCGTAAATTCCTCCTTTTTGGTTTTTTCCTTTTAGACATCTCTCTAAGATCAGTATTTTACAGATTCTGCCATTTCTCAGGTGTAGGGAATTACAAAGAGCCTTCTTCCTCTGTCCTGCTATTTTCCCTCAATATATCTGATTCCAATCCTGCCGCCTTCGAACGTCGTGCCGTGACCGATTCCCAATCCTGCCACTAACACACCTTTGTACACCTCATCCGCCGCCAATATCGCCCTTGTGAAAAGGCCTTTTATCCGACGTTAGCAACGGGCTATCGTTTTCGAATTGAAAAGCTGCTGGTAGGTATATCTGACCAAGCTCGTCTACAGGGTGGATCGGGAAATTGGGATATGGGTAGACGCGAAAAGATGATACCCGCACAATAGGGCCAATAGGGGAAGAAGAGTTATATTTCGCGATGAAAGGAAAATGAGAAACCGCCCAACATAAAGGTCAGCTTTGGATGATTCCATTGTTGCCAACCGAACCGCTCATTCCATTGACAGTAAAGCTAGAACTCGTGCTAATAACTAGCTGGCAAAAATAAATTTCACCAATTACTTTATTACATTCGCATTCATTGGTTAACTGTGACATTATTCTGATTTTTCCATGCAGAATATTAAAAAACTTGACATTGAATCGGAAAATCATATTGTCGAGGGTCTTTCTCTTGCTCGTGGAGAACAAAACTTTTTTCGAACACCCGTGGGAAATTCGAAGAAATAAACCTCCCACATCGATGGCATAGTTCTACAAGAGAAAGGCCAGAGTAAACAAGCTTGAATTGATGTCAAGCCTGAGGAAACCAATAGCACCAACTTTTTCTTACCTAATCCACGTTGACTTTTCTCAACGTTGGATGAGAATACCTAATAAAATGCCCGGGCTTTCGAGCGTGGTTTTCTGTATGAGACTGCTCAAATCTCATGAGGATGAAAAGAGCTTATCTTGGGTTCTGGATCAATTTTGTACCTAGAGTTCCATTGAGAAGAATGAAGAAACTGCAGGAGCTAAAGAACTAGCAAATTTATTCAGATAGTTTTTTTTTTAATACTACCTATTTATTAGTAAAAAAATAATAAAATAAAATAAAAACTATTCTTAGTAAGAGCCATTAAAAAAAATAAATATATTACCGACAAACAATTTCATCTTCGAGACTTTTGCCACTAAATCGTGCTAGTATTGGGTAATAATTGGTGTCGCATTGACGATAAACCTGTTCGAAATTGTGTTTGCCGAATTGCAATCCATAGCTCGTTTGGCAGTTCTGATCATTGAGCGCGTGTCAGCCGCAGCTGGGACACGATTTGGCTGCGGTGTGCTGACACAGCTAACTCAGTGACTACAAATCAACTATGGGTTTAGCAGAAACGGCTTACTCAACATTCAACGCAACAGCACTTAATGGCGGTTGTCAAGCAATGTCTA
Organism: Tupiocoris notatus; assembly: GCA_037159825.1. Lineage (NCBI taxonomy): Eukaryota > Metazoa > Arthropoda > Insecta > Hemiptera > Miridae > Tupiocoris > Tupiocoris notatus. The sequence continues at coordinate 328,053 of JASJUZ010000029.1, read as the reverse complement.
AAAATATGAAATTATCTCCTTGAATATATTCCTATTATTGTATTTGCTTAGTATGCGAAATAATTTCGAGAAAAAATTCACTTTTCTTTAGCCAAAGCTTCATGCCAATATCGTAGTTCTTTATTTTTTGTTGAACCTAAAGCAATTATTTACTTGCCGCTATTTCCTCCCTCACCAAACAATGAAATTTTTCTTCAAATGAAACGGGCTCGGTTTATTGCTAAGCCGCTCGCTCAAAATGAAATGAAAATAATCGATCGGTTTGTTTTACACTTTGTTCCTAATTGTCTGAATCGCAATAATGTTTTTCAAATACACGTTTCAATTCTATTGTTCCAACAATAAAATCTGTCGAAAACTCACACGGATTTTTCAATAATATGTTGAAATGGTTGTGTGGTTTCAATGTTTGAGTTGGTTTTAATAAGTTGAATAGGGAAACTCCTAATTACGCCGCAAACGAGGGGCTCGCGTTTTTTTCTATAATTTTCATCCTTTGACTGGTCCCTCAATTTATTTGGAACAGCGACCTTGTTACCATAGATATCGTTGATGGATATATTCGAGATGAAATCGCCTCACGTCCACAAGACGTTGGAAAGTTGAGATGTTATAACTCGCTTTCGAGAATGCGTTGATTAGCGAGGAGGCAACTCTATTGAAAAACTCTTCAGACGACCTTTGGAAACTTTGCACTGGAAACATTTCACACTGTCGGCTCGTTTGCATGAAATGAGGTTTTCGCTAGATTCGAGGCACCTTTGTAGCTGGCCATAAGGAGTTTTAAAAGCCTCTAACTCTCGCCAGCTATTCAAACTCCCTTCTCGGCCGTAGCCGCTGACAAGTTTGAACGTGTTTTGCTTGTTCCCGTCAAAGCCACAAAGGTCTTAGACCGCAGGACACGTTCCAACATGTTTAACTACTCCCGTAACTTTGAATTCGCCTCTGCTGAATTTAATGTCTTCTCGATCTCGACGTTCAGCTTTTCTCGAAAGAGGATAATAAAAGAAGTGAGACGAGGCGGCGTCCTCGCATTTTAAGCTTCGAGTCCCAATAAAGCCCATCGGTTTATCACCGTGGCATTTTATCCGTTTCGAATTTATTATTCCGCCACGTGCTGTGCGTTCTGATTTTTCTTCTTGCGCCAAGAATTATTCCAGTCTAACTATTTGAAAATCGAAACACCTGACAAGACGGGCATTTCGATTCCCCTGGGAAACGAAAAGAGCCACTCAAAGCCTCCAAGGAGCGAAGTTGGACGATGGAACATCTGAGCTTATATTGCTCAAGGCAAGAAAGTCTATAAGGGATTTTACAGGCAAACTGCCAGCAAAGCGCAAGACAGGTGCCTTGAAAGCATTGTTCCGTAAGCGTTTAACAGCCTTTCCACGGAAAACCCATCTTCAGCGACTTTGAAACTGGTTATTTTAGAGGAAGAAGGGGGCTATTCTGATTCAAGTTAACTATGCAAGCGAAAAGGCCTTAGCGACTCATTAGCCTGAATTAACTGGAAGTTTCGACTTGAAAGTTGGCCGATGAATTAATTTAACGAACGGCTGTCAAAACGAGCGCCTTCTTGTCCAGCGTATTGGCCAAAATTTCGAAGTTGCGGAGGTTATTTTGCATTGAAAACGGAGATAGGAAAGTTCAAGGACATTTATTATACCAACAGTCCGTTGTATTTTGTCTTGAATGATTTACCTTTAAAAAAATCTATATTGTCTGTTGCACGCTGGCTCATGGCCAGGATTGAGAAGATTTTACAGAGGTACTTCCTCACGGGTCACGTGGACTTCGTGCCAGATTTTTAAATGCGTGTCATATTATGTCATATAAATTGATTTACCCCTAACACTAATGTTACAAGGGTTTAATCAAGCAATATGTTGAAAAGAATAACAACTGGCTACGCTGCACGTCGACTGGAATACATTGGATTTTTCAACGCATAATGGTGTATAAAGCTTCGAGTGATATAGCTCAGGGCTTTCGAATGTGGAAAATCGGTTGGGAAGAGCAATCGAGCGAATCGTTAGGTCGACCATTCATAAAATATAAAAGGGTGAAATCACTGTTATAGCATCAACTGCTAACAATATTAGAAGAGTTGAAGTGCTCTATTTCGTACCCAATTCATGTCTATATGGAGGCGAAATTCGATTGATGAAGAAAAATACCGAAGGCCACCGTAATGGAACTAAATACCGATGATGCAATGGATTATCGAGTTCGCTCAGTGGAAGAGGAATCATTCATTCGGAAAGTGTCAGTAGCCTGGTCGTTTATGCGTACATATGAATATTTTTTCCATGTCACTATAATATATACTCCATTGGTTGAATGATGAGCAATAGGTTGAAATGAAAATCTAGGTTCGCTGGATGTATTCAAAATATTCAATTTACCCAATGTTGGTTGAATATATTCATATAATAGTAATATATATAAACCAGTAGTCAAGAAAAAAAAACCGATCGTTGTCGGTATAATACATTAATTATTTAGGCTGAAAAGTCGCTCTCTGCGATGAATTTTTATAAGAAACTGTTCTAAAATCCCTACAAAAACCGTTTGAGCAAATGTCATTTTTTCCGGTACTTTAAAAATCAGATACTTGAGCCGTTTTTTGACCTTTGGCTAGTAGTATTCGGAAGAAAAATATTATCCAGGGTATTTAAACTATTTTCTTGATTTTCGATGTCAAATTATGAAGGAAGGGGATAGAACACGAAGAAAGAACAATTTAGATTTCAGCTCCTCCAGATTTGCCAATTAGATCAATTCAATACTAGAGAACGTCTTATTGGAGCAATTGAGGGTTGAAAGTACTGGTACTTATTTGATCGGTTCCATTCCTATTTGAAACATCCTTCAACGAATCAGATAGAAAAAGGTTCCAAATAATATAGCTTTGTGCAGCCGAACCAAGTTCCAGAAGGGAGTTTAAGAGGTGGAGCCTTGTAATAAATTTGTGTTAAACTGAATTCGATTTGACAGCATTGCCAATTTTAGAACCCTACGCTATCGCTCAACAAACAGCCCCAACGAAGGTACTACATTTTGAAATCCGCGTGCTCTTAAAAGCCGCTATTTGTCATCGGAAAAACCGACCGAAGAGTTTTCATTGTACTAGAAACATTCGAGATGGCTCTTCGATCGAACCGTAGAATGTTTGTTGTCCCCGATGGCACGAAGAAAAGCATCTCTGCAGCGTATTCCTTTTCCTGTCTTCGGATATGAAATAGGGCAAAGGAAGAAAATAGTGGAAGAGGGAGAATCAGCGGGTTTTTATACCTCCTAGTCTCAGGACGACGAGTTAGTCGAACATCTGGAGATCCCGAGGGTTTCTTGCGTCCCCGTTTGTCCCAAGGGCCTTGTTTACGTTCCAAAAGGCCTCGGCCCATTTTCGCATCATACTCGAGCAGAACGTTTTTGTTCTGGCGGTATGAACATTTTTTCTCGAGCAACAGAGCTCTCACCACTTTGGATCTTGTTTGACTACGTGCACCTCTTGTGGAAGTCCTTCAAAGTTAAGGTCGATAACGTTATCGAAAAACCATCGCCCCATGCCAGCTGGACATTTCGGCTGTCGATTGAACCCAAGCCAGCCTCGTAGCTATGATTTTGACAATTGTTCGTCATGAATCAACAGAACCTACGGTGGAGAAAAATACCGAAGAAACCCAAGCAATGAAAATCACCATATCCGACCGGTTTTCGATTCTGTTGTTTTCTCACCTTGACAAATAAGCTCCGCTCAGATCTGCTGAATATAAATGCCATGTTTTCTGATGACAGCCCTTTATTATTTCCACCTCTTTTTGTCTCCTTTCTGGAATCGGTCCTTTTCCCAGTTGTACACAAAAAAGGGATCACAAAGGCTTTGGAATTCAATGCATTTTCACTCAATTTTCCCTCGGGGAATACCTCCTTTCTCGTTTTGAGCGTTTCTAGGACTGAAGAGGCGGAATATAATAATGGTGACGGCGTTTCGCCGTCTTTATAATGTCTCTCTCGCAAGGATTCAATGTCTGGAGAAAACTCGGTTTCTACTGTTTTTGAAAACAGTAGAAAATACTTAGTTTTACATAATTTTAATTAACTCCAATGGAACGGCTGAAAAACATTCCTAATTTTAATAAATTTAAAAAATTAATTAAAATTTTAGATATAAAAAAAGAATATATTTAATATTCATTTGCCAATTTTTTTACTTTAATTATTCATCTTCCTTTTTCTGATTATGAAATTTGATCGGAGTGCTATGAGAGACAAACACTTATATGCATTTTTAATTCCATTTAAGTTTCCTTCTACTTAGCTATATAATAACAGACATTTGTCCAAATCACTTTTTTCTTCTTTTTTTTCCTCCGGTATTTATTGGTTCACTTTCATGAGGTATGAGAGGTAATTAGCCTTCTATTTATTCTATTCCATGTAATTTTATTGTACGTTTACGTGTGGTTTGAATGTAAGTCACAAATATATCCTTATTCCTATAACATTTTAAGTATACGGAAATTTAGTCCTTGCCTACGGAGAGGTAACTTTGATTTGGCAACACAGCTCGACAACCTCTTCGATAAACTTCAATTAACTCTACAGTTTTCAAAAAAAAAAAAAAATACTAAAAATTTTTCCTTTCTTTCCATTCTGATATAAAGGAGAGGTTGTTGAGGAATAGGATCGGATTGCCATTTAAACTACTCTCCAACTTTGTCAAGGCAAAATTCTTAACAAAAGTTGTGATATATGTTTACAAGTGTAATCTCAAGCTCTAAAGAAGTTCGCCATTCTTGAATGAATTCCTCTGTTCTCGAGTGAATCTCAAAAACGCGGCCGCGCTAGGGAGTGCTCGCTTGACTTAAATCTCATTTCACCGTCGTGCGAGAAAAGCTGCGCCGATTTTACGCCCCTGCGTTAACATCTTTTGCTCCCTTGCGAATTTCCCTCTGTGTCCGGTGAGAGATTTTCCAACGTCGACTTTGTTGTCTCGGTTCTCCTTATTAAACTTTAATTACACCCCACGAACGGTAAATATATTCATGCTGGAAAGGTTTCTCATGCCACCGACGCTCTTGTATTCACCCGAGTTTGAGGAGCTTACAGCTGGGACAGCGTAGTACTTCAAACGGCCGGGTCATGTCAGCTCAAGGGTTTCACGAAATAAACGATAATATCATATTTTGCGAGTATGTTTTTTTTTTTTTTTTTTTTTTTTAGACGAAATTGATGTATCACGTATATATAACGCAAGTTAATAGAATTTATATTTAATATAATATAAATAGTATAATATTAATGAATAATAATCATAAATCATTTAATAATATAATATAATAAATTAATATTTACAAAAAAAAATACTGTACCTTGATAATTGTGCTAAACGGGGTATGTAAGTTGTATAAGAAAAAATGCGAGGGGAATATCATCACAAAAATTTGAACTATCAAGTAAAAATAATCAATTGCATCAATATTTTTTCGTAAATTTAGAATTACCTACTTCTATAGACATTGCAAATATTCTCTCTATGAAAAAGATACTTCATTTACAAAGTAATTATTTTGGTCTTGGACTGTACAACAAACCTCGACAGTTCGACTAAAGTAACGCTGTCACTCAACAGTAGAACAACAAATAGTTGAACATTTCCTCCAATAAACACACAATAACACACATTTCTCAAGTCCAGAAACCGCTAATTTCGGCAAAACCGCAAAACAATTGGATCGGTGGGTATTAAATTTTATCCTGCAATTAGCTACTCCTTGGTTTCGCCGTTTTTTTTTCCAAAAGAAATTTTTAAAATCGAAAACACCTTATTGTCGCGTTTTCTATGGAACAAGTCAACATAGAAGAACCGCAAATGAATAAAAATAAGAAGAACAAAAAGGATAAGGACCTGAAAACCGATCGGGTTGAGAGTTCTGAAGAAGAGGAGCTCATCGTTCGTTTGCCTAGCGAGACAGACTTGATCGAAATGATGGCGGAAACTTTTGAAAGGTGAAACTACGTCAAATTTTCCATCGCGTTTCCGTCAATGATGCTAAAACTGTATCGTCATGTACAGTTGAGAATAATTCGTATTTTCTTTTCACTTCCAAAATAATCGGGTTAGTTAGCTAAAATTGTCAATTCCGCAGATTTCCCAGCAACGGTGAAACGGTGAACATCAAGGAAAAACGAACGAGCACTTATGATCAAGTCGATTCTCCGCGGTCGAAATCGAATTTGCTCGTCGACTCGAACCAATCGGCAAACGACAGTGGCCAATTTCCATTCGACCCTACGACGATAGATTGCTTAAATTTCAACCGACGCGAACGAGAAATGACATTCGTTCGAAATCGAGATCTCTTCATGAATTGGCAGTACACGGAGGAAGAGAGGGCATTTTTGAGGCATATGATCGAAACATTTTCGAGAGAACAGTGCGTCATGAATTGTATCCTTGGTAAGAATCGATATGATGCACTAAAATTGTGGAAGTTCGAGATGAATCGGACAAAGTGTCATAAATACATTGATTTCATAGCCCTATTGACGCCCAAACAGGGAAAGCTCGTGGACAATAATTATCTGGGGCCTATTTTTTAAAAGTAATTTTCAACTCTTCACCTTTCAAATTGGGAATGATGAAAAGTGTTGTTAGATGTACAAAATAATCTGTCATTTTAAAATACAAATGAACGTTTTTCTGTTCAATATTTTCCTCGTAAAAGGTGAACTTGGAAGTATAATACTCAGGAACACTCGCTGAACAAGTGTTTGTGCGTGACACAGTACTTAAACGACACTTGCGTTCGAAAAATTTTCTATTTTGATTTTTACTGGCCATAAGAGTCAATCTTTTTGAACGGTGGAGGTCTCAAAAAAAAAAAAATGACAAGCAGGTGACGTGTATTTTAATATTCTGGCTCACACTCCATAGTTCCACTTTATGAGCTTTTTTGCTATTTATAGAAAGAATTTTGCTTTTTACATATTTGACAGGCCGCTAAAATCAATTTATTTGACAGCTAAGGAACTTGATTTTTTTCACAAAGATTGAAGGGCGACTGATTTTTATCGCTTGGGCAATATACTGTACTCCCACGCAATTCACATTTTCCATTATTTTATTCAAGTTTTTTTTTTTAGTCCCTTTGCTATAAAAATGATCGTTACACTCACACATCCTACTTCCACCTTGTTGACCTGCTTTATCATAGGTTTTTTTCTGTTCCCATTGTTTGATCCGCATCAATCCATTGCACGACTCGTTAAAATTCGTAACTGTTCAGCTCAAATGTTGCTGCCCCCGGAAGAATTACTAGGAGCGCGCTACAGAGTACCAGAACCGGACGAAGCACGTCAGACATTGCTTACTTTGTCTGTAGGGAGCCACTGGACAATCCAGGATTTGGCAGTTATCCTATCGTTTTCCGAAAAAATGAACGTCCTCCTGCGAACCTTCGGTAACGCGAATTACCGCAGCTTGTTGACCGAATCGCGTTACACGATTGAAAGCTACGTCAAATCGCACGTTCTCGAAGATACGGCGACTCCGTTTTTGCTTTATTCGAATTGAATTTCGTGGAAAAAATTTAACGACTCACGTGTACGCTGGTTTCGCTACCGAATTGGCTTGACAAGTGGATGATGGCCAGAAGTGCTGCGCCGAGAACGGCTTGTTGGATGCCGACTGCCAGCAATGCGTAGTCCAAATAAGTAAAAACTAATGGAGGCTGCGACCTGCAAGAAAAGGCGGAAATATTTGTTTCAATAAAGCAAAAAACAGTAATTTTTATATTTTATTTAGCTTTTTTTTTTTTTTTTTTTTTTTTTTTTTTTTTAATCGATTCGGAGTATGTTGGTCGGCGCTGAATTACATTTTCAAGTTCAGGATTTCCATTTACTATCTCATTTTCACCATTAATGTAATGTTTCGTTCCCATTTTAACTCACCAAGTATAGTTTGACTGTAGATTATTATTCCTGAGACAAATTGCTCAACTAGGTTCAACGGTTTGAGAAGGAAATTCCGCCGTCTATCTAATTTGGGAAGGAACTACTATTTCTAATTGCGAGGAACAGAAAACACTAGTAAAAATGCAAATTTGCTCGACTGTTGATTTTTTAGTCGCAATGACTGGATAGAAATCTTGTTTAAAAAAAATTGTGAATAGTTTTTCAAGTCAGAACCTAATGTCGCAACCGTAAGGAAAAACACTAACCTTGTGAGGAAGCCCTGAACGAGTAAAGCTGTGCCAAGTATGCCTAACGAGGCCCAAGAGAGATCTACTTCGTTGACGCGTCCGCCCGATCGTTCCAGCCACCAAATTAGGCCTGAAAAAAATAACGCACGAATAAGAAAGTCATGCCATGGAATTGATAACCTTTCAGTATTATCTGTCGATTTGTATGAGGATATATTTATTTTTTCATGGTATGTGGAAAAAATTTATTCTTATCGTTCGGGTCGCCCGCAATTTTTTTCGTGCCAGGGTAAAGAATGTCATGATATAAACGAAATCCGTCGAATCTCCGGACGTAAGTCGAGGATAAACGTGGCGGGCAGTTCGAGCTCTCGTGGAATCCGCAGAATAGAATTTTTTCTTGAAAGACGCGACGAAGCGACAATGGGATGTTTTCCCGCCGAATTCGTCATTCTTTGTCAGGAAACGACGGACGCTGATTCGCTCGAATAATCGCGAAAACCGAAAACGCCTAAAGGAAGATCGAAGGTTGGAAAAAAATTTAACACCAGACGAGTCGCCACAGGTTTCCTACGTATTTTCCTACGTTTTTCAGAGAAAAAGTGTATTTGGTATCAATTGCTGTAGATTTTTGGACGCAGCATTGTGTTGAATTTAGGAGATTTTCAAAAATTTGGTATGAGGGTATAACTCGAGAGTTCTATGCTTGTTGGAATGGTCGTCAAACACTCTCTTGAACTGCACCGTTAAGCGTAAAGTTTCAATTTTAATTTGGAAATTAAAAAAAAAAATTGTTAAAACTAGAACAGTTGCTACGGAGTTTTCCCCTATAGTTAGCAATCTGTTTCCGATAGGGACGTTCACAAATGTTCGGAATAATTACCATCTTTAATGGATATGATCTTCTTAAATCGTTATTGAAGCGAAGGAATAATAAACCACTGTTCAATCATTAATTTGCACTTTTTTTCTCCATCTTTTCACCGCGAAGAAAACGCCTCTCTAATCGACTCTTGGCTCTTAAAATGAAACGTTTTGCTTTAAATAGACCGGGTAAAGGGAGTGGTTACAACTTCCATCGCAAAACGCTTGCTCTCGTGGGCTAGTAACGAGGAAGATGGAGGAGCTGATATTAGATCGTTTTTCCGCCAAGAAATTGCCTTTTTTTCATTACGCCGCTCGTGTGGCACTTTCGTAAGAAAACGCCCCGGATTATTCCTCTGCGTCAAAATCCCTTTCCAATCCTTGGACTCGGGAGTCATTGAAGAAATTTTCTCGTAGACGGTTTATTGTAGTGAAAAGAAAACAGCGGTTGGGATTTAAAGCCGTTTATGAGCTTACGTTATTAGATTTGGGAAAATAGGCGTTTGCAACGAGTGTTAAAATTAAGAATCTCGATTACTCGATAGTTCTTGAATTTATCACGTTATTTCACTCAATTATGGCTTATTAAATTAATTTTATTCCATGGCCGGCCCTTTCAATAAATTATACTACACAACAATAATATTTACTTTTCGCTGGAAATTTTTTATTCTTCAGCTGTATTATATTTTTTTATAGGATATTATTTTAAGAACAAGATTAACTTTAGATTGAGGTTCATTTTGCCAATGTTCATCAGCATTTACTGTAGTAGTATTTTTGTTCAGTGCGCCCTCAATTTACGTCCAATGAACAATTTGTACAATTGTTTAGTTTCTTCGCTGTTCGGAGGTTTTTATTATTTTTATTCATTCATTCCAATCACGATTTTTTTCATCATCTCCCGATTCAATTTTCTTGTTTCGCATTATTTCGTTCATTTATTCGTCGCTTCATTTGTCGGCCATCAATTTATTTGATGACCGTACTTCTACTTTATTTTTGCGACGATCAATGTCGATAATATATTTTTTTTCTGTACTCACAAAAGAAACTATTCTATATGGTTTTCCCACTTACCGGAGTATGAGAGGAGGCAGGTGGCGAGAATGAGCACGGACGCCATTAGGGAAACTGATGGGATCTGATGGAGTGAAACGGCCACCATTGCCCCTGAACAGAGGATCAATAGGAGCACCAGAAGGTAGATAGTTTGACTTCGATTGTACCGTAAAAAGTACCGTTGGTAGAGCATTTCAGTCTGAAACAAAGAGAGAAAAACAAAGTTGAAATCTATTATGGTCTCAGGGCTCGTAAATCTTCAAGATGGTATAGTTTACGTTGTAGAAAATTTGGTGGTTGATTTTTGGAAACCGCACTTCAAATGATTCCTGCATTCGATTCCTGTGGGTATAAATGTGAAATTGCGAATGGCCAGGTTGAATTTTTAATTGCGACGAATTGTGAAAAGAAGTTAATTTATCTTCAGAGGGCTTGCTGTTGCTCGAGCGCGAAAATGGTCGCCAATTCGTTCACGAAGCATTCCTTCAAAGACAGAGAGGCAATCAAATTAAAAGAGAACGGATCAAATCTCTCATTGCCGATGCCTTTTTCCACAGCTTTTTCCAGAACTAATAAATGAGACGTTGGGAAGAAAAAGAAAAAAAAAACGGGGCAGGCTTAGGAGTAACAGGGAGAGAATAGAGGAGCCAATAACTGAAGAGAAAATTCAATTCCGACTCTTCACGTCGATATTTTTCCAATAAAGGCCTCTTATACGCTTTCAGGGGTGTAATGAAAATGAAGTGTAGCCGATGAAAAAATGACCGTAAACTATGCGAGGGAAAAATTAATTTATACCGGGGCGGAAGTTGATTGGCTTATGCCGCTTATAACAAAGAGCATCATCACAGCTAATTATTATGGAAGAAATCAACTCGTTGTGTTCATCGCTCAGGGGGAAATTTATTGATAACCAACGCGCATAAAAACGACTCTTTCGCAAACTTTGAGTACTGGAATGAATAAAAATAATTCAATTATTTTGACACATTTTATAAAATTATTAATAGTATGTAATAAGTAATTTTTTTCTTCTCCCTTAAATGTTTAAATAATTATTCGTATTTTTTCTAACAAAGAGGCGTACTTTACAATTGTTTGAAACAGCTGTATTATATGTTATCTTGTACAAGCTATGTTGAACAATTGATTTTGTGTTTCTCTGGCAAAAAAAAATTTTTTTGGCTATTTACCTACGTTTACTGGTTCTAACTTTGGGTATAAATTGAATAGGCCTTTCTTGCCTTTGAATCTCAAGTGCACGTCACGCGAATGTCGGCATCGGCCTCGCCCTTATTTTCAATTCAGGAGGAACACGAGAACTCACTCGTTCAGTCGGAATACATGAGCAGAGCGTGAATACATGAGGAGAGAAAAGCGTGAAAAGGCGTTGCAAATGTGAACTAGTCCAGTGTTCGAATTCAACCCACGATTTGGCTACGTGTGCGAAAAATGCTATTATCACAAACTAAAATTGTGTTAATTTTCGCATGTTGATTGTCTGGGAATTTTAGCGAATTGGGATCAGAATTTGGGAGAAGAAATTTTCGAAAACTATACAGATCAAATTAATTAATTTTTTTTTTCATTTTTTAATTATTTTGATTTTTCAAATTGTTATTATATAGTGTTTTATTACATTCTTCAAATTACTTGTATATGTAATTAATGCTTCTTCCTTTGAATTAATTTTCAAGGGAGGAGTTATTCTTAATAATCGAGCTTCACAGATACACTCTTCTAGTTACATTATCAACATATCCAAATTAAAAATGTAGCGTCCTCCTCTATTTGGGCACATCTTCGGCAGTCAAATCGGTAGAATGAATTTCGTTTCGATGGAAATTTCACGGACGATTATTTTATATACAGAATTGAAACTGAGGTAGCTTGGGAAGCGCAATATTGGTATCAGAGTCAGCCTCATACACAGTATTAGTAAACCCTACCAACTTCGACCATTCGCAGTCAGCTTGTGAATCTAGCTTTAGGCGACATTTAATTAAACGGCAGTATATAGGTTTCCTTACGATTCTGACAGGGAAATAGCGTCTGCCCGGCGAAGAAATAAGTCAATTTCTTCTCCTCCGTTTCCTCTGTCATTAAGACGTAAAGTTGCGGTTTGAAGGACAAGGGCAAACTACTGGGAAAGGTAGAGGGATCGAGGGGGAAATGCAATCAAACGAAACCAGAGTAAAAACGTAATCAAACGGAAGAAATCTCCGATGAACGGGAAAACGAACAGGGGAAATGGAAGTTACTTAATTCGCTGTCAAACTTACTCGCACTCACTACTAAGCTTTCGAAAAGAAACGGGTCAGAAAAGTTGAAAATAAGTTTCGTAAGTACGCATTCGACGGACGTGCAATCCATTACCTTCGCAATCCCTTATGGAGAATGGATTTCATTCGGTTACAGAATAATAAGAATCGTGCAAGTGCTGTTTTTTTACTATAATATATTTTGGTTTATTATTCAATAATAAACCATTGTAATCGCCCAAGAAAAAAAAATTTATAACCCCCCCTCAAAATTTGATGTTTTACGTTTCAAGGCATGTAGAATCCGAATATCCAATAAAAAAAATTCTGTCTGTCCGCCGTACGCCGTACGCCGTCAACACTTTTCCGGCCAAACCATAATAGCTAAATTCTTGAAATTTTCACCAAAAATCAATCTCGGTCCTACGACGGCCCAATTTTCGAACCAACTTGCTAGCACAATTTTAAGGGTGTTTTTGGGGGGTTTTGAGGGGGAGAAAATTCATATTTTCCAAGGTTTTTCAGAAAAATGTGTACGTGGTATCAAATTATATAGATTTTTGGACGCTGAATCGAATGAGACCATCGCCGGGTCGGTAGCTTTATTGGTTCTCGAGTTATCGCAGCTTTTGTGCAGAATTTGGGAGATTTTCAGAAATTTGACATGAGGGTATAACTCGAGAGTTCTTGGAGCTATAAAAATCGTTCTATACTCACTGGAATGGTCGTGAAACGCTCTCTCCAGCTGTACCGTTAGGCAAAAAATTTAGTTTTTAATTAGGAAATTAAGAAAAATAAAATTGAATAAAATTACAATAGTTGCTACGGAGTTTTCCCCTATAGTTACAATCTGTTTTTCGGTGGGATTGTTCCGAAATGTTCGAAATAATATTACTATCACAAATGGATAGTCTTTCTAAATCAATATTGAAGCGAAGGAATAATAAACCACTGTACAATCATTTGCAGCGTTTTTTCCTGAGTTAACGACAGTTGGAAAAATATTAACTAACTCACAATTTATCTTCTTCCCCTTAAGATTAAAAAATGGACACGATTAAAAAATTGACAATGCTCGGATATTAACGACTCGAAATCCTTCTTTACCTCCCGGGATATCCTCGCATCATTATCAAAGAGACCTAATCAAACCAATTGAAGTCCTTCGCAGAAAGCCATTTCAACTCTTTTCCGGAATTAGTTGACTTAGGCCGAACTGTCCTTTGATGTTTCGCGCTCGAAATTCGTCGCTTTTTCGAGCCAATTAGAAATTTCAAAGCAGCTTTGACTGCCGGAGCTTGATGAGCAATGATTATTTTTCAAAAGGCTGATGAGAACTAGTCCTTTTCAAGTACGTTTGTTTTGAACGCAATACCCTCGATTACATTGCGTAATTTGCTCTCTTCCGATAATCAATCGATAGAGTGAATTAATTGAATTTGCGGTTACGTTTAGTAATTAACGATTTCACAAGGGCGTGTCATTACAGCACTACGCCACTATAAAACTAATCAATGAGGTCATTGCAGTTCAAACCAACCTGTAGGGCCGGTCTAGTTCAACCTGGATATCGAACGAATATATTTTATTTATTATTATATTTATTATTATTTGTATATTATTATATATTTTATTTTATATTTACTAATATTTTATTCTATTCATAGTAATTTCGCTCTTGTGTTTATTTAATAATAAACCATCGTAATCGCCCTAGAGAAACAATTTTCTAACCCCCTCAAAATTTGATATCTTACGTTTCAGGGCCTGTAGAATCCGAATATCAAATTAAATGAATCCTTCTGCCCGCCGTCAACGCTTTTATGACGAAACTATAAGAGCTAAATTCTAGAAATGTTCACCAAAAATCATCAAGAAAATCTTGATTTTCAAGAGGAAGCACTAAAAATTAAACAAAAAACTCACACTTTAATAATTTATCAGATACTCTCAGAGGACAAAATTGAAAACCATTAATAAGCTCTTTTGAAAAATAAATCCAGCATTTAATGTACAATGGTTTATTATTCCTTTGCTTCAAACGTGATATAAAAAGCTATCCACTTTTCACAGTGACTGGAAAAAAATTGAAAAGTTTTAATCTCATATAGGTAACTGAGGGCAAACTCCTTTGCTAAAACTTAATTTTAAGTATTTTAATTTTTCTTAACTATTATAAAATTTATTGCCTAATGATATACTTTGAGAGAATTTTCGACAAGCATTCCAACGAGTATAGCGCGAATTTCACAGCTTGTAGAATTCTTGAGTCAATTGGACACTATGGTCTCATTCGATTCAGCGCCCAAAAATCTGTATAAAATGATACGAAACACACCTTTGACTGAAAACCGATTGCTTCGAGCCGCGGAAACTGCTGAGGCTTGCAAGTCCTGAGTGAAGTCGCTTCGACGCTGATTCTCTATTCTGGATCTACTTCCTGCCGATTTTTCCATTCTCTCGATGGGCACTGTCGCGTCATCGTACGCTGGAAAGGCCCGATTCGAGCCTTGCAGAAGTATAAAAAATTATCCATGCCTCTCGAACATGATTGGACCTAAAGGCCGCTTTGCAAGAGACTGGCGCCGGAATGGTGAGGACAACATTGAAGATTCCTGTCGATGAAAAATAGGCTGCTAATGATCCTGAACTGCTGCCTCGGATTAATCCCTCCTGAAATTGAGCAGTTCTCCTAACTGCAAGATCTAGCATGGGTGACCAGAAATCGGCCGGAATGTGCTGCGCATCAAGAGATCGCAATAGCACGTGCATTTAATCGGAACAGCATACCAACATCGTTGGGCCTCCAGGGTTGCATCTTCAAAGCAACGCTATGCAAACAATTAATTGTGGAATTAATCAATCCAGCGCATTCACGCTGTCGCCCTGAGCAGATAGATCGACATATTGCCACCATCGCACGTGACTATGGATCGAAAGCCGAACTTCTGATGAGAGAAATAATCTCAAAGAGCGGGCGAAGAGTAAATACCTGGACCAATTTTACTTCTTTCGCTCAGCAATTCCCAGTTTCCCAAGTTCTCAGTTTCAGGTATAGTGGGAATTGTCCCAGATGGAAACAGCTATCGTCGTCGTTGAGTCGAGAACGTCGGGAAAAGCACGGACTTGTCTCTGTTTGCACTGTTTCAAGCTCGCCTTATGTCCACATTGAATCCGGAGCCTCCAACCTTCACGTCTTTCGTCCCATCTTTTCACCTCCCCTATCTGTAGCATATACCTGTCACACTATAATCTACCATCTGTTATACGTCTCTTAAACTGAAAACGACCGCTTTCCGACATTATCGCGTATGAATAGTGACGTTTTAACATTAGCGAATATGCTACTCGATTGTGAGGTAGTATTTACGTGAATATACAGCGTCGATAGCACTGCAGTGATCGTCCTTCGAGTCAAATACGGAGTCGATAGTAGCGGACTCAAAATTAGGCGGCTGAGTCCTTCCTGTATTTCCTAACTTCGTATTTAACTGAAGAATAGCTCCAAATGGTTGAATCTACCTACTTTATTTATTCTGACAGCGAATCGAAAATAATTTGAATATATTTTTAATATGAAAATACAAGGTGGGAACTTGCGCCTCTCCAACATATTCTACAGCTAATCTCCGACCATAAGTGTCTGAAAAAAAATTCGTTTACTCCTCCATAAATACCGTTCCCACCGTCGACCTTCCGAGGGCAACTTTCTATCGAAAGGTAAACTGATTTTTACCTCGAGCTGTTCGCGAAGCAGCGGACATGGCTACCTCGCTAAACGTACCAATATTTTTCAAACGTGCCCCGGCTACCTAGTGAGACGTGGGAATCGTAAAATACAAAATTATTATCGCCGGTGTGGGCCGTAATGTTTTGGCCAAGTTAAGTTGCAGTGTCGACGGGTCGAAACGTTTCTGTGGCAATGCTCGTTTTGATAACAGCTGCAAACGATTGGTATTGTGTAGGCGTTATTGGTCGGAAAAATGTTGCAACGGTCGAAACGGACTATATTTCTGTTGGGATCTACCTACCCTTCATGACCTGTACGTCAGGCAGTTTCTGTCAGGCTCATTGATCGCAAGATACACAATTTGCTCTCGTTTTTTGCCTCAATTTTCTATTTTAATTTGGAAAATAATTATTCTGACTTGCTGGCAATTATTTGTTGCTGCCTAAATTATCAAACCTCGTTAGAGCATTTGAAGTCTCAGTTAAACCATAGATAGAAATTTTTTCTCAATATTCTCGAATGATTCTTGTATTTTTTCAATGTTCCGAATTTCACCTTATGAAAATGTTCGCGAAAAATGTTGCTACCGCTGGAAAATTGAAATTTGATTTCTACCCCGGCACATTCGATAGAGATTAGGGCTTTCTGTACGATCTTCTCGTGCTTTGATACTAGATCTTGCTCTAACAAGGGAGAGTCTTACAACGTTAAACGTGCTTGGCATAGATAGACAACGTGGGTAGAATATAAATTCGAACGGGCTCTTATAGTCATTTCATAGAGTATTACACGCGTTCTAAGGATTCTCCGAGATGCCACGCAGTTTTGACATTGTTGGGCCGCATTTCGTGCGTGAAAGATTGTGTATTTTTATTCGATAATTTCTTATAGAATATTGATACCGGATATTTTTACGAGCGAAAGTTGATTTGCATTTTTTTCTCTTCTTTTTTACATCCATGTTTACGTAGTAAATGAAAGTATTGTGATCGTCTGGAAAATCCAATTCGGAACTGAGATGATTTGGAGGAAATTTTCACTCAGAAACATTTTCTGAACAAGTGTACATCTGTCAAAAAATAGCGTAAATTGTCATATATTATCTCTGTGAAAAATGGATGAAACTGAATGGAATTTTCAGAGAATGTTTTCCTAGTCAATGTGCATAATCAGCAATTCTCGGATTTGGGATAACACACAGTAATTCCGAGATGTTCAACTTTTTTTCTGTTTAGATTTTTACAGGCTATAAGAGTCAATATTTTTAAACGTTTGTGTTCTTGAAATGTTCATTATAGCAAGCAGATGATGCTTGATTTTTTGTATGTTGGGTCACATACTGTACTCTACCGTGCATTATTTGTTGCAAATTATTTTTAGAATACCTGATTATGTACTGCGCACCTAATCATGTAATCCTTTTATATATCCTCTTCAATAGACAAGTAAATGAATCTTACCAAAAACCATCGAATTAATTTACACGCTAACATCCAGGTGTACAACGGTTCAATAATCGAATTATCTTTTTTTCGCGAAATTTCCTTCTCTCCGAGGGTAAAAGTTGTGACCTGGGAATATGCGATGGGGTAACAAGTTTTGGTCGGTTACTCAGTCCGTATTCCAATTGTCAATTCCTCGTCGAAAGGTCGTTTGAGTTTGTCTTTGCCTTCGGAGCTAAGGGATCGTTTCGCAATGCGGGAATCGTCGCCGGGTAACGAAAGGTGATGAATACTTGAGCGTTCAAAGGAATAGCACAAAAGGTGGAGCTCTTGAGGGACGAACGCCCGACAAAACGAGATAATTCGAAACGAGCGTGACACCTGTTTCTAGAATTTTCAATTATTTTATTCTGAAGCGGTTTGTGAGAAAAATACTCTCCGCAGTTCTTCACCTATAGTTCTTTACTTCATGTTAGCGTAGTAAATGGAAGTATTGGGAGAAATTTTAGTAGAACTACGAAAACTCGTATATTCAGAAACACTTTGTGAACTATTTTTTGTGTAAATAAATTAAATTCAACGAAACTTTCAGAAATGGATCTTCAAGTAAATGTGTAAAATTAACTTTTATTGGATTTTGGATAACACACGGTGCACTCGAGTTAGAAGTTCGACGTTTTTCCCATTTTGATTTTTACAGGCCATAAAGGTCAATATTTTTTAATGTTTAAGATCTTAAAATTTGCGAACAGTTAACACTTGATTATCTTGGCACACACACCATATTTCCGCTCATTTCTCTCGTGGATATTATTTTTTTCATTTCTATAGGCGGCAAAAATCAATATTATTTCAATTTTTCTGTCTTGAAGTTTTGATCACGGTGAGTAAATCACGCCTGATTTTCACGTGTTCTCGGTTTTGTGGTCTCCTGGCTAGTTTTCCAGTAACAAGATTGTATTGTATTAACGTGGCGGCCTTTCAATTATTTTATAATTGGTTATACCTGTTAGCCAGTTCAAAAATGGAAGTACTATGGTGATCTATGCTGACAACTGATTTTTCCACTTAGTCAAAAAAAAAAAAATCTTTTTTTGATATATTTTTTATCGATACCTCTCCATTTGAAGCCGATTTTGCTGTCTCCTGAACTTCCGATCAGTCGTATTTTATTTACAATCCAATGTTGACCAAACATGCGGTGAAAACCGGGAAATACTCGCGCGACACTTGAATTAATAAAGATCAGTACACCCCCTCGATGGAGTCAAATAACCGAATGTCTTTTTCCCTTGTGGCGCTGTGAAATAACATTGAAAATGTAAACAATCCGAATTTCTATGGGGAGAAAACGGTTGGGCGCGTAATGAATATAAATGAAAGCCCTTGGCTGTAAAACATTTCGTCGTGTTTTGGAACTGAGCTTAGGGACTACCCAATAATCTGCCACCTGCAGCAACAACAACTAATCGACGGTGGCACAGAGAAAACAATGGCAGGAGGCAAACATTGATACAAGGCTAGAATTATGCGCTCGGCTTAGCAAAAGCATCAAGGCCAGGCCTCGATAGCGTTTCCTGTAGCCACTACAATTCATAGTTATCAAAATAACCGACGTCGGATATAACGAAGCTCGTAACATGTTATGCAATCGCGATTAGTAAAAAGTCAATAATCAGTCATTTTCCATTTGCAATTTTCAATTTAAAAAAAAAACCGCAAGTTAAAAAGCTTCCTTTCAACCATTTTTATAGTAATATTAATTTTGTATTTTGGTTTATTATTCAATAATAAACCATTGTAATCGCCCAAGAAAAAAAAATTTCTAACCCCCTCTCAAAATTTGATGTTTTACGTTTCAAGGCATGTAGAATCCGAATATCCAATAAAAAAAATTCTGTCTGTCCGCCGTACGCCGTACGCCGTACGCCGTACGCCGTTAGCAGTTTTCCGGCCAAACTATAATAGCTAAATTCTTGAAATTTTCACCAAAAATCAATCTCGGTCCTACGACGGCACAGTTCTTGAACCAACTTGCTAGCTCAATTTTAAGGGTTTTTTTGGGGGGTTTTGAGGGGGAGAAAATTCATATTTTCCAGGGTGTTTCAGAAAAATGTGTACGTGGTATCAATTTATATAGATTTTTGGACGCTGAATCGAATGAGACCATCGCCAGATCGATAGCTTTATTGGTTCTCGAGTTATCGCAGCTTTTGTGCCGAATTCGGGAGATTTTCAGAAATTTGGCATTAGGGTATAACTCGAGAGTTCTTGGAGCTATAAAAATCGTTCTATACTCATTGGAATGGTCGTCAAACATTCTCTCCAGCTGTATCGTTAGGCAATAAGTTTAGCTTTTAATTAGGAAATTAAGAAAAATAAAAATGATTAAAATTACAATAGTTGCTACGGAGTTTTCTCTTATAGTTACCATCTGTTTTCCGGTGGGAACGTTCACAAATGTTCGGAATATTCAAAATCACAAATGGATAGTCTTTTTAAATCAATATTGAAGCGAAATAATAATAAACCACTGTACAATCATTTGCAGCGTTTTTAATTTTATATTTTCAGTATTTTATGGTATATTTTATTTATAAACAAATTTATGTATATTATATATTTATATTACCTATATATTTAATATAATATTTTTATTTTTATACGTATGATAAATTAAAAATTTTCTTTTTATTTTAATATTTTTATTTTTTTTTGCAACTTTTTTAAGTGCATAACTAAGATTACCTGAAGATTATTGAATCGTCGGGGAACAAACAGCCGTCGAATAAGCTTGGCCCAGGCCGTTTGCCGTCCTCGTTGTCCTTTGCCCGATGCCAAAACCACTCGCGGCCTCGACGCTTCATCTGCCAATAAGAGCGAATCCTGTGCCCCGCTCGCTTCTTCGTCTTCTTCCAGTATGGAATCAGCATTGTGACTCTGAAATTTGCGTAAAAACATTATTGGATATCAACTTATGCTTGTGCATTCGAGTTTGACTTGTGGAAAAAAACCTGTCTCTCAGACGTATGTTCTGCCAGGCGAAAGTAAAATTATGTGCTTGTTCTCATGTAAATAAATAAATAAATTTGATGAATTGTGACGTGTTTGATGGTGGGGGAGCATGTGCATCTGCCAATAGTTGCTTTGAAGGGATCTATTTCTTCCTGATTACCTGTCTGAGAAGCAGGTGTTCTGCCAACTTATTTGTATACGCTTCTCAGTCAGATTTTCCCCTAAACACGATTCGCTATCACGTTCCTTCCAAATTGCTGATCGCTTCAAATCCAAAAAGCGACTAAAAGTAATATTATTCAAATCAAGTTGATTGGATTTTTTAATTTTTTTCGTAGTTTGAAAGATTTTTACTTATTAAACTTACAGCAATGAGGCTTGCAGATCTGAGACGCTGTGAGCCTGAGCTGGGCCCTGTAAAATGTTCTATGACTTCCCAGTTGGTCTTACGGGGTGCCGTTGGGGTAGGCGACGCTGACGATTCGGGTGGTGTGTTCCGGCCGCGCAAAGACGCGCATCGCCGCGACCAACCTCCCCGCACGGGCCTTGTATCCTGGAAAAAAATACAGCTTATTCTACGTGAAAGTTAGAACAATGTTTTCCGAGGAATATTACATTTTAATGAGCTACGGAACGACGGCGCACGAAGTGGGGATTTAAAGAAATAATGTATAATATCGTGAAAGCATTAAGGGAATAAAAATATCGTTATTTTACCGTGCAGATAGATGCTTTTTGCTAACGTAAAAATTAACTCTCTTCTCGTTCAATATTAAGAATTCAACCGACTCGTTCTATATTAAAATCATACCAACGATGGAGTCGTCTGTCTGTTGGGAAATTAGGTGCTCGGTTTAGAAATTCCTCGCTCAAACGATGGTTTTCGTTCATAGCAATATAGTGAGCAGCCAAGATTGCTAATAATTGTACATCAGAGCGTAGGCGGGCAGTTGAAGCGTAGGTGGAGCAAGGTCATACCTTCAAGTCTCGGATGAAAATTATATTCCACTTATTTCGATAAAGCAAAATGTTGCTCCTCGCTCGAAATTGATACGACTACATGAACCTTTAAAAATAAATGTGATCGGTTTATTGTAATTTCGGCAGATTAAAGTCTCTTGATCAATTAAGAGAGTGACTCTAATGAGTATAGAAAGTGAAGCATAGAAAACATTCCCTTCCAATTCAACGCTGAGCTCGATTCAGTTTACGGGCCCTCGTTCGGACCGTTCCGACGAACAGCCATTAACCTAATTGAGTTTCGTCCATTTGGCCACCCTTCGCGGTTCGTACTACCACATTTTCGACTATGTCCACCTGTTGTTCACCCTCGTGATTTTGAGGCTTGAAAGCCCCTAGAAATTTGCGTCAACATTAGGCGATGACGACTGTCGGCGAGTTTCGATCGTTAGTACGATTAATTGTATTTCGAACCGCTTCTAGGCTTTTGGGGCGAAGAAAAGTAAATTACCCGCGAGATGTACTGGGAATATTGTTTGAATTCAATTGCAGTAATGGAAAAGACGGACGATCGTCGGAGTAGACGAAAAAAATGTTTCAGAAGCAAATAAAAGAGCATGTGTGATGGAGAGGTTTCCAATAGATTTTAGGAAATTAAACTTTCGAAAAGAATTTGAATTGAAATTGCGCCAGAGCAAAATGCAAATGTAGAAAATCTTAGGGGAAGTGTTGTATGTCGATTTTCGATATCGTACAGAGAATAAAAATGTTCGTCTCGAATGTCACGTCTAGGGAAGCATCTACAAATGTCTTGGGACGAAAAAAGTTGAGGGCCGAGTACGCTACCTTGAGACACTCCACATTTGTTTTTATAAATTGATCTCGTGAAAAATACCTTGATCCAGATGTAATAAGTTATTTTGGGTATTGAAATTCTCGTATTTTGGACGCTTAATCGAATGCGACTATAGCTGGGGCGGTATCTTTAACGGTTCTCGAGTTATTGCAGTTTTATGGGGTTTTTTAACTTCGTAAAAACTGACACGTAATACGTTGCGATATATTACTTGAGGATTTATGAGTCTGTATAAAAATAAAAATCTTTATGCGTTCTTCCAACGCAGTAATACGCTTCGAAAATTCACTCGTTAAGCCATGCAGCGTAACTGGAACTTTTCTTTATTTTTTCTTACTTCTGTTGTCCATTATAATTATGATCTTCATTTTTTATTTATTTGTTCTCCAATTTCGCGTAATTATTCCTATATTTTTTCTTTATTTTTCTTAATTTTTATTCATTATTCGCTTCATTTTTTTCTAACTTTTTCCTAATTTTTATTTATTTTTCGCTTCATTTTTCTTTATTATTTCCTTTATTTTTTCTCTTGACGCTGACAGAAAGCAGGTAAGGTTCTTGCTAGAAGCCTAGTGTTCTTATTTACATTACTCGTGAGTATTGCTCTTTGAATGTCATCAATCGAACTTTCCAGCATTTTGGAATTTTCACGGGATGGAAAAAATTAGAAACGTTTCAACTGGCCTCTCAGCGGAACCTTCATCATAGTTGAGAGTCGCGAAGGAGAACTCAATTACCGTAATGGAAAGGAAACGAATCTTCCGCCCGAAAAAATTAGAATGCTGACGGAAAAGGTAGTAAAAACCTTTCTAATTTCGACCCTCGGAGCTTATACGAATATGAGTTGGCAAAAGCAATTAAGCCAAGGATTTCATCCCTCATTTCCACGTCGAATGGAAGAAATTAACCAGGAACGATTCCGGTTTTCCTTCGTCCAGTTATTGTTATATTTCTCGTATTACAATGGACTAACTTGATACGCTGTTGGCATTTAAAAGCGCGTACCAGTGAAATCTTGTCGATTTTCAGATTCATCATTGTTCCGTTTTTCGCAAACGGCCTGAAAGATAATTTTACTTGTATTGCGTTAGGAAACAGCTAATAAAATGCGGTCGACCGATTTTCGAAGTCAATCTTTTGAAAAATTTTTCCTGATTCTGGATTTCAATTGCAATTTTGTCAACAACAATTCTAAAAGAGAAAATTCCATAGCAACTATTGCCATTTTAATCATTTTTATGTTTCTTAATTTTCTAATTAAAAGCTAAATTATTCGCTAGTTGAAGAGAGTGTTTGACGAGCATTCTAACGAGTATAGAACGAATGTTTAAATTAAAATCGTAAATTTGTAAAAAATGAAGTTTTGACACTAAGTCAAAAACGGCTGTTCTAATTTGAAAATAACATAGAATCAATTTTTTTTTTTTTGCAGAATTCATTTTACATCTTCTTTGAACCCACAGAATAGTTATGCACTGGTATGTAACAAAAAACGCTCTCTCGCTGAGCGCGAAAAACCACGTTCTTCTGCACATTTTTCCTTTTGGCTCAGAAACCAAAAACTACTTGTTCTAAAAAAAAATTTAAACTATCTGAAAGCTTTTTTTTTAATCAGACTATATAGGAAATTGTTCGAATAGACCAAAAATCGTAAATTTTACTTATTACGGTTTTTTCGAGTTCTATTCAATCAAGTAGCATCTTGAAAAAATAATGATACATCAGAAATGATCTTCAGAAATATTTCTGACCATTGATTTCGATCTATGATCGGTAACTTATGCTTATCGCCGTTCAAGTCGTCGAGTAAAGTCATGCTATCTTAGACTGCTGTTTGATGTAGAGAATATTGTGCGATCCAAGTGTTCCGATAGACGGTGGAACTTATCGCATTATGATCCACCTGTTATAGAGGGCGACGCAGTTACGAGGACGGTCGTAAACTACCTACCAGGCTGACACTAGTGCAGCGAATATAGCTTCAACTATTATAGCACCTACAGCAGCCTCGTGTCAGCTTAGGACGTAAAACCTCTTCAAGACAGAATGTCAACCGTATAGACGTGAAGCGAAATGAGCTCGGATCCTGGCAGTTTGATAGTGATCCTTGATACTTACGGAAAGTTCAAGGGTACGTTCACTGTCAGGGTGGTCAATCCAGTAGAGATACTCCTCGAGACATGATTCTGGAGCGGTTGACAATAATATATGATCGATCATTTTTCCGTTTGAAAAATCCAAATAAAGAACGGTCGAATGGATGCATTTTTTATAAAATATCTCACGCCGAGATGGTGTAATATTTTTGAACCGACTTCAAAATTAATTTGTTACTCAAGTTGGCTTGAGGATTTTTTCGGTATGCGTTGTCTTCTCGCATTTAACAATTAATCCAATTGTATTTTTTTTTTTTTTTTTTTTTTTAGGGCCATTCTTTAGCTAGGTCTCATAATTTTTTAAACCGAATCCATTCAGTGGTCTCTAGATACTGAGAAACGCCGAAAAAATGATATTTTTGACATTTTAACCTCATAACTTTTAGAGAAATTGCTTAATCTTATTGTATTAGACGTGATTTTATTCATTATCTACCTGCCTATGAAAACATAGCTCAACTATCTGTTCAGATTTCTGATATGGCCCGTAGATAAGAAAGTGTAACGAAAAACGCGATTATTATTATTATTATTTATGTAGCGAGTAATTTATTACTGGTGGTACTAATTTATCTGTAGAAATTGCTAGCTAAGTCAAAAGATAGCTTCAAAATGTCAGCTTTCTAAAACATTCTAAAAATTTATTTTTGCACTTGATTTTCAGAAAAATTAAAATTAGACAAAAAAAATGTTTATTTATTTATTTTATTTTTATTATTATTATAATTTTTTTTTGTGCTAAATTATGGGTATAATGGGTAAACGTTTCTTCCGTTAAAAAATCTGAAGATACCATTCAAGTGACTTATAATCAATTTAAAAAAAGGAACTCTGACAAATGATTATAGTTGTACTTCTAATTTCGCATTTGAACTTGCATTAGAAAGAGTTGATATTGACACTGAATTAAATACCAAAAACCCGGGGCGGACAAATATTTTGCGCAGATTTCGCCGAAAAATACGGTATATTATCTTGTCAGCGTCTTGATAAAAGAAAACAACCCTTCAGAGCCAAGTGGCCACTTCTTCAGAAATCCTCGAAAAATGACTGGCCAAAGGAGAGCATTATTTTCTTCGTTTTAATTAAAGATGGCTGGGGGAAAAAAGCTTAAAAGCTCTAAAACGCTTCGTCCGGCTTTTTCAAACGAGGCGAACACTTTTTATGTACGGCAGAACGGTCTTTGTTGTTCATAATTCGGAGTGCGGATTTTTCCCTTCGCTTGCGGCTTAGCTGAACTTGATAAAGAGGATAACAAGCGCCGTAAACAGATCGAACAGTTTCAATCCGTTCGTTATGAAGGTTGATTTGAAAAAGTTCTTTTTCTCCGTCATTAAAAAACTCCCGAAAGTCGACTTTTCCAAATAGGCCGACGCAAGTTGGCGGCAGAGGAAGTTTTTTCAATGGCCCAAACTCCGCGTCTATGGTAACTTTCCTATTCCCGTTTTCCGGGTTTAATTCTTTTTCGTGCCTGCAAATGAATTTTCACAATGATGGCGGAAAGGTAAGCAAGACGAAAAGTTGTTCTCGCTGCGGAAAATTAACTTTTCAACCGGTCGGAAAACTTCATCGGCCGATGAAAGGTTGTAAAGTTTCGGAAGCAATCATCAAGCTACTTGGCCCAAGTCGCCAGTTATTAGCTTTATTAAGCGATGAACAGTTTCCGGATTTCAATTGGCAGATTCGTGTTTGAATTTTAAACGCTTCGAGACATAAAAAAAAATGAAGGAAAATATGCAAACGATGTTACAGCGGCGTATTATGTAGCTTTCAATTACCATTTAGTATCGTGTATTTTCATGAACGAAGGTGTCGATTTTCGATCGCTTGAGTCGATTTCTGGTTCTCGATGTATCTCCGCTTTGTGCGAGCAATTTTCCGAAATTCAATTTAATTGACTATGACATCGAAACTGTAGAATTCACAATTATAAATAAATTGAAGCAAATAATGCTATCATGAAATTTTTAGCATTTCTATAAACAAATTAGTCTCAGCGGGTGAACTTTCAGCTACCCTAACCGTTATGTAACGTGGAAAAATATAATTCCATTCAAATGGAAGCTATCATAGCGTTGATATTTCGTCATCGCCTCGAAGTTTCCATTGTCACTCGGCGACAAAAGCTGCCCGGCGAGTTTCTTTTTTCCTTTACGAAAAATGACGTTCACCGGGTGAAGAGAAAGGGAAGATGAAATGAGACGATTGAAGCTGCCCAGCAAAGGCATCCGGTAAAAAGAGACTTCGCGAGCAAAAAAGGCCTCGCAACTTTTCTTTGTGAGCACATCAACCCGGGTTTGAGGAACTTGGCATTTGAAAAGGCTGAAGAACCTGCCGTCTCCTATATAAGTTCACATGGTTGCGGAAAACAATACGTGAACACAGAGAAATGCGTGGAAAACTGTTTTACACAGAGAGGCGATTAGACGGATGAAAACCGATTCAATCCTTCCATGTTTGAGTCGGCTGACAAGTGTAACCATTTATAAAATCGAGAAACTTATTAAAAGGTCGCTTAGTATCAAATTGTTACTAAAGAACTAACCAGGAGACCGAAATACTTGAATATGCGGAAGGACGGTTTGCGAAATTATTAGTATAGGAAAGGTTTATAAAATTAATTCATTTTTATAGCAAAGGTACCAAAAAAATACGAATAAAAAACAATAAATGCGAATTGCGTGGATGTACTGTGTTTGACACCAAAAATATCAAGCGTCGTTCACTTGCCGTAAAAAACATTTCCAGACCTGAAACGTTCTAATATATTGGTTTTTGCGGCCTGTAGAAATCATGATACAAAATGCTGTGTGTTATCCGAAATCCGGATAGTGCTAATTTTGCACATTCACTTAGAGTTTCTGACATTTTCATCCATTTTTCACGGAGATACGGCAATTTTTATTACTTTTTGACCACAGACGGACACATGGACATTTGTTATGAAAATGTTTCTGAGTGCAGCACTGGAAATTCACAATACTTCCATTTTTACTACCACTATTTTTATTTTTTTCTTCAGATTATAAATTTATTAATAAAAAATTGAATTTTTATGTTAGCTATAATTTTTATACTATCTTTAAGCCTAGCGAGAAATCGGAATCGAATCAGATTTGTTCAGGTTAATAAAATCATTCAACCGCAGCTATGTGATAGTGCCAGTTCTTCTTCGGAGTGGAAAATTGGCGGAAAGCCGATCACCTTTTGTGGGCAGTGACAAAGGTCAACACAACTACAATGCAGTTGAGTGGTTCAATATGTGAAGTATTGAATTATCTTTCCTTGAATGAACTTGAAGTTATAAGACCACGAACGGATTGTGTTCAGCAGCGGTTGATAATGAATTAGGATGTTAATTTATAATAAATTAGATTTACTATTAAATTATAATTAAATTAAATTGTTAGATTTATCAATTAAATGTAATATATAATGAATAATATAATATATATTTTAATATTCCATTCTAGCAGTCTACTGTGGCTATTGGGAAACAACTAAAGCCCTTTTTTTCTACTAGTTAAAAAAAATCAATCCGCTTTTTGGGAAATATTCGTTTAAATACAAAAGGATCGAATCGACGTTGATGGCTGAGTGAAAACAGTTTTAAAGATTTTCCTCCTTTTGTTAAAAGTCGAGTTGAAAAATGATCCAATCGTGGAATTGATTGAAAGAGGGGCGATTAATCATTTTGACGCACGGAGGCATTGCGATTGAGTCGGAAACAGAACTGGTCGTCGATTTATCATCAATTTTAAATGTGAAGGACGCGATACGAAGACATAAATTCACCTACTCGCGCGTGATATAAATTATGAACGATTTACAACGTCTTTCGACAATAAAGCGTTAAATCACAAAGTATATCGTTATAGTTGAATTTTCCCCAAATTGGAAAATTACCTTGAATATTTTGAACACGTTACTTTCGAATCACTTGAAAACTAAAGTTCATTTTCTCATCCTCTCTCGACGACAAATCTTGGTCGGTTTGATACAATTTCAATAAATTTTTATGAGTTCAAATAATGATTTTTTTCAGACCACTTGAAATTTTTTCCGAGAATTGAAAAAAATTACACAAACATATCTTGACAACATACAACTTCCCTGTAAATTTCAATTTTTTAGTATTAACCGAACGCGAAAATTAGCGACCGTTTCCACAAATCACAACCCTTCGGTTTTTTCGTAGGAATTTTGAAAAATTGGATTTTTTTCGAAGAAGGTTTAATGACAGTTGATGATGTGTATATCAAGAATATATGTGACTTTCTTTGTTTGACTAATAGAGGAGAACAATTTTTAGAGTTTTTAAAAGGGATTTTTCGTGTATATTTCACAAATATTGTCGAATAACGCATAGGTACTTTACTCAGGGAAACGGCGAAGAATTTAATCGCCTATCTTTTGCTACATTCATACCTCTGAATCGACGAATTTTTGTTGAAGTCATGGAGGGTTGAAGTTAAAAAAAGTTGAACACTCAGTATTATATAAAATCGCAAAAATACGTTCAACATGAGAAAAATATGTTTAATATGAAAAAAAAATTTATTCCTAAAATAATCACGCACCCGCGAAACGATTTTTAAAAAATCCGTGCTAAACGAATGCGTCTAAAAAGAATTGAACATTTATATTTCGAAAAAAAAAGAAAAAAAAGAAAAGTTCTTTGCCTTCATCTACCTGGTAATCGTATAATGTGAAAAGAACGCGATTTATAAATTAATAATTAAGTGTCGTTTGCAACGAGTCGTGAATATTGCGCAAAGGACCTGCCTCAGCACATGGCGCTCTCAGCATTGAGAATCGCATGCATATTTATGACTGTCGTTCCCATTAATTTTCAACACCTTCTACATTACTAACTCGCTTCGGAGGTGAAAACGGTAACTTCATCCGAGGGTTACTAAGCTTGGTAATAGACTTATTTATACGAAGAATATAATCTGCTCAAGATCGGAGAACGCTCGTGGAAAATGTTTATGAACTAGGTTCCTAATTAGTCTTCTATTGCTTTATAGTGCGCATTTTCAACTTACTGATCTCAGAAAAAGGTTGAGAGAATACAAACAGACAAGAAGAAAGTTCAATGGCTGAAAAGCCAACAAGTGGGCAGACGTGAAACTCAATAATTAGACGACGGAAGAGATTAACCTTGGAAAAGAAGAAATTCTCTAGGGAACTGATGAAGCAGAAGTAGTTAATTACCATGAGACGTTCATTGACACTTTTTTTCTTGAAGAAAAAAAAATCTGTCTAGCGATAAACATGCTTTCAAAGGGGTACAGATTACGAAAAAACGGCAAAGCTGCATTTCTTCTAGGTGAATATACCGAAAATTCTCCCGAGCTAGATATATTCCACCCTCGATAACTTCAACATTCGTCAATTCAAAGGTTTTATTATACCAAAAGTTAGGTAATTTAATCGACTATATTTTCTTCGTGTAATGTACCTATCCATTTCTCGACATTTAATGCGATCTCCAATAATTTTAATTAAATATATGCGAAAAATGCCATTTTTTAACTTTAAACATTTTTTTCATCTGTTTAAGGCAAAAGAAACAAAGAATGGAGCATATATTATTGATATACACATCATCAACTATCATTATGCTGAATTTGAACGAAATCGAAATCAAAAAATTTTTCACGAAAAATCCAAGGGGTACCCCTGCGATTTTATTGAACCGATCACTTAACGATTTTTTACTCGTCTCTCAATAGAGATAAAAATCTGAAATTTTCAGGAAAGTTGTATCTTACCAAGATGTATGTTTGTGATTTTTTTCAATTTTCGGAAAATTCTGCAAGTGGTCCAAAAAAATCGGTTTTTTAATGCTCGAAAATTGGGCTTTAACCGTGATTTTCGGGGTAAAAATTTATGAGATTCAATTGTTTTATTATGCAGGAGCCTTCATTTGAACGGCTTACACACGTACATAGCAAAAAATTTGGCGAAAAAAATCTAAACAGCGCCACAGAAATTATTTTCCGTAAACCGAGCTTTTAACCGGCCAGAAATCCAGAGGTGAAAAATTAAATTTCTGTTTTTAAGCGAATTTGAAAGTTATTCTAATAGGAAATTTAACGCTGAATCCGAATTTGACGTCAAAACGACAGAAATTTGACGACAATCAATAGTTTTTCCAAGTTTTATTGTTACACAGTTTTCAACTTTGGAAATTTATCGCAAATACTAACAGGACTTTTCAATAATAATTTATTACTCATTCCTACAGTAAATTGGACGTTGAATTTAAATTTAAAGTAAAAAAATGTCAAAATGACAAAGTGCTAACATTTTGAATCATTTATTAAATTTTTTTTATTTTCATATATTTGAAGTTTTAACTTTGATATTTTTTTCGCCTCGTTCGCTAATTTTCTAAAAATATTGATCGAACATAAGAAAACACCACGGATATTTTTTATTTTTTCATTTTCGAGATTTGTTGGTAAAAAACGTGTTTTTGCTTTTCTTTGAGCGCGAATGGCTCCGCGGGAACCCAACAAAAATATATTTTCAAATATACCAAATTTTAGGATTTTGATAGCTCTTTTTCGCCTCTGAGTAAAACACCTATCTGAAAGTAGTCGGTGCCAAATTCCCAAAAAAAAACCGAGTCGACTTTGATAAGGACAAACCTAATTCCTTATAAGAGAGGGAAATTCAATTCTGCTGATTGTCGATACGTCACATTAAAAATAACGTGTTTTTTTTTTTTTTTTTAATTATCTAGACGCGATAAAATCTCAATTTGTGAGTCCATGGCAATAGCCTCTGTAGCAGATATCTGTAACAGAAACGTCATTCGCCCTTCAGGAATGTCACCCTTTGATTCGACCGCCATAGACCATCAGCATGCCAGGGCAACATGCAGCTGAGAATCCCGAACATCCGTCGTATCCTGGCGGCGTTAATGAGAAGTATGCAGATGCGATTGCCTTTGCATGGCTAATGGGCGCATCTGCAAAGCATCTGAGGCCCCCTGAAAGGCCCCGAAGCCTCCGGGCGTTATGGCAAAACTATGGAAGTAGAATGAACGAGAATGAAGGTTAATCGTTGATCTCGAGTGTCAGACAAAATCTGTTTGTCCTGTTTGGCCGGATCAGAATAAATTCATACAAATAACCCTTATAAAGATTCGGTTTCAGCCAAAATATCTCTGCGTACATTGAACTAACTGTAATTAATTAATATTATTTCCTAAGTTACGTCAACCGAGTCAGTAACGAAAAAGAAATATATCACATTTTAAACATATTGTCGTCCGTCTTTTACCTGGCAAGTCTGAAACTGGAAAATCCGTTGATATTTTTCGGTATAGTTTTTTGTTCGCAATGGAAAAAATTCGAGGATTTTTTACCGGTTGCAGCGAAAAAAAATTACTTGTGAGTATAGCGCGAAAAATTCGCCGAAACGCTATAATACTCAACTTTGGTAATAAGCAAAGGGAAGGCGCGATTCGAAATTAGTCTCTATTTTCCTCGAACTTACTACGAAAATAGAATTACATCGAGCGGAAGAAGAGTCCTAATATGAAAATGTCCCTTCTATATTTGCAACAGTGTCAGGTGTTTTTCCCGTGAATCCGTTGGCTTTTTAAGCAAAGAACTTCATGTTTGCTGCTTTCAACGTGAAAGCAAGAGGTTTTCGGTTGATGGTTATCATTCGGAAATTCCGCAGGAGCGAACCCATATCAAAAAGCCTTTGATCATGACAGGAAACGAGTGCGTGCATTTTCTTTGCTTTCTGTTTTCAACTGTCGAGTCCCTTTCAAGAATCCGTTTCATTTTAGTAATGAAAACCTTTTTACCTAAAAACACGGCTGGGTCAACTAGTAGAAAGATTCGTTCGTCTATTACTTAGGGAAAGTGAAACTGTAATAGAATAAAAACGTATAAAAAGAGTACAGCAACAAATGCATTAGACCATAAAAAAAATTTAAAAAAAAAAGGCACAACTGAAAGTACATATTTTCTACCCCATTAAGCGCATGATTATAATTAATGTTATTTATAGCTATGGTAGTCTATTGGGGGAGTTACTTCATCCGCTGAAGTTTACACACAGGAACTCAAAGTAATGTGGTTGGTTATTGAAGCATTCTTGTCCTTGAATGAGGTGGCACTCGCTTACTGTCCTTTACTGCTCTGCATCTGCCTCTATCGAAACTATCCACTTCTAAACAATGGACGGCGGAGCAATTAATTCGTAGGAACTGTAATCACCGTAAAGGTGACAACTACTCAATCCCCCATTGAAGCCTCTTTTACTGCAAGGAAACGGAAATGGCCTCTCCTGGTCGCTTGAGTTCTATTCCTTTGTTCATGAAAGGAAACCAGTGGACAGAATAGCGAATCAAGAGGCTACCTAGTTACATTGTAAAGAAAATTAACGAGGATCACATTGCAGACTTGAATATAATAGTTAGGGTGGACAGGAGATGACTGATGTTTATAAGGGATGTAAGTCAAGAGGATCAATGACAGTGTTGAAGGGATATCAGTCTCATCGTTCGTATTCTAACCTCGATAACTTCGATAAAAATTCGTCAATTCGTGAGATTGAATACATCAAAATATATATATAGGTAATAAATTCTCCATATTTTCCCTGAGTAATATTCCTGTCAATTTCCTTGCCGTTCATTAGTGGAATATTTAAAGAAAAAAAAATTAATTAATATATTTATATATAATTATATATGTTTAGTTTTAAAATTTTCTCACCCACTGAAACAAAGAAAATTGCAAAGTTTTCGATTCAAAAATTAATCATCTATGTTAATTATACCAAATTTGACCAGAATCTAAGTAACACAATTTTTCACGAAAAAAAAAGAGGTTTTTTTTTTGCTTATTTCTGGAGACGATCAGTCGTCAATTTTTTACTCAACCGTCGAACCAGATGAAAGAATTGAAATTGTCAGGTAAAATAATGTCATTTTTTCAATTCTCCAAAAAAAAAAACATTTTTTTTGTTTTTGTGGCAATGATTTTTATTTTTATTTTTTGAAACTGACGATGAGTGAACGTTTTTTTTAAAGATCTAAATCAATGTCAGAAGGAAGATAGGTCCATAAAATCCTATTACTGCACCCAAATTTCTTAATTAACATATAGTTCATCAATCAATCTACTGTCCAAGGCCTCTATCATCCGAATATTGATTCAGGGGGCCAGCAGAAAATAAAATTCGACGGAAAACCGCGAAAGTATTGTGTGTGAAATAAAATACAACATTTCGTACAACAACATCCTCGTTACTCATTGCAGGGTCATTTTCTTGGCCGTCAAGTCTTGGATCTTATCCATACAAGATGTAAAATAATATAGATGAAAAATAACTAGTCGGAGCTCACACTCAGTACTTCCTCTTTTGGTTAAGCGGATGAAATTGAACGTTGTTAGCTGAGTCGATCCTGCAGGTATAACAGATGGAAATGATCCGGCATTAAAGTTCCTTCCGGGAGAGAACGTCTGTTGATCTGACTCTACACTATTAATCGCCAATTTTCGAGAATAATTCCGCTAAGCCGTATTATGCCCTTGCCATTCAATATCTTCGACGCTCCACTGCGCAATCGGATTAGAAGGACGAATCGCTATCGATCGCATTCAACAGTGCGGACGTATTGGATTCGGCGCGAATCGAAATGATAACGCGTGTGACGATGTTAATTTTACCTGACAAGACTTCAAAACACGTTCTTGTTTCGAATTAAGCATCGGTGATAGGTGGGGAAATCCGAATGGGAGAAATATGGTTGAAAAGTTGTTTGTATTGCGTTTTCATACGTTGCCGTTTCGGGTGGGCTTTCACGCTGAGAAAGGGTATAACATATGCGAGCGAGCCCTTCTCGTTATTTCGAGAATTTCAGAGTAAATACGTAAAACGGGTCCGCTATAAGCTGACTAGGGTTAAACGACGTTTTAGCTGACCCTACTGAACGTCAACTGGCCCCTAATTGCTAACGAGTACGTACCTCTGCGAATTTCTCCTGCCTCCTGATTCAAAGTTAACTACCTGACAATTTTCCGACGTTGAATAGCGCATATTTGGCGAGCTGGCGAGTTTAATTTCGAATACATCATACAGCTGAGAGTTGTAAATTGTGTTCATTTTCAGTTATGTTAGCAGAAAATCGCCCACGTATCTATCTCAGTTTACGGGTCTCATTTGCCCGAATAAATTACCGCGCGTTTCAGCGTCGAACGAATCTTTTTCCGCCCGGCAGTAAATCCTTTCTCGGCGAATCCCTTTTTTACAGTTGATCCTGCCCCGTTACATTTAATTCCTTTACAAACCGAATTAATCCGCAGTCCGAGATCATTTCGGCGGAGACTATTCGACGCGGGATTTCGCATAACGAGAAGGAAGCTTAATTTGTAGCCTGCGAACGTTTGGACTCCGATTTAAATTAAAATTATTTTCAAAGTGCGCCATTTTTCAGCCACGTTCTCTCTCAGTATCATTCGGTTGTCGTAGTTTAAAATAAATATTTCCCTGAAGGTTGGAGTCGATCTAAAAAGTACAGCTATTCCCAAAAATCCAATTCCTACTTCATCGGTGAAATTCGCTTTGATCTTTTGTCCGTGAGCTGCCGCGGGAAATTTGACAACGGTGAAATCCACTCAAATCGCGAGATGGGCCGCGTGCAACAAAACCCCTTCACAGCCGAACTTCTCTGAAAGCTTTTCGAGTCTGTTTGTAACTCTTGAAACGGTGCAATCTATGAAAATCGTGTCGTATCCAGCGTTCGTAACAGCTAAAAGAGACTTTTAGCGATGTTTTTCGAACCAGCAAACCGAAAAGGGGTTGATAGAGAGAATTTTCGTCTCAATTGCGTTCATAAGCTCTCTCAACGACCTAGTTATTGCCAGGTTTCGGTAATGAAAGCTTGCGGAGTTCGCGATCGACGAAATGGCACAAACGGACGTAGGTGGTCGAAAATTGACAAAATTTGTCAAATTTCCCTCATTGAATAACTAGCCACTATGGTGCGCTTGCTTTTGGCCTGTAGCCTAGTTGCACAAAGCTATACCTTTTACCTGAGCCAAATAATCGACTTCAATCCACATCTCGTCATTTGTTCATTTGCTTCCGTTACAACTTGTTATGCACC
Organism: Tupiocoris notatus; assembly: GCA_037159825.1. NCBI lineage: Eukaryota > Metazoa > Arthropoda > Insecta > Hemiptera > Miridae > Tupiocoris > Tupiocoris notatus. Next base: position 292,357 of record JASJUZ010000029.1, on the reverse strand, counting down.
TTATAATTGTGTGTGTATATATATAATTATATGTATTATAATTATAAATTACATAGTTAATATAAATTATAATAATTTATTATTATGTGTGTATTTATTATTATAATATATATTTATAATTACGTATACGTTATGTAAATCTTTATGGAAGTAAACCACTTCTATCTATATTCTATATATCTATATATAATTATATTCTATCTATATTTCTGCCAAATGATTCTAGTCAAAAAGTCGGTAAAATAGCTGACTTTTTCGAGTCCTGGAAAAATTGCGATTTACTCAAAAAATCAGTGCTCAAACTCGGGAAAATCCGTTATTTCCAAAGCTTTTTTTAGTCAATGGATTAAAAAATCAATGGGTATCTAGCTAGAATATCTTCTTTTCATTTATATTAAAAACTCGTTTTTATTAAAAACGTTTAGTCCAGACAATTGTTCAAAGGTCCAGAGGAATTATTTTCCAAAACTCCAATTCAGAGATTTTCACCCCTCGGATTTGGGAAAAAATTGTTTCAAAGCGAGTTTAAACTGTTTTGTTTAGCATTAACATCACTTCAAATACGCTGGGGAATTATTATGACATGAAATGCTCTCAATTAACCCTCGAAACTGTTAAAAATTGAAAAGCCCGCGGATCACATCGTTTTCAAAATATTTCGATCCGAACGTCAAAACTGAGTTTTTGCATTTCGTGAAACGCGAATATTCCGTAAACGAACCAATTTCATTATACTTTTTTTCGACTATATAAGCAGATAGATTTTCGATGGGTTTTCTATTCTCTCGTACGAATTCATAACTGTTCAAAAGTTATGGGACAAAAACTGGTGGAATTTGTCCCAAAACGACCTCAAAACCTCCGAATACCCTCAATTACCTTAGATTTTGCCAAATTTTGTCCATAAACCGTCCACGGGATGTGCTAAAAAATAAACCAACGTTCAATAACTAGCAGCGTCCTTTGTTATTTTTAATTTCATTTATAGTTTCATTTCAGAATCAAACTCTTATGTTTTCAACGCACGGTCCAACTTTGAGACAACGTTTTGACGGAAAGTGTCAAAATATTCAACCAACGGGAAGCTCTCGACTTGGCTCTACGAAATGAGAGCGTCGAGTTGCCGGAAAATCATCACCTCGACTACGAATTCCCTGTTTACTGCTCAGATACGCGCGAATACGTGACTTACCCTAGGTTGAGACAGTGTGTAAATATGTGGAGAAATGCGGGAACTTGGTACATAGATGTCCCGGGTTCCCATTTTGCCTAATGAGCTCCTGCGGGCTTCTTATATCGTTCGCGCGGACAGAAAGCATCAGCCGTCCGAACTGGTTATGCAAATACCAACCGCTGCTTTGTTGAATAGCTTGGCGAAATAAAGGGCAGCCATGTAGAAAACATACTATTTCACTTTTGGAAAACGGACAATGATGTAATTGCTGAGGTATTTATGCATACATAACGGAGAATCTCAACCGATGATATTTTTCCATTGAAAATATAATCTTTCTGATTTTAAAAATCATTTTACCATGCTATTAATTTATTAATTTTGAGACCAGCCCCATAAACGTCAGCTCGTTGCTTCTACCGGTGAAAGAAAAAAACTGATCGTTCTCAAATTAATATCAACGCCTTTGATCAAATGTTTTCTAACGCCTCGATTTTTTCAAATTGATTCAAACGGTCGAACGCCTTTTGGGAATCGATTATAAATATAAATACAAATGGAAGATCTAGAGCGCGGCGAGCTGGCTATATATTTTTTTAGGGTGCCCCTGTTTACACGATTCGGCTGCACAGCAACGATAAAGGGCTATTTAAACCGAGCCTCTCCTGTTTGTCCAGTATATTTCGAGGAAGAAAACGTGCTTTATACATTTTAAACGGTCTCCTTGATATTCTGCGATAGTTTGTCCTGCTTTGATTAGAAAAATTACACTGGTTTTCACACAAAATGTCGAACATTTCTGAGAGAATAGTTCTTCGCGTGAATTTTAGCACGAAAACATTAACGTCAAGTCAATTCGGTTTGAAAATGATTCTCGTACGTTCAAATTAACCATTAAATCATGACGCAGACGAAATTTCCACTAATAATAATTTTCGGGACAACTAATGGAAACATTTTTTTAATTAAATTTCACAGCAACTGGATTTTTTCAGTGAAAACAAGTTTCAGAACTCAAAACCTAGGCTACGATAGTTCCAAGCCCGCAAATATGTACGGTTTCCATACCTAATTTACATACCATATTTACAATTAGACACTTTTCAACACTATTTAACAATCAAGGGCGAAATCCAGCACTTGGATTGGATCCCAAGCTACGATGATTTTCCAAGAGACCTAATTGCCTTGATTTTGAGCTCGCCATGCGAACAATAAACTATCCGACAGTAATCAAAATTATGCTGACGTAGAATTCGGAAAATTTGGACCAGATCTAACTAAATTTGAAATGAACGCTTTTACAATTTTCATCTTCTGTCTAAATTTGCTCAACGTTCTCTCCCACTTACATGAAATCGAACGTTTTCAAATGATCAAAGTCAACGTAGAAGATAAAGTTCTACCTTGCTTGTTGGCCGGCCAAGGAAAAAATGATACCAGGAAGAAGTTCCGTTTGAACGAAAGGGAATACGGGGAGCTACTAGAACAACTGTCGAACGAACCGAGTATGTGCGCAAAATGCGTCGTCTGCGCTGCTTTGGCTTTTACTCTTGTGGCCGAGTTTGCAAAAGTGTGTTTTCTAGAAACGAGCTATTTTTAGTATAGTACTATAGAGAACGGTCAGGTTTCATCTTTTTTGGGTGGTAACGTGAGTGGGCCTCTGTTTTACAACTAATTTCCGACCAAGTGGCCAATGACGTTTTTCCTTTTACCCCAATAATGCTAATTTTTTAGTTTTCAAATATTTTATTCAACTGTCCACATTTTCCCTATGTAATGTACCTATCCATTTTTCAACCGTTTGTGAGGTTTTTTAACAATATTAGTGGGATAGACACGAAAACAACACATTTCTAGACTTCAAACGTTCTTTTCATCAATTTAGTGCTAAAGAAACAAAGAATGGAGCATATATTATTGATATACACATCATCAACTATCATTATGCTGAATTTGAGCGAAATCGAAATCAAAAAATTTTTCACGAAAAATTCAAGGGGGTACACATGCGATTTTATTGAACCGATCACTTAACGATTTTTTACTCGTCTCTCAATAGAGATAAAAATCTGAAATTTTCAGGAAAGTTGTATCTTACCAAGATGTATGTATGTGATTTTTTTCAATTTTCGGAAAATTCTGCGAGTGGTCCAAAAAAATCGGTTTTTTAATGCTCGAAAATTGGGCTTTAACCGTGGTTTTTGGGGTCAAAATTTGTGTGAATCAATTGTTTTATTATGCAGGAGTCTTCATTTGAACGGCTTACACACGTACATAGCAAAAAATTTGGCGAAAAAAACTTAAACAGCGCCACAGAAATTATTTTCCGTAAAACGAGCTTTTAACGGTCCGCTGGCATCGGCAGAGGTGAAAAATTAAATGTTTGTTTTTAGGAGTTTTTAAAAGCTATTCTTCAAGGAACTTTAACGCTGAATCCGAATTTGATGTCATAACGCCGTAAATTTGACGACAACTATCAGTTTTTCCACTTTTAGTACCTACCTGTTCCGTGTTTTTTTCAATTTTGAAAATTCGTTGCAAATACTTATAGTACTGTTCAATTTTGATTAATTAATTATTCCTACAGGAAATTAGACGTAGAATTCGAATTTGAAGTGACAACAATCAAATTCTGACGATTAAAATTTTTTCGGTTTTTCACACTTTTTGAGTTTCAACTTAGGAATTTTTTTCGAGACCAAAACAACCTTTTTTGATACATTTCGAATTTCGCTCACTTCTTCAATTAATCGTATACCTCTCCTCCTCCTCGTTGTGCAGTTTTATATATATTTAGGTATCATGAAATTACACATCGTCAACGGCTTGACGAACATGAACTTGGTCCCTGTGAGAGTAATATATTTGCTAAGAATTCACGAGAATATCTTCAACGTGAAGCGTATGAAACACAATACCCTAATGGTCCGTAGAAAGTTCTGAATGCCTGACATGGCGAAGGCGGAGAACTAATTTAATTCGCTCCAGACTCGTCCTCGGGGTCTTCTCAACTTTCCACTCCCAGCATTCACCTTCCGGACAGGGAAACGCACAAATTGGCGATCGGATCTGGTAACAAACGAACGATCCGCCGGGACTGCCCTATACTTTTTCAGCTCATCGCCAAAAAATCAAATTGAAAATAGGAAATACCAATGATTTTTAACGAAGTGTGCGCACGAGAATAAGATTTCGGTTACGGTTGCTTCATTGATCCGAAATATAAAAATGGACATTCAATTAAAAATTCCCTTACGGTTGACCTCAATCCCTGTCTCAGTTTTTCGTCCTGCAAAACGGCCATTCCTCACTCGCCTAATTTCGTGTCCGCTCTGTGTATCAAAGGCCAAATTCGCCGTACCGGATCGTAAAAAAAACGAGGTGTTCAATAAATCGTCGTATTTCACGCTTGATATCACCTTTCAATGGGATATCGACTGAACGTTCTGTTCTCCCACAATTATTTGTTCACGCGTTTCAATGCGAACAGTGGCTTTTCTCATGGAAATGGAACAACAGCGCTCGGGGTCGATTCAATTTTCCGCTTCTGACCTGAACGAAACACCTCGTAAACAGCCGCCAACCGAAGTCCTCCCATAGGTCTCCGCAGGTTGAAAATCCGATTAGAATTAGCGCAGTAAACAGCGGCCTGGTGAAAATGGTCGCCGACTCAGCTTTCTCTCCCAGATGGAACCGGCCCATACTCTGATAAAACCTCTAAACCAGACGAAGTCGCTGGGAAATAATTAAATCTTAGACGTTACCGAATGCTGGAAGCTATTTCTCCGGCCCGTTTTGCGGATTCCCTTTAGACAAATCATTTTCGTTCGGCGAGGAATTGAAAGCGGAGATTTTCGCCTCTTCGTTCCTACAGGGAAAATTGTATTAACAAGTAGTCGGTATTTGAATAATCCATCCCGGGCTTGCGGAATTTCATGGGAACTGCGCAACTTCCTTTTCTAGGGCTTATTCGGCGGTGAAAAATAATTATAATGCGATATGCAAATTTGAGGAAAATCTTGTTGGACGTTTAGATCTGTAAGATTTTGGCGAAAGAAAAGAAAAAAAATGCAGATACAAGCAATGCAACAAACAGCAATCCAACCAGCTACAACGCGTGTTTAGACGTTGCCAGTACAGCTGTATCCAGACTAGAACAACTCTTCTCCTCTTCCTCCTCCTCTTACTCTTTTTCTTCTTCTTCCACTTTTTTATTTTAAATCCACCAGTGTTACGCAAAAATTGAGAATTGTTAAAATTGGCTAGACTGAATAAAATTAGATTTTAAAATGATTAAATTAAAATTTTTCTCAGTTCAGCCAATTCTAACGGTCTGCCAGTATTAATTTTGTGAAATCGACCAGTGCTAGGCAAAAATTATGAACCGTTAAAATTGGCTAAACTGAGTTAAATAAAATAGTTCTCATTTAGCCAATTTTAACTGCGGTTTTTGCTTAACACTGTTGAAAAAAAAAAAAAAAAAAATTCTTATAGAGGTTGTGGTAACATTTTGAACCCCCTTTTACCTATATTTATGACGAGATTTTATAAAACGTCGCCAGGGGTGATGACAAATATTTTGCACAAAAACTTACCCAGATCTCGTGTATTCCGAATAAATCTCCTCGCGCCGATATTTCTTCACCCCGTAATCTCGATCTCGGTCACTAATCTTGCAGGAGAAAGAAACTCAGACCGCAAAACGAGCTCAAGAAGATGAATTGAGTGAGGCTTGTGATAGAACTCTACCATCATTCAAGATGTGGGAAGTGGACGGGGGTCGGTTCAGGTTTTTTGGACGTCGCACGGTCAACGCGAAGCCGGTCCGGCGCCATGAACCTCTAGGACCTGCTATTGCATGTGAGTCCGCTATTCATCACTGCGGTAGACGGCCGTTTTTCTTCCGATCCCTTATTTTATTTAACCTTTTACCAACCTGGTTGGCCCTGTTAGCTTTCAACAAGTCTCACCTCAGTTAGGGGTAAAAATAAGTCGTGTTCTTCGCTGAAAAATTGTTCAATTTATGGTATAAAACTAACATAACTAATTTAAATTTGATACGTACTACCTAAATATTGTTTACGTAATGTCCACCACAAAATCGAGATTGTGTCAGTTTTTCTTTCTTTTTTTTCTCTTGTTCATTTTTTAAAATATTTTTTACTACATTATATTTCTTGTTTTGTAAAATGATGTCATCGCCTGAGTGTAATTTATGGACTTTTAATATAATTTATTCATAAATTATTTGTAACTATAATGTAACATTCATGAAACTGGTATCCTTTTTAGAAAACAAAAATTACTCAACGAAACAGTTTGAGTAGGGCTCACTTTTTTGTCTACGAATCTGATTATTCCTTCAAATAATGATAAAACATACAAATTAAAGATAAAATGATGTATTCCTATAATATAAATCCGCTTGCGGGACACCTCATAAATTTTATTCATGTTTTTCAATTGATTTTATGGCATTTTACGTCATTATAGCAAAAAGCTTTAAAAAAAATCATGGCGGTTGTTCACTGTAAGTGCATCGTAAAACGTTCGTTGTAAATTTCTCTTGTTCAATTAATTTTTGTTTTGTCTAAATTTATTTATTTATTTTATTTATTTATTTATTTTTTTTTTTTTTTTTTTGCGAAATGGTGTAACCGTCTGATTATAATTTATGTAAACTCTTCGCTCTGACACGGGCTAGGATCGAATAAAGGATCAATTAGTAGTCAAGGAGAATTTCGACCGCTATAGTCACTTATAATTCGACGAAATAATGATTATAAAAGGACAACCGTAGGAATCCACGTATGGAATTGAAATTATATGCTTTTTTGAAAAAGGGATCGTAACGCAGAAACTAATCTCATAATCCTATCACGTTTACCTTCATCAGCGAAGGGAAGACCAAACAAACAAACGACCTCGGGTCCTGCTATTCTCTTTCTCTCCGGTAAATATCCCCGGTTCAACTCATCGCGAAAGAAAAAACCCAACCTTTTATTTTCCACCTATTCTCCAGCGGGATCTATTTTTTAGCTCGTCAAAAAAATAAGCTGAAAAATAACTTGAAAAATGTAGCAAATTAGGTCGATATAGTTTATTATTGTTACCGAATCGATTTGTAATAAATGTACTAGACATGGAAAGCCAATTTGTGCGCAGATGTTTGCGAAAATTTGCGCAACGTGACGAACGCAACTGCTCTGAGGAGGATATGGAACGAAAAGGGTACAGAACGGTTTATTTCATCTCTTTGCTTCGACCCATGGACAACTCTGGGTCTCTCCAGCTGTAACGGCCTTTTACACCAAACAAGGGGTATCGCCCGGCTCAAGGTATTTACATCTATTTCCAATTTAAATACGGAGTGTAACGTCAGCGATGGCCGACCCCACTCCTACGTATCCCACAACTAATTTTCGACCAAGAGTGTCCTGAAACATTTTTTCAATTTCCTTCAAATGGCACTTTTTCTCTTTGAAAATATTTCCTTGTTTGTGACAACACTAAATTATTTTTATCTCTTTTCATTTGCATGTAAATTCAAATTTTACACCGATGGAAAATATCTTGAATCTTATATGCCGAACAAAATATTTATAGCTGGAATAGGGACGAAAAAATTGGGTCTAAAACGTGAATTTTTTACAAAATTTTATGACTACCTACATGTTTTTTTTCAATGTGACAGTTCAAAATGCCAGCTTATTTATGCTTTTGAATTTTTGTGAAAGAGAGCGAGGTTTAAATACGAAATTATTTTTTTTTTTAATTATGGGACATTTACGTTTCAGACTCCATTTTTACGTTCAAAATCTACCTTGAAATATTTTTGGGAATTAGAGAGCCAAGATATTTAACGCTTTATAGAACGGCCTAATCGGATTTGAATTTGCAAGCGAATTAACGGAGTTATTGCCATTTTAGTGAGGTGAGGCCGAAAATACGAATTATAATTTCTAAGTGAAAAAAAATACGTTTTTAGTGGAGTAATATAAAAGAGTATTAAAAGAAAGTTTTGCTCGGAAATCGGTTGTACAACGATGAGATCGTCTACTACTAACGTTACACCGTGTATATTGACAAAAAATGTTTTCTGCATTTCTTTTTAAAAATTCTCCGAAATTCTCTATCTAACCAATTTTCCACAGGATCTTTGCAAGGTATCATTTTTGAACGCAATTGCTGACCACATTTTCTACCCATGGCGCTATCCGTTCAGCAATAAAGATGACGAAGAATTCAGAACGCTCTGCGCCTGGTACACTTTAGCCCAATACGACAGGTGACAATGGCCAAAAATAAAATTGTTGAAAAATCTACGACTTTCCATCAAATAAAGGCTTCAACGATGTAAACTATGCAGCATTATCTCTCCCGGTCTGTACTACTTCGTTTCTACTTGTATCGATTGGCGGTCGAATGAAGTTCAAATGCGAGGAGAATCGTTGCCCTTCAATAGTCTGATTTACGAAGCGGTTTGAACTTATTACCCTGCTGGCTCAGGAATATATTTTCCAAGCGTGTGACAGGGCCAAGATATTATTTAAGGGAGATTTAACATTTATTAATTATTTAACATTTATTTAATATTATTAACTATTGCATCGGAATGTACAGAAAAAAGTTCTTAACGCAGAAGTTACGCTGGTAAAAAATGAATGTATGAAAAGTTGAGGAAAACGCGAAAAAGAAACAAAGTCGGTTAAAAAGGTGAATTGTTGGGTCCGAATCAAACCGCTTTGGAGCGAGCTACAACGCAGTATTTGCGAATTGTGATTGTTTCGGGTATTTTAAAATTAATCTCAGGTAATTTTAATTTCAATAATTCATGTATCTACCGATCGTATGTTTTCATTAGTGAATTTATCGAATACTTCGCCATTCCTGAACGAACACAAGGACATTCCGTAAATCTTCCGTCGATTCCTGTGCAAAATGCGACGAATTCGACGTAAGCAACTGCCCCGCTCGACTGATTAATTTGCTTGAATTTAATTAGGGGAACAATCTTGTGCGGCGGCTGTCGCCGGCAATAACCAATCTGTCATAGCTGAAACGGTCGTTCCAAGATCCACCTCTTCTCTCGAACCCTGCGAGTTTGATGGGATGAAGAAAATTTAATTCAACCTTGGATAAGTCGGGTGAATATAAATGATTTGAAGGTCGCTAATCTAGGTATAGGGGTAATTGTACAAGACGTTTTTGACAAGTTCATCGTCGGCATTATGCCCTTATTTCTTGAGGAACTGAGCATAGATACCCCATAGATGAAGGGTCATGGGGAGTCGGCGTAGTTTTTTATTCCGAATGTGATCACCGATAATTGATATACATCCCTAGTGCTGTAAAAATCCTTAGAGAAAAAAAATTGAAGGATAAATTGTACAGAATTTTTTTTCATTGGATATTCGGATTCTACATGCCTTGAAACGTATAACATCAAATTTTGAGGGGGGTTAGATTTTTTTTTTTTTTTTTTTTGGGCGATTACAATGGTTTATTATTGAATAATAAACCAAAACGAAACAAGTTCGTACAATATCATTCTCAGGCTCCACTGGAGTGGAATGCCAATCGGCATGGTTTAAACGATTAACATACCAATTTTAAATTTTTAACTACGAGGAAAAATTCCTTCCTATTCGCAGCACTAAAATTTATTCGATTCTAAAAACTCCTTTCCCCTCATCATATCGGACAGCGTTAACGTCACTCCAGTTTTAAAGCCCGACGAGGAATATCAAGTCAGAGGATTTGAAGTGAAGGGGACTTCATCGAGAGAGTTGCACCCTCCCGAGGGTTTGCTGGGGAAAAATTAAATGAGGCCCGTTTCCGCGAAGTAGAATTTGTTTGGTGACGTCTAGTTAATTTATCATCAGCGGACGGCTCAACCACTCATCGTCAAGTATTCGTAATTAATTCGCTCAAGGGGGTTTTCTTTTTTAATTAGTCGGCGGCGTAATATCCGAGAGTTTACCGCTTGAAATTTCCGCAGGAAAAATAGTGATGTCCTTTGAAAAAGTTCTAAGAGTTTGCATAAATTTTTTTTTTTAAATATATAGGTATATATAATAAAATAAATAAAAACTGGTCGTTTATAACAATTTTGTGAAACTAATGACTTGTGATTAATGAGCTAAACATACAGATTGGATTGGACTCGATTGGAGAACGCAGTTAATGCAAAACTAATTGTCATTACAAAATCCCTCTAATAATGTTCGGAATAGAAGACGCGAAATGCTGAAAATCCCTATTTTTCGTTCCGAGACCGAATCCGTTTATTTGGGCCGGCTTTGTTTACACCAATCTGTTTGTTTGTGGGACGCTGGCTCGCCAGCGGGGAAAATACTATAGAAATCGGCTCGATTTGTTCCGTTCAGACGGAACCACAATCGATTGTAGAGGCCACTGAGAAGATTCCCAACTGTTCGACGGATTCGGAAATTCCAGTTCGACGAGCGTTGCTCGGTTTTTTTTTTAGCCGTTTCTTTTTCAGCAATATCATCATCGGCTTTGGCTTATTTCTGTTTTGTCTATTTTAAAGGCGATTTGTTCCACGAATAGCATCGAACGGCTTCGTACAATTCCTTTATTGGAAACATTTCCACGGCCGTCGATCGGATTTGAAGTTTAATCGATTTTTATATCCTAGTATTTATCGCTGATCAACTGTAGGATGAATGAATGAATTTATTTTTATTTTTCTGCACAGTTTAGGGCATTACCCTCGCTTACAACAATACAGAATGTTAATAAACTCGAACATCTACACATTAATCGATTTCGAAGAAAATTAACAAAAAAAAAGGATGTCGGAATCGATAACATTTTCAAGGCGTATAAGTTATTATGAATCGAAGGTAATTTTACAGTTAAAATTAGGTGACTTCCGATGCTCAGTTTCTTTTCATTTACATAATTAAATGTTCCCCTAAATTTCTGTTTCTCATTAACCGAAGTGCCTAACGAGTAAGAGAGTTGAAAGGAGCCATTAATTGAATTCTATTCCTTCTCTATCCGTATCGATCAGCTGAGATTCGAGAAGATAGGAAATCTACTGTTAACCACTAATGAGGTACGACGTTGTACAGCAAGGGACAACCACCGGTGAGCCGCAACATCGTGAGGAGGTGAGGCCAGGATTGTCCCACTGATTGGGCTTCGGCAGACCTGTACAGCGAATAGGCTTATATGGTACGACGGGAGCCAAATAATCGAGTTCCAATTAACAAGAGACATCGAAGTGTTCGAATCGGCCTAGCGACCATGTATTGGCAATTTGTTGATAAATGATTTTCAGATATAGCCTTCTCCCAATAGATGATACCGACGAGATTAGAGTTCGGACGATTATTATATGGCTTCTGTCAGTAGGTGGAAAAACGTTAAATTAATTCTACCAGTAACGAGGAATTTCACGGTTACGTCTTTTATGTGTCCTGCATGAATTATAATTTTTCTTCACTTGATCTCTGTGCGGCTTGTATAAATCGCTATTTTGATATACCAACCTCGTAATAACCGAACTAAATTCATTTGTATGGTATTCAGACATTTTTTCTAGCGGTTCATTGTTCAGCCAATCGTTCTATCATATCAAAATTATCCAAATCTATCATTCCCATTAAAAACCAACAGGGGGGAAAGTTTTAAAGAAATACTTACACAACGAAAGATTTTGACTTGCAAAAACCTCCGCATTTCTTGCTTCGGATTTTCCCCTCCGCTCTCCCTTTCTAAAGCCGCTCGTAAATCTGGGCCCCTGCTGTTCGAACTCGAAACTCATCCGCCATTTTCCTGTTTGCTTTACATAATTCATATCTGTCGTGACGTCGCTTTAAAACAAGTCGCAGACCGTTTGCTGTGAAAGATTTCCCTCTTGGTACTTCCATTTCTCGATGGTCAGTCATGTTAATATAATTTTTTCCGCACAGGAAGCACAACTTTCAGACTTGCAAATGTTTGCTTTCAATCGGTTAGGCAAGCGAGCGGCAAAATTGTTGCGATTTCTTCTCTAGAAAAGTTATTCATAAAGTAATAGATACGATTTTTAAAAAGAATAACCGGTTTCCAGTTACGAAGAGTTGACTTAGAAGACTTCGAAAGAGCAACTAAAGAGGGAAGCTCAGCCAAATTAATTATATTCAAAGAAATATAAAAAATTGAAGGAAAAATTTTCTATGAGTATATTGAGTATACATGAAATTTAATAGTTCTTGTCTCTCTTTTGGAATACCGAATTGAAATTATCAAACAATGCCGACACCGAATATTTTATATTTGTTGTTTGATGAATGAAATACGTACTTATCATGAATGGAAATTATTTACCAGGGTTGTGGTACTAGATGAATTAAAAATGAAAATATCAGTTAAATTCGATCAATAATTCAAAAGTAAATGACAAAAAAAATTTTATTTATTTTTTTTTTTTTTAGAAAAAATATTGTTTTTACAGAGCCACTTCCTGAATAAAGGACAGCCAATTTTTTTTTTCTTGCGAAATTCATCACTTTTTCGAATTTGACTTACAGTACGATGTCAATACTTCAAATAACTTCGTAACATGAGAGAGAAAATATTTTTCTACGAGCAACCAACTGATGGCGGATCAAATGGAGAGAACGCACCGTACAACCGAAGGTTCTCGGTTTTATTCGTTGGCATCACTCGTACCCCGTTTCATCCATCAACCTCTTCAACCGTACGCCCTTTAACCGATTCACTCTTGGCTATGATTTCCTCTATCTCGGCGGTTTTCACCGTTGACGTTCGTATCCGGCCAACGTTTCAGCGAAGGGCATCTATTCGAAGCTCTCGAGCTGTATTTTCAGAACGCATTGCAACCTGTAAATTGATACAGTCCTATTCACGTCCCTATTCAACCCGGGGGAATTTAAAATGAATAGCATCTGTAGCATAGGTATTCCGCTGTTATTTTCAATCCGACCTGAGGAATTGAGAGTAATAGAATTTATAACAATATCGTGATAAATTTCAGCAACACACTCTCACCTCATTGTGCGATAAATCCGACTTTAAATTAAGTTATTAAGATAAATAAGAATTATTAAAAATTACAATAGTTGGTATGGTTGGACTATTTTATTATTTTTACTCCATCGATAATTAACTACTGGTTTTCGTATGATTTCTTCTTTCTGATGATTCTTCTTTTATTTATGCTACTCGAACGGGTCAAGATTCCCGCACGAGTGATATTTTGTCACTGTCATGTGATCCTTTTCTCAGAAGAGCGGCTCAGTTTCAAGATGGAGAATGCTGTAACTGAATGGGCTGCTCGCTAAGGCGATTACGATTGTCTTCCCTTCAAACATACACGAGGGAACCCTCATTCAGGAAAGGGAGCCGAGATTTTCCTTTATAGAATTGGACAGAAGTACATATATTTCCCCTTCGAAGTTCGAGCATCTGATGACAGTGAACTTATTTCGGGGTCTCTTCTGAACGAGATTCCAAAAAAGATTCGTATTCTCTTCGGATTACAAATAAGAGCACTCAGTGATATTGTGGGCTTTTTACAGTGTTCACAAATTTAGGGCGGCAGTTGTACGATTATTGGTATTATTTATGCACATACGTTCATATTGAATTATTATAAAAATTAATTTATTTTCAATAATAAATACGGACTAAATGCGGACTCGCCGTGGAGTATACTATTATATTAGTATGTGTCAATTACATTATTTATTACCTTGCACTCAAAAATGATACCTCTAAACTCAATATTTTCTGTTGTTGCAGTCTGTACTTATTTTTTCAACCATTATTTTAGTTCATTTTTTCCGAGCGAAGAGAATAATAGTGATTTATTTGGCGGGATCTTCGATAGAGAAACTCCAATAAAAAGTAGAAGCTAATTGCCACTAACAAAATCAATAGTGCGGTTTTTGAGCGTCAAAAATAAATCTACTCCAAGGTTTCTGCCATTTGTACCGGTAGAAAAAATATTTTTCGTCTTATGTTCCTATTCGTATTTTTCTATTGCATATTTCCATAGTGGTCTTGTGTTTTTTGTTTTCTCCTAATTTGGCGCGGGGATCGCTGTATTAATTTACTGTACTGTTTTCGGATTGCGACTGTAAGAATAAATGAGATGGAATGACTACGTAATGGAATAACTCTTCGTACTACGTAATTTTTAATATTCCAACAAACTCTCCTATACTTGAACTGCAAATACCTACGTTCAAATTGTTTGGTTGGTCAGGAGCTCAGTTAACGGAAAATAATTTCTGTGGCGCTGTTTAAATTTTTTTCGCCAATCTTTTTGCAATGCCCGTTTTTATGGCATTTAAATGAAAACTCCTGCATATTAAAACCTTATTTACGAACATTTTGACCGCGTAAAGATCTGTTAAAATCCGATTTTACTGAGTTCGAAAACTGATTTTTTTGGGACCGTTTGCTATTTTTTCCGGGAATTGAAAAAAATCACAAAAATACATGATAGTGAGATAGAACTTTCCTGAAAATTTCAGATTTTTATCTCTTTTGAAACGCTAATAAAAAAATCATTAACTGATCGTTTCAAAAAATCGCAGAAGTACTCCTTGATTTTTTCGTGAAAAATGTTTTGACTTCGATTTAGCTCAAATTCGGCATTATGATAGTTACTGTTGCGTATATCAATAATATGTGCTTCATATTATATATTAAAAGTATTTTCTACGGTATAGGCAGCTACTATATAATTGCATAATTTTATTTCTTTTACTTCCATGTTTACGTAGTAAATGGAAGTATTGTCTAAAAAGTCGAATTTCGAACCGAGGTCCTGTTGTTTTCTATACCTATCTTTGGGAATAGTATTGAATCCAGAAATAACTATCTCATTCTTCGAAGGTCTATATAAATTTTTTTGAAGAAAACCAAGATTGATAGGATTATGATTCGACCGTGGGGTTATACGTCAATTTTTATTACCTCTGGGTCTTCATCGGGGGATGACGATGCGGCGAAAATCGCTTCGATTTCCATAATAGCTTCGGACCGCTTCATCGTCATTGTTAGACCGAATTTCACAGGCGGTTCGGCTTTTTCCAAATTCTCAGAGAACGATGTGTTGTCTTCGGCACTAAACCGTTGTCCGAACTGACTAGCAGTAGTCGTCTGCAAGGACTGCCCTTCGAGAGTGCACAATGCGACACGAATACAATGGAAAGCTCTGATACTGTTGGTCAAACTGGGGCGCGAACTTCCCCAGAGGGTTGGCACCCATGACCGATATCCGACAGGTACGTGTAAAATAGGGTCTATGACACTGATGGTTGACGAGTCGCTCGTCACTGAGATAAAAGAGAAGCAATTTTCTCCTTGCAATTACTCGAAAAGACGAATATGTGTTTACTCTAAGCTCTAGCAACGACGGCAATTTTTCACGCTCTGAGCCATAAATTATTTCGAAAGGACGACAAGATTCAAGAGACAACGATGGATGATAAATGTCCGGTAGTGAATTTCAAATCTATCCCCGCATTTGGATTGAGCGGAGAATTTGGCAACGATATCCCCCTTACAACTAGATTTAATAATAGGAAATGAGATATGCTGGTTGTTCCAGCATTAATTCCAAATTAATTATAAAAATAGGTAGAAATTAGATTATTGTCCTCCCGCTTATTTTTATAGTAATATATTATCTACTATTTATAGTATATCTATCTCTCTATAGATATATTGTAAATTAATTAAATATTTATTATAGTATATTTATCTATCTCTCCCGGATTAGGATGGTTCAGTTGTCAGTCGCAGCTGAATTCGCAGCCGCTAGAAATTCCGTATAGAATACAATTCAATTTTATCGTATTTAAATTTTCATCCGTATATGTCATTGAGTGGAAGCCCAAAAATGACTAGAATCACTCACCAAAAAAAAATTATTATTTGGTTTCTATATCGTCTTTGAAAATTTTAAGCTTTCTGCCATTTTTCCTTTCAACATTGAAGTTATCCATTTTGAAATTATTACGCCAGCGATTTCTGTGAAAATTTATTTATTGTTTATTTATTTGATTTATAAAATTAATTTTTTTAGACTGAACGTTTTCCTTTAGTAATGAATACTGCATTTCACGGTAAAAATATTAATCGCTCTTTTTCAATCATGCGTCAACAAGTTGTACAGCGAATGACTGCCGCCCTTGGACATGCCAGCCCGCATTGTAGGTTATGTGGGCTTGACGCATCGTACAGGCTCTCAATTAGTTCGGAAAAATTGTTCTCTCGTCCTCGTTTCACCGTCGGTTTCATTGCTAGCGGACATTCACAAGGCTTCGAACGAACGGAAGGTAAACGAGGAAAGGCTATACTGCCCTGAGGGTTCCGAATGAGCGAAAGCGTTTGGCTATAGCTAATTGAGTATATCACTTAATTAATTCTCCACTCAGCAAAAATAAGTGATTTTCCAACCTTATTTAACTTCAAAGTGTCCTTGGCAGATAAATTTTCGCTGGCCTGAATATCAATAATTCCACTTGAAAAAAAGCTTGAGATTAAAATAAGAAATAAAAAATGAAGCAGATATTTTTCCAATTTTGCGAGACACCGGTCAAATGAATCAATAAGCGTTACTGTGTTTGACTGTTGCCTTTTATTCAACTTGCTTCAATTCATTCGAAGAAAATTTCCATCGTTATTGCTATTTTCATGTTTCATGTTATCTATCGAAGACGAGAAGAAGAGCATTAACATTCTCTTGAGTAGTTTCGAAAATAGCGTCTCAAAATACTATGACAAATAATTCATTATTACCGTCGTTTGTTTATTTTAACCAAAAAAGGGTCTGCAGGTGATATAATTTGCCGAGTTTTCCGTTAAATCAAATGATCAGTACAAAAATCACAAAACGATATTAAATAATCAGCTTTATAATGGTCAATTAAATAATTAGCATTTTATTTCCTCATGTTAAAAACTGAAAATAATTTATTTTATCGCTTACATTACATCTCCTTTGACCGGAAGTATTCATAGTTTAAATTGAATTGACATTTATTCTTAACATTGGCGGAAAAAAGAGAACTTTTATGTTCTTATATAGATTAGATTAATACGTGAACTCTCTGCTATTACTGAACCCGGTTTTGACAAAGTTCGCACCTGACACTCCGGTATCTCATTTACTCGCTTCTTTCTATAGACTCCCCGCAGGTTCTATACTCCATCAAAGGATGGCAGGACGTCTGCGGAGGAGTCCCCTAGTGGAATAATTGACCTCAGTCACGGCTGCTCTCCTTCTCATCTCCATGTTTCTGGACAAAATAAATAATTATACGACAAACCCTCGTCAGAAGAGGAAAGCCGACCAATATCCATACGAAAATACGAGCATTTTCGAGCGGCGTTGAAATAATTCAGATTTGTAATATTAAAACGCTGTCGTTGGTTGAAAATCAACAAAACGGCTTTGCGATTTGACGAAAAATGTTGTGATTTTGAGTCCGCTCAAATTTTTTAGGGCGAAAGTTGGCAATTTTCATTTCTATTGCCTTGAGTTGATGAGCAAATATTACCAAACAGCATTTTTCCATTGGACCAATATTTTCGAATACCTCATACACGGTTGAAATTTTTTTTCTATTTGAAAGAGGTGCTTTTTTTGGGTTAAATCGGAATTTCAACATTTCCACCGTTATAATATCGATATAAAACTCTTGAATGGTTTTAGACGGCGAATGAATCAAATCTCAGCTGTGATTTAACTGATACTCTTTGTGTAGAAAATATAACGCATAATATACTTTAACTCAACAGTCAATATAGCAAAAACGTACGAAGGTAATGGCGGTGACCCATCAAGAACATGGGCAGATCGACGAAGATGATGGCCAACCTGACTTACATGAATAATTCCATCAAACTTCTCATGACAATAACTCATGTGAAGGTTCACTAATTAATCTTATCATAACTATTAAATGTGCAGGGTTTGTGAGGGGGAGAAAAACCAGGCGACTCATTCTCAAATGCTTCTTTGGCTGACAGCCCTTTCGCCCGTTCGGGCATCTTCAGGGCGACGTGGACCCATAGGATTTTTCTCCCCCTTTACAAACCCTGGACGTGAAAAAATGCGACGACTAGGAAAATAATAACTATTAAATTATTCATGTTTATGAATAGTTTGGAATAGTTCTTAAATAATCACTCGAAGACAGAAGCCCTTAGGTGGCCAAATTCAGAACTAACATCACAGAACACTTTCCCTCGCTATTTTAATAATAAACTCCCGCCAATATTTAAAAATCTACCTCGGAGTGTATGTGCAAGTTTCCTCACGATTTCTCGACAGTTTCATTGCTTATATTTCGGTACATTAAATTTTCCGAATAGATGGCGTTTCGGTGAGGTTATCCAGAGCGAAAGTTATTGCGTTGCTATCTTGATGCGTGTGAAGGAATATTTGTATGAAAAGTAAATTCGGTTAAATAATTGAATTTTCTACGAACAGATTTTAACACAATACGCGCAAGTGTATTAAATTGAATAACGCTATTTTGCTTCAGTTGGAGTTTTCAAGGTGGGATTTTCGTTCACCTTCGGACATTGGAGCGAGGGCGTAATCAAAGTTGCCTCACCTTGGTGTGAACCGTTGCATTCCGAATCTCTACGGTTCCTGAGACACCGGCGGATTTCCTTCTCGACCCTCGTTAAGACCCTTATTTCTTCGTCGACATACATTCACTCCTCACATTCAGAATCCCTATCGCTTGTTAATCCTTCTTCAACGCCTTCCCTTGCCTGACAAGAGTCGGATCAGCGTAATCGAAACATAACGAGAAGAGTACTACAGAAGTGAATTATTCCTGAGAGCCATTGCTGAATTTTTACGATTCAATATTTTTTCACTTTCAACTACGAGCAAATATTCCGATTTGTATTAATTTTACTTAGTCAAATTCGGATCGGAGTTGAATTTGGAAGAAATTTTCGTTGAACTATATTCAGAAATACATTTTCAATAAGTGAAAAATGAATTAAATTCAATGCAATTTTCAGAAATTGATCTTCAAGTAAATGTACTCAATAAAACTCTCAGTAAAACATTTGAATTGAAGATAACGATTTGTTTAAAAAATTTAAGCACTTTTCGAGTGAGTCGAAGAATTTTTGCCCTGGCTATTACGATTGTTTGTCGAATAATATAATAAAAAATTAACTTTATATATTTCTCACAATGAATCGCCGTGACATAATTTACAGGCTTGAAATAAATTCAAAAACAGTTCCGCTTTTCGCCATTTCCAAGGAAATGGGAGCTATTTATACGACGTAAGTAAAACGTCAGAAATGCCCATCAGTTACGTCAAACCTGAAATTTCACTCCTCCTCGAGTTTTTCATTTCGCCTCATACATTTTTTCTTTCTTGCGAGAGAAACCTCGACATGAAAAAGGAAAAATGGCTCCTTGACGGCTCAATCGCGTGTTCCGCAAATTACCTTTTTACTCTTCTAGGTTTCCACTAGATTATTCTAGAGAGTCTTGTTCATCAATTTTTTATGGAACGTACTCAAGTTGAAGGCGAATAGGACCGAAATTGATGGAAGCTCGTTTGTACTGGAGTGAATCTCCGTGAAACGAAATAATATCATGACAAGAAATATTTTTCCACTGCGTGAGCAAGTTTTAAGTATTGCCATGAAAAATACGCGTTAGTCGAACGCCTAACCGCACCCGAAACTCAAAAAAAAATTACGCTTTCTTGACAAAATGATGAGCATTTTGGTTTATTTATTTTTTTTTTACTAATAATTTACATTTTCAGAAATCGTATTACTTTTCACACCTAATTTTTATATTAAAGAAAAGACAATTAAATTAAAATGATATAGATCATCATAAAAGTTTTCTCGATTGTTATCACGTATAAACTTCTTGGTTCTAAAAGAAAAGGCAATTGAATAATTGCAATGGAGATTTAAAAAAAAAAAAATTATAATTATAAATGTGATTACTCGGTTCTAAAACCAAATTCATTATATTGTCAGGCATCGGCGCAACAGGCTTGGACTTGTTTCAAGCACGTATCGACCAGGCCAAGGAGTTAGCACGATGTCGCTTTGGAACGGTCCGTTTGAAATAAGGTTCGCTTTGATAGGAGCAGATCCCAATCGACCGCTGAAATGCTTCAAGATTCGTTAACCTCCGAAGTTCGAGGGGTTCTAAGTTAACTTTAAGAGCCCAAGTTGCAGCGGAACAGATAAGTTGAGACGGAGAGCGTGTAAACGTAAACACGTTAATTCCATTAGGAAGTTGATGTTGATACTGGCCGAAGTACTGATCGAGCTCAAAACGTTTCTCATTTAATTGAAACTTCCATAATCCCTGTATTAAAAGATTCGAAATATTATTGCCGGTGGTTTAGAAAGAAGCATTACCTATTTTTTAATCACGGAGTACGTGTATTGTTGAGATCGAAAACCAGATCCAGAAGTTTTAATCTGAATTCTTCATAAACAAATAAAAGTTGTGAACGAAGCACGATAAAACCACGTAATTACGTCAACAGTATCGGTACAAATAAAATTGGTACCGCAGAAAAAAACATCAATTCCATATTAAAGTTTAATAGTTTTACTAGAAATATTCACCACTTGAAAACACTCCCAGACGATGACAATATTGCAATTTAAAAGTTGAAGATAGATTTTCGATATTAAATTACTAATCTAATAATTAAATTATTACATTAAATTAATTAATAATCACTAAATTATTACATTAAATTAATTAATAATTACTAAATTATTAATAAATTAAATTATTACATTAAATTAATTAATAATTACTAAATTATTAATTAACTAATCCTAACTCATAGTAAATCGTGTAAAAACGCTAGCTCAATAATTAAACACAAAAAAAATTAAACTCAAAAATAATTTACCTCGTCCAATGTTGCTTTTCGCGTTACTTTGAGGGACAGCCTCTTCTTCCACTGCTTTTTGCCACCAGTTGGCGAATCCATGCCACATTTCAGCCGTTCACTATCTGCACTATCTGAAATAAAATGGGGAAGATCGTTAATTCGCCCGATATTCATGAGCGGAGATTCATAAGCGGCAGGTCGTTATTATAAGCTTTCTAGCAAAAAATATTAACCATAAAAAAATGTATGTATAAAAATGTCGTTAAGCATGGCTTTACGAGCGGATTTTCGAATTGTATATAATAGAAAGGCCTGTTTGAACTATATTAAAACGAATATAGAAAGCTGTTTAAATGCTTTAGTATTATAATCCTTACATACGCAAGCAGTTTTCCATAGCTAAGAGGTCACTAAAAACTTCAATAACTTGAGATCCAATATAGTGCCGACACGGATATGGTCTCATTGGATTCAGCGTGAATAAATGCATGAATTTCATTACTTAAAAGACCCATTTACATCGGGTTTTGATGATTCTTCGATTTTTGGGCTCACGTTAACGGTCAAATTTAAACACTACCCTCTGCTCCGATCTGGCTCGCCAACGAAATCATAATTACTTTTGCCGAGAAGGATTTTTCCGCTAAGAATCAGATTTTTACCTCGATATTTACACCAGCTAACGCGCGAACTGACAAATATTATATAAAGATATAGGTTTAAGTGTTGGAAAATGTGCAAAAACCGTCTCCGGATTTTAGGTATTTGCGTTAGTTTTTTTTCCATTTTGATTTTTACAGGCCTCAAGAGTCAATATGTTCGAACGGTTAAATATTTTTTATGACGCTTGATTTTTATGGCTCACACTACTTCCACGTTATTAGCTTTTATCGCTATTTCTCTAGTAGGTATAAGGATGATCACATTTCACAAAACTTTTCGTTGGCGCTCTTCGCAAGAAACTTAAATTGTATGCGTTTTCAGCTCGAAATTATATGGTCGATTTTTTCGGAACGAGCTAACTAACAATATTTTCTGGAAAACTCTCTAAACAAAAAGAAAATGTGTATGGCGAGCGGAAAATTCAGAGGGAAAAGTTTCTTCACTGCTCATCGTGTAGCCATTTGACCCGTTATATTGCCATTCCGAGTCTTCTACCAGTATTGAATTTTTGTTACGACACGGCAGTTAATAATAACCAATATTGCCGAACTGGGACTCGTAAATTCGCACATTTATGCCCTCGCACCGTCACATAATTTACCTTCTCATTATCCGTTTTGCAATCGATTCCTTCTATTTCTGTATTCAATGGCTAAAATAATTGCCCAATCACTGTTCATCTTACGAAGCCATTTTCAGTAAAACCAATCGCTAAACTGTCATTTGCGTTTATTAAAATCACGCCCAATATTTCCGTTCGATTAAACGGCCGCGGCGGTTTCGAATTTGGAATATAGACTGAATTACGATCGGCCGAACGGCGGAAACCTATTATTTGTCAGCAAGGTCGGATGTTTGATTGTGACTCGGAGGAGGTCTCGAAAAGGGAACCTTCGAGAAAAAGGCGGATAAAAGAGGAAAATCCGAAAGGTTTTTCCAATCTTTTTCCCTCGTTCTCTCGTTCTATTGAGTGGTAAATCCGGCTAGCGCTGGTAACGTTGGGAAATTTCTGGGTTCGAATCAATTATTGGTCTCGTTTCACGTCGTCAAGCTTTCGTTGCCCCTGTTCCATCTAGATCAGATTGGTCTTCGAAGACGTATAGAAAGTGCAGGTCAGATTGGTAGCTCTTCTGAAAAGAGGTCGGACGAAGAGACTGCAATTATCGCAGCTTCTTGGCACATTTCGGCGGAATATTTGGAAAATGACGAGGCTCTTTAGTCGAAATTAAATCGAAAATACATCGAAAGGCAAAAAGTAGGTTTTAACTCAGAAGTGAAACGTCTTAACCGAATAATCAATCATCTTTCTTCTATTTTTTACGAACTACATCGCAGGAATCGGTGTCCTATTATTACTTCCAACATATTTGAACGCGCAGGTCTTGAAATGTTCGGGACGGCGATTGGACGAAGTCTGATTTTTATCACGTGGGTCACGTACAGTACTTCCGCGTTGTACGCATATTGACTATATTTTTATTGTCAGCTGAATGTCGTTTGATTTTTATTATTCGTATATCGCACTCTCGTAATTCGCATTTTCAGTTATTATATCGTGCACTTTTGTATATTTTGCCCTCCTTGCTATGAAAATGACGCCATTTTAAAAAATTTGCTTTGGGTCACACACCGTGCTTCCGCCTTATTCGGTTTATTGACTATTTCGATTTTTAGAGGCCGCGAAAAAATCAATGTCTTTGACGCTGGAGGAAACTTTTTTTTTAAATAAATAAAAATAAACACAATAAAATAAAAAATGATAAAAATTAAAAACGATGGGTTAAAACTATCCCAATTTACAAAACTTGTATTGTTATGTTAGGCTCACATACTGCACTTTCGCACTATTAACTCATTTCGTGCGTTTTTCTACTTTTGGGTTCTCCTAGTTATTTTTTCAATAACAGTTGTAGAGTAATAAAGTTGCGCCCTTAGTACGAGCTTCTTGATTTTATAATTGGTTCATCCTGTTACTGACTCAAACATGGAAGTCCTGGGTAATCTATGCACACTACTGGCTTTGCTATGATAATTTAATTCGAGATATTGAAGAGAACCAACTAGTTGTGTCTTTTGAATAGACTTCAATATAACGGTGGACATTTTTCGAGTGAAAACGTCGTTCCAATTTATTTTACATCGTCACTGTATTTGCCGTCCTTTACCCTCGGGTATCGCGGGCCAATGTTTGTATTTGATAGCCCCAAGGTTTTCACGATCCAAATATTACACAGCCCGAAGCTGACCCGACTGCAATATTAGCAAAAGACTTAAAAGCAAACCGTACATGCATTATTATCCTCTTGAATGGGATTTGTCGAACGGGCTCGGAGAGGAATATACGTACCTCTCCGAACGAGAATAATTCGCCCCGGGCATTTCTCAACTTTAATCAACCACACGTAACCGGAATTTAACCTAACTTGCCCGGCTTAGGACCTTTACAGATCAAACTGAGGAATGCTCGTATGCGGTCAACGTTGAAATTCGCTAGCAAAGCCGAATCGAAACGAGGATTCGTACTTCGTGTCCGAGCTTCGCATCAGAAGCGAGTACATGATTTGTTTGTTAATGCGAACTTCTGTAATAATCTTGCTTTTAGCTCTGGCTTGGATTCGCTTTAAGGATTCAGAACTAGGAGGGATATGGAATTTCCAAAAAAAAGAAGAATACGATGGACTTGTCGAGATAGAGATGTGATAAGGAGAATTTTCCCCGTCAAATAATTTTTTTTTTTCAATCATTAATTCTAGAGTTTGGTTGTTCAATAAAAAATCCACCCCTTTTCTGTCGACACTTGTGTAAAAACAATGATTGCTGGATGCTTGAAATGTCACCAAAAATCATTCATGGCATGAGTAAAGTTTTTGAAACATTAATTTGTTTGATGCCAATACCTATCGGTTTCAACGCTGAATCGGACAGGACCGTAGTGAGTCAATTAAGGGTTTTCAAGTTGCGCAGGCGTTTTTTTGGATTTTTTCACATTTAAAAAAATTTGTTTCAGTTTTTAACTTGAAAATTTTTGGAGCTATAATCATTCTATACTAGTTGGAATGCAAGTTAAGCAATATCTGGAGTTTTATAGTTAGACAATTCATTTTATATTAAATTAAGTAATTTAAAAATAATCAAAATTACGATATTTAATAATGAGAGATATACTTGACTAATTCAATTTACATTATATAATAGTTTTAACAATAATTAACACAATATTTACTAGGTTTATTTTAACAATTGATTTTACTTCAAGTTGTATTTTTTTCAAATTGATAATATTTAAAGTTATAATATTTACTATGGAGAGTTTGACTTCAATAATTCATTTTTCTTCAAATTAATTAATATTTTCTTAATCAAAATTGCAATATTTATTATTTTTATTTTAATAGTTTTTTTTCATCAAATTAATACATTTAAAAAAAAATTAAAATTACGATATCTACGTTTTGTAAAGTTAGTTACTATTAAAAGAGGATAGCCGTCTTAAACCGTAATAATTGAAGCAAAAGAAACATCGTACAATAATTTGCAGCGTTTTACATTTATATTTATGTTTTATGCAGAAGTATTGCAATCATTGTAATAAAAAAAGCGAATTTGGAAAATATTCACTGTCATTGACACACACAAGCATAAAATAAAAAATGGTCACATTTTCACAAGCAGGTGAACCAATTAAAAAGCCCACTAATTTCTGTTGAACTTGATATGAGCGAAAATGGTTGATCCTTCGGTTTATTATTTAAAAGGGTTTATTTATTTACCAAGTGAAGGTAAATGAGCCTTATTACTTTCAAAATAGGTTAAAACCACCAAAACTCATCTATAGTAATAATAACGCAAAAATTCATCATTTAGATCAAATTCCTTCTCTTAATTTGCCGATCTCGATTCTCTCCTACGACCATTGAATGTTAACGTTCCACTCCTCTTTCATTCAGGCAATTCGTATTTTTAGCCTAGTCGAAATTTTGGCTTGCCAGGGGCACGTTTTTCCAATTAAGTTCGTACGTATGCAGCTCTGGGGTGTACATTGGTTGATTGGAAGGCTTCCAGTTAACTCATCGAGCTTAGAAGAAAGGGAGATTGTCATCGCTCGAAACTTTCCTCGGTAGACAGAAAATAGCTGACACAGCAGCAATATAGGAGACATTATACGACTGTGGAAAACATTTAGAATGAAGCGACTACGAAAAGCACTATCAAGC
Organism: Tupiocoris notatus; assembly: GCA_037159825.1. Taxonomy (NCBI): domain Eukaryota; kingdom Metazoa; phylum Arthropoda; class Insecta; order Hemiptera; family Miridae; genus Tupiocoris; species Tupiocoris notatus. The sequence goes on along the minus strand of JASJUZ010000029.1, from coordinate 266,399 downwards.
TGGCGAGCGCGGAACAAAATGAAAACCGACGAGTACTCGGGAAGTAACAAAATCGGTTGCACGATTTTATTGACATTCGCAGCGGATTCAATTTATCTCGTTCGTCCACGGTCATACCGTGACCACTCGATATTGAAATCTCATCTGATTAAATTTCGTAAGCCGATCGGAATTCTGATTCGGTGGATTTGCTTTCGAAATCGAATACCGTGCGGGAAATTACGTAGGTAACAATTATAGACGGCAGATATGCCTTTCCTAGCAAACGTTAAAAAAATACGCCCACATCGTGAAGATCGAAACCGAAAAAGCCCGAACGGAAATGTGTTCGCAGGAAATGAAAATCAGAAAAAAAGCGAAACGTCGGTCGGAAAACTACCGTCCAAGACGTCGACGGAACCGGCAAAATGTCGAGGAAAACCAACGGGTCAGGATATTGCCACTGGAGAGCTTTCGGTTTCGTAGGTAACGCAGAGCTCGGAAAATAGAGGGGGAAAGTTTATCAAAGAGGGAAAAACGAGATGGGCGTTCGAGGTGGAAAAAATAATTGCTTCCGCTCGCCGGGACATTTGAAGCAAAAAGTAAAATGTTGCAAGCCGCGGATGAGCATACTACGTGAAACTCGTTGTACCGTGAGATAGAAAAACTTCCGCTTTCCGCGTATTCATGACTGTTAGGCCTGAAGGTACGACGTTTGAGGGAACAGATTACTGTTACCTATATGTTTTCTCATGCTCGGTTCACATGCCAACGGAAACCTATCTGATTTCGAATGGGTATTGGTGATTAATCTAGTGCAAGAATTTAGCGGTAAGTAGAGTCGTTTTTCTCTCCTTCGTCACTCGATTTTCTCGAGTCGCGAAATCATTCTTTATACTTCGGCATTGTAACCTTAATAAATAATATAGCTTTTGAAGTTCGATTCATTCTATACGAATAAAATTAGCGCTATGTATTCTTTAGGGGGAAACTTTAATAGGAAACTTTACCCATACTGAGAGACATTTTCCGTCAAAAAAAAAACTGCGAGTAGTCATAAATGGCAAAAATCGTCAGATTTCCGAGAAAAATCAACAAAATTCAATGACACTTTTAGAAATCGATCTCCATGTTAAGTGCAAAATTAGCCGTTACTCGATCGTGGATAACACACAGTACTTCCTACATATATCGTTTGAAGTTTTTCTATTTGGATTTTTACAGGCCATAAGAGAAATTATTTTTGAAAGTGGTAAAAATTCGTATTTCCCGACGTTTCTCAGTCAAAGGTGCAGAAGGTATCAATTTTTGTAAATTTTTGGGCACTGAATCGAATGAGACGATTGCAGAGACAGTAGCATTAATAGTTCTCAGGCTATCACATCTTCCGTGTAGAATTGTCGAGATTTTCAGAAATTTGGCATGAGCGTATAGCTCGAATTTTAAAAATCGTATTCTACTCGTTGGAATGGTCGTCAAACAATCTCTTCAGCTGTACCGACGGGCAAATAATTTAACGTTTAGTTTGAAAATTAAAAAAATATAAATACTTTAAATAAACACAGTTATTACGTTTGTGGGAGCAGTCTCCAGTATTGAAATTTCGCATCACCATGGGAACGACGCTTGGTTTCCAGATGATTTTTCTTCTCGAGTTTCTGATTTAGCTTTTGTTCTTCTCTTCCGTTCGATTCTGCTTCTCATTTAATAATTGTCAAATATATAATTGCGTTATAAATCACAGTGCCTAGCGTCTATCCATATTGGTGACCACCGAAAATTGAACTCGCGATTGTCTGGACAATCTAATCGAGATGGCTTCAGAAGGAGAAGATGCAGCTAATTCCGGTCGTGTAAAGGAAGGTAATAACGAACTTGCTCGAGTGTCAGTCAAAATTCCGCCGTTTTGGAGAAAAAATGTCGCTATATGGCTCGTACAAGTTGAGTCTCAATTTCATAACTCAGCTATCACGTCTGAGTTGACTAAGTACCATACAGTTGTCGGTGCACTGGATTCAGAAGTTGCCGAGCAAATTTCTGATTTCTTTTTTCGGCCCCTTTCCGCCACCCCCTATACTGATTTGAAGAATCGTTTGATCGCAGAATTTCAAGAATCGTCCTCGCGTAAGGTACACCGTTTACTTAATGAATTAGAGCTTGGTGATAAAAAACCTTCTTTTCTTCTAAGGGAAATGCGTTCTTTGGCTGGCTGCAGTGTTGAAGATGATTTTTTGAAGACGTTATTCATTAAACGGCTTCCATCTCATGTTCAAACAGTTTTAGCATCGAGTAATGACTCGTTGGAGAATTTAGCTATTATGGCGGACAAAATTTTAGAATTTTCACCCTCTCAACATAGTGTTTACGCTGTGCAAGCAACGACTGGGGCAAAATCGCCAGATCGGCTTTCTAAATTAGAAGCACATGTTTCTCAACTGACCGAGTCGATTAATGCATTAAATGTTCGCTATAAATCTCGTTCACGTTCCAGATCGCAACCGCGCCGCGCACGTCAAATTGATGCGCCAAAGATAAAAGGACCGATTTGCTGGTATCATGAAACTTTCCAACACAAGGCCCACAACTGTGTTCCGCCGTGTGATTTCCAGAAGTTGTCACAGCGAAATGATCCGGAAAACCAGTAAAGCGCTGTCTGTATTCGGCTAAAGATAGTGCTATTCTCAATTCTTGCCGACTATCAATTTATGATCGTAATTCAGGCCTCAAATTTCTAATTGATACTGGTGCGGATATTTCCGTAATTCCGCCACACCAATCAGAACTTAAAAACAGACAAGCTCGGACTTTGTATGCAGCGAACGGTACTACTATTCCAACGTATGGGCAAAAATTAATAGAGCTTAACTTAGGGTTGCGTCGAGAATTTCGATGGCCTTTTGTGATCGCCCAAGTTCAACAGCCAATTATTGGTGCTGATTTTTTGAACAACTTTGGATTGTTGGTTGACCTTAAAAACCAGCGCCTGATCGACTCGCGTACCAATCTGTTTTCTATCGCATCACATCAGTGTACTGCTAAAACATCTTTATTCGCAATTGATCCATATCATCCTTACGCTGAGTTGCTCAAACAATTTCCGAATCTGCTTTCAGAAAATCCCAATTTTATGGCGCCAAAAATTAACTACGAGCACGTCATCACAACGACAGGCCCTCCAGTAACGGCGAGAGCAAGACGGCTACCTCCAGAGAAACTAAGTCAGGCGAAGCAGGAATTTCAACAGATGATTAATCTTGGAATTTGCCGTCCATCAGAGAGTGCTTGGTCCAGCCCACTCCATTTGATTCCCAAGAAAGACGGAACCTGGCGCCCTTGCGTAGATTATCGCGCCCTGAACGCTGTTACCGTACCAGATCGGTACCCAATACCTCATTTGCATGATTTCAACAGTAATTTGTACGGTAAAACTATTTATACGAAAATAGATTTAGTCAAAGCTTTTCACCATATCCCGATCGCGCCTAATGATGTGCCAAAAACTGCGGTGATAACGCCTTTCGGTTTATTCGAATTTCTAAAGCTTCCTTTCGGCCTCAAAAATGGTGCACAATCATTTCAACGATACATCCATACTATTTTACGAGGATTAGATTTTGCCTACTCGTATATAGATGATATCCTTATCGCTTCTGCAAATAAAGAAGAACATGATAAACATCTAAAATTGATATTTGAACGCTTGCATCAACACGGAATTAATATTAATTTAGCCAAATCGGTGTTCGGTGTCAAGCAGGTCGAATTTTTGGGACATGTTGTAACCTCAGAGGGAGTTAAACCAATGCCAGAGAAAGTGGCTGTGATCTCCAATTTCAAGCAACCAGGTACAGTTTCTGAACTGAGACAATTTTTAGGCCTAATTAATTTTTACCGCCGAGCATTACCTAATACCGCAAAAACGCAACAAATCCTATTTGACATCTGTAAGAATTGTACTAAAAGAGATAAACGCCCAATTTCTTGGACAGATGAAGCACTTGAAGCTTTCGTTTCACTAAAAAAGGAACTGGCCAACGCAACGTTACTGGCGCACCCTTCTTGCGAATTGCCTATTGTATTAATGGTCGACGCTTCTGATTTTGCAATTGGAGGTTCAGTTCATCAAAAGAAGGATAAAGTTCTCCAGCCACTAGGATTCTTCTCTAAGGTTCTCAACCAAGCGCAACGAAAATATAGCGCTTACGACCGAGAATTATTGGCAGCCTATTCGGCTATCAAGCATTTTCGATATTTACTCGAAGGCAGGAACTTTGTGCTCTTTACGGACCACAAGCCGCTGTCCTTTGCGTTCAAACAGAATTTGAACAAAGCATCCCCCCGTCAACTACGACAACTAGATTTCATCGGCCAATTTACGACTAATATTCAATATATACCTGGTAAAGACAATATTCCAGCGGATATTTGTTCGCGTATTTCAACCATTGACTTACCACCTACCATTGATTTTGATGAAATTGCACGGGCCCAAGCTTGCGATGACGAACTTCAGTTTCTGAGACGGTCTACATCCAGCTCTCTAAAATTTTCGACAACTGCACTGCCTAGCGGGGCAGAACTTGTTATCGACGTTTCTACAAGTCATATTAGGCCATTCATTCCAAAAAAATTTAGACGCCAAGTTTTTGAAGCTTTCCATTCTTACGCTCATCCTGGAAGTAACGGAACCATAAAACTTATTCAAAACCGCTTTATTTGGCCACATCTCAAAAAAGACATTGCCAAGATGACTCGGGAATGTATTTCATGCCAGCGAGTAAAGGTTCAGAAACATTCAAATAGTGGAGTCGGAACCTACGACGAAGTGCCGAGACGTTTTAGCCATATAAATATTGATTTCGTTGGGCCATTACCTTCTTGCCAGGGATTCAGCTATGTGTTCACAATGATCGACAGATTTTCAAGATGGCCTGAAGCAGTGCCTACCCAAGATTGTACAGCTGAAACAGCAGCAAACGCGTTGCTGTCGTCATGGGTCGCAAGATTTGGTGTTCCAGAGCGCATAACATCCGATCGCGGCCGACATTTTGACTGCACACTATTTGAGTGCCTTACCAAGACGCTAGGAATTCATCACTCCAAGACTACGGCCTACCATCCTGAATCCAACGGGAAAATTGAGCGATGGCACAGGACATTGAAAGCATCACTGGCAGCTCACATGAGCAGCGATTGGGTATCAAAGCTCCCAATTGTCCTTCTAGGCCTTCGCAGCTACGTGATTCCGCAGGCTGGAGCATCCACAGCAGAGCTGACATACGGGACAACGATTAGGCTACCTGCTGACGTAATCACCGGTGAGTATACAATACCCAAAGATCTACCATCTTTTGTACACAAACTTCGTGAAACTATGAAGGATATACAGCCAGTAAAAACTGAACATCACTGTAAGAAGAAAACATTTATACACCCGGACCTATTTAAATCAGAATTTGTTTTCATCCGGCACGACGCAGCCAAGAAGCCACTACTTCCAACTTACGATGGTCCGTTCAAGGTTTTACAGCGAACACCGAAGTACTTCGACATACAGATCAACGCCAAGAGGAAAGCGGTATCTGTTGATAGACTTAAACCGGCCTTCATTCTTCAAGACACATCCGATCCGTCAACTTGTGATGCTGCAAAACCTCCGATGCTGACTTCTCAACCAGGACCCCTGCTGACGGCGCCGCAAACAATGACCAGATCAGGACGTACGGTGCGATTCCCTGATCGATTCGTGAACATGGTCACTGGGGGGGGAGTATGTGGGAGCAGTCTCCAGTATTGAAATTTCGCATCACCATGGGAACGACGCTTGGTTTCCAGATGATTTTTCTTCTCGAGTTTCTGATTTAGCTTTTGTTCTTCTCTTCCGTTCGATTCTGCTTCTCATTTAATAATTGTCAAATATATAATTGCGTTATAAATCACAGTGCCTAGCGTCTATCCATACGTTCACAAACGTACGGAATATTTACCATTACAAATGGATGGCTTTCTTAAATCATAATTGAAGCAAAGGAATCGATTGCGTAGAGGTCTAAAATTCCTCGGAAGTCAAGCTTTCGTTTCATATTCCGCATTTTGACGTATTTCGATCCGAATGCGAAAACAGGGAAATTGAGGATTCGCTCCTCGCGTCTATGGAAATTCCGTCAGTTCGAAAGACTGTCATGTTTTAGTCATCAGACTCGAATCGAAAGAATTGAGGTGGGGAATTAAGAGTAGAACGTTGAGCTTCAAGGGTTCATGCATCTATATCGCATGAAATGTAGTCTCTTTCTCCGTTACGGTTGGTCATAAAAAATTTCCAACCTGGCATTAAAGGCGAAGCGTTCGAGAAGGTCTTTCCAACCCTAGGAAGAATAATACCCCGTACCACTCTAGAATCCCAATCGTAGCGCAGCATGAAGAATATATTATTCCTCCTGGAAATCCCTGGAGTCACGTTTTCTAAACAAGTGTTCGGAATGCGAATCATGTAGACTAACTTGGGCTGATTTTACCACAAAATTACCCAACAGGAGATTAGCTAGAATGTGTTCGAGGTAATTTTTTTTTTCATTTATTTGTTATATTTTAAAATTATATATAGTGGAATTTCTTAGCGTTGTACAATATAGTGTATTTGCTTTATAATTTAAGCGTTTAATTTATTTTATTTTTTCGAAGAACTTTTTTGTCGGTACATTTTTCAACCTCAATTTAATATAATTACTTTTTATCACAAAATGTTATAACCAAACAATGTGAACGGCATTTTTACGAAAATGTAGTTGATTTCCTAATCATGTCGCAAAGCTTTTTTCAACAGTGATGAAAGCGGGTAGATTTCGATTTCCGAAATTACATCATTGCGATTAAAATTCTAATCATTCGGAACGCAGGTAAAATTTTAGTACTGAAAATTCCGCGAAAATTCGAAATTATGAAAACTGAATGTTATTAATTCTTAAAATCTCAATGGGCAATCGAATAGCTCGCTCGGTGGTACATGTTATTGTGCATTCTATAGAGGCTTATTGCGCAAGGCAAATTTTGAATGAAGGTCAGCTAGTGTGAATGCCTCATCTCAGGTTATCGCTTCCCAAACAATGTAAATCATTTTCGAATAGTTTTCTCCCCAATATTTGAACGGTTAACGTTATCTTAGGGTCACGACTGATTGTAAAGTGTTCGTTTCAGAATTACCTAAAGATTATAAAATGCTGTTATTATTTTAAAAACATTTCCGACCTTTTGCAAGTTCTAAGCGCAAAAAATGTGGAAATTAAAAAAGAAACAATAGTGCCAAGACAGAAAAAAAACGAAAGTTTTTTTTAGTAAAAAAAAGAAAAAGTGCACCGTAGGGCGGTCACCTTGAATTTCCACCATTTTGGATTCATTCGTAACCATATTTTTTTATTTTTTTTACTGATTTTTTTTTTTTACTTTGAAGCAATTTGGATGTGAATTCTCTACCTTCTTCCGTCGGCTGTTCGGGGGGGCCATCGTCACCTGTGCGGAGGAGGTTCGACGATTCGGAACGGGTACGGGACGAAATACTGCCAGCGAGTTCCGTCGCGACACGCGTTAAAACCGACACGAGATTCCGAAAATGATCAAATTTCTCTCATTTACTCGAATAAAATGTATTCCAATTTACTTTGCATTTGCAATAGATAACAATTTACTTCCAACTTCTATCTGAAAATGTTACAAATTTAATTAAATCCTAAACTTCTACTATTCGAAATTTTTTTGTTCAGTTGAAAAAATATATATTTTTTTAAATATGAAGTAACTTAAATATTTTCACGTAGCCAGGGACGCTATACCACGCGTCTAGGGTGTACCGAGATTGTAGCTAAAGTTGAAGCAATGACGGCGGATGTGAAACTGAACTGAACGGAAAAGGAGATCAGCGGCGGGAGGGCGAATTAATTGCGCACGTTGGCCACTGGGAGCGCTCGGGTGGGAGGAAATTCTTGAAAGGACCGCCTTACGTCGAGGTTGTTTGATTTGGAAAGCCTCAAGAAAGATTGGAGGGAAAGAATAGTAACAGAGTGTTCAACAGGTCCTACAAGTTCCTTCGTTGTTCTCAGCGGAAAACCTTAATGTCTACTGCGTGTAAAAGGGTAGGAAGCGACAAAGATAAGAGATTTCACGTTTCAAGACGAACAATAAAGTTCGAGCAGCAATTTTTTTAACTCTTCGTTGAAACGTAATTTAATTCAATTTTTATGCATAGGTTACTTTTATGGTTTCCTGGGTTGTTGCAACCTTCCTTCGTTATATCAGATTCAGCCAAAATTTCTGAATTCCTTACGGAATCAAGTACTGAAAGCGATAGCAGCTCTCTCAATTTGTCTACTTGGATTGCTGAGGATCCACTCGGGTTTGCGTGATTCTAAGGACATTTCCATCCCACTCACTCCCGGCAAATGAGGTTCTCTTCAAAGCGCTACATTTACCGCCACTGGTGCTCGTCCAATAAATAACTTCACTTCACCCCACGCATCCTCGGATGAGGCAATTACGAGACCTTACCGGCTGGGAATTAGGGTCAGGACGTTTTCTGAACAGTGCAACGTTGGGAGGACATTAAGGTATTTTCTAGCTGTCAGACGAGTTCAGAACGATAGAAGCAATTAAATGAGCCAAGTTAAGCCCTCTCCGTCTCAAAAGAAACATTGTTTGCCAGTATTTTGAAATATCCTTTCGGACAAAACGACATCTAAAGTCTTTACTTGACACTGATAAGGAAGTTGCCTCTGTTTCCTTTACAAGAAAAATAATAATAACTTCTGACGATACGAAATTAATTTTTTTTTCATTTCGCACTCAACCGATGAACACAGAGTGCAGCACCGGCAAAGAGATACAGGCCTAACTAATGGAATCGAACGTATTCGCAAAATCCCCGGAAAAAATCCACTCCCAAGCCGTCAACCGAACCTTATTTATTTTTTCCAGTTACGCTGGCTTTGTGCTTTGCCATCGTTCATTCGCAAGCGCTGCGACTCCTTGGGGTATATTCCTTTTGAAGCAAAGTTGCAAACAGGAACATCCAATTAGTGTATCTGATCTTTCCTCTCGAGGCGAATCTCGTCTGTTAGCATCCGCCCCAGACTTTCTTCCCTCTTGCAAGAAAAGTAAGTTGTCAGATACCCCGAATCGAAATCTTTAATAAAGTTCACCCAGGAGTAAGAAGGATTAGGTCGACGGAATTCGAGCTAGGTAGAATATTACGAGGGCGAAGCAACTCTAGGACAAAAAGAAATTGGAAAGTTCCTTAATCATTTTATAGCTCATACGGAGAGTTCGACGTCAAACAAATAATGCTTAATAATAATATAGTACATATTCCCATAGTTGCCAAGTGCGAAAAAAATCCTCAGCGGTTAAGTTCTAAATCCAAGGAGATAACTGTAGAATATACTCAATTGAAAAACGACAGTCACGTTTGAGTCATCCGTAACCATTGGGCGCCTCTTATTTAACTAAATAAAGAGTTCCTGGGTCACATTGAATGACCTTGACCTTCACTATGACCTTGCGTTTGGATTTGACCTTGACTTTGCCCTTGACTTTCACCTTAATTTCGACTCTCTCCAAGAGCATGGCGTCGAAATCGTATTTCCGGCCAAAGAAAAAAACGTATGCTTCAATGAGAGCATAAAATCATGCAGAGCTCTTGGAAATTTGCAAATGATCGTTTCGGTTTATTTTATCGATTTTCCTCTTCGCTTGGTAGAGAATTTTCGAATAACGGTGAGCTAAAACTCAACTCCTTGGCCGGTATTTATTTGCGGCTAAGCTTTTTCCATTCACAACTAATACCGGTCAGCTTTTGAAAGCAATGATGCGGTTTGGAACAGATTTTATGCAAGGAAGGTGGAAATTCAATTTGGCTTGCGAGATTCTTTGACGACTCTTTGATAAGTATTGAATTACATTAAGGTGAAAACCGGAGTTTTTCCCTCCCTTCTTTTATTTACAGCGCAAAACCACCGAGCTAGGTTCTTTCAATCGGTTCCATCAAAAATAAAACGCCAACGGCTTTTCAAACTTGGGTTTCGACATTTCTCTTTCATTTTCCCGTTCAATGTTCGATCAGCACAACTTTTATCGCGTCGAAATGTATTACCGAGACTTCAGCGCTCCTCCGGTGCTCTAAATTGTTTATTTTGAGGTTCCAGAGTGGTACGATTTTAATGGTTTTCAGAAATGGCAATGAGTTCCCTCCTGAAAATAAAAATATCACAATGTCGAGGTGCAATTCTACCTATGATAGTGAAGATAAATATTAGTGGGAAATGTATTACGAGATATTCTCTTCATAACGTCGGACGGCCAGTTTAAAGACTGCCAATTGAACGAACTTGACCCACAAGCGTGAACAATTATTCGAGATGAATTTCAAGATGAATCGTTACTTCGCAAAAGAAGGAGGAATTTAATATTTGAGAATTTTTTATATTTCTTATAGTTTTTCGCATTTTCGAAGGAGATTGTTCAAGTTGAATTATACTTTCGTTCTGGAAAAAATTATTCACGACGATTTCTAACTGAATTTCCGTCTCGAATTACGCTATTTATTTTTAATAGCAAATTTTCACTTGATATAATACGTATTATGATGTAAAGTGAGACAACGTCGAGAAAATTCCCACAAGTTCGCTCTAGTTCTTGGCGGCCGCAAGTGTAAATTATTCACCGTCCCCATTCGAAGCCGAGTAAAGCAAGCCAAAGCCATCTTATTGTTGACCAAGATTAATAGTGCAATTTGCAGTGGGAAATTTTTCAAACGAGAAGTCTCTTTTTTATTCGCTCCTTATTGCGGAATCTCTTGAGACCATTCTCAATTTTGAAAATGAATGCGTTAGAGTTTATTGCCAAAAAAAAAAAAAAATTAAATGGCAAAACAGGAAAAAAATTAAAAACTGATAAAGTTGAGTTGATAAATTTCACTCATGAGCGCAGCTGGAAAACACAAATTTTGTGACCCGCTTAATTTCGCGTCCGCTAAAGGTGTATCATGTTTTTCACATTATAGTGAAAAAATGAAGAGATTTATATTTATAATTTTCGTAAATTTATTTTAGTCATCGATGTTTTAGCTTAGGAATTTCTCGATTATTTGGGGTGAAGATTCCGTATAAAAATTAGCAGCGGTGATATCGGTAAGTCGATACTTCCTGGAGGTCATCGGGCAAAAATTTCTCCCCTTTCTATCGTCGATCTGAAACTTTTATATCGAGAAATCCATTACATCGGGATCATTTCTTGTAGAATCCGACTCCCGCCTATTACGCTTTGAGAAAGAATACGTCTTGCGACCCTTTGACATTTTAGCCTCGAGGCTGTGTTAACGATATCTGTTCTTACCTTGGGCCGTAAGAATCCCTTCTTTTTTTTAATAATCTCCTTTTTACGGTCTTCATTTTATTCGAAAGTCTTTCTGGAAATCCGATACTGTAATTGAAACTCTTGAACTGTTTCATGAGTTCTTCCTTTGCCTAGTTATTTGAGCGATTCTTGGATTTATACTTCTCATTAAATTATCTTATCCTCGTTAGAATATTGTTACTCTTTCTGCAATATTATACAGTGGACGATTTTCCATCGTATAATCCTCTATCTTTATAAATGAAAGGCATATAAAATGGTCAAAACAATTATCACATCGTGCCATCATGTTGAAATTTTCCTCTTTAGCTCAGTGAATCCCAGTGAAGATTTTAGGATATTTCGATTTAATCTCAAACTGCTCTTTCGGGAAGAAAAAGCGGACTTGTTGATTTTTGAACGCGATGTTTTAGGCGATTCTAGTCGGTTTTTGTTGCGTAACTTCTGAACGGGAGGAATTTTATGAAAATGTAAAGATGTAGAATGCATAAAGTACACAGTACTTCCACGTATGAGTCGGCTAATAAGTATAACCAGGTTGTGGAAACATTTTTTATAGCAAGAGGACTGAAAAATTAAGATGGAAATGATAAATGTCGAAATAAATTAACAGAAATTGTGAATTTCATAGAATAATAAAAAGAATCATATCGATTTTCATGGCCTGAAGGGATAAAAATAATAATACACACTAGAGAAGTGAGAAAAGCTTACATCGTGGAAGCGCGGTGAGTGAGCCAATTAATTGAAAATCAAGTTTCTTCTGCTCGCCACAACGAACATTTTATGACCGTAAACGTTAAAAAAATATTGACTCTTACTGCTTTAAAAAATTAAAATAGACACAATTTCGACCGCGTATGACTCGGACGTACTGTGTGTTATCCGAAATCCAATAAACGCTAATTTTGTACATTTACTCGGAAATTAATTCGTGGAAATTCCATTGAATTCATTTCTCACGGAGAAATGGTGACTTTTGTCACTTTTTGACCAAGGACATTTACAACTGACACTAATTACAAACTATGGCGAAATAATATGGTAATGTCAAGGTGGTCTATAATGAGAATAATTAACAGAAGCACCGGAATTCTTATACTTCTCTTCAAGAGTAAATTAATTTGATGTGGTTTATGCTGCGTACCGAGCAACTCTTGCCAAAGCGATACCGGAAGAGAATTGAACGATATAAGCCCATAAAAAAAATAGGCATACGAAAATTTGGCAAAGATATCGATTTTTGTATTTGTGAATAGCATGCATAGGAAACCGAAACCTATTTGCTCCTTAAAAATTTGCTTATTCATTTCATTCAGTACAGGTAATTTGAAAACTTTCTACTTTTTAACCGACTTCAAAAAAAGGAAAAGAAAAGGTATGGTTGACTTGTTTTTTGTTGTTTTTTTTTTCGGTATGTGTTGCTGAATAATGTATTAATATGTTGACAAATTGACATGTTGTAATTATGCGCAGAAGAATTTTCTGAATTATATATTAAAGGAGAAAATGTCGATTCTTCACAAAAATCTTGCTCGCTAACTCGTGTGACGTATGTTTACTATCTGAAACAACCGGCCCACATGACGTGACGCGTTAATTAGAAGGTAACACATGGCTTAAGGATTTTGACACCTTGCGCCTGTATAATCAAGCCACGTGCAGAGACGTTGGAACAGTAAGCAATCAAATCGCAACACGATAACCAGTGATTTAACAGCGCCTAATGACTGCGGGGACTTGAGGGCGAAATTTCTTGAGAGAAGTAAAAAGAAAGTAGGTCAAGGGCTTGCTTTGATGTCCCACTTGCATAGTATTAATTGCGTTTCGAAGGAAGAGCCATTAAAAGCGAATTTGCGAAGAAAACGTATCAAAACTGGGGATCAGTCAGCTTTGTGAAGCATTATTGTCATGAATGTAACGGAAACATCGTGATTGTCATGGAATTCGGAGCAAAAGTGAACTGTGGAAAAATTTTCAATTTTTTGCAAAAGTTTCTCTTTTGTAGTTTTTTTTGGTTAGACGGTGCTATCAGAAAAAAAGTAACAGAGTAAAAGTTATAAAAAAAATATATATATATAAATTTAAAAAAATAAAATAAATAAAAAAGGAAATAATAAAGAAGTAAGTTATAGAGTTAAAAAAAGATCGATAATTCATTTCAAAAACTTCAAATAATTTATTAGGTACTTGATCATGTACTTCAAGAAATTTAAAAAAATCTCTCTTTATGTTCCATCGAGAGGAAAATTAATTCGCGTCAATATTTAACGTTTAATCTAGAACTACATTTGATACCGACTGTTCTCTTGGTTTATCTTTCGTATATAGAGTTCCTAGATTACCTCAGTGGACCTATATGGTGTCCTTTCAGTTCAATCAGCTCATCGCCGGGTGGAACTAATGTAGATACACATGACCAGGGTTATTGATGATGACGTCCGACCATCGAGTCAATCGCTCAGCTGTCGGAATTACTCGGTATAAATCCGACGGTTTTGCACGTCTCTATCGATTCCGTTTCCTCCTTGTACGTCAATGATTCGAATGACGTCCCAGGTGGCTTAAAAGCCCTAACTGTATTTTCCCGGAAGCGCTGACTTGGTCCATATTCCATTAATTCCTTCGAAGCTTCGAGTTATATCGATCGAGGTCTATAATCGTCATTGCATTTTTATAGAAGAAACTCCAAAAGAACGTAAAAAATACGTTTTTTACAAAAAAATGGAATATATTTCGAAAACAAAAAATAATCCGTGTCTTGTTTTATTTTTTATTGATTCTAAATTAAATTTCCTCAATTTGCTTACACAGAACCTATTTTTTTGAAATTGGCGAACGTGGCGAAAAAATTCTCAAGTTAAAACTCCAAATGTATGTAAAACCGGAAAAATTGTAAAAAATTATTAATTGTTAGAATTTGATCTTTTTCACTTCAAATTCTAATCCTACGTCTGATTTCCTACAAGAATGAGTAAAAAATAACATTGAACAGTACTGTAAATATTTGGAATGAATTTTTGAAGTTGAAAATCAACGATGTAGTACTAAAACTAGGTGAAACTAATAGTTGACGTCAAATTTCTGTCGTTTTGACGTCAAATTCGGATTCAGCGTTAAATTTCCTAATAGAATAACTTTCAAATTCGCTTAAAAACAAACATTTAATTTTTCACCTCTGCCGATGCCAGCGGACCGTTAAAAACTCGATTTACGGAAAATAATTTCTGGGGCGCTGTTTAAGTTTTTTTCGCCGAATTTTTTGCTATGTACGTTTGTAAGCCGTTCAAATGAAGACTCCTGCATAATAAAACAATCGATTTACATAAATTTTGACCCCGAAAATCACGGTTAAAGCCCAATTTTCGAGCATCGAAAAACCGATTTTTTTGGACCACTTGCAGAATTTTCCGAAAATTGAAAAAAATCACAAAAATACATCGTGGTAAGATACAACTTTCCTGAAAATTTCAGATTTTTATCTCTATTGAGAGACGAGTAAAAAATCGTTAAGTGATCGGTTCAATAAAATCGCAGGGGGTACCCCTTGAATTTTTCGTGAAAAATTTTTTGCTTTCGATTTCGTTCAAATTCAGCATAATGATAGTTGATGATGTGTTTATCAATAATATATGCTCCATTCTTTGTTTCTATTGCACTAAATTGATGAAAACAATATTTAAAGTAGACAAATGTGATCTTTTCGTGTATATCCCAGCAATATTGTCGAATACCTCACAAACGGTTGAAAAATGGATAGGTACATTACATTGAGAATATGTTGACAGTTAAATTACCTATCTTTTGCTATATTGAAACATCTGAATTGACGACTTTTTGTTAAAGTTATGCACGGTGCAAGTTACAAATCTTGGAAAATTAGTTGATTTATAACACTTCGGCTAAAAACTACTATTTTGGGGAGCCCCCCAACAAAGGGTTGAGCGGCAAGGGGCGCTCAGCCCCTAGTTCCTTACATGATTAAAATTAAAATAAATAACGATTTTCGTTGGATTAGAAAATAGAATCTACGGATGGAGAAGCTATATAAATAAACAACAGAGAAAATATAAATGTAAAGGTGTGAAAATGGAATAACAGAAATGAGATGATTAATGAGACAAGGAGGGATGATTAATTCTTTTAAACCAAGTCCTTCTCACAATGTCCGTCAATCAAAGGACAACCCTTGTTTTTTTTTCTTTGTTTTTTATCGGAGCGGAGCGATCACCGTTTACTCTTGTTATTATTATTTTTGCAAACACTGAAAAACAGCCCCTTTGAACAAAGATCTATTGGGTAAATTTCTTTCAATTATATTTTCTCAATTATTGCCGAACGAATAATGGCGTAGAATCGCGAATACAAGAGGAGGAGGTCGACTGAAAAATAACAGCCGTCTCTAATTGCAATTAGGGCGTCGTACCTCGAGCAATCACAAACGATAATACGATTTTTGTATCTATTTTTGCTCTTCACTATATTGTCGCGAAAACTAACAATTTCGAATTGGCTGCCGCTGACAAACGCTTATTGAAAACGAATAATGTTCACTCATCAGTTTCCAGGCATTTTCATGTGTCAAACGCAAAAGTCTTCCGAATGACGTCGGCAACGAATTCCGAGATGGAGCGAATTTTCTTTCTTATTGCTCTCATGTCAAATCCATAGCTCGTCACGTTGTACAAATATAACGAAAGCGTTACGTAACTGCGCTCGTTTCGAGCGCAGCTGGCCTTTTCGACGTCATTTGTTGAGTACTGGAGTTTGCTTGCGGATATAATTGATTTTCACGGGTAACAAAAATCTTATAAAGCATGAAAAGAGGTCTCCTTACTTTCATCGGTTTCTCCTATATTATTAATACCACGTGAATAATCAGTTCACATTTACAATGTAATTGTGTGACTGATCGGTTCAAAAATTTATTGTCAATTTTTACACCATCTA
Source organism: Tupiocoris notatus (assembly GCA_037159825.1). Lineage (NCBI taxonomy): Eukaryota > Metazoa > Arthropoda > Insecta > Hemiptera > Miridae > Tupiocoris > Tupiocoris notatus. The sequence continues at coordinate 250,070 of JASJUZ010000029.1, read as the reverse complement.
ATTTTTTAGCGTAATTCGCCCAGTTAGCGAATTTTTCTATGTTATAATTTAAATTTATATATTATAAATATTATAATATAATAATTTAAATATATAATATAAATAATAACATATAATATAATTATAATAATATAAATATGTAGTATAATATGAATAAAATCATTTCTATAATGTAATTTGAAAAGAAGGCCTAAAATTGTTTGAAAAATAGTTAGCAACTCACTGTCGAAGCGTCAAGGACGGATATTTTTTGAAATTGATAAAAAAAAGGAGGAAATATATCTTCAAACACAAAAAATTCATTCGAAACCGTACTTCGACAGTTAACATTTTATCCGAGAAATGAACAAGATCAGAAATTGGATTATACCTGAACCTCAAGCCTGGAGAGTTGTGTGGTTTAGTATACATTTATCTACTAAATAATCTGCAGAGTGTAATTTATTTTTTGCCGTGTAGTTTTGTATTCATTGTACTTAGTATTTGCTAAATCATTCTTTTATCTGTATGAAATTAATTTTTGTTAAATAATTTTGTAATTACTGAAATTGAATAAGTACATTATTAGCCTAATATAACGACGTATAATGAGGATAATTCGCTATCCTTTCGGTCCAATAATTGTGAAATTTTTCATACATTTGACCGAATAATTTACTAAAATCAGTAGGTATTAGTTGCTCTCCGAAAACGCTCATATGAAGCTTCTTGCATTTTTAATTAAAAAATTTCCTGTGGACTAGAAACGTTCATAATGACATACATTTTCCCAGGAAATTAATAATGACATGGTAAACTTGATATGAAGCAGTCCAAACAAGCTCAGATTAGCCATGACTCACTGTAAAGAGAACAATATGGAGACGCTAGCACGTAATAAAGGACAGAGAAAGCACGACTGTGTAAACTACCGAGGTCCCATAGCCGGCCATTTCCTCATTCTCAGATCACAGGCTCGTGAGCCTCAATAGACTAGCAACAGTAGAGCTCTGGAGGATCTTCATTTCGTCTTTGATTCGAGTAAACCAGAGTTACATTGTCCGCTAGGAGATTAACTCCAGTTTAATCTAGAATAGAAGCTACTGCACGGTTCAATGGAGATAGCGTCCATTAGAACTGCCGGTGATTACCCGATGGCAGTAAACGAGTGTGTTGCAATAAATTACTCCTTAGTAAAAAATGCAAGCCATTTTTTTACATGCCTCTTTTATCGACTAGCCTTTTGCCACGAGATTTCATATACAAAAAAGAAAAACGGAGGACAAGGAGCGGGGAGGATAAAGGAAGGATTCGTTCATTTTTACATATTTATTTCAATCGATTAAAACGCTCATGTATCAATGGTCGCTATTTACAATGGATGAGAGCATCGGGCAGTGATTAATAGCCGAAGTCGTTTTTCAATAAAGTTCGACGTGAGATTCCTGAAACAAATTAGTATTCAGTTTGAATTTTTTGAAACGTCTGAATGTTCAATAAAAAATATGAACAATGAAATAACGTTGATGACAAAACGTCAATAACTCACCCGAACAGGACTTCGGTGTAGATTATTTCTTCTCATCCTCCTTGACCTCTTTCTTCGTTTCCATTTCAAGCACAACTTTTCCAATCGGCCTTTTTTTGGCAATAAATTCTAACGCTTCGTTGACTCGTTCGAGAGGAAATTTTGCCGCTATTTTCGGCGATATCAAACCTTGCTCTTTCATTTCCAGAGCGTCGCTGACAGCTTGCCTGGAAATTGTTCGATTTACAAAAATTAATCAGTCTTTTTTAGCAAAAAAATATGAACCAAATGAAATCCGATTCTTGCGACTAACCTGTAAACCTGAGGTGCATGTTTGCGGTAACTGGTGAGAGAAACGCCGCTTATGTTGAAAGAGGGTAGCGATAAGAGTTGAGAAATTTGTATCTGGGGGAGTTCTTTCATGGTAAAGCCGGCGACGACAATGTGGCCTTCGTGTCTCACGCTGTGACAGCATTAAGTCGATAAATGTACAGGTTAGAAGGATAAGTGTATTGAGCACTCTTGCATTCGTTTGAAAAATTAGCTACTGAAAATATCGGCGCTAATTTACCAATTTCTCTAAATAAAAAAATAATAATAATAAAAAACCAGTAGCACGATAGATCTCAACAAAGAACGAAGAAACAAATGAACAAGTTTCCTTAGAACGAATTTGAATAAGCCGCTATTGAACACACCATTTTATGCAACTGGCTAATGAATCGCCGGCCAAAGTGTCATATATTACATCAACGCCTTGGCCTTTGGTCAATTCCTGGACCGAGGACAATAGATCTTTTTCGTTATAAACAAGAGCATTCCACGCTCCACGTTCTCGGAGTTTCTCTGTTTCGGCTTCCGAAGTGCAGACAGCGATCACCTGTAATTAAATTCAAACAAGGCATAAATCAGGCGTCAAATGAAAATTGCCCACAGCTGTCACCACTTTTGAAATGTTGTAAAATAATGAGATGAAAATATTATCAAAACAATATTTATCAAGCAACATTATTGAAAAACATTGAAATTGAAAATTATTTAATTACTTTGGCTTTGAAGACTTGCGCAGCCAAATCGACGGAAGCATATCCAAAAGCAGGTGCCATAGTTGTCAAGACGATTTGATTTTCAGATAGATGGCCTCTTCGAACAAGTCCCAAGATGGCCGTTCCAAAAGAATCAGCCAACGCAGCTGATAGGTCGAGCGGAACACTGGGAGGCACTTGCCACACATCCTGCAATAAAATTTCTATTCATTCTCTTCTGTAGCTTGAAATTCAAGAAAAATGGAGGATAACTTAGATTTACAATTTTGCTTAGCGAATCTACCCAATTTTTAAAAAGGTCAAGTAATCGACATTAAAAAACAGGTGGCATTTTTACCGCACTGAGGGCGACACATTCTTCAGCGAATCCTCCCAATTGTTCCTTGTTGAGAGCAACTACGCGGTCGCCTTTGACAAAATCAGGAGATTCAGATTCTAGGACTGTTCCGGAGATTTCATAACCAGGTACAATGGGCAGCTTGAAATTGCCTGGATTCTGGCCTTGCGCCAGCAATATATCCAACGCATTGACAGAGCAGAAGTTAACTTTGATTCGTACCTGCGGACAAATCAAACGAATACAGGAAACCGATGAGTAACCAACTTCTTTCAAAAGTCAGTAAATTAAAAACAATTTTCTCTCGTTCGGTGATGATTTTTGAGACGTGGATATTCAGGTAGATATTTTCATCGTGAAAAACCACAATTTTTACGATTACAAGCTATTCACATAGACGCGTCAAATTTCGGCGATAAATCGTCGATGTTATGTTAATTAACGTAAAATTCCGGTTGAACTTGTCGTTTCTCCTAACAGAAAAACGTCGAATTTAAGTCGAAAAAAGTCTACTTTGTCAGTTTTCCTTCTTCCTTCGGTTCGAGCCGACTAACCAGATATTTTAAATTAATTTAAAATAAATTAATTACTACCTGCTCTTTTTCGAGTTTCTTCGGAGCTTTCTGTTCACTTATTTCAAACGGTTTTCCTAACTCTTTCAATTTAGCAGCGGCATACGTCGAGGCGAACCTATTCGCGTGTTGATTAAAAGCCGCGCCGCGGCTCAACAATTTTAACATTTCGAGGAACAAATTGAAATTCTAATGTACACTATTTACAGCACTTATCCAGCGCACGAATAATTGCGCCACCTAATAGCTATTGGAAGAAAGCATTTTTCGAGAGGGAAATCAGTATTTTTGGAGCGGAAAAAGAGATAATTGTGTGAATACCGGCTAGTAAACGGAATTTAATGGAAAGTGGAGAATAGAAAAATACAACACGCGTCAACTGATGCCGAAAATAACGAAAACATAGAAGATAAAAGTTCTTGTTGTAGCGATAACGGGTGATAACATTGTCGAACACAGACGGAATATAGCGCTCCAAGCGGCAAATTTTGTACTAGACTGTTGCAACATCATGATAGTGCCAACATTCTCCCTTTTATTGAAAAAATGTCTACCCCATTGATCGAATATAACTATTGACAGATTCTTCAAGATTATTTCACAACTTGTGTTGACCTTCGATAAACTGTGGAAGAATTACAGGCGTTTTTGTTGGTGGCAACACTGCCAAAAGCCCAAACCGACGTGCCGTGCTTCTCTGTTGCTATCTTTCATTAATCTGCATGTTATTTCGCAATTCGCTCTACAAGTTAAACCTTTGATTGTAAATTTTGGCCGAGTAATCTGGGAAACTGTGACCAGGATGTTTAAAAGTGGAGGATGGGCAGGCAAAGCCGCCGAACAGGATTTGTCTAAAAAGGTAAGGAGTTCTCCCGAGACAGTTTCCCACCACAAGTTTTACTGTAGTCGTGTGTACTTAGATACTGTTTTACGAGTCGTGGATTTTCTATTTCGATCAATGTTCGGGCCATATTTGATTGAAATGCATGAAGAACCCGATTGATGCTGTAAACTTTGTACTAGTGTTCAGCGTTGAAGAACGCGGTGGCTGAAATTATCAAAAATGGATCGTTCATGTTTTCCAGCTTGAACAGGTCTCGTTACCAAAAGATGATGCTTCGGAAACTGGATCAGCCGCTCCTAACAGTATCCTGTCTTCGGCGCCTCTGAAACATACTTCAACGTCAGGTATTTATCTAGTCGACAATTTTGGGTTAAACTGCGTGAAACTGGTGAACACAAAACTCAGTTGCTTCAAGCTGAAATATTTTTAGTGCGTTTTGACAATAATTCGTTCTTGTGAGGTTGAAGGGAGAAGTTCTGCTCCAAATTCTTAGCATTATTTTGCCGAGATCTTCCTCTCGTTTGAGAATGAATCGCCGCAGTTTTCTCCCCGTCAACCTCGCACAAAGGAAAAAGCCGCGCCACCTTTCCGAACAACAAGTTCGGTTCAGTTTAGTCCTTCCAATTCAAAAGAATTGTTTTTTTTTAGTTAAGAACTTGTTTAGTTAAGAACTTGCAATTTAAGCTTCCTACATTTGCCTTCAGTTCACCTACGAAGACCATTTTCTTTTTCAGGATCGGAAGTATCAGAAGAAGAAGAGGGCGTGAACAAAGCTGAAGTGTCTTTGATGCAAAAGATTGCTCGTTCGAAACTGGTCACGAGCAAAGCTGAAATCGAAGTCCAACGTCGAGATCCCTTCTCTCCGCTTCATTCGATCAAATCGTTCGACGCACTGAATTTGTGAGCTAATTTCCTCTATCTGCAGTTATTGTTCATCTTATTGAAGCATTAATGTGATCTGATGTTTTCTTGACGCTTTCAGGAAGCCGAAACTGCTCAAAGGTGTTTACGAAATGGGCTTCAACGCACCGTCGAAAATTCAAGAAACTGCGCTACCAATTCTCCTTGCTGATCCGTAAGCGATTTGAACGTATTTAACAGCTCTCCCGCTATTTTAATCATTCTGATCCTAACGGTTGTTGTTTTTAGACCTCAGAATATGATCGCTCAGTCGCAGTCGGGCACAGGCAAAACAGCAGCTTTCGTCCTCGCTATGCTGTCACGCGTCAATCCAAATATCAATCATCCTCAGGTCTGAAGATGCATCATTTAAAAGGTGTACTATTTTTATGAATTATCGTTGAAATTATCCTATTATTTAATGTTCGACTTCAGGTCCTCTGTCTCTCTCCCACGTACGAGTTGGCGATTCAGACTGGCGAAGTCGCAGCAAAGATGGGTCAGTTCTGCGAAGAAATTAAACTTCGTTATGCTGTGCGAGGCGAAGAACGTTAGTATTCATAATCGTCTTTTTATATGGAATTCGTCATTTTTCTCCATTAAGTTTTACCGCGATTCCATAAGTTCCTTAACTACGATTATTTTTCCAGTGGCAAGAGGTCACAAGCTGACGGAGCATATAATCATAGGAACGCCAGGAAAAGTGCTTGATTGGGCGACCAAGTATAGGTTCTTCGATCTTTCAAAGATTACTGTCTTCGTATTGGACGAGGCCGATGTTATGATAGCTACTCAGGGACATCAGGATCAAAGTTTTCGAATTAGCAAGTAAGTGCACTGCGCCGAAATTCGCTGATGACAACTATTGGACGAGCTGGAGAAAGTCGATTATTTTGCCGTATATTTTGAATCGCTTTCGTTTTGTGAGGATCAATAAAAAAATATAATCAACCTAATATCACTTAAGCTTACGCCTACAATAATCGTCAGTTAACCATTTTTCAATCGGCTGAAGAATTTTATTCGGTTTTAGGCATCTCAAAAGCAACTGTCAGATCATGTTCTTCTCTGCAACCTATGACGAAGAAGTGATGCAATTTGCCAAAGGTATCGTCCCCGATCCTGTTCTTATCCGGCTCAAACGTGAAGAGGAATCGCTGGATAACATTCAACAGTATTACGTCATCTGCGAAACCAAAGAAGATAAATATCAATCGATAGCCAACATTTACGGCGGCATTACCATCGGTCAAGTCATCATTTTCTGTCATGTGAGTGTTATAAGAATTCAAAATGTTGTCCGAGGTGTTCGATAATTTCAGGTCGCTTGAATAAATAAATAAATGCTTGCTTCTGGTATTGTAAGCATAAATAGTGAAGATTGATTGGAATTTTATATTGTCCGCAGACCCGCAAGACGGCCTCTTGGCTGACAGATAAGATGACAAAAGATGGTCACGCTGTTGCTCTATTGACCGGTGAACTTTCAGTCGAAGATAGAATCAGCATACTTGATCGTTTCCGCGTAGGCAAGGAAAAAGTTCTTATCACGACAAACGTTCTTTCAAGAGGTAAACATATTCAGTGTTTGGATCACCTACTAATTCCTGTAAATCACATTAGCCATCAAAAACTCAAATTTGTGTTGGTGGATTGATAAAATTATTCAGAGAATATAAAAAATTGTTCCGCAGTTTTTTAAATTAATATTTTCTTTTTTTTTATAAATAGGAGGAAAGGCCTGTAATTAAAAGGGAGAAATGTAAGACCTGTAATTATATTTCATGATCCAGTCATGTTGTATTTTAGGTATTGACGTCGAACAGGTGACCATCGTTGTGAATTTCGATTTGCCCGTTGATCAGAACAAAGTGGCCGATTGTGAAACTTATCTGCACAGGTAATTTTCGCACCGTTATAGTTTTACTCTTTAAGAACACTCCAATCCCCAAAGTGCGTTCTAATATTCTCATTTTATCTGCACAGAATCGGACGGACGGGACGTTTCGGCAAATCTGGCATCGCTGTTAATCTATGCTCCTACACTGAATCTCAAACGGTTCTCAAACACATTCAAGATCATTTCGGTAAGTGAAATTTTGTATTCATCTGCTGCACGATGTGAATTTTGTCATATTATTATTTGTTAACTATAAATGCTGTAGATGAAAATTTCACGATTAGAGTAGTCTTCGTAGTTTCTTCTACTTGGTCTAAGGCAGACTAGTTTGGGGGAAAGTGGAAGGTTCGCATTTTTTAATGTATTCATTCGTGCACATTTTTTTTCTGCAGGTAAAAAGATCCTTCCTCTGAATACGGACGACTCAGACGAAGTGGAACGTCTTAATGATTGAGAAAGGACGCTTTTTTGCATTGTTTGTTGGAGTTTGAGGGCGCCGTGTTTTCTAAACTGTTTCCCGCTATTTGTTGCCAGATATTTTGCAGTTTCTGGAATTTTTCTCAGTTTCTATTGAAAATGAGTTGCTAACCAAGTCTCAATTTGATTTCATTTCGAGATCCGTGCTCATTTTTTTCACGTTGAACTTTGTACTATATTTTCCTGTCTAGTGTTAATAATATGTGATATTCAACGTTCGCATTCACTTATTTAATTTCTCTGTACGCTGCTGGCTACGATGGGTATTATTGAAAATTCTGTCGAAAAAATGGTAAATGAAACGGAAAATATTATTTTCTATTTTTCAACAGCGGTTGTTTATTTTCTCCCGCTTAATCTTGAGGTGCAATGCGAAGTTCATCAGGAGTCATATAGGATTTTTAATTTTATTTTAGCAGTAGGCGTCCGGTTCAGTCCCAGATTTTATTATGCATTCTACGAATTTTTTCCTGTAGCCTCTACAGTAAAATTGCTCAGCAATCAAGTGAGAAATTCAATGTTTATACGCAACATAACCCGCAACAATATTGCCATTCGGGTCTTTCAACTCGTTTTCAAAATTCGTCCGATATTTTTTAGTAAAATTCACCGAAATCTTGCAGAGGAATGGAAGAGATGCGAATAATTTTTTCCCAATCATATGTCCCAAATAGACAAGTAGAAGAACGGGAATAATAAAAGCGTGCTCATGCAAGATTCGATGTCTGCAGTCGGGGCAAAATGGAAGAAGCTGTTGAATCAATTAATGTTACAATTCAAATGACAGAGGAAGAGAAAAGAGCTGCACAGCTATGGGAATCGAAAAACAAGTATTTTTCGCATTTAATGTTTCGATGAAAGTTCGTTGTCCAACTTTGGCCTACCTGTTCATCCGGCTTTGGAATGAATCAATGGGAAAATTGTTTATCAGGTACTTGCTTGAATGCTACGTGCGGCCGCACGTGTGGACAAGGGCTCAAAGAGGATTCCGAGTTCAAGATATGACAGAAAGACATCAATTCGATGTCACGAACTTGATCAAAGTTGGTTTTTGCCAATTTGAATATCACAGTAACTTCCCACCGATTTTATTTCATCCCTCGACTGTAATTTCGCAGAAATACATGGTCTGGGATCCGCTGTTGAAAACGATCCACTCGGACGACAAAGCTGAAGAAGCTTACATCTCCTTGCTCATGGATTGGTACAAAAAAACGCAAAGTTTAGTCGCGTTGAAAGAAGGCACTAGAGAAGTAGTCGGTGTTCTCATTGGACGTTTAGTCATCGACCCTGAGTGGTACGAAGTGTTGAAGGAAATTCAGTACGTTCGAAAAAGAGACGTACGTATATCATTCTAACGCTATTTGTGCCATAGAATGACCATTCTACAGTTAACCATTCAACAGCTGCGAAACAGATGATTTTATGCCATTATATTATCTCTCTCTTCTTCACACTTACTACGTTTTACCTATCATGAAACTATGATCCTTTAGAGGTATGCAGAGTTGAAAAAGCGACCAACTGTTGACCTTCCGAGCAAAGGGAAAAAAGAAGATGCTCATGGTATGGGTTCAATATTCTTCAAAAATACATACTAAGTATGAGATACTCTTCCATGACGAGCTATTAGCCCAAGATAAAGGGAAAGGGGGCGATTTTTGGGGTACATTTTTCTGGAAGAATATCTATTTCAAAGTGTCCAGGGTTTGCGAGGGGGAGAAAAACCATGCGACTCATTCTCCGATTCTCTATTGGCTGACCGAGCACTTTCGCCCGTTCGGGCATCTTCAGGGGACCTAAATATATATCGTTTAATGCTTGTTATCATGGAGGCACAGGACAATTATGTAAGTTATAGAATTCCTAATAGTCGGTCAATAGTCTAAGGAAAAATATCACAGTTTACATTAGAGCGGTTTTTAAAAACAAAATAAATAAATAAAAAGGATTCTGATGAAAAATAGGAACATGGGTTGACTAGAAACTGATTAGAAAGGTTACCTGATAAGTACATTCAGTTATGTCGGTCCTATATTCAAAGAATCGGAGAATTAGTCGCCTGGTTTTTCCTCACAACCCCTGGATATAAAAAAATGCGACGACAAGGAAAAAAGTATTTCAAAGTGGTGACAGAGTGGCATACCTGAGCCAATGGCTGACAGCGTAACTTGTACTAATATTTTGATAATCCTTGCAATTTTTCCTCTCTAAATATGATTCATTTTTGCAATTAGTTAACTGCCATTTTATGTTGCACGCTTTGATTCAATATCAGGAAGTAAAAAATCGGCGAAAGGCAGGAAAAGCACGAGCGGACGTAAAAGTACCAGCGGTAGAAAAAGCCAGACAGGTCGAAAAAGTACGACTGGCCGTAAAAGCATGAGTCCGAAAAAAACGCCCGAGGACAAAAGTGGTAGCTCTCCAGGGAGTACGAGCGAACCTAAAAGTACTCCAAAAAGCAGTAGGAAAAGTACTACTGGCCGGAAAAGCACTAGTGCCAGAAAAAGTACAAGTGGGAGTAGAAAAAGTACAACTGGAGGACGAAAAAGTACAACAGGAGGACGAAAAAGTACAACAGGAGGAAGAAAAAGTACAACAGGAGGAAGAAAAAGTACAACAGGAGGAAGAAAAAGTACAACCGGAGGAAGGAAAAGTACAACCGGCAGGAAAAGTTTGGGCGGTCGTAAAAGCATAGGAGGCAAAAAAAGCAAGCATGGTCGGAAGTCATCTTCAGATCGCAACAAGGTAAATAAAAATAAAAATAACAGGAGACGTAAATAAATCATTTAAGGTGGAGATGTAAGTGCAAGATGGTTCCTCATTATGGAGCTTACAGTTCTCAAAGCGATTTCATCAGGGAGTATAATATTATGACCTCCGAGTTCACTCAGACATTCAGCTGCTGGGCTCTTATCTAAAAATCCTCCACAAGTGTGATTTTGGAAACAAATGGCCTGTTAACAACCAACCATATTTCCGTTAAAAATGAATGAAACTGAAAGGAATTTTCAGAGAATGTTTTCCTAGTGATTGAGCAAAATTAGCCATTTTGGATAACACACAGTACTTCCAAGATGTTCAACGTTTTTTCAATTTTGATTTTTACAGGCCATAAGAGTGCATATTTTTAAACGTTTGTGGTCTTGAAATTATAATTATGGCGAGCAGATGATTGTTGGTTTTTTGGGTATTGGGTCACACACGGTACCTTTTTCACGATTTCACTGGTGCGTATTTTGATTCACAGGCTTAGTAATTACAGGAAGCGAAAAATATTTGAACGCTCAAGGTCCTGAAATGTTTGGAACGGCGATTGAATGAAGTCTGATTTTTATCACTTGCGTCACATTCAGTACTTCCTTTTTATATCTTGATTTTATACCTTGCTTTTTTATTGCAAAAAAAGGATTATGCGTTTTTGTCACATAATTATTGCTAAATATAATGCTTATAAGTAGAAATGTACATATTTAACGCAATAATTTTAAAAAAATATTGGGATTAGGGAGAGATTTTTGACGACCTTTTTCCATGGTTCTCTTTAAAGGCTTAGATCGAACTTCTTCAGGCCTTCATAGGTACCTGAGATCCTTGAATGGAGAAAACTTATCTCCCGCTTATTATTATTTTAGGCCGATTGGAAAGTCCCCAGGCCCGAAGATATCATCCCCGAAGAGGAAATACCGATCCCGCAAGCCGCAGTTTTCGACGACAGCAACGTTGTACGAATTATTAGCAACAATTACTCATAACTAGCGAAAACCTAACGAAACTCAATGAGGACCGGTGTTTTCAGAAATTCGACGACGAACGTTTACAAACTATGCACAGCTATAAAGTGAAAATGGCCGATAACGTGAACGTGTTTGCGGAATTAAAATTGCGCATGTACTACCGGCTATATCTCGCCGCTGTAATGACTAAATACGAACGATACGGTAGTTGAATGGATTTCAATTCGAAATTAATTAGCATACGAATTAGTTATATAAATTAAATAGGTACTTTTTAATTTATCTTTGTTTTTTCAAAGGAAAACTAACTCTTGGTCAATGGTTGTACATTTTGCCAGGCACTGTCGCCCCGTTGGGCCTCTCCAAGACCATTTAAGTCCGCTAGACTCATGCGAGCCATTGCATCGGTTGAAATAAAAGAAAAATATTACAACAGCACGCGCCAAATCTCCCCATAATTCCCCCAAATTATTGTTTTATATTTATTCACGTTATTAATTGAATACATTGTTCTATCAGGCGTTTACGACATCCTTTTCGCCAGTCTGTTACAAATGTGCAAAATGTTCGACATAAAAGGTATTGCCGGCGTCCTGACGACTTATCCGGCTCAAAATGCATTCTACAACATCGGCGGACAGATTTATCACGAAGTAATTCGGACACGACGAAGGAAGAATATTTTTATAATTATTGAGTGAGTTTCTAACATTTTGGAAAATTTTCAGGAACTATACGAGGGGCCTTGTGAACAAACGAAAAATAGTTTGAGAAGCTACGACTGTTCTGTGGCTGTTATGTGCATGAACGTTGCCGATGAAATCAAATCGTTGACCGAGCTTGCTGCGCCGAAAAAATAAAATCTCGTGATACACAGAGGTGCAACGCTCTCTACTAAAAGCCATATGAAAATGAGTCACTAGACACTACTTTCATTACCTTCCGTCAGAGCGCAGCACGATAGCAAATTTCTCGGAAACGGGAGGGAATTGAGCTTGCGAATTTTGAGAATACCGTGGACCTATGGACGCGACATTTTAAAATTGAATCGAATTCACGTAAAAATAAGTTCGAGGAAGGAAGGGTAATTGTAGGTTTAAACTCAGGTTAAGGTAACCTTCTCAGTACTTTCAACGGCCACAAAAATGGCCACACCCGAAACCATCTATTATAATATTAACCTTGCGCAGTGGCAATATCGTAACCAATGAAGGTCTACTGAGGTGCGATTATTGCTAGTTGAAAACTATAACCAATACCCCGCCGTGAGGACATGAAATACTGTCCACACTGGCAATTTTTGTGAGCCCCTACGGGGGCCGATAACTGTATGGAATAAAGGTCCCAATCTTCAATCTTGTGTAACCTCAGCTCACCAGTGCGTGTCGCTGCGCAGATTCGCAGGCCCCTCCCTCTTTTAATTTTTAGGGATGGGCATTGGACATCAACTAATCGATTAGTGACTAATCGATTATATTTTTTCTTAGTAATCGATTAATCGATTATATTGTTTTCCTAGTAATCGATTAATCGGCAACTTGCTTGGAAGCAGCAAAAAAATTAACTTTATTTATGGTAAAACCATCATTATCTTATCAATTACTTACCATTCTTTTCTAACTAATCAATACCCCATGGTTTGACAATTTTAAGAAGGAAAAATGAGTAGACGTAGGTAATATGAGAAACAACAAATTCCAAACAAGTGAGAAAATTATTTTTAATTTACAAGAACAATCGTAATTCTAAAGAAAAAAAATTCTATCCTTCGTGTAATTCTTTAGGATGGAAAAATAACTATATCAGAACTAAAATAGTTCTTCTATTTGTCTTTCTTAAATTTTATAAATAAGACATAACTGAATCTGACGTTTAGGTAATATACGTAATTATTCATTAATCCAATATTTCTCGTCGGCGTCCTTGAGAAATAGGAGCTTATTTGCGAGGTTAGGAGCCAGCCGGCTCCTCTGCTCCCTCAAAATTTGGCCAGCTTGTGAAAAAAGCCTTTCTGACGGAACAGAAGTCGCGACAGCTGGCACGTACTTAAAAGCAATGATCTCCACTTTCTTGCCCTCAACAGACGATGCAGACATCAGTACCTACAGCGTGATATACTTGCTACCTACCTACGTCATAATTGATTACAGTCTAGGATTTCGTTTTTTCTACTTTCGAATTTTTAGTCTATCCACTATGAAAAAAAAGAAAAGAAGAACAAAGACAAGAAGAACAAAGTAAGAAAATTTTCAGTGGCGAAGAGTTTATTAATCGGTAACAATTAATCGATTACCCGATTAATCGAGCCATACAAACATCGATTAAAAATTAATCGATTTTTCACCCTAATAATCGATTAATTCGATTAATCGATGCCCATCCCTATTAATTTTACTCTAGTTCATAGAGAAAAGGAGCTCTCTAGTCGTAGTAGATTCCAAAAAAAAAAAAAAAAAACGGGAATAATGAATCATAAATTAATTTTATAGTACCTTTTCATTATCCTAATTACTTGATGCGTCGGTGCCGCAAATAACTTGCCACTTAGTACTATTTACCCACAAGTTTTATTTATTTTCGTTTTTATTATTTTTACATTTACCCCCAGCCTAATTTTATTTATCTTACACAAGAGAAAAAAAATATATTGTCAACGATGCAGATGTCTTGAAAAACTTGACAATTTCCTCCCAACTCATCAATAATTAACCCTACTAGCAAAGGATTTTACTCCTAAGTGTGCGAACATTTATATTTTTTTTAAATTCAGCAATGATTTGCGGTCTCAGGAGTGAATGGATTACAAGGTTTATTAGTAAAGAATCATTCTCGACCACAGTAGATACCTGACTTAGTCCTACTCACAGAAAAACCATGCCACATTTGGATTTGGGACTTAAACCATCCTAATTCAAGCTATTTCAAAATTAGTAACGATGGACGTCAAGAATTATTTTATTTCGTCGAGAGTTAGATTTACAGTAATCATTCAACTAGCAAGCTGCCTCCAAAGGTCAGCACTGCTTTGTGCGCCAGTCACAATAAATTGATGACGGTCATCTGCAATGGTAATTGATGTGATGAGCTGTCTTATTCTTTTTTTTCAAAAACGAGCAATAGGCCAGTTTCCTCTATTGCACTCGGTTTATCGTTAATTTGACCATCGCGCAGTACTTGGCCAGTCTCGCAGTAGTGATTTTCATCAAAGCAAACGTCGGGGGATGTTTTTTTCTTGGGCAAGAATCGCCGCATTTGCGGCACTATCATGTCCGGATCCAATGTGTCCAAGTTTTGCCATCCAGTTAGCCCACTCACCAGAAGTGAAACGACAGTACCAACGATTGCTCCTGTAAAAATTATCAAAATGTATGATTTTCTACTTAATGATTGATCTTAACTAAATGCTCACCTAGACTCAATAATTGTGCTCTTCACTATAATAATAGATATTTTTGATATAATTTTTGAAATGATGCTGATAACAATATGTTCCCTTCATGTGCTTTATTTTTCATCTTATTTATTGATCCCAGTCATAAAACTTTTCAATAGTTTGAACAATTACCAACTTGAGTGAAAATATTTATCCTAAATAACTGAAGGAATGCTCTTAGGAATTAGGAATAATAAAACACTGTACAATCACTTGCAGCGGTTTGAAGTCACATACTCACCAAGCGGTGCCATTTGGAATAATGGCAGTTTGAAGAGCCAGAATACACTGTCATCAGCATAACTAGTGGGAACGTAGCCTCGTCCACCCATAGATAAAGTAGAACTGAAATTGAAAATCATTTTGGCGCAATCATTCATCGAGTAGTTTTTTCCTATTGTAGCATTCGACCAAGTTTTCCTCCAACATTCGTCGCCGTTCTTTTGTAGCCAGTCTTCTCCCCTCACTAGTCTCACAGGGAACAAATCTTCACTGTCAGTGTTTTCATAGCCACATAATATTTTTTAACACGCATTCGAGTGGGATAAATCAGCTGCTACTCATTTGCGTATCGTTATTAGTTCACCCAGATCTTTCGCCTGTTCAAGCATTTAAGGGCGTCGTAGAACCGGTATCTAAAGCCGGTAGAAATTTCCCACTTTTAAAATTTTATGTATTCCTAAACATTTTTTTTCAAATTTTTGTTACTCACTTTGAAACAATCGATGTAGCATTATCCAGGCAGTTTTCAGTTGTCAGGAACCTGGGTATATCTTTCAAAAGGCCAGCCCGACGAGCTTGCATGATATTCATTATACACCAGACGACACAGGTGACTGAACTTAAACCTCCAGCTATAGCTCCCTATGAAAGAGCAGCCATTGCGGCACCATTTTAAGAGACAATTTTAACTAAAAAATTGGTGTCGTTGTGGCCACCAAAAGTGCACAAGGACTCCTATCAAATTTCTATAAGAGGTTACGGCCTGACCATCATTTACGTGGTCCCAAGCACTCTAGCAGCGCTCGATAACACTACTATCAAAATTCGGTGTCTCATTTCACCCTTCTTTATTTATATGTTTACGTAGTCAATAGAAGTATTGTTAGCGACAGAAACAGTCAGAATTACTGTCTGTCTATGGACAAAGAGAAACAAAAGTTGGCATATCTTCACAAAAAATGATGCGGGAAATGTTCTCCAAGTGAATGTGCAAAATCAGCAGTTTCCTAATTTTGGATAACAAACAGTACATTCGAGACAGGTATACGTGTTCTATTTTGCTTTTTCAGGTAATAATATTCAATATTTTTGAACAGTTGTGGTCTTAATTTTTTTTTTTTTTTTTTTTTTTTTTGACAATTAGATAACGCTTGATTTTCCTGTTTGGCTCACACACCATACTTCCTCCACACCCAGTTTTTTTTTCACCATTTTTTTTTACAGGCCACCATAACCCATACATTTGAACGCTTAAGGTCTTGAAATGTTTGCCACGGTGAGAATGAGGCCTGATTTTCATGGCCAGGGTTACACACCATACTTCTCCAATTCTACCATACTCCTCTTATTGGCATATTGATAGTATTCAGATTTTTACCATGGAAATTTATTATATTTGAACCCTCAAGGTCAAGAAATTTTTGTAACAGCAAGTGAAGCTGGATTTTCATCGTTAGTGTCACATCATACTGTCATACCATCTACATGATGGTCAGGCCCTGGACACTTCAATTTCTATCGTACGCCAGAAAAAATATTTGAGGAGCCGTATCGTACCTTGCTGTTGATCCAAGGAAGAAACATTCCAACGCTGAACAAAACCACTATTGCTCCTTGAGTCGCACTTTTCAGTATGAGTGTCGTCTGAAAATTTGCCAATCAGTGGCAGAATGAATTGACGGTTTTCAGTTGTTCGGTGATTCAGTTATAATCATGGCAATTATTTACTTCAATATATCATAACATACATCTAATAACGAGCCGAGCGATTGTATGAAGTAAATTGCGATGGTACTGATGACGGAAAACGCGAACACTAACGC
Organism: Tupiocoris notatus; assembly: GCA_037159825.1. NCBI lineage: Eukaryota > Metazoa > Arthropoda > Insecta > Hemiptera > Miridae > Tupiocoris > Tupiocoris notatus. Next base: position 233,272 of record JASJUZ010000029.1, on the reverse strand, counting down.
TGTGATTATTCTGAAGGATTCTTTTTCAGTAAGCTGACGTTTTTTGAGCATAGGTTTGATCAAATCTTCGAACGTAGTGCACGCTGCAGTGTTCCAAATACTAGTGGTCGTACTGAGGACAAATATATCTAATTATGACTCAAAACGAGGCGAAAGTTGAGACTCAAAATCACCTAAACATTAAGCCGTAAGATGAAATCACCACGACCATGAGAAAATACAAGTAAACAATTGATAAACGAAATGTGAATTACAGAAAAATAAATAAACAAAACAATGAAGAACAAAATAACGAATTACAATGTAATATAGGCAAGCTCACCTCAAGCCGGCAGCGATGAGCGAAGAGTAGAACAATCCAGTGAGACCAGGGACACTTTTTGATATGTCGTTTATAAAATATGTGATGATTGTCGAATGTGAGGCGATTCCCTAAAAATCAAATCGAACAGTCGACTGAATTGTTATCTGGCTTTATATGCATTGTTGCTATTCCAATAAAAAAGAAAAATACAGCTTTTTAGCTTGCGAGAAAGGGTTGGGAAATAATCAATTCAGGAAAAACTAGGAGGAGAAAAATTGGGCCACCGATTCTAGGTTTGAGCACCAGAGAACGGTTTTGAACGTTTTCCACATGAAAGATAAATAAGAATTCAAGGTCCTTGAAAGTGCTCAGTTTGGAGGAAAAAAATTAAATTAGAAATTAGGGAAAGAGGTAGCGTAGTATTTTTTCTCCCGTTCAACCAATTGACTAGACAAAAAATATTGCGGGGAAAAACAGTAAAATGTTCACTTACTTTTCCGGCCAACACTGGATCGCATCCAGCATAGTACGCAAAGGCGATGAAGCCCAAGGAGCAAGTGGGCACCATAAATGAAATTAATAGGAAGAACGATATAAGCAACACCCTAAAATAAAAAAGAGCAGCTAGTAAGGATTTTTACATAATTATAAAAATATCAAAACTCAGCAATTCAATTCGTTCCATGGCTGAATTTATAAGACATGGAGATATTATAATATGGAAGTATATTTTTAAATAATTTCCATTAGTCCAAAGAGGTTTTAACAATACTTTTTCGCATGTCTTTGACTCGGCAGAGCGTGGAGTCGTTGATTTTGCGACGGTGATAGATAATGCGGTAGCCAGAGGACCATCACACTCCAAACTGTCAAAAACGAGGTCCTCTCAGTCAGCGGCGAGTTCATACTGAAAAACATCATACAGAAAAATAGAGATATACCGAAAACGTGGCGCATTCATTCACAAAACGTCACAATGTTTGCATGAAAAATATGAAACGAGAGAAAATTCCGATAAAAATGTGCTTTCTCACTTGAAAAACTCCCACCGATAGCCCTCATCGTTTTTCCGCACAATTTCAGACCATCCGCCACTCTTTGCTATGCCTAGGATAAAAAACAAGGTTGAACAGATGACCATGATGACCATTTGGAACGAGTCGGCCCACGCGACTGATGTTAATCCTCCCTGTTAGACAGTAAAGGTATGGATTTCACAAAAAAAAAAAAAAAAAAAAAAAAAAAAAAAAAAAAAAAAAATTGAGTTGGAGTTAGCTGCACTGGCAACGCCAACACGCAATGTTACTAGAAAAAACAAAGGTTGTTGCTAGTTACATTGCTTTTTGGCGTTGCCTGTACAGCTACAGCACTATCTTCGACCACAAGTTGTGAGATCGGGTTAGGTAATGTGCACTTGGTTTAGCTATTCCAAGTGTTTTTAATTCTGTGAGTAGACATAAACACCCTACTTTATATTGCATGGTCGGAGAAAGGTTCCAGTCTTCAATAAAATGTTCATTTGGTCGAACAAAAATTACCTATAATATTCAAGCATTTAAAAAATCAGATCACTTACCACAACAGTGTAGACCATGCTCATTAACGATGTAAAGCAGACTATAGGAACCAGAGGAAGGCCAGAAGCTGAAATTAAATTCATTGTATAGAATCTTTTCGACATTTCAAACTGCGCTAATGCTTTCAGAGTTATAAATCACGAACGATTCAGTTTAGAGATGTTTGAACTAATTAAATCCTTCTGAATAGGGAGAGACAAACGTGGAAGATAAATCAAAGCAAGCTTTGGAAGCTAGACACTGGAAAGCACTCCGCTTTAAAATTAAAACAGTAGCAAGGCAGAAAATTTACCTTGTGCAAACGTCAATGACGGTGTGTACAAATACATGGCAGATGATTGGAGCTGAAATGTTCAAATTATATTAGCCATTTGTAACAATAGCTACTTGATTCAAGGAAAAGTTTCGACAAGTACGAAAGTTTTAATAATTTTCATTTATCAACTTACCGAGTCAATAACGTTGAGCGTGGACATGAATGTCTTTACATGATTGTTGTATCTTCTCCCAAAATACTGGAATTATATAGTTCTTTACAATGTTGTGATGAATCGTTAAATTGGGGGGACCCAAAATTAAACGGAATGGGGCTGGTATGTGAAAGTGGCGGGGGCATGGGAAATTTCGGTAGAGTATGGTGAAGGGCAACATCTGACATCAGTCTGCTAAGTTTCATCACTTGGGGTGCTACGGTTCGTCTTAGAGAATTTTTTTTGCAAACCCCCTGAAGGTGAATTTAAAAATTCGTTCTAACAAAAAGATTGGACAAGTGTGTTGTGGTCAATGGTAATTAATTTGAAGGTGACCAAAATTTGGTGTAAAAATATTGAATAATAAACGTTTTACAAGGACATTCCGTTTACTTTAGGGTCCCCCTTGTACTGCTTTACACTAGTAGCACTTTTTTAAAGTGTGATCAACTAATTTTGCGCAAACGTCTACAGAACTGCTTATGCATCGGTTCATTTGTTTAGCTTCATTGGATATTAGGTAATATACTTATCAATTACTGATTAAGAAGCGGAAAATTACCTCGTATGGCGAGACGCTTTGAAGCGAATATAAAACTGGCAAGTAAAAACAGATAGCGATGATGACACTTGGGACCAAAGTGAAAAAAGATGCCATAAACTGTGTCCCATACAGGTAAACCTCTTGGCCACTGATGATCGAAGATGTACTCAACAATCTGCGTAAAAATAAAGAATAAAATAAAATAAAAATCAATGAGCCACGGCGTCAGTTTTATTGTCACACATTGTCCTCTGCTATGACGTAGCCATGTGACTCGTTCTTCGATTCTTTACCTATTGGCCAAGCACTTTCACCCACTCATGCATCGTTAGTTGTGGATGGAAATGATAGAAGAGTTGACAGGTTAAAGCTGAATAGGCCAATTGGCAAAACGTTCTTGATAATGAAATAAAGGTAAAATGGAATTAGTGTTCTGGATCTGCAATTTAAATAATAATTTTAAATAATAAAAATAAACAAATAAATTACGATTTTCTAAATTTTTTTAAATAATAAAAATACGAACTGCAAGTTGTAAAAAAAACTTACGTTGCACTCATGGATAAAGTCACCGGCAGTATTGCCATTTTCCGTCCGCCAAACACATAATGCTCCATGGATTTTTTGCCTGTTTTACTAAAATACAGTCCGATTCCCATCGTCAAGATCAAGGAACCGACAACTACCACGTAATCCCAAATAGACAATCCTCCTTCGTACATTTTCTTTAGCTTAATTCAACACCCACCAATAAAATCCCCTCGAATCCTTTCCAACTCTCTTGCGCCTGAAAAGAAAAAATCGTTCATAAAATCAATTAAACATAGTGTACTTATTCATTTTGCTCTTGAAAATCATTGATTCCATTGGATAAGTGCCGTCAAAGTTTAATAAAAAATTCTTCCAACTCACTAGCGAATTTGACTTGGTTTCAGGTCGCGTTCTATTAGTTACTTGAGCGATTTAGAGGGAGATATCCACTCGGAAATTTCATCCTTCACTAGTCATCGCGTGTTGCCAATCGGTTCTGAAAATTCGACCAGAGCGGTACGAACGTACTCAGTTTAATTGCCATATTTAACAATTATTTTTTTCTCTGCGCTACAAAAAAAGTCAAGGCAACACGAACGGTTCCTAGATAAATAGCGATAATTTAAAGCTATTTTTTATCGCATCTTTCTGGTACTATTCATCGTTATTACAATTATTAGGTTTAACCTAATATCTCTTTCTGTGAAAGGGAATGGATTATGCGAATTGGGGGCCAAGACTCAAAACTGCCTTCGACAAGGAATCGATTGTGAGTCGGCCAAGTAAGCTGGAGGTGTTCTTTAGTGTTTTCTCACTATTGCGGTGGTTTTTGGGAACGTCAGGTCCTTCTGCTTAATCATTAGTTTTATTGCACCTTAAATTTTTATGATCCTGTTTTCGCGTTTTTTTGCCTGTTTTTCCCAAATAACTTTTAAACCGACCACTTTACATAGGCATATTACTCAGAAGCTATCAAAATCCTACAATTTGGTGTATTTGGTTATATATTTATGTTATGCCACCGCGGAGCTATTCTAAAAATCTTATAGAAATAAATAATCAGTGACATTTTTTATATTCTTAATCGATTCTAAATTAAGACACAAAACCTTTGTTTTTATTTCGCAAACGTGGCGAAAAAAATTCCGACGTTAAAACGTCAAAAGTGTGAAAATTAAAAAAATTATTAACTGTAAGAATTTGATTTTTTTCACTTCAGATTCGATTTCTACGTCCAATCTCCTGTGGGAATCATTGATACTGAACGGAAGTGTTAGTAGGTACCCATTATTTGCATTTCAACTTTACAAAGTTGAAAACGTAAAAACCGCGTAGATACTATAAGTAAGAAAAGCAGATCGTTGACATCGAATTTCCATCGTTTTGACGTGAAATTCGGACTCAGCGTTAAATTTCCTATAAGAAGAGCTTTCAAATTCGCCTGAAAACGAACATTTAATATTTTTCGAAATTTCGGCTGGTGAAAAATTCGATTTACGGAAAATAATTCATGTGGATATATAATTCCTGGAAAAGTGTTGACGGCGGACAGACATAATTTTTTTTATTGGATATACATGCCTTGAAACGGAAAACATCAAATTTCGAGGGGGTTATACAATTTTTTTTCTTGGGCGATTACAATGGTTGATTATGGAATAATAAACCAAAATTTAGGATCATTAAAGGTTCAAAAAATATGCTTATTACCGAACGATTGATGTATGAAAAAAGTAATTATTACGAAGAAACTACCTAAATGTAGAAAAATTGCTATTATGATAGTTTTTTTTTTCTATCTCTAGCCACTAAATAATTACAAAAACCAAGAATTACTAATTTCTAAAAGTCTTAATATTATTCACGAGGATCTACGTTATCCAACAAATTTAAATTCGACCGAAACGCTCGGTCAGCGGAGGGAAATAAATCGTAACGTGCGCCTTCAAATGAAATACAGCAGTACCCGCAATACATAGCTGCAGTTGCAGGCGTTGCCTATGTCGATGATTAAGGCGTCGAGCGGACGCTGGTCCTCCGCTCGGCGCCTTAATCATCGACATAGGCAACGCCTGCAAGTGCAGCTATGTATTGCGGGTACTGCTGTATTTCACTTGAAGGCGCACGTTACGATTTATTTCCCTCCGCTGACCGAGCGTTTCGGTCGAATTTAAATTTTTTGAACAACGAGGATCCTCTTGAATAATTTTAAGACTTTTAGAAATGTGTAATTCTTGGTTTTTGTAATTATTTAGTGGCTAAAGGCAGAAAAAACCTATCATAATTGCAATTTTTCTACATTTAATTTCTTCGTTATAATTTCGTTTTTAACATGCATCAGCTGTTCGGTATATAGCATTATTTTTGAACCTCTTAACGATCGTAAATTTTTTCTATCATTGATACGCATTTCGAATTAATGTAAAATTTTCCGCTAGCAATATATCTTGTGATTTTCGCCGACTCGTTCGATTAGCCTTCGAAAACTAACCATTACATGGGTCATTCTCCCGTTTCATCGGAAATCGTGTTTTGAGCGGACTGTGGCTTCCTAGAAAAAATTCTTGAAATTTTTTTTAAGTGAGTGGCTTCAGGACACTTTTACCTAGCTTTTCAGTCAAATTTGGGATGGATTGTACTTTTAATTCATACCCGAAAATTGGTTCAAAATGTCAAAACCTAATTCCCTCACCTGTCCATCGACCAAAATTGTCATCTTTGCAAGTGAATAAAACCTATACTAAAGCTCAAACTGTTTTGATTTTTTTTTAGTGGTGTACTCATGTTCTCGAGTAACAATCTGTACCATAGGTGACGTTTCAAAATGTCAACCAAAACGTGTACAGAGTTTCAAACATGTGTCCATCAGGTTTTCCCTAATTCCCTCACCTTTTTTCGAACTTGGCGCCTGCTCTTCCCAGAGCATGTTTTAGACGTTTTGCACTGTTGGCAATATTGGTCAAGTTCCCGCCAAACTCAGGAGAACCTGTTGCATCGAAAATTCTATCCTTCTCAATTTGTGTGATAACGTGTAGAGTGAAATCGCTCTCCGTTCGGTCAAAGGCCTAATTACCTCACCCGCCGATATTCTGACTCAGGAGAGTTAAATTCATTTTATTTTTGCGTTAATTGAAGTGTTTGCGAATGTAGAAAAGAGTTCCATTGTTATTTTTATTCTTCTCAAATCATGGGGAGGGGTGCACCTCCGAAAATCCTCCAAAACCTAATTCCCTCACCCTAATTTCCCTAATAAATAATCCCTAATTTCCTCACTTTATCTGTATCCCTCACCACAGTGATTTCAATCATGATCATGTATCTTCTAAAGAAAATTTTTCTATGATTCAATTTTTCATAAGCAAAATCAGTGGACCATTCAAAAGGGATCCACGAAAAGAAAAAAAACATTTTCTTAATTTTCATTTCGTGGAAAAATAAATCCCAATTTCGAATGAAATGGGAGAATGACCCACATAGAACATGATTGTGATAATTATTATATGGAATTCGTAACAACCCTTACTAAGCTTTGAGGTCGCCCGTTGGCCAAATTGCAAGGCTGTCGCTAAACTCTGTTCAAACTTCACCATAATAATATCGAAACTCTTGAGAAGAATAATTCCTCAATATTTCTTGAAAATACCGAGTAAATGCTCGATTTATATTTGAGCCTGAGGAAGTATCGATAGCGATACCGTACAGCGAAAAATCCCGTCTGGCGTCCGCTCGACGCCTTAAGCATCGGTATAGGCAACGCCTGCAACTGCAGCTATGTATTGCGGGTACTGCTGTATTTCATTTGAAGGCGCACGTTACGATTTATTTCCCTCCGCTGACCGAGCGTTTCGGTCGAATTTAAATTTGTTGGATAACGTAGATCCTCGTGAATAATATTAAGACTTTTAGAAATTTGTAATTCTCGGTTTTTATTAATTACTTGGTGGCTAGAGATAGAAAAAAAACTATCATAATAGCAATTTTTCTACATTTAGTTTCTTCGTAATAATTACTTTTTTCATACATCAGTCGTTCGGTATTAAGCATATTTTTTGAACCTTTAATGATCCTAAATTTTGGTTTATTATTCAATAATCAACCATTGTAATCGCCCAAGAAAAAAAATTGTATAACCTCCCTCGAAATTTGATGTTTTCCGTTTCAAGGCATGTAGAATCTGAATATCCAATAAAAAAAAATTATGTGTGTCCGCCGTACGCACGTCAGCACTTTTCCGGCCAAACCATAATAGCTAAATTCTTGAAATTGTCACCAAAAATCAATCTCGGCCCTACGACGGAACAATTCTTGAACCAACTTGCCAGCTCAATTTTAAGGGTATTTTTGAGGGGTTTTGAGGGAGAGAAAATTAATATATTCCAAGGTTTTTCAGAAAAATTTGTACGTGGTATCAAATTATATAGATTTTTGGACGCTGAATCGAATGAGACCATTGCCGGGTCGATAGCTTTATTGGTTCTCGAGTTATCGCAGCTTTTGTGTCGAATTTGGGAGATTTTCAGAAATTTGACATGAGGGTATAACTCGAGAGTTCTTGGAGCTATAAAAATCGTTCGATACTCATTGGAATAGTCGTCATACACTCTCTCCAGCTGTATCGTTAGGCAATAAGTTTAGCTTTTAATTAGGAAATTAAGAAAAATAAAAATGATTAAAATTACAATAGTTGCTACGGAGTTTTTCCCTATAGTTACCATAGGTTTTTCTGTGGGACCGTTCACAAATGTTCGGAATATTTAAAATGACAAATGGATAGTCTTCTTAAATCAATATTGAATCGAAATAATAATAAACCACTGTACAATCATTTGCAGCGTTTTTTTAATCCTATGACTTTTTGTTTTTGAAGTAAATTAAGATTTTTAATTGAGTTCAGGTCGTGGAAACTTCATTCTTTATGAAAATTTTCATAGAAAAAAACTGAGAACGGAATTTCTACCCAACACACGTACAAATATCGTTCCGTACTTCCAGAAAGCTTTATTCTAAGTTTTCATGTCTTTAAAATGTTACGAATTGGGTATCGAAATCTATATTATCGTCTACTTTTTCATTCTTGTCGTCGATAGTTCATCAGTTCTCAAGAATAATACAGCAAATACGAGACAAATATAATGTGCGACCCTATCAATACAAATCAAGAGCCCTCCATGACATAGTTCAAAAGCGTCCCGATAAAATTGATTCTTGTGTCAGTAAAAATCCGTATTTAAGAAGTTTGAACACTCATTTAATGCTCAAGTAAAGTGTATCCGAAATTCAATAACTGTCATTTGACAGTAACACCGAATCTTTATGAAGACTTTTTTCTCCAATTTTACAATACGAAACGAAGGAGAAGTTACCAACTCCCGGCAAAATCTACACTTCAGTAATTCATTCTATTGAGAAAGGCATAAGAAAAGTATAAAATGGTCATATAAAAAATCTATTTACAACTTCTTGAACATTGTGAACAATATACAAGGATTTATGAAATTGTGTTTTTTATTTTCGCACCTGACAAAGAATGGTCTCTCTTGACTTAAAAAATTGCAGGAATACGTTTTCAAATGAGTGATCTACTCCTTCAACTCTCAGGGCATCGTCAGGGGTAGGTCCATAGAGCCCTAACAATGCACTAAGAGTCTCAATAATTACATAGAACGAGCCGCCTCAACCCTCCAACACTGTAGTCGTGCAAGAATGAAAAGAACAGAACAAGTGTCGTTACCGGTGAAAATTCCAAGATCATTTTACAACTAAAATTCAAACTAAATTTTTTGAGAAGGTTTGCAAAAAAAAAGTCAATCAATCTGGCAATACCAGAAGTAATATTTCCAATTCACAACTCAAAGCCGAAGGAACCACGTCGACAATGCATAGAATGACTAAATAATTACACTGCTATTCCAACCATGGGAAATTCACGAGTAGGATTCAGACTTGTACATTTGAATAACAATAAACATAAGAATGTGACAAAATCCATGAGTTGGTCTAGTATACCAGTCTTCAAAACAGCGTAGAGCATGCCTAGTTAGAAAAAACGCTCCACAAAATTGCCAGGGAAGGCTAACCATATCATTACAAGAGATCGCTGCACGTATACACAATAGTTGTGGCATCGCGAGTTTATCTTGCGCAGAGAGAACAGTTTGTCTTTAAGAGAGACTAGAATTGGAACGATCTCTCCTACGTCCTGCAAGACAGCACCATATTGGTCCTCCGTGGCTGAATTAGCGATGATACAAGCGAGTGAGCGGACAGCGCTAAGTACATTTTGGCAATTGTTCACTTCAAACATGAAAGCGTTTTGTTTTTCCTCATCGAATAAGTAAGAAAGCCACGGCAAGCGTTTAAGGAACTGGTTGAACTCAAAATGCACACGATCAATAATGCCCATAGCTTTTCGCTGTTTCATCAGACGTTCCCGGTGAAAACGCAAGCGCGTGAGACGAAACGCCAGCAAACTAGGGACTGCAGGAATAACGTCATCGTGGGGGAAAGCTCTGGAACAGACCAGCTCTTGGAAATCATCAAGTGTGGCAGAGAATTTCTGGATAATATCAAGGCAATCGTCTCGAATGGCTCTCCATTCACTGGGAATGTCACCCATCGGGCTGAGAGTGTAGATCTTGCGTCTGCACGATTTTGAATGGGAGTTTGTACCACTGGACACGGACAAAAGGTAGCGAAAAGCAAGCGCACGAACAAGAGGCAATCGTGAATCATTCAATGCTTCAGAGAGACAAAGCTCCGTCTGATCCCTGCCGAACAATTCGATACCAAAATCATGTGGTGCCAGTAGGAAAATCCTCACAATGATTTTGGACATTTTGACGGAAAAAATGGTCAGAATCGTGCACAAGTAAATGACCAGAAAACGCCTTAGATTTAGCATTTCGTACAAACAGCGCTCAATTTCCATCGTAGACGAGTTCAAGAAAAAACTTAACGGCACTATGAGATGTTTGATGTCACCGAAAATTAAATGATAGCCTAATGTGAACGAGACAACGGGCCAGAACGACAATTGTACTGATTTCTTCAACGTAGAACGAGCTTTGGTCTGAAGCTGGAGAAATTTCATCCGTTGAATAACAGGGAAACGAATGCGTTGCCGAGTGAAATTGAAGTGGTGTCTGAGAAAAACGATTGTTCCAACCCAAGCGCCACTCAAAACAACAAATAGGCTTTCTTCGTTCAGAAGATACTTTTGGTCGGCAGTGGATAGAATCAATCCCAAGCCCAACTGCGCGGTAAAAATCCAGCTCACCAATGAACATCCTATAGCGAATTTAGCCCATTCTGCTACAGCTGAAGGCGTGAAAAGGGCGAGGTAGGCGTTGAAACGTGTGGAAATTTGTGCAGGAACGGCGGTGTAGTCGCGTTGGTGAATGGAACACAGGCAGAGGACAGATATGACAATCGCCAGAAAATACGGAACAACCCAGAAGAAGCTGGTATCACTGCTGACAAACAGAGCCACTGCAACTGATCTATGGAAAAATAAACGGAGGTATAGTTAAAAATTAGTTACAATAAGAAATAATTCGAAAACTATCGTCGGTAGGTACAAACCTGAAAACAGCCAGAAGGGTGCATTGTATGCAGATGAGCAATGCTAACGCTTGTGTGAGCCGAGGCGACCAATACGTACTCAGGTCGACATTTCGGTGACCCCATTTTTTCGGCGGATAGAAAGCAATATTGTCTTCTTCAAGAGCCCCAGGTGCTAACTTAGTGGGCGCTAAATCTTCTTCCATAAAGCTACGTACTGGACGTCCTTCTGGCATATTCCACCTGCAAAAATACCAGTTTGAACGTAATAGGGACATTTTACCAAGATCCATTTATCTTTTCCTTCTCGTCGCATTTCTTGGTGTCCGGGGGTCGTGAGGTGGAGAAAAACCAGGCGACTCATTCTCCAATTCTTTATTAGCTGGCCGAGCACTTTCGCCCATTCGGGCATCCTCAGGGCGACGTGGAGCCATAGGGTCTACAGCCAAGAATTGGAGAATGAGTCGCCTGGTTTTTCTCCACCTCACAACCCCCGGACATCAAGATCCATTTATATAAATTTTCAAGGCTGTGAAAAGTTAAGGAGTTGTACGTTCCCTGCTTCAACCGGCTCCAGCGTTTACGTACATTAGGACTGAGGGACAATGAGCGATAAAATTGCTTTTGCGTCCAATTGAAAGGAAACAGTCGGGTTTGCCGGGGAACTAGTTGATTCAATTATACAAAATTCAGACCTGTCGGACCAGAAAGAAGCGGAACCGTCCGTCCGATCACCGGTCCAGGGCGTCGTTGTTGACAAAGGTGACGACATAAAATCAGCTTGATTCCTCGTCGGCGAAACCGGCGACGATAATGTTGGGTTTGACGAGTTCAATAGAAAATTCGGCGAAGGCACATAGGCGCCAACACGGCGTCTTGAGCCAAGTGGCGAAATTACTTGGTCGAGCGATGCCATTGTAACTGGCGGATTCGTGCGTGCGAATCGTTGACACAAAAAAAACTCCGAAGAAGGCAATTCCGTACTAAAAATACGGGCAAACTAGAAATTTTTCATTCAAAATAGAACGTAATAGGAGCACACTTGAAAATATGAAAGAATTCTCATACTGAAAAATCATGGAACAGAAAACACGGTACGCAATGCATCCTTATCTGTTATCAATAGCAGAGAAGCCCGCGAGCGCTCACTGCCATTAGAATATTCGATGATATTTAAATAAAGTGGATCACCCTTTAATATTGGGTTGAATAAATATTTTTTGAATGGTTGCATTTTTAAGGCGCAATCTAGTTATTTTTAAAACTCCCTCTTCATTGGAATTTAAATATCAACGGTAGGAGTTGCGTTTGTTGGCTACACTGATATTTTTTCTCTCTTATCAATTTTATCAAAAGTTCTAATTCAGGTGACGGCTGATCCTGCTTTTCGTCCTTTTCTCAGTTGAAATTTAAATTAATAAAGGTAAATTAACTATATAATATTATTATTACAGTGAACAAGCATGAATATAAATTGGTTTTTACTGCAAGGCAAACATTATCTGAACCTTACCGTTTCAAAGAATTTTCGATCACGTTTTGGTTAGACACTGATGCATTGAAAATTAATTCTCTTTTACCTTACTCTACTCAGCGAAATAAAGTATACTATACATTATAATCATAATTATATTATATTATGAATGTGCGCTTCGTCGTAATTCGTACTTCATATTTTTGTTAATAGATGGCAGCCCCTCGCCTATTCTTCTCAACCCAAGTGAGCTCCATCGCTCGAAGGAATTTCGGAATCTGCGCTCCAGCTTTTCAAAAAGTCTCCGATCCAATTCAGCAGTTATTCCTCGACAAACTGAGGGAATACAAAGGAAAAAGCAGGTGCGATTTGTCGCAAGAATACCAAAACCCTTTGTTGAATTTTTATAGACGAAATGTTATGCTAACTGCCAGTTCGATTTAATTTAATTTATTAAACTTTATTACTTACAATTTATTAATTTATTTTATTTAATTTATTACACAGATTTAATTAAATTTATTACACTTTATTACTTACAATTTATTAATTTATTTGATTTAATTTAATTTATTACACTTTATTACTTACAATTTATTAATTTATTTGATTTAATTTAATTTATTACACTTTATTACTTAAAATTTATTAATTTATTTGATTTAATTTAATTTATTACACAGATTTAATCAACAGCCGCTATCCAATTGAGCTAACTAAATCTGCCTCTTGATTAACTCTGGACGTTATTTGTTCTCATCTAGTGGAGGAAAATTGGTTGAACCTTCGCCAGAAATCGAACGGGAATGGAAACAGGAGCTTGGAAAACTTGCTACGCAATATGGTGGCGCTTCTGGTGGCGATATGACCAAATTTCCTGACTTGAAATTCCCCGGTTTGTATAATAATTTATATTTTGTAGCATTTAATCGCTTCAACCTTTTGAACTTGAAGCCTCATAGCGAGCTCCGACTAGCCAATGAAGAGGCCAAACAAATATAACGTTGCTAGGTTTTCCGAGCATCACCTAATCGGAGCGATGTTTTATTATCTTCGATTCCTTGTGACGGACATGACTCATAGAATAATCAATAATTGAAAAATCCCAATAATTAACAGAGCATTGGTTTGTTTTTCAGAAGCCAAATTGGACCCAATCAATGAACAGTAAACATCCTTGAGTGCTGATTCGGATGATCCTGTTCAGTAGATTTAGCTGGTCGAGTTTTCCGTAAATCACGTTACTATTGTTACAATTTTCAAATTACATCCTCACACGTCTTTTTGTTTCCAAACGCTCCATGTTATTTTTACTCAGCCACCAATTTTTTCAACTCAGCTCACACCTTAAAATAGCTAGTTTGTTAATCTGTCTTCACAAAATTGCCAAATCATCACAATCCACTCATCAGGGTTGAAAAGAAGCAGCTACAATGAAAAGAAAGGGAACAAAATACGAAGTTGATGGATCTAAAATAATTTACTCGCAGATAGTGTGACAGAACATAAGAATATGGAGGTTTCAGCTGTTGAATCAGTTTAGTAGTTGAATCATATAATCATGAAATTCTGAAACAAAAAGATTTCCATTAATACAAGGCGAGGAGTATGATTATAAGCCATGTTAGAATTATGCATAACTATTGTAGGTTATTATTTTTGTACTGTGTTACACTTTGTTGAGTTTGAGCGGTGAGAGGATAAAACAAGGTGACTTATTCGATTTTTTATCCATTGGCCAAGCACTTTCGCCACTATTAGCTTCCTCAGGGCTATTTGGTACTATGGGAATTGTCCTCCATGCAAGCATAGCTGGTTAAGGAGTGCCTGATCCTCGTGTCCTTAACCTACCCCCCAAATCAAGTTGTGATGGCTCTCATTGCCTGTGGTACCTTTTTGGGTTGGGTGCATGCTCCCACTCGCACCCAACTTTTAAAGGTCAGAATTCTAGTATATTAGAAAGGTAGGATATAAGTAATAATTTTGCTATGACTAAAACCTAATTGCTTATCTAAATGAAAAACGCGGATCTTGAACCGACGAAGTGCTTGGCCAGTAAGTAAAAGTACTGAGAATAAGTCGACTGGTCTATGCCCCTGTACGTTATGCTATCATTATAAAAAAAAAAGCCTTCATCCTACGATCGAGCTTTTGAATAACTTACGACAGGATCAGAATTTTGCAGGCACTTGTTGAAGTTCATAGCTAATTCGCATGCGTCCGAGCCCGCTGAAAAATCAATGACCGAATAACATTAATTAGTATGTATTGCATGGATGTTTGGGCCACATTATAACAAGACATTGAGGAAATAACATGCTGTTTTAACAATTATAGGAACAAGGTCGTAACGCATGTGTTTCATATTTTGTCAATCACTAACTCGTAGTGCCGCATTTTTTTATTGTAGGTAAAAGGCCTTGCAAGTTTTCAGGAAGAATCGATCCAAATGCATCCGGGTCTAGCTCACCGTCGTCAGAAATCTAAAAATAGAGCCGAACCATTAAATTGGCGAAGAAACAAATACCACCAAAAATCTTGGTTAATTCGTATCTCTTGAAATGATAAAGGGGTCCGGCAGGGACTCAATTCCCGGCGGGGGCCACTTTAAAAAATTACTTCATTTATCGGTTTAATTTTTTTTTTTTTAATCGTTTAGTGCACATTTGCAATTTTCGTTTTACGAAGTTTTAACAGTTACATCGGGCAAATGACGGCCCTCATCAGTGATTCACTAATCTAGCCTTCTCTTGAAGTTTCGCTCGACTTTATACAACATATGGACGGAAATGTCGGCGATCGCTTGTTGTATGTAGTATCCTTCAAGTGTTGCTGTATCCGGAGAGTATACCCTCAATTTTTCGAGGAAGATGACCACTCTAAGAACAATTCCATGAGCCCCTTATCTCTTGAGGGGTGCCGTGGCCAGCGCCTTCTTCTGATTTGCCCCCCTGTAATTTTTTTGTTGGGATAATTGAAATCCATAGTGTACACCGATAAACCCAGGACCCTGCAACACTTGAAGGACAACATACGACAAGCGATCGCCGAAATTTCCGTCCATATGTTGGAAAAAATCGAATGAAACTTCAAGAGTAGGCTAGATCAGTGCACTGCATCACTAATGAGAGCCGTCATTTGTCAGGTGCAGTTAAAAAAAAAAAATTCATATGTGCACTAAACGATTTAAAAAAAAAATTAAATCGACTTTATGTAGTACTTTTTTTTATTGACTTTTCAAATCGGCAAGTTTTCCTGCCGCACCCTGTTGTTATCAATAGCTAGCATAGCGTACAGTCTCGTTAATGCCTTACAAACGTGCTCTGATAAATTTACTCACAACTCCGAGGTTTCCAAAAATACACTTGAAGTAACACTAGAACAAAAGAATATGAAATTACAAATAAATACCTTTCAATAATGGAAAAATCATATAGGTACCGAAAAATCTCGTTCTCACTTTCAGTTTCGGGTCGTCCGCAAAATTTCCATTGACACAGGGACCGATCAGTGCTGTAATTGGACAAAATATAATCCCAATTAAATTATTGCTGGCGTTTAGTGAATTTGTATGGTGTCGATGATAGTATTATTTCGTACCATTGTCAACTCCTGTTTCCTCAACGCAGCTGGCATGCAACTGTTGTGCCATCTCCTGCATTTCTGGCGGCAGTTCAGCGCTCTAGTGAAAAAAATCAGTCATTTGTCTTCTCGCAATCTCTCTAGGAAAATCTTTGTAATGATACCAGATTGTGGTCCAACTGATGGAGAATTTTTCACCAGCAGTAGGTTTTAAAATGAACCTAATAACACAAAACTACTCTCACTAAGTCTATCCAAGTTACTCTCTGCTACTTTGTTGAAATCAAACTGAGAGTGCAAGAATTTGGTAGCTTTTCGACCATTACGCTGCTGGCATTGGTTTTTTATTGAGCAACTCAAGATTTTGAACTACTTTGGGTTCCCTAACAACGAATTAAAAAATCAAACCCAACACCGTAACACAAAATAATAATAATTAATACATAAATAAAATTATTTTAAATAAAAAACCTTTAAAATAAATACTTAGGTGTAAAATTTTATTATGAAATTGGGAACGCTTGACCATGTCCATGGTGACAAAAAAATGCTTAGCACGTTTCAAAACGAGGAGGTTCACAGTGTTAGCTCTGTCTTAAACAAGTTTAAAAAATAAATAAAACTTACTAAAACCGCGCTGATTGCTCCTGCAATCAGAATAAATATCTTCATGTTGGGAATTTAATTCCGTCCTTCTTGCTCGATTAACGGCTTTATATCACTGTCCACCGGCTTTTGGGTACGAATAAAAGTCGCCGATTCGATTATACTATGCGAGGCAGAGCGACTATTAAAAAATGTGAAATAGGAGAGATTTTATAGATGCTCAGGGACGGTAATCGAGCTCCCACTCTGCGGCTGGAGGAGGAGGGAAGAGCAAAAGGAAGACCGAAATGACTGCGCTTGTGCGCTAAAACTACGATCAGATTCACAATGGTGAATTGAAAAATGGACGTATGTTTCTTCTGGAAAAGGCATAGCGATCAGTGATAGGAACCATATGTTTTTCTTCTCAAATGAGAAAATGGCACGTGCGATTTCGTTAAAATAGACCGAAAAAATGAAGCGATTTTCCATGTTCTTTATTGTTTCTAAATATTTTTCCTTTTTCGTAAATCGCCTCATTTGTTGGCAGAATCATGACTAATTATCCACATTTTCAACAAGCTACTTTGATTTTAACTGAATTATTTTTTACCGGTTTGAAGTGGTTTTAGTAAGAAACATTAGGCGACTTGTTTTCCAAAACTTTGTTCGCTGATGGAGCAGTTTTGGTCATCCTCGTCCATTATGGGGTAGTTTGAAATGTCTAACAAATGAGAGGAACGTTCCTCATCGTAACCACAAAAAGGTAGAATACTTCACTTATGGTAAATTTAAAAAAAAAGAAAAAAAAAGTTAGCTGTACCAGCAACGCCAACAAGCAATGTTACTAGCGAAAACAAAGGTTGTCACCGACATTTTTTTATTCGGATTCTACGTACCTAAAAACGTAAAACATCAATTTTGAGGGGTCTAAAAATTTTTTCGTGAGTGATTAAAATAATTAATTACTGAATAATAAACCAAAAGTTTTATTAATCATATAGGTAAACATACCAATAAAAAATTAGATGATTAAGAGCAAAAGGCAGGAAAACCATTCTTATTTAGTTTATTACATGTCTATAGCATAATAGTGACTTCAGTCATCATCGAATAGAAAAGGGTTAAATGCGGATTCTGTCAATTTAATTTGTTTTTAGCGGAGATGATTATTACAACTTTTTAAACTACAATCTGTATAAAAACTTGTGAATTTTGGTGGAAAAGTCCTCAGATTTGATGTCTCTGTAAAAATCAAGTTAGTTATGGCGGTTAAATACCCTTAGCTCTTGAAAAAACAATTGATAAAATCTTGAAATTGAATAAAAATCATAAAACGAGGGGATTAGTAAAATAGTCATTTTTTTCTAAATTCGCCTTTGTTCTGACTTTGGCTAAAGGCGCTTCCGTAATTCCACCCCCTCCACCTCCGTAAAATAGACAATCAATCCTTCAACGATTCGGACGCAAGTTTATATCCATCCATTGGAAACTGTAAGGGCGAGCTGCTTGAAAACGATGCTAACACCTCTGTCATTTGAGAAAAAGGTGAATTACCAATGATTAGTCACGGTAGGCAAATTGAGGAGCTCGAGTTTTTGTCTCGGTATTATAGTATTCCTCTCGCTGCAAGGTTAGCGGAAACTTCAGATAACGTGCCCATCAAGCTCGCAACTTCGAGCCCGTTTGGAATCCAGATATCGCACTGGGTGATGAGTATTTTAGGAAAATTAAAGTTTACGCCTTCTTCCCAGCTAACTGCAATTACGTGGGTAATAAAAAAATAATAATAAAAAATTCATGCCTTTTATTATGTCTAAAAGAGCTGAATTTATTTATTTTATCTTTGTGTAATGGTTAAATTTCGTGATGGTGACCGGAAGCTTCTGTAATTGATGAATGAAAGATGCGTTCAGTTTTTGATAATATTGGAATAAATCAATTATTAAATTCACAATGGAACTTATTTGAACTCCAACTCGTTACAGCCTCGCTAAAAATATAATTACCATGAATGTTGTCCTTTTGGAAAATACTACAGTAAAAAGATCCATAATTCAAATGAAATATAACTGACCGTTCCCTGATGAAAGAATAATAAGCCCCTATCTTCGAGGTACATGGAAAATTTCGTTCCAAGCCCCTTAAATGCTTACAATTTTCGAACATCTATTTTGGAAAAGTTGAAAATCTTCTCATTGAAATTCGATCATTGAAAGCATCCAAGAGAACGTTCTCACGCCCGTTTTCACGTTCAATCGTACCACACGTACAAGGTCGCTAAGTGAAAAGGCAGGAAATCCTAGTGAACTATGATCCTAGCGAAGAAAAATATGGGATCGAGTTAATTGAACAGTCGCTTAGCAGATAATTGGCTCAACGTTTGAGGAAGCTCTCTAATTCCAACATCGTAGCACTAACTCAAGCAAAACTTCAGAATTCGTCGAACCGGCCATTATATCAAGTACATAGTCTCTTATAGCCTTTATGTGAACCATTTTATTAGGTTTAACCATGAGAAGAATATGCTCGATCGTTAGGGGCATCGGAATATTTTGGCTGTATGCATAAAAATGATTACACGTTAGCACAAAAGCTAAAAGCAATTTTTTCGGGTTGGTAGTTGAAAAATGGTTAGTTTTGCACATCCTGTACAAAAGTGCGATCGGGGCGAAAGCTACTCGTTTTGACTGTATACTATATTTAAATAAATAGTTGACGATTTACTGTTGGAAATGTTTTTGGAATCGCAATAAGCTTAACTGCAAAATAGACAGTTGTGCCATCTGTTGAATAATAAAGAAAATAAAGGAGGATATATAAAACAGTAAAAGTCTGCTGAGCTTAATATTAAGTACGGAGTGTTCACGTAGAGCCGACAAATTTGGTGACTCTGGTAACTACAAGGTCTTTAATTTTGTTGTAAGCTCGAAGACATAAGATCTAGGATAACACTGGAGCTAGAGTTGGAACAGTTTATTGTGTGAATTACAGATTTATGAAGTATATAAAAATAATATAGGGATATAAATACCAGTTTTAACGATAAATCAACGATATATAGACACTATGTTAACGAGTTGGTTTACTCTAAACGTAACCGATGACAGTGGCAACGCCTGAAGTGTCTTTGAGCAGAAGTGCGTGGGTGCGTTGCAATCGTTCAAAGGCCTTGCATTCATGCAGCATTTTCACATTGTATTTGGATCGGCAGGTCCCCAAAAAATCCACGAGCAGATACCGCGAGTTCTTCAGAATCAACGGCTTCTAAAAACATTATTAACACTAATTAAAACAGAAATAAAAAAATCAGTACGATAAAGATACTCACTTAGGGTGAAGTGCTTCCATATGAGACGGTAAGTGGTAGAATTATTCAGATGAGCTACACCACAAGGGCACTGGGAAGATTGGATAATATCCAGTAAAAATTCATCATATTTGAATTGACAAGGTATACATTGTTGGGGAGGATGGAGGGAAAAAGATGAATTTAAACTACTCTGACCTGAGATTGGAACTTATTATTGTCCCGGGATGCGGCGATATGCTTCAGTTGGGCGTCGAAAACCTCATACAGAACTTTGGCCATCCCGTGCTCCAAATCGGGCCAGGCGATCGTCAGACAGTCGTCGAGTAGAGAACTATACAATTTTACGAAGGCCAACGTGTTAACTGTCAGCTCATGCTGGGACACATCATCTAAAGAAAACCCACAAGAAAGAATAAAGGTTTATACAAGCGAATAAACCTCGATTTCTATCATAGGATTACACTCTGTACTTCCGAGATACTTACATTTTTTCAATGTCATTTGAAAAAAATTGCGATAATTTTACAAACTTTAAAATTTTGAAATTGACTTTGAGAGGATAAATATACCTGGAATTGACGACATAGAGACGATGGAGCTTCTAGGTGCCTTGGCAGGTCGCCATACGTCCTCGGCACACCTTAAGCGAACAGCGTCAATTAGTTTTTCCCTGGTTTCATCAAGCGCCTTAGTCACAGGGCCGATCAGATGACCCTCAAGTTGATATTCGAGGTCCAGACCCATTTCACACATCTGGTCAACAGCATGGATCCATTGTAATACATAAAACTGAATTAACTTCAAAAGACCAAGGTTTTCATCTAACTTTGTGTAGTCAAAGATGCAGATCAAGAAAAAAGAAAAAAACCGCAGAAAATAGCGATTTCAAAAGTCATCTAACTGGAGTCAATTTATAAAAAGTGTGATAAATAATACCCTATTAGTTATTACCTGCTGTGAAGCTTTTCTCACGATCTGTACGCATTCAGCAAGAGTGTTCAATGACGTCTGCGGAACGAACACTTGCTTGACAAAATGCGTCATGAAGTGAGAGAGTTCCATTGATGCCCAAACTACAAATGCTGTGGCAAAATTGAAACATTTTACTTAATTTCATAGACAAAAACGTCACAGTTCTCTTTGTATAGCTTAGAAAAATCTTATATACTAAATTAATTCACTTCATCAAGGCCAATATAAATGTCAAACCTATTCAAGTGAAAAACATTGGAAGCAATCAGAGACTAGACAATGAGTAGAGTAGTAGAGACAGTGAGCAGACTATGAACAATATACGAATGAGTTTTTTTTTTCTTTTTTGTTAACGCAGTTTTTCATCCAAATATGACGAACTTTGGAAATAGAAATAAATCATAAATTGTAAATTACCTGAACTGCAAGAGGGCAAGTATGGAAAAGCTCTGTATTGAAATTCTCCAGTGATTCCAGCCAAACTGGAGAAGAACACCTGAGATCAAATGATAGAAAATGAATTTCTAGCTTAAAAAGCTGTTCAAATTATTAACAAAATATATTTATACACTGAAAATTACTCAATATCCTCTGACCTCAGAAATCCGCTTGACGTAGGCGAGTGTCGTACCTTCTCGTTTGACTCTTTTCGTTTGTGCTTTGAGAACGTTGGAGCACACTTTCAAGTACAGTTCACAAGCCTGAAATGAATAATAATACATAGTTTCATCATTCAGCACTGAGTTTAAATAGAAAAAACAAAACTCGTAAAAAATAATTTCTGCGAATAAATAGGAAGTGAATTTATGTGAAGGTAGTTCTCACTTGCGCTGATTTATTCAGTTGATTGAGAAGCCTGACCGACCGTCTGGTTGCTCTGAGTCCTCCCTGCAATGATTTGTCGCCATCGATGGCTAACTCGCCGAGCAAAACATCAGTCAACGTCTGCGTCCTCAAATCTACTTTTGCCCTATAAGTATAAAATAATTAAAGTTCAAAACAATACATGAGTACATAATCTTCAATCAGATTAATTCAATAAACGCTCACTGAATCTCTTGATGAGGATTCTCTTTTAGATACGACTGAGCTCTTTGTATCAAGTTGTAGGCGTCTTCGAAATGCCTTTGAGCTATGAGGACTTCCAAATCATCAGGGCATTCAATCAGCCAGTCAGGCCCTTCTTGCTGATTATCCAAACTAGTGTAGACCTCGTCCCACATAAATGCTGGAAGAAAATCGATTGTATCCATGAATACTGAATACTCGCTCTATACAGAATAGCCTGGAACTTATAGCCATGAATACTAAATACTAACGGTTCGAGCCGGAATCAATAGAATCTGTGCGGATTGGAGATTCTGGAAGTTTTACATCTGGCCTCAGAGGTGCTGGACCTTTTAGTGACGATTTCTTCAACGTTTCTGAAGGCACTTTTGATTTCTTGGCCTCATCAAATTTGACTAACCAATCTTCCTGTAAAAATTAATGCGGCTCAGCGCACAATACAACAGTTGGACGTGATTTTTCACAACGATCAGAAAACAAAAATGAAATGTATAGTGACAAAAATTACTAGAAACTATACGGCACCTGAACATGCCCATCAAAAGCGGATTTTCATCCTTAGTTCTCCATATAGAAGATTCTTGCTAAATAAATAAATTATCAAATCCTTACGACTCACTCTAGCTTGATGATTAGCGCATTGAAAAAGGCGTGAATCTGGGAAGACAAGCAGTTTAAAAGCATGCTTCACGTTTCCAAGATCTCTCACGTTGACAACAGCCAAAGTGCCCAGTTCATAGGTTGACTCGTACTTGAATTTCGCTGGGCCCCTCCTACAAAAAAAAAAATTGTTCAAAGTTTTGTGATAAATTTTTTCTTCTAAAATTCTTCTTTGTAATTCACGATTGTGATGAATGCGAGTACCTATCAGAAATCCATGTTGCAATCATGACCATGTCCGTGAAGAGATACGCTCGACAACGATGCAACGCTGTATTTTCAACAACGTCCAGCTCAACAAGGTCCCCTTCGTGCAACAAATCGCGGCCAGCGGGTTCGGTCAACACCTACAAAATGTAACTACAATCATTGCAATGTCTTCAGAAGTTGTTGAGGAAAAATCCATGCACTACATTACTTTATTCTTCGAGAAATGCTTATTTTACAACGTTTTTGAGAAAAAGGTGTATTTGGTATCAATTTCCATAGATTTTTGGATGCTGAATCGAATAAGACCATTTCGGCGTCGATAGATTTATTGGTTCTCAAGTTACCGCTGCTTTAGTGTTGAACTTGGAAGATTTTCAGAAATTTGACATGTGGGTATAACTCGAGGGTTCTTGGAGCTATAAAAATCGTTCTACACTACATACTCTCTTCATCTGTGCCGCTAGGCGACAAATTTAGCTTTTGATTTGAAAATAAAAAATGATTAAAATTACAATTGGTGCCTTGGAGTTGTCTCATATAGTCACCAATCTGTTTTTCGGTGCGAACGTTCACAAATGTTCGGAATGATCACTGTCACAAATGGATAGCCTTCTTAAATCATTATTGAAGCGAAGGAATAACAAACCACAGCACAATCATTTGCAGCGTTTTACAGGTATAATATACAACTTACGGGACATCTTTCGACGTTTTCCATGATAGTTTTAAGAACATTTGTTCTTTTTTCTTCTTTGCCGCTCGATTCTGCTACCTTAACAAAAATAATTAACATGGCGACTATGCTATAGTTTAATTTTAATGTATATCATTCATAATCAACAATAACAAAAATAGAATACCTCTAGAGGTGGAGGAACTGACGCCATTGAGGTTAGTAATGCTCTTTGTTCTGACAAAAGATGTGATAACTGATACATTTCGCCTTCCAAATCTTTAATAAAAATAGTTAAGGGCAAATAAATTATGGAAAAAAAACCGTAAGTGCGTCTAAAGTAGAAACAAGTGTTAATCTGTTAGATGTGTCGTCAGAAGATCGGAAATGGGTTGAGGGTCAGTGCTATTTTGAGAGGGCCTCTCAGTATTATTATTTATTTTGAATGAATGAATGAATATAGATTTTATTCCATTTAGAAGCAGAACAAAAAAAAACATCTTTTTATAGAGAAATGTTCCTCAAATCATAGGACCACGAAGAAATTCTTCGTTGTTGAGATTGAGGGGGAGAAAACCCTGGCGACTTGTTCTCCTGTTTTTTTATTATTAGCTGCTTTTTATTATTAGCTTGCCAAGCACTTTCGCCTCTTCGGGCATCATCAGGGCTTCGTAAAGTGCTTGGCAAGCTAATAATAAAAAACAGGAGAAAAAGTCGCCATGGTTTTCTTCCCCTAAATTTCAACAACGAAGAATGATCGATGCGACAAAACAACAACGGAAAAAAATATAAAATAAGAAGGAGAATTAATAAAACATAGAGACCGTTTCAGAATAGCTCTCATCATCAAACTATTGCTGTAGATTTCTCGCCATCTTGACCTTTACTCTTTCATGTTGAAACAGGCAAAAATCAGTTAGCCGGAGTTGCAGTGGTACTGACATTATTGTACGTGTTCAAAGGATACGGGATATTTCTCGCGCAGTTTCGATGAACTGCATGTAATTTTTGTAGACATTTTTCTTGAGCGCCTGGGAAGTTTCTTCGGCGAAAAGCTGAATCTTAGTTTTATGCCTTACAAGTTCCGGCCCTCCAACGCATACTTGTGATACTTCTTTGACGTCTGGAAAAATATATCGCACAATAGAAAATGGTTAAGTGAGTTGACTAAGGTTCCAGACAAAGATATGCAACAGAAAGAGCGGTTTGAAATTCATCTTGACATCGCTGAAATCCCACGCAACTGAAAGAAGCAACCTCTGTCATGCGTTTTGAATTCTGATTGACTAGGTACCCTAAAGAAAGTGATTCTTGCCGAAGGCGATCCCTTCGATTAAATATTTTCCAGCGTAACTAAAAGCACGTTCCACGAACGTCATTCGAATTTCCTCACTACAAAATAATAGAGTTAAACTTACACTGCTCAGGATTGAAATCGTGGGAGCCGAACTTCTTCAAATAATCGCTCGACATTTTTCTTCCAGGCAGTAACTGCGCGCAAGTCAGATTAGCTGGCGAACTTCGTGAAACTAAAACGAATTTTATGCATAGTATTTTTTAAAAATAAATAATCGCGGCGATAAATAAAATGAAGTAATATTGTTAAAAGCGATCATCCATCAGTGCAAGATGTTAGATTGATAAGAAATAAACACAGCAGAAGGGGATGATTAAAAGCGTCTTGGAGTCGGTTTGTCGGCTTACTGTATCTATGGTAGCGCTCCGTCGGCAAGAAAGAGAACTAACTCATGTACAAAAACTTTTATAGAACGCCTAAAGAAAATCGCGCAACACGGTCCACAAGTGTGTACTAGGCTTTACTGTTTTTTTTTTTTTTTTTGGTTTTTTTTTTCAGCACGCAAATTCGTGTTTTTTTCCCAGCTGAAGCGCTACCATAAATAAACGATTGGCTGACTGACCGGCTCCAAGACGCATTCGGTTTCTTATCTTATCAACGATTCTGTTGATGTGTGTCAAACTTGTTAGTTGTTCCAATTGATAAGAGGCCTTGCAATTTGAAATCATTGTAGTAAAAGCCAAGTTTTTCATTTCAGCACCATGGGATTTCAAAAGATACTCAAGAAAATGAAAGCCAAAGAAAAGGAAATGAGGATTCTTATCCTCGGTCTGGACAACGCAGGTAGCTGCGCACATCTATGAACTCGTTTAATCATTTTTGTAACAAATACTGGCCTCCTTGATGTAAAACTCCCATTTTCTTATTCATCATTCCCAGAGATATACTTTTATTATGATTTTCAATGGTTCAACCTCCTAAATATTCATATTATCCGTACTATCAAATGTAGTTGCTCTCTTGTATGGCAACTTTGCCACCTAGAATGAGAACTGGTGCTCCTACAAGACGTTTCTCTTGATCAATAATTGTTGAAAAGGCTAAACAACTATTGCTGACTTTCAATTGATCCTGCTTTGCGATAATAAATGCCTATGAGTTATCTATTCGGTCAGCCTTTAATTTTGGAAGAATAACCTTGACGTATTTACAGGTAAAACAACGATTCTCAAACATCTGAACCACGAGGATCCGACAACAATCAGCCCGACGTTGGGTTTTAATATCAAAACGATCGTTTATGGCGACTACAAGCTAAACATGTGGGATGTTGGCGGTCAAAAATCCTTACGGTCGTATTGGAAGGCAAGTCGAAATTTGCGGTTGACTAATTCAAAATAAATTAATTTTCTTCTCCAGGTGGTCGCATTACTTCTTTTTGTAGGTTGAGGGGGAGAAAAACGAGGCGACCTCTTCTCCTATGTACCTATGGCCATAGGTACCCTTGGTCCTATAATGCCCTGAAGAAGCCCGAACGGGCGAAAGTACTCGGCTGGATAATAAAAAAGAATGGAGAAGAGGTCGCCTCGTTTTTCTCCCCCTCAACCTACAAAAAAAAAAAAAAATTAATTTTCTTCACAGTAATGTTGACTAGCTACTGTTTTGCAGAACTATTTCGAATCGACGGACGGCATTGTTTGGGTGGTTGACAGCGTCGACACGCGCCGACTAGAAGATTGCCGCCGTGAACTTCATCAATTGATAGAAGAGGAACGTCTGGTAGGAGCGTCAGTTCTCGTTCTCGCTAACAAAGTTGATCTGCCTGGGGCTGCTTCTCTTGAAGACATCCGGGAACGGTTAGTTTCCAAAAAAGTTAAAGAATTTGGTAATTTCTGTTAATTGCCAGAATTTCAGCCAAAGGGAACCTCCGCTTGGGAATTCTGAACCACAGAATCTTTTGGTACCATCATATGGCTTTCAAAGCCCTTTGAGTCGTTAAATCACTCCCCGCCACGACTAGCTTGGCGTTTTCAACGTATTTTCATCCTTTTACAGATTAGAACTTGACAAGGTGACGACACATCATTGGAAAATCGTCAGAGTTTCAGCGATGACTGGAGAAAACGTTGTATCTGCAATCGGTTGGCTCGTCAATGACATTTCTCAACGAATATTTACATTTTAGAACACGCGCGCTACAAATTATTGTAAACGATTTTTACTTCGCTATAAATTTATTAACAAGTTCAAAACGTCTAGTAAATTCGTCTGGCGTAATGTTCAGGTTTCTTCTGACAATTGGAACAAAAGATAACAAAGAAACAAGCTTTATTACCAAATAACTGTACATTGATAAAAATCCTTCTTAATCTACAAGTGTGACGTCCTATTATCCTGGGTTCCTTAGTTGACTTCCTTCAAGTCGAAATTAGTGGTCGGCAGGGAACCATCAGGTTTAGGTTTACTCTTCTCCAAAACGTATTCACGGTCTTCGGTTACAGAGAAACCTTTGATATTTATCAGCCGCACAGTAGCCCCTTCGCGGCCTAGAAACAATTGTCATACAATTATTCACAATGAAGCATTTTTTCAAATGCATTTCTTGAAACTATAGCTTCAAAATTATACTCTCAGGCGAAAAAATTGTATGCACGAATTTTTCCTCTAAAATTTTACTAACCAATATTTCGAGCGAAGTACTCTTTGTTGGTCATTTTCTGGTCTTCTTCAGATTTGAGACCATAGTATTCAGACAAATCCAGTTTTCCCTGGGACCAGTAGTAAATTACTACGCCGAATGCGTTCCAAGCCAAGAGCCCATAGGCGATAGATAATCTGTACATCAGAAAGCAATGATCAAGAACCTTAATGCATCTCTATAATAAGTAGAAAGGACACTCATCTGAAACAATTTGCGGTGTTTGAAGAATTCCGAGCTAACGACCCCGAATCAGTAACACTACTTAAAATAGTGACGGTACAATATTTTTAGCGCTTTTGACAACGGCTTCTTGTTATTCGACGTTCACAGGGCTTCTCATCATATTTCATATCACCCTTTGCACTTTAAATCAGTCGAAGTGACCTAGGCACTATCGAACTAACTGTACGTACACGATAGTAAACTTCTATTCTTAACTGACCGTCTTGACCATTTACTGGCCACTGATTCATCGATGGGCGTCATCCGCCGGCGGAGTAAGCGACGTATCCATTTGATCTGTGTCATCGAAACTAACTGACTTTTCGACCGACCAAACACGAAGTAATATTAAAATCAAAAGTTATATTTTAGTACAAAAATTCGTAAGATGTTTTTATTAGAGTAAAAGATGAGAGATAAGCACTGATAAGTGATAACGCGTTAGTGCCGGTATATTTACGTCTTCACGATTCGCCTAGTAGACGTAACGCGTTTCGACTACCTTTAGAATATTATTTTTTGGCTGTGAATCATAGAATATTTTCAATTCGTTCAACTAAAGAAGTGTGTTATGATGCTCGTTGCTTTGAACGCCCAAGTTAATCATTGCTATCATAAAAACTTTTATTATGCTCGTCGTTGTGGTTAAATTTTTAATGCAACACTGACGACAGTTGATAACAATAAGGTTGGGTTCACACTATCGGTCTGACTTCCGGTTTATTCGTTCGTTCTAGGGACATCGAAGTTTCAAAATCGATTTTACACTACATCGATGGTACCGATATATCGAGAGAAACATCGATGTTTTAAAACATCCTACCTTTTTTCTCATATATTATACAAACTGAAAATGAAATTTGATAAAATAAAGGAAAGGTCCAACGAATAGAAATTGATGCAGACCTATTATTAGCCCCCGGCCTATTGTTTTCTATGTTCATTGAAAAGATGGGAAAAATTGGGATTAGGACATCGATGGCAGGAAAACATCGAACTGGAGACATCGATGTTTTCAGTCCGATACATCGATGTTTTTGTATCGTCATGTCCCAACCCTTATTTCTTTTTCTTGTGTTGTGTAAGTTCTAAAAATAGACAAGCTGATTAGCTGAGGTCGAGTTGTGTCATTTAGATGAGTCATTTATTCTGAATTTGCAATAATAATTTTTGCACGACACTATTTAATGGCAGAACGGATTTAACAGATGACGGACACATGTGAACCATGTCACTCCCCTTAACAGCTGTTTGATAAGTTTTCAGATTTGTGGTTGTGTGGAAAACAGAAAAGAAAGACCAACGTCAACTCTTGACTTTGGATTGACATTGGTGATGACATCGTCGCACGAAATTCCGTTTTCCTTGGCGATTTGCAAAAACTGAGTTTTTCTAAGAAAGCAGAGCGGTATGTCAGTGAGGAGGGCACTGATGAAATTATGGTCCGCTGCGAAGTACATCGGTCGCCGCCCAGCCCAGGTAAAAATCCCCTGTAAATTCATTCTTTTTTAGCTAGAACAAAAAACTTCTGATAAAACGGATGGGTTATCTGATTGACATTGCAGTTGTTTACTTTGCAAGTCGTACCAATTCAACATTTTCTTCACTCATTCTCGTTCTTTTGTAAGGGTAATCCAAATCGAAGAACATCGTTACCTAATCGTGGATAACTTTTATTTTATATGTATCGAGCTCATGGAGTAATTATCGCAAATGGACCGTATTTTTAAATGTTACAGTGTGGTTCGCAGACATACCATTCAGGAAACATCATTATCACATTGCCCCGAAATCAAGCGGCGGTCAGTAGTAGGGCGATCGGTGGCCGTGTCAGTGAAGCCTCGCTGGTCCAACATGGCTATGACACTGCTCGTCGCATATTCGCCAATTCCTTGCTCAGCCGAGTCACCACAAACGTAATAAAAATATATAACCTTCATCGTTGTTGTATTGTCGCATCAATCATTCTTCGCTGTTGAGATTGAGGGGGAGAAAAACATGTCGACTTGTTCTCCTGTTTTTTATTAGCTACAAGGTATCCACGGCCACCTTGTAATGGTGCTACGAAGCCCTGATGATGCCCGAAGGGGCGAAAGAGCTTGGCAAGCTAATAAAAAACAGGAGAACAAGTCGCCATGTTTTTCTCCCCTTCAATCTCAACAGCGAAGTATCACCTTCATTGTATAGTGAAAATCTAGTGTGAAACATAGGAGAATACAGCTTGTCCTTTCAGGTGTCGTCGGAGTTGAGGAAAAGAACAACAAGACAGCTGCTATATGGAAATTCAACGCCATTCTTTGCCTTTGTGGGTCTCTCTCTCGCCACTGGAAGTATTATCACAAAAGAAGATGAACTTGAAGGGCTTTGTATGGAAATTCGAGTGAGAACATTGTAACAACACCAAATTTAATTATGCTAGCTTCATACGGTCGTTATAGGTATTGTTTATTGCAGTCGTCAGTCGAGAGGCTTCATATGGCAACAGCTGAAGCTGAATCCGACCTTTTTGCGCCTGGTGAAACAGTTGGCATCCACAGATTCACCTTCGGCCCCTACATTGGCAAGGGAGCTAATGCTGCCATATACTGCGCTAAAAAGAAAGACAATGGTAATGGTGCACTCAACTTGTAATCCACTCTTATTTCAATATCCGTTAGTAATTTATTTAATATTTGCATTTTTGAATTTTCACAGATGGTTCCGAACCTGAGATCCAAAGCCACATGCCTCACGGAATCTTTCCGTTTGCCATTAAAATGTTGTTCAACTACGGGGTTCAGTCGAATGCTTTTCTTATTATAAACAAAATGGCCAATGAAACTCTCCCTGCTCGTATGGTCTGTACCCCTGCTGAAAATGAAGACGATCAACTTGCCATCGAATCAATGTGAGCATTCCCACGATAAACTGCCTGAAAATACCGAGGAAACGGTTGTAATCCATCTCTGAGGGTTTTCACGTCAAAGGCTCCTCCATCAGTATTGTGAGATGACTGCTAGTTCTATTCGGGAGCTGTTTGCCCTGAGTTTCAGTATTTTCTTCTTGTTCTAGTGTCAAAGAGGCTACTTTGAGCCTTCCACCGCATCCTAATATTGTATCCATGCACTCTGCCTTGGCAGATTATGTACCTGAAGGACTACCACAAGCATTAAGCGAGATTCCAATGGCTCTGCCAGTTCGGCTTCATTCGGAAGGATTTGGAAGGAATATGACCCTGTTCTTGATAATGAAGCGGTAAGGAATTTTATTTCTCGGTTTTAACTAATTAGAATAGAAAATATTGTGCACTCTTATAATTAAATTATTTTACCCTGGACGTTTTACCAAAAAATGTGTATCATTTAGACCTTCTAAATTCCTAAGTTTATAAGTTTCGTCCTCTGTATCTTTTCCCTAAATTTACTAGCTATTTGAAAAAAAAAGAAAATTATACGAACAAATATACAAATATATGTTGTTACATGGTGCTACATTGTAACAACAAATATACGAGAACAAGGATCAGTTTTTGCTCTATTGATAAATTTATTTTCACATAACATTTTTCATCATTCGAGCCTTGAGATTTAGATTTTTTAGTTTTTCGTTTTTTTGTTCGTCTTTTTGCCTTTCTGTTTGTCTTTGCTGCCTTTCTGCGCCTCTTTTCTGTTCGTGCTCACGAAACGTTTCCCCTTCAGTTGTTTAGCGTTCTGCATGCATTTGACTGTATAGCAGCCTCTGTCAACCAATTTCTTCACGAATTGCGCACATCTGTGGGAAATAATTAGTCGCCATTTCATAATCCCCTGTAGGGCTATGAAAATGTATTATTCCAAAATTAGCATAATATATGCAAAAGTGTCACTAAAGACATCATTTTCTGGCGAGTGATGCGATTCTTATTTGAATTAATTCGAATTATTTTATCTCTTTTTACTGACAAAAAACTGTAGTACGAAATGTAACATCTGGCCAGTCTGCAGTAGCCATAAACGGTCCGTCTGAGTGCTTCATCTTTGACTAGTGGAATGGCCATGATGAACAAAATGAAGAAAATGACCACGCCAAACCAAGACATTAGGAATCTCTCATAGTCCACGAAAATTGGGCAGAGTTTAGAACAGCGAGTATGATCACTGTAATGACACAAAACAAGAAATTTATAGTTGCCGACCTGCTGATTCTCATGACAAACTGAGGAAATATTATGCAAGTCAACGTTATAGCTCTACTTTTCGACTTGAGATATAATTCATTTAGCCATAAAAGAAAGCATCCTAAAGAGTCCTATGTTCTCAGGAAAAATACCATTCAGACATTCAAAAATAATATCTCACTGTTTTGATTTGATTTCCAAGGTTACAATATCATTCATCTTGGCTGCGTGTGTGGTTTAAACTATTGTAAATCTCTTGGCTTAGCAGTCCCAAAATGACTGCTTCTTCTTGAACTTGTTCTTTTTTGGTTCTTGATTGTTTAGTGTCAAGTGGATTAATATCTTAGGTTCATAGGCAAGTATGAAGTTGATTATTGCCTAGATTTGGTCGCCGTATTGTAAAACTAATTTCCCAAAGTGAATAGTCCTAGAGAGCTATTTGAAGCAATTTGGTTAATTATTCAATTTTTATCTATTGTAATTTTCCAAGAAACTTGATGAAAAAATGCTGTTCCCCTATTGTTAGCCATTGTTGAAATCTGGTAATGAGCGGATGGATAATCAGGGTTCTGTATTCTGATTATTTCAATCTGAAGCTGGAACAAAATGGTGTGGCAATCATAATGCAGGATGGAAAACCTTGTGTGAGACTTTCAGTGACAAACTTGCAGCTGTTTTTTTTAATTTCAAAGTTTCATACCTTATCCGGGAATTTTAATATTCATAAATCTTCTGCTCAGGTATGATACTAATCTGAAATGCTACCTATCAGAAACTAAGCCAGATGGAACTGCAGGGCCAAGATTGCCAGAAGTAAGAGAGTCTATCTTGTTGTTTGCGCAGCTCTTGGAGGGCGTTGCTCATATCAATCGCCATGGCATTGCCCACAGGTGAGCCACTAAGGTCCAAAAGCAATGTTTCTTAGCTACTAGCTCTAGATGTGATGGTCAGGGCTCAACTATGTTTTACTACAAATGTTGAACATATTGTAACTAGTTATCGTTTACAGAGACCTTAAATCAGACAACCTGCTTTTGGATTTGAGCGTTGAAAACAGCGATGGGCGGTCTGAAGTGCCAAGATTGGTTTTGACTGATTTTGGCAGTTCATATTGTGACTCAAGCGGGAGTCTGCTTTTGCCATTCCGTACCAGGCATACAGACCGTGGTGGCAACCCTGCTCTCATGGCTCCTGAGGTAATAATATTTCTGTCGGCGATTACGCAATCTAAGGTCTAAAAGAACAACAAGAGTGTGCAATAGTTGCTGGTAATATTATCAAAAAGTAACCAATTATTTCTTCTTTTCCTTGTCGTTGCACTTCATGATGTCAATGGTGCGTGAGAGGGGAGAAAACCAGGGGACTCATTTTCAGATTCTTTATTCGCTGGCCGAGCACTTTCGCCCGTTTGGGCATCTTCAGCGCGAAGTGGAGCCATTGCCTGTGAACCCTATGGCTCCTGAAGATGCCTGATGGGGCGAAAGTGCTAGGTCAGCGAAAAGAATCGGAGAATGAGGCCCCCTGTTTTTTCTCCCCCTCACATTTGGTTGGAATTATTTCTTTGTATTACTGGCAACACACATTATGAGGCTGTAGACGCAGCGGTGGATCGTTTTCTCACATTACAATATAACCTCTTCAAACTGTTGTCCTAGGTGGTAATGGCAACTCCGGGTACATTTGCTGTTATTGATTATTCAAAATCTGACGTCTGGGCTGCGGGTGCGATCGCCTATGAACTGTTCACTGGCCAAAACCCATTTTACCCAAGTCAATCTGGTGCCCGTCCTTTGTTGAACAGTCGTAACTACAATGAGCAAGATCTGCCCCCGTTGCCTGAACAAGTCCCAAGCATTATTCAACGCTTAGTTCAAGCTTTGCTCACCAGGTCACCTCATAAGGTATTGTTCTAATGCAATCTAGTCTTGTTGACGTACGAGTTTTTCTTTTAACCAAAAGTGACAATTGTTTTGAAATTTTATCGAACAGAGACCAAGTGCAGATATGGCAGCTGATATCTTGCAGTTGTACCTTTGGGCTCCTAGTACTTGGACAAAAACAGCCAATACCCTCCCATGCTACTCTGAGGTAAAGTTTACCTTCATTCATTAAATGTAAATCTATTTCCTTAGTTGTCAAGGAAGGCTTGTTGTTTAATATCGTAATTCGACAGTAATTACCCTTAGAATTCAATCTAAACAATCTCTTCTAAACTTGAAATTATCTCAATATTTTTAATAGTGCTGAATCACGAGCTTTATCATTGATCTAGCCTTACCGGGCTTCATGGGAACAAGAGCTTGTTTCTAAGAGCTCCTGGGAACGTTATTTGCTCAATTTCAATTCAAATCATCAAAACCAAAGCCTTTAAATGCATATCATGGCTTTGCGTGTCTTACAGATACTTCAATGGCTGTTGACGTTGACGACAAAAGTGTTGACAACGGATTCTTTTAGCGGACGCCGGTCTCAGGCCGAGTATCAGCTGATTAGCTCATTTTTGCGTCGCATCAAACTCGAACGTGTCCGCTCAGCAATAGCTTTCATCCGCAACGAATAAATTATCGATCCGCTATATATTGATCTTATTCATCATGATTAAACTGTCGAAAGAGTACAGATTTTTTCGTTCAAGTTTCAACTGCTACAATGATAGCGTTTTTTGTTTCTTTCACTTGTTTTTCTCTTCTCTTATTAAATTGAAGAGTTCCAACTTAAGGAGTAGCTGTATTCAGTTACCCGAAGCCCCGTACTTAAATGTTTTATCATAGCTGTATTAATAGCGGTTATTGCAATAAACTGTTCCATTAAATTGTTTCGTGTCGTTACACCTTTTTCAACTTTATCGATTTGGGAACAATGAGCGCTGACATAATGATTAGTTTCGGATCAACTCAAACATAGGCAAATATCTCTCGAGGATGTTTTACCCGCTTTCTTGCGTATACTTGTATTATTTAAAAAACGCTGTTCTGTATCTATTCAACTCATCTAGAAATGTTTGACTTGGAAACCGATAAACTTTGAAAACTGTTGAAGAAAATTCATTCATTCGACCGATTGATTGTTCTGTTATTTCCTTTTCTCCAGAGACACTTGAAGAATTTTCAGTTTAATTCAAGAATGTAGACGTTTTGTACAGATCGCTTCAAATTTTAATTTGCTCCAGTGAAAGTATTTTTTGTGTGTTAGTGCGAGAAATAACTTCAAATCTTAATTCGATGTGAAGGCCCGTTTTATTTGAAATTGCACTTGGGCATGCTGATTACGTCAAAAGCGCGCAAAGTTGTAAGGTAAGCGATTAATTATTTTATTAGGAAAATTTCAATTAGTGCAGCATTTATTTCCAATCCCTGTATTTTCACGCTTTCAGTGAAAGAGACGTTCTTTGAACTATCTGAAAACTTGAGTAGACATATTTTCAGGAAACGCAAACGAACGTGGCCCCTCAAAGCTTGCTCCTCCACGAGTGTCGCTGCTGTTCCGGCCAAATTGAAGAAAAATGTACAGGAAAACAAGGCGAAAAGGGCTCCTCAGGCTCAAACTGTATTGCCAGGGCCCGCTGCTTCTGCGAGTGAAGAGAACACTGCGTGCCAGGAACAGGTTTCAAGCTACTGCGTCAACCGAGTTAGCCGATCGTTGGAAGACATACACTGTGAGCTAGTGGTGATTCGTAGTATTAGGTATAGCATGATTGTTCCATTTTGAATGCTGAATATCACTGTGAATTATTAGATACTCGGAACTTGGCTCGCCAGTTGGTAGACCTACAATTGGACAATGACAGCTTGCGAAGAGAAGTGCGTGAAATGAGAAAAACCCTCAAAGAACAAACTAGTGAGTAGCAAAATATTTTTCATCATTTTGGTATGACCATTTTCTTGCATCGAGATCCAATCACCAAGTATTCTTCCTCTCAAACTCAATATCAGGAGATGATTAATTTTCAGCTAAATATTGAGCGCTGCACTCTTTACAGATCATTTATGTTTTGCGCAGGGCAGTTAAGGCAAGAGAGGGAGTTCTATGAAGAGCAGAAATGGAACTATTTGCAGGAAATCCGCTCCACGATCAAGACGACAGCTTCAAAAAATACGCAAACTAAAGAATACATAGAATCCGATGATGACGATGTAAATTCAAGTGGAGGGGGGAATGGTTGTATTGAAGCTTAGCGATCAGCTTACAATAATTAATAGCTAGAGCTCACAACTTGCAAGTGATTACGTTTTGTGCTACCGTTTTGTGATTGCAGGATAGCATTCCTACGTTTTGATTCCAGGACTGCATTCTAGCATCAGAATTGAGACGCGTCCGATCCATGTTCTACAAACAAAGAGACATCTCGTGTCGAATCAGCGAGAAATTTTTGCGAATTCGAAACGAAAGGGATCATCTAATTAACCAGATGAGACGCCTTGAGATCGTTTATTCCACTGTACGTTATTATAGTTCCTCCAAATAGTATACTCTTCAATATGATGTGGGAATAAATTAATACATAATAAATTAAATACAATTTAATAGAACACAAATGCACAACTATTTGGCAGGTGATTGACGAATTGCTCAAGCATATTGCGGAAGTTCGAGTTTACTTTGCTTCCATTCGAAAAGGCGTACTTTTGGAGAAAGTAAGTGCTAACTGCTATAAATACTTTCGTTTTCCCGTGATTTTTTGCAATAACATTTTTCTCGGTCCAGAGTGCCGTTGCGAGAATAGTTGACCGCAACGCAAAGCTCGGCTATAACAATGCGATTCTCCAACTCGAACTGCTCAAATGCGAGAAGAAATTAGAAGCGGTTAAAAAACGTCAAGTTGACTTCACGTGAGTTCCTCTCATGAGAATGTCTGAATTATCTCAGCTGTAAGGGATTGAAGTTGAGTAATTTAAATATTTTAATTAACCATCGATTTTTTATTCGACCTAGTGATAGCTTCGAGGTTGAAAAGTTTTTGTCCAAATGCCGTTCAAATCAGCTGCTATCAGTTGCGAAAGGATTGTCAGACGATTCTTCTGTCAAGTTGATGCCAAAGGTTGTGCGCACTGGGTCACTCATTAACATCCCAGTCGCTGTGATCAATGGGAACCGTATCGAGACCAAATTGGCTCCGCTTTTTAGCATCGTCCACTTGCAAGTGAGCCTCTGTACTAGGGATAATTTTAAGCATAATTCAGTACCCATTGTGTGCAGTAGCTGGAAGAGTTTGTGTCCATTATCTGTGCACATTATTGTACCAAGTGACCTATTCTTATTTCAAGAGCAAAAACGGTAAAATGGAAAAACGAACACCTCGCGATACTCGAGAAGGTCATCGATTTCGGTTGAGCAGGAAGAAGACTCGATCAGTACTAAGTAAAGTCTGGCGGGTGAAACGCTCGTTCGAAACCCGCCCGCCTGCGCCGTCCAAACAGTCATCAGCTCCTGCCAGGGTGTTCCCGAAATCTGAGACGAATTTGGTGAAACACAAATCTGCATCTGAGAGGCCCTTCGAACGTGCTGGAAGTTCCGAAAAATCGTCCGAAGAGACGACCATTTTTCCAATCTCGCAAAACGGCGTTTACCAAAGTGGCGATGGTTATTATATTTACGAAGAAGAGGGGCACTTCACGCCTGAATGATAGCTCTGTATATAGATATAAAGCAGATGCATATTCAGTTGTGGTTTCAGTTTCTTTCTTCTCTCATTTGATTTACTTTTTGGTTGATTATTAATAAAAATTGTGATCGCTCGCAAAAAAAAAAAAAAAAAAAATTTCTGTAGACTTTTTGACGCTGAATCGAATGAGACAACCCCGGTGTCGATAGCATTGATGGTTCTTGAGTTATTGCGGTTTTTATGTGAAATTTTCAGAAATTTGGCTTGTGGAATGAACGTCCAACACTCTTCAATGTATTATTTGGTGAATAATTTCACTTACATATAATTAATGGTGGATTTCCCCAAAAAAAATTGAGTTGGAGTTAGCTGTACTGACAACGTCAACAAGCAATGTAAATAGCAACAACCTTTGTTTTCTCTAGTAACATTGCTTGCTGGTGTTGTTATGGTGGGAAAATCCACCATAAGAAAAAGAAAATAATTAAATTAACCATAGTTGGATAGGAGCTTTCACGAACTACCCTTATTTCACCCACGTGTGTGCTTTATGTCGTTAAGAATAGTCACTTTGAGTGGAAATTTCATTTTCAGAAACGCGATGGCGATAGAGATTTGGAACAAAATTAGCCGAATGCGATAATCGCAGATTAGCCACATAATACATTTACTGCAATAAAAAATGGAGGTTCCCTTGGGTAATAAGAAAGTTATGTCGTTGTGCGACCCGTGGTCATGTTTGAGATTCTTGTGAAACATCATTAAGAATGAAAAAAATTTACTCCAAGATTAACGATTTTAGAGGAGAGGGGGAACGATTATGGGGACTCCCTGTGTACGAGGTAAAAAATTGACAATTTTCCCCAAACCCTGTCCTAAACTAAAAAAAGTCGGTATATAATTTTTTAAATTTTCTTTTAAATATAATATATAAACATAATAATAATTTATAATATATAAAGTCTCTTATATATTATATATAAAAGAAAATTAAAAAATGGAAAAAGATTGATCAGTTTTGTTTTAAAATGAACCGGGGAAAAAAAAACAACCCGTTTGTTAGGTAATGTTTTGCCAAAGTTTAGCTTCTACTGAAGCGTTTGTATTATTATCTCATGACTTTATGCGTTACTCTTATTTATAGAGTAATTAATATTCAACGTAATTCACTCCTGCGCTTTTATTTAACTCGTTGATGTCGTAGAGGCAGGGAAGAAAAATAAGGTTGATGCAAGGGGGAATGCAAGGAGTTATAACCGGAGGGTGCCATCCGCGCATGTACAACACGGTAACGATTGCACTTCCTCTGCGCACGTTGGTTGGCCATTCACGAAACCTACCTACATAAAATAGGGCGGATTTCCAGGGTCAAAATAATATTTACGTCGATGAGGCCACGAGAATTCATCAGAAAAAAGAGTATTTTGATGCAAAATAGCCAATGTTGGAAGTCTAGCCAGAAACTAATCCGAGACCAAGAAATTGCCTGTACTACTAGAAATTGCCTTGAACTATCGGTTCAAATAGCGACACTCGATCTTTAGAAAGAAAAGCTTCTTCGAGTGATTATGCACTCTCATTTAAGATATTAGAACATTTTACTTACTTCCATGTTTACGTAATAAATGGAAGTATTGTGAAGCATTGGAACGGAGATTAATTTGGAAGAAATTTTAATATTGCTATACTCAAAAACACTTTCTGAACATGTGACTGTGGTAAAGAATAACATAAATCGTCATATCTTCGTAAAAAATGAATGAAAATCGATGGAATATTCGAAGGGTATACGATTGATTAAGAAACAGGGACTAAGTAGCCAAATTTTGATCTTAGAGTCGTTAAATGGAGAGAACTTCATCGGCTGGAAAATCTCTTTTTTTTTATTCGGCCTTCATTGAAGTTTTATTGCACTTTAAAATTTTATGACCCAGATTTTCGCATTTTTTTACGGTTTTTCGTGAATAACTTTTGAACCAACCACTTTTACATAGGTGTATTACTCAGAGGCCAGAAAGAGCTATAAAAATCCTACAGTTTGATATATAAGAATATAAATTTATGTTATGCCCCCGCGGAGCTATTAGCGATTGAAGAAAACTCAAAAACGTTTCTTTCATTAAAGCGGAATATATCTCGAAAACAAAACAAAATCACTGCCCTTTTTTATTTTTAATCGGTTCTTAATTAAAGTTTCTCAATTTGCTCACACAGCGCCTTTTTTTCAAAATTCGCTAACGTGACAAAAAAAATTTCCAAAGTTGAAATTTGGGATCGTTTTTACAGCCTATTCAGACTCAGCGTTAATTTTCCTATAAGAATGAGTAATAATTGATATTGAACAGTTCTGTGTTAGTATTTGCAACAGATTTAAAGTGTATAACAGTTGTATAACACTAAAAAATGGGAAAAAACCTATAGTTGTCGTCAAATTTCCGCCGTTTTGAAGTAAAATTCGGATTCAGCGTTAAATTTCCTATAAGAAAAGCTTTCAAAATCGCTTAAAAACAAACATTTAATTTTTCACTCTTACCGAACGCGAAATTTCGGCCGATGAAAAACTCGATTTACGTAAAATATTTTCTGTGGCGCTGTTTAACATTTTTTTGCCAAATTTTTTGCTATGTACGTGTGTAAGGCGTTCAAATGAAGACTCCTGCATATTAAAACAATTGATTTACATGAGTTTTGACCCCGAAAATCACGGTTAAAGTCCAATTTTCGAGCTTTCAAAAACTGATTTTTTTGGACCATTTGCGGATTTTTCCGGGAATTGAAAAAAATCACAAAAATACATCTTGGTAAGATACAACTTTCCTAAAAATTTCAGATTTTTATCTGCATTGAGAGACGAGTAAAAAATCGTTAACTGTTCGGTTGAAAAAAATCGCAGGGGTACCCCTTGGATTTTTTGCGAAAATTTTTTTGAAATCGATTTCGCTCAAATTCAGCATAATGATAATTGGTGATGTGTATATCAATAATATATCTTTCATTCTTGGTTTCTTTAGCACAAAATAGATGAAAAGAATATTTTAAGTTGAAAAATGTGATATTTTCGTTAATACTCTACTAATATTGTTGAATACCTCACAAAAATGGATAGGTACATTACATGGGGAAGATGTTTGAACTCTATTATTAGTGTCACACACCGTACTTCCTCGTAATTCACATTTTCAGTTATTTTATTTGTGCACTTTTGTATATTTGGCTCTTCTTGCTTTAAAAATGACTCCATTTCTCAAAACTTGTTTTGTAACGTGTGTATCACACACCGTACTTCCGCCTTATGCGGTTTATAGACTATTTAGATTTTTTCCAAACCTGATTAATTTCTGCCACAATTCTTTTCTCCCGTTTACTACATCAATTGGGCAATAAAAAAAAAGAAATGCGAATACATCCAAGAAAAATATTTTAATCAAGCCTTACTTACAGTCTGTTAGAAAAAATCCGCACCACACAGTTTACAAAATAGGTACAAAATATACACAGCCCTTATAGTTAGCATAATCCGCAGGTTCATTATTCTTCTCTCGAATCGTATCGTGAGAACACGTCTTCCGGAAATAGGTCGGACAGCGACTGATTCTTCGATAGGGAATCGAGAAGATACTCCGAGAAAACGGAATCGCCCATAAGTTTCAACGTCATTTGACTTTCGATCATCAACGAGTCGAATTTGATCGCCTCCGGAGAGCAGCGAGTTGCCCTCGCGAAATCTTTGACCCTCTTCGTCGTCGAATCATCGTCGCCCACAGCGGACGTCGGCAGTGTCAAATGGAGTTTCAGAATTTTCTCGAACTCCGTGTAAATGAATAGAGTTTCAGAGGCGGCCATGTTTTCAAAAAGTTGCCACGCCGGTAACTCTTTCGTCGCATCTTTCAGCAGCACTTGGATTTCCGTTTTTAGCCGAGAAACTTTGAAATCGATTAGGCCCTTGGTCTCTGTAAGAACTGGATCCAGCATTGCTTTGACATCTTTGATGTCTTCGCGGTTCGCGTTCAACTCGAAGAGCTGCCCTATGGCGAAGTCTTTTACGCTTCTCGCCCTGATCTCAAAATCTCGGATAACGTCCGTTATAATTTTTCTCGTGATAGATTTCCCTTCGGATGCGAATTTCTTGCTATTGGGTGGGCCGATGGAATTCGCCGGTTCCGCATTCAGTTCCCAAAGGCGTTCTTTTATATTTTTCAAACTGTCGAACCCGACGCTGTCGCAGATTTCTAAAAGTTGCTCGAAAAAATCCGAATACGCGGTGAACTGGTTGTCTTTGAGAAGTTTCTCCGTGTGCGCTACGAGCGATGCGTTGAAGCCGATGTTCGAATCTTTTTTCAACCGATTCAGCGCTTCGGTTATGGTTTTCTGATGTCTGGACACGGAAGTAATCTGGACGTCGATCGGCGTCGAATCGGAAGTCAAATTCGTAGCTTTGACATCGTCCGTAAGCAAACCGTCGACGTCCAACAGTTTGAGGCAACTTACGACCCGTTGAATCCGTCCGATGAAATCTCGTATCTCCTTGTAAACGAAGGCGATTTTTACCGCTGTGTATTTCGCATCGTGGCCGACGGCTGTGACGTTGAATAACCGGAACGGCCTGTCAGGTATAGCTTTCGGCAAACGGTCCGAATGAAAATCGCACGCAATTCCGACCAATTTCTGTCTCACATCCCAATAGTCGAGGATCTCAACTAGAGTCGACTCGTCGATTTTCGAATCGTATTCAGCCAGTTCGTAAAAGCCCCCAAAACGTTCGACTATGCTCTCGCTCAAGATGTAACGGAATATTATGCTTACGGTCGGCTTTGCCGTGAACTCGGATACGTCTAAAATTTGCATAGATATGAAATTCACAGTTGCCAGTTCGTTTTTGACGTGTTCGAAAACCAAATCTCGAATCGTAGCAAATATGGCCGCTTCGAGGGTTGGATTTGTTTTCAGCTCTGGAAAAAACCTATCCCAATCTACGGAAAGGTAGACGTCGTTTAGCGCCATGAATCCAATAGTGTCAAAGGCGAACCTGCGGCCTAATTTGTCAAAATACGCTTGGCACTTGAGGAGGTACAACATTTGGACGATTTTCCAGAAAACGGCTTTCCTTTTAGCCTTTAACTGAGCAGAGCGATCTGGACTGCGAATGTTTTTGCTGTCCGCATCGAAGACACGTTGTAGGCATGAGTCGTAAGCAGCCATATGCATAGCTGAAGCTTCGTGGGCCTGAGCAGCTTCGATAGCATTGTTTTTTGTACAGATTACCGACTCAACGGTTCGGCCGTCAAGTAGGCAGACATAGCAGAACAAAACCTTCCTCTTGGGACACGCGGTCATCCACGGGAATTCTTCGTAATATTTAGAACTAAAAGGTGTCTCGTAGCGTTTTCCGTTGACGAAATCGACAACGGAATCGAAAACCGGCTGTGGTCGACTGTTGAAAATTTTCTTCCGACCGACGAAGTCGAGTTTGTCGAAAATACCGACGTTCGAGAAGAGGTAGTCGAGTAGGTCGATTTTGACGACGCGTTGCTCCATTTTTTCGCAACCTGGAAAGCCATTGAAAGGTGCAAAATTAAAATTACTGAGGGAATATTGCTTAAGCAGTGGCCAGTTTTCATTGGCTCCTAATCCCTACGTTCGCTATACAATCTTGGAAGAACCAGAAGCCCTAAATTACCTAACTGTTGTAAGTTTTTCAATTGTTCTCATATTAGGAAAACCGCTGCAAATTATTGTACAGTGGTTTATTATTCCTTTGCTTCGATAATTATTTAAGAAGACCATCCACTTGTGAATATTTTAACGTTTCCAATGAACAATAGATCGCTAACTATAAGGGAAAACTAAGCAGCCAATTATGGCCATTTAAATTATTTTTATTTTTCTAATTTTCAAATTAAAAGTTTAATTTTTTCTAACGATACAGCTGGAGAGTGTTTGACGACCATTCCAGCGAGCATAGTGTTCATGTATGGCTCACAAATTTTTCGAGTTACCCTCATGCCAAAATTTTGAAAATCTCCCGAATTCAACAGAAAGCTGCGATAACTCGGAAACCAATAAAGCTATAGACCCTGTGATGGTCTCATTCGATTCAGCGTCCTAAAATATACAGAAGTTGATACCAAAAACACCTTTTTTCTGAAAAACGTTGGAAAATACGAATTTCCTCCCCCTCAAAACCC
Organism: Tupiocoris notatus; assembly: GCA_037159825.1. Taxonomy (NCBI): domain Eukaryota; kingdom Metazoa; phylum Arthropoda; class Insecta; order Hemiptera; family Miridae; genus Tupiocoris; species Tupiocoris notatus. The sequence continues at coordinate 189,607 of JASJUZ010000029.1, read as the reverse complement.
CCCAAAAATACCCTTCAAATTGAGGTGGCGATTTGTTTAAATTTTGGAGGGCGAATAGTTTCAAAAGTAACAGCTGACCGTGAGTTTATTGCTATATTCCGAAAAGTTCTTTTTATAAAAGTTGTATCGCCTCCTTTCAATGAAAGGCTTTTGTATATCAAATCGTTTTGGAACTAATTTTGTTGATTTGTTAAATAAATAAGTTGGTAGACCGATGAAAATTCTCGTATTCACTTAACAAATATATTAAATATTGATCAACGTCCGCGCAGCATACTTATGAATAAAATTACCGCACCTACTGCGACTATTTGTTCTGTCGACGCATAAAACGACACCGATGAAACAGAGGCACACAACCGCTAGCGTTCTACTCGTTAGAACGTACTCACTGTTCACTGGGATATTTTTCATCTTCGTGTACGAGACATCTGCTCGAGCACGGCATCTCGCGCATGCGCTTGCCCATCAAATGCGCAACGCAATAGGCCAAGCGCATGCGCTGTACGACAGGCGGCCCCAGCCCCTGGAGATCGCAAGGCGGGCACGAAAGACCGTTCTAATTATTTAACATCACAACACGATGCGGAATTTGCAGCGTTAAAATCGCCTTCGTTTTTAAGGAGATTTATTTATATTCATACGTGCTGTAGCCCAATCAACTTAGAAATTAAACATTGCTAGCAAAGCGCTCATGTACTTCAAACAAAATTCAAAATAAAATTTAGCCCACACATCAGACGAATTTAACTCGTCGTTTTCCAATCCTTTTTCGGCACCAACACTTTTCCGATAAAACAATAAAAGCACCAAAAATCAATTTTGGCCTGACAACGGCTCAATTCTTTAACCAAATCGCTATCTCAAATTTTGAAGGTATTTTTGGGGTTTTGAGGGGGAGAAAATTCGTAATTTACATAGTTTTGGAAGAGTGTGTTACTACTGTTTCATAATGTCAATTTTAAACCTAGGAGAGAGAACTAAAACGGAATTTTTTTCAAACATCCAATAAACTGGAGAAAAAAACCTTGAGAATATTACCCAAAATGAACAATAAAAAATGGATTTAGGGTACCCCAAAAATACCATTAAAATGAACAACTATTTAAGAAAAATATATATTATGCTTGATTAATAAATATTGATTCTACATTGTTTTATTTTTACGTATTGAAAGTAGATTAGCATTATGAAAACTATTGAAATTAGGATGGATCTAGGGTCAGTTTTATATTTATATATATATAAAAAAACTGTGATTTGCGTAATTTATTAACCGCTATATCGATAATCGATAGATATCGAACAGAGGAAATTGATGATCGATACATCGATCACGCATAACATCGATCAACGCATATCGATGATAAAGTATCGATAGTTGAAGAGAAAATATCGATATATCGGAAATATCGTTTATCGATTCCCAACCCTATTCCCAACTCTTATCACTTGTCAGGGTTTCGCGATCGAGCTTCCAATCTATCGGCCCATCTCGCTATACATTCCTCGCGCGCGGTATCTTAGTTGTTTTTATGACGTTTTATCCTGCGGAAATGTAACTAAATGAATACGTATCAGGCGCTGAGGGAAAACAATCGTTCGAATCAGGCGTCCAAGCGGTTAGGCCTTGAACGGGTTGCAATGTGCCACGTCCGAGTGCCAACGAGTCGTCGTGGCAGTCCATTTCTCCTTTGTTGATCGTCAGTGCTTTTCTCTTTTATCATCATATGCAGCTGGAAGTGCGATCATTGTTGAACAACATTCGAACGACCTAAATGACGGCTTTCGTCGTTGGTGTGGATGAAAGCAATGGATGAGCCGCTTCTCGTGTCGAGCAACGATAGAAAACGATCCGTCGTCAATATACCGAATAGTAATTGCCAGGTTAGCGATTTAAAAAGTATAAATCAATAGTTGGCGATAAATCTATTATCGAACTGATTTTTGTTCGCATGACCCATAATTTTTGATGAAATGCTGAGGAATTGTGTGGACGGTAATTGAAATTACTGAATTGAAACCATCCCGTTTCCAACTAAATCTTAATTACATAATGTAATTCTATTTTTCAGGACCTGACTCAAAAAGGCGGCTTGCTCAATTGTCGGGCGCTTTTTTTCCTCGGACTGTGGTACTTCTTTTCGGGATGTACGCTATTCCTGAACAAATACATCCTATCCTATATGGACGCCGACCCGGCACTTTTAGGTGAAACGCGTTATTATTTTAGTTTGCATGAAAAACCTTTGTTCTCGAGCGATGATTCGCATCGAATCAATAATTATCACATACCACTAAAGACACCATTCCCAGGTGAAACCAAGATAAACCGGTGTTGTCTATAGGTCACACAGTACTTCCATGTTTGAGAAGGTAGCAGGAATAACCAATTATAAAATAAAGAAACTCGCACTACGTTATTAAACTACAACTGTTATTGAAAAACTAGCTAGGAGAACCCAAAAATAGAAAAACGCACCAATTAGGTTGATAATGCGGACGTGCGGTATGTGAGCCTAACATGATACAATCCAAGTTTGTAAAAAGGATCATTTTTGTGAAAATCGAGCATGAAAGATATTGATTTTTCGCGGCCTGTAATTATCCAAATAATCAATAAACCGCATACGGCGGAAGTACGGTGTGTGACACAACCGTTAAAAAACAAGAGAAATGAATAATTATTAATAATAAACCAAAATGAAACGACTTTCAGCTGACATTAAGAAACATTTCAAGTACCCCAATGTTTAAATAAAATCATTTTTGCAGTTTGAACAAATCAAAATATATAGTCAATATTAAGGCAGAATAAAAATCAGAATTAATTCAATCGCCACCCAAAACATTTTCTTTTTTTATGATAAAATAATAACGTTGGACTGTTCACTCTGAACAAAAGTGTATTATCATTTCGTTTAAAGAATAGTTATTGGCGTCGTATTTAAAGAAACTGTAAGAGAATGTTATGAGTTTTTTTTTCTTATTATGTTTGTCAAACAGGAGATCGTTTTCGTTTCTGAAGAAATTCGTTCATTATATTAAAAATTTGTTTTGTTCTTCAGTGAATGTGGTAGGAGGCTTATTATATTATGTATTTTTATTTTGTTTTAATCCAGGGAGGATTGAGGAGAGGACCTTATGGTCCTAGTCTTCCCTGGCTAAATAATAATAATAATTCATTAATGTAGTGTTGATAACATTCAAGCTAATGATAATTTGCAAAACAGGTACGTTCCAAATGCTTATGACCGGGGTGTGCGGATTTATTCAACTTTACTTTCCGTGCGGCATGTACAAGCCCCATCACAGACTGTCAAGGCCACCAGGTTTCTACAAACACATGGTCCTTGTAGGCGTTACAAGGTTCGTTATTATTACCAAGATGGTTTTTAATGCGGAATTCGCATCAGTCAAATTTTGCTGTCTAATTTTTATTCTGTGTGTTCTAGATTCACAACAGTCCTTCTCGGTCTAATATCACTGAACTATGTAGCTGTCAGTTTCACTGAGACAATCAAAAGTTCAGCTCCAATTTTCACCGTTGTGATTTCTCGGTTTTTATTAGGTAAGCGATTTTTCACGATGCAAATGATTGTAGGGGTTAGTTGTTCCTTTCTTTAATTACCAGTTGGTACTTTTCAACTATCAACTAGTTACAATATATTTATATTGTCTCAAATAAATTAAATATTCGAGTGTTTAACACCATCAATTTCGGTTTTGGTTAAATTAAATTCATGCGGAGTTCGCAGTTATTACTGTTGAAGGTTAAATGGCCGAAAGTAACGTGGAACTGATCAATACCCATATTTTTTTTTTTTTTTTAACTGTTTCCAAAGCTTATTTTTCAACAATAAACTAAAATGGCAAATTTTTTTCAGGAGAAGAAACTGGCCTTTGGGTCAATTTATCTTTAATGCCTGTGATGGGAGGTCTTGCCCTCTGTTCAGCTAACGAACTCAGTTTCAACCTTAAAGGTTTTGTTGCAGCGATGGCGACAAATTTTACTGAATGGTAAGTGATCGCTGCTCGTTGAATTGTTTCAATAAAAATTATCTTTCGTAGATTATGATGTATGCCATGATTTTATTTCCAGTTTACAAAACGTCTACTCGAAGATGCTAATCAGCGGTGATAAATTCAGATACACGTAAGTGCTACCATCTAGATTTTTTAAATTTATGGGTTAAATCAGAATAATATTGTATTGTGGCTATATAATATAGCTAGGGGCTGAGCGCCCTTATAGTAGTAACTATAATTTGGTTGGGGGGGGTTAAATTTCATGTACTTTGTATCATAAAGTAGTGGGTCAGCTACTCTTGCAAAGTTGTAGCTGAGATAACGTATCCAACTTTTAAGTTTTCCATGATTCGTAACTTGCACAGTGGATAGCTTTGACAAAAAGTCGTCAATTCAGATATTTAAATATACCAAAAGATGGGCAATTTAACTGTCAACATATTCTCAATGTAATGTACCTATCCATTTTTTAACCGTTTGTGAGGTATTCTTCGATATTGCTGGGATATACACGAAAAGATCACATTTGTCTACTTTAAATATTTTTTTCATCAATTTAGTGCGAAAGAAACAAAGAATGGGGCATATATTATTGATATACACACCATCAACTATCATTATGCTGAATTTGAGCGAAATCGAAATCAAAAAATTTTTCACGAAAAATCCAAGGGGTACCCCTGCGATTTTTGTGAACCGATCACTTAACAATTTTTTACTCGTCTCTCAATAGAGATAAAAATCTGAAATTTTCAGGAAAGTCGTATATTACCAAGATGTATTTGTGTGATTTTTTTCAATTCTCGGAAAAATCCGCAAATGGTCCAAAAAAATCAGTTTTTGAAAGCTCGAAAATTGGGCTTTAACCGTGATTTTCGGGGTGATAATTATTTTTAATCAATGGTTTTATTATGCAGGAGTCTTCATTTGAACGCCTTACACACGTACATAGCAAAAAATTTGGTGAAAAAAGGTTAAACAGCGCCACAGAAATTATTTTCCGTAAATCGAGTTTTTCACCGGCCGAAATTCCGAGCTCGGCTGAGGTGAAGAATTAAATTTTTGTTTTTAAGCGAATTTGAAAGCTATTCTTATAGGAAATTTAACGCCGAATCCGAATTTGACCTCAAAACGACGGAAATTTGAAGACAACTATTTATTATTCAAGGGGTACCCCTTCGATTTTTTTAACCGATCACATTACGATTTTTTACTCGTCTCTCAGTGGAGATAAAAATCTGAAATTTTCAGGAAAGTTGTATCTTACCAAGATGTATTTGTGTGATTTTTTTCAATTCTCAGAAAAATCCGCAAACGGTCCAAAAAATTCTGTTTTTAAACTCTCAAAAATTGACCTTTCCTCGTGCTTTTTGGGGTCAAAATTTATCTGAATCAATTATTTTATTACGCAAGAGTCTTCATTTGGGTGTCTTACACACGTACATAGAAAAAAAATTGGCGAAAAAAATTTAAGCAGCGCTACAGAAATTATTTTCCGTAAATTTGTTTACAGAGTTGAGTTTTTTTTTAGGTGGGCAAAAATCGTAATTTCGTTTAATGAATTTGCCCATGAACAAAATGCGCTCATAAAATCTTATAGCCTTGTGAGAATGTTTCGAGAAAATCGCGAAAATTCGGAAAAACGTGGTTTTGAAAAATATAAAAAATTTACATAATCCTTCCTCAAGAAAAATCAACGTCGAAAATCAAAAATATAAGATTAATTGCACCAGGAATTTCGAATTAATTGACGAACATAGTATCGAATATTTTTTTATCGTTTCACAATTTTGCTCCGCCCGTTTGAGTTTTTTCGAAACGCGACTTCAAAGTTTCAACTTTGGACAGCTATAGCTCCGCGGAGGTAAGATAAAACCTTACGATTACAAAAATGTAGGAAATCTTTCTGGCTACAACTTTGCAATTTACTTAGTATAGGCAAACTCCATTATTTTAGAAGCTACGGCGCCCGAAAAGCGAAATTCTACAAAGGCCCTTTTTACCCCAAAACACTTCTTTTTTTACATTTCGAATTTTTTCTAATAACAGGGAGCGAAAATGGGGAGAAAAAAAAATGGAGAAAATGTATTCCAATATTTTTTCAGACGATGGCCTTAAATTTTAAGCAACCCTATTTCTTTCGTCCAAATCCCTCCACACATCTCTTCAATCAATCGTATACCTCTCTCCTGGTTGTGTAGCTTTATAGGATCATGGTTCAATAATTTATAACCATAATATAATTATTTTTTAAAAAAAATAATTATGTATAATGTTTATTTGTAAGGTTATTTATTGGTTATATACATAATATGTCGCCATCGTTGATAAATGAACAGCGGTTTTTTGAATTATTGCACTATTTCTTTGGGGCCGGTTTTTATAAGCGCTTTCTATTTTAGGCCGGCGGAGCTTCAATTTTACACTAGCCTGGCGTCCGTTTTGCTGCAAGTCCCTGCATCACTCGTCTACGTTGAAACTCAAGAAAAGCTCAACGTAACGTGGCTTCATATTGCCGCTTTTATGCTCAACGGTAGGCTCATTTTATATGGCTATTATGGATTTAAGTAGGGTTCACAGGCCTCCATCAAATGCGTTATTCGTTCGGCATTCTGATTGGCAGTTGAAATTTCGAGGTGGGCATTGTTTTTGCCGCAGATGCAAACGCATCCAATTACTTTCATTAATCATTTTCTGCACTGACATATCAGCTCTCGACAACCAGAAATTTTTCATAGTAAAGGAGGATTTCTGAACATTTTCTCATCAGTCGAATAGTCGTTGGTGCTTTGCATAGATTATTGTTTACGAATTGCCGCATCGGATGGGCTGAGCTTATCATTCCACAATGTTTTGCCGTACCAACGCATCAACGCATTTGACGGAGGCCTGTGAACCCTGCTCAAGTGTTCATAGTGCAATTATAAAGCTTTATCATAATCGTCTTGAAAAAAAAATTGATTAATAAGTTGTGTTATTTATGAACTGAAAGGTTTACTGAATGCTCAGCCTTCCAAGCTTATTATTAATCCTCGTTTAAATATTCCCAGGATTGATGTTCCATCTGCAAAGCATCACAGCGTACGTTCTGATGGACTACACAAGTCCTCTCACTCACAGGTGAATTACTTGCCCCCTGCGGTCAGCAAATTATAATTTTACACAATTATCAGATTCCTCTGTCTTTATTGGAGATTTGTAAGCTACTACGCAATTGTAAATTTTTCTCCTTTGAATCTGTAATTTTATTGTTTCAGCGTTGCCAACACTGCAAAGAGAGCGCTTCTCATCTGGGTGTCGATTATCATGTTTGGCAATCCAGTGACTGTCCTTTCAGCCATGGGCACATGTATAGTCATAGCAGGCGTTCTCCTTTATAACAAGGCTCGTGAAATCGACGTTTCCCTCGCGATGGCAGCAGCTAACCGTCATCCGCCACCGGTGAGGCACTGATCGATTTTGATATGATTAATTTTTTAATCTGTGAAGTAATTTTTCTACTATTTAACGAGATGTAATTGTTCCTATTGCAGAATCTGGAGACAAAAGTGAGAAAAATTTGAACCATGAAAATACTTGACTGCAACTTGGACTACAACGTGGAAAATCGCTCCTCGAATTTTGTAGTGCATGTGTTTTACACTGCTTACTTCTCGATTATTGATAATTTCTCTTCCCGGTGATCTATAGCATTTTTGTTCTTGTGTGTCTCTATTATGTAAGTTTATTATCCATTTTACGTCACTAAAATTATTTCCACGCGGATTTTCTGCAAGACGATGGAAATATTCCTTCTTACGCTTATTTTCGGGCATTTTTTATTTATATTTAGAATTTTAAAACTTGTTTTTGTAAATTCCCTGCCTCTTCTAAATTTACTTGAAAATACCCCGCTGAAAATCATGCAAGCCTGCGTGAATTTATACCAGTCTTTTATGTTAATATTGCGAATTTTTGCATTGTCCGTTTCTCAAAGAATTGTTAACAAGTGTTCAGACTGTTTCTGGACATTTTTTTCTTAGCTTAATATTTACCTGGATTTTGCTTGGTTTCTCTCCCATCACTGCATCTACTTCGAGTAATTTTGCTTCTTTGAAATGAGAACCGTTGGTTTTCAGAGCCAATAATCTAGGCAGCGTTGAAGACGTCCAAATTAAAGTACTTGTCAGGTGAAAATATGATTTGGATGTCACCTCATGTTTCTCAACTTATCTACGCAAGAAGTAATGAATTGAAGCCTGTGTAATATCCAATTACAGTGCAGTAATCTTCTATCGTAGCAGCGTAACATTTAACTAGAGCCGTTATTTAGGTACATAGAATAAAGCAGGTTTCCATCTTAAGATTTTCTTAGCGTTTTGATTATATGCTAACCTCGAAGGGCCAGTTTCTCGAACTACAATCAACTTTGACAATAGTAACAATATCTCAAAAAACTCATTTCTCGAACCTCTGTTAGCAATTGATCACAGGTTACTTTGTCTTAACTGTAACCGGCCAAGGACCCACGTTCAACACTTCGACGAAGCCGCTCATTGGAAAATATTTTTGCACAAAAAGCTAGAGCCTTGCGTTGCCTAACAGCTAAATTTGTAATGGTTTGAGAAACCGGCCCTAAGGGAATGTATTTTCTAAGAGCAAATCTGGTGTACTAGTATCTGTAGAGATTTTTTTGTTGTTCCTATTCTAAAGACAACCTTTTTTCAAGTGATAAAAAATATTGCCCTTTATCAACTGGTTATTTATTGTACTGTACATATAGATTATTTCTGTACATAAATTTTCGTGTTCGGACTATTCGTAATGAAAAATTTATACATCAGCTGTTGTCGGTTTTTCTAAATCCGCAAAATATTCGAGTCGATCTAAGCGCAAGGAGTATTGTGATAAGGACAATAACTTTAATGTGATAAGGCTGCAAGTTAGGTTCCGTGGTTGATAATTTCTATTAGTTTCAATTACAATACGGAAGCACCTTCAGTGGTTTGACCTGAGCCTATGCGCAAAGGTAATACACGGACTTTTATCGCCCGGCCAATGCCTGAATGAGCGCGCTTGGTGAGATGAAGTATGATGGAGTTCCCTTGAAAACGGGCTCTCAAAATCTGACAGGAACCAGGAGATAAGAGAAAAGCTTTGGATAAAAAGTCGTTATATTACAGTATAATGCGCAACCAAATACCGACTATCGTTCACAAAACTCTTATAAACAGACAACACCTAATTAAATTAAAAATTGTCTAGTTACGTTTGAGCAGTGCATGAATTCATTCCTAAACCATTTTCAAGAGCACTTTCTTTTCAAGTGGAAGTCCCAATATGGTGCGGGTGAATTAAAATTGGACTTGAACCAGATATGCCAACGAAGTGAGTTTATGCGGAGCTATCGTTTAAAGTAATGGGATGACTAACGGTCTCAGATCTTATTCTGATTTACTCACATGCCTAGCTCCCCGACCAAACCCCTGTAAGTACGTTAAGTTTTGTCAAAAGCATTTTCGCTCACGTCCTGAATTTCAATCCCTTGCAGAACTAAAATCGATTCACACATTTACCAACTTCGCGGTCAGCAATTTGTAAACGTAAAAGAATGCAAGATGTCTGCTTCAAATTGTACAAAAATACTGAACGCTAAAATTGAACGAACAGCGGCGACCAAAATTGAACATCAACATGAGAGCGACTTGAGTAATAATTTTGATATTTTCCGACAATCAAGACAGCGGACGGAATTTTCATTTGAAGTCGGTCGATGTCCAATGTGAATCAATGGGAACTAGAACAGCGAAATCTGACGTGAAATGTAACTATTCTTTCCAGTATACAGAAATTGGTTAAATAACTGATGCTCTGCTGATTCAAAAACGAAGAAAACAGATAAAAATAAATAAAACAACACAAATCATAACACTGCATACGGGTACAACATTCTTCACTCCTACTTCTAATACCTTTCAAATTACTGACGCAAATGAAACACACATGTACGCCATTATTTCAGACCAAGGCATCGAAAGTACAAAGTCACTCAACTATACAAATCGGACTAAGAAAGTCAACTAGTATTAAAAAGACAGGCCCCTTCCCCCCCAAAAACTAATTCGTCATTCTAATCCTCGAGTTACACTACTTGATTTCATCTGAATAAGTTTTGCACGAGTTTCATAAACCTACAGGTAGGTTTCTTATAAGAAAGCTCAAGTTCATAACATTATGAAATGTGGCATCAAGCCGTTAAAACGATATAATGTTAAAAATCTCGGCACAAAAGAGTTCTAGTTACCATCCCCACCGATTACAATTTGAATTAAACAGCGGATGGCAAATTGAACAAAGCAGACAAATATAAGGCTATGAACGATATAGTTCTGGATGAGGTAGCATACATCGAGGAACGCAGTTCCCGTCAGGCTCAAAATGACCGGCAGATAACGACAATAGTTGCAGTCTTTCTATTATGGCGAATGGTATGAATAAGAGATTCATATAATTGAATTGTCTTCTATAACATTCCCCAACATTTAGCTGGTATAGTGTCCAAGGGCAGCCGTAAGGTTTATTTCTCAGTGTGTAGGTGCTCAAGGGTGAACAGGGAATCTAGAGCCACTAACTGGACTTGAAAGATCCAGAAACGTACAGGGAAAAATGAAACATGGTATAAGAACAATTAAGGCCGAACGAAGACAGAGTTGTAAACTGCGCGAGGGAAAACCGGTTCAACATGAGTTTTCCTCAAGGGAAAACCGTTCATTGGGAGTCCAGGCAGAATACATTTGAAAATACGAAGATTCAGATTGTCCAGCCGATCTTACCAGCGCAAACCTCTTGCCATGGCCCAAACAACAGGCGGCACTGAGTGTCCAGGGCCATTCTACTTGGCCAATGGAACGAAAAATAGTCACTAGTCCCGGCAATCGGTGAATGACCATTCACAACGAAAGTTTCGGCAAAACGCACGACCTTTCGATAAATAGAAAAAGTTTCAAATTTGCAGTTTATTTTAATTAAAACTGGAAAACAGTCTGCGTTTCCAAAGGGTATTGTACAATATTTTTCAAAGTCTTGCTTGTAAGAAAATTGGCATTTTCTTCCTTGGCGATCACTGGCGATTCAGAGGCCGCCAGAACTCGCTGACTCAACTAAGGGGCAGCTGAAAAATAAAATGATCAATAGAGAACAAATGATTAATAAACCGAACGAAGATTTTCCTCAAAAAGTGCACGTTTCTAGCGAGCATGCGCGGAAAATTGGTACTGATACTTGAAATTCTTCTTTTTTAAATTTTATTATTTACCGCAAGAATTAAAAACGTGGAACGAATGAAGCATTATTCCCATTTATGAACTAACTACAAGACGTACCGATACGATTATTCAGTCTGTAGATCAGCTTTTCGACGAGCCGGACTGGTTCATCTCGATGACGTCACGTCTCATCAACACCTGAAAGAGAACTAAGCATGTTTACTCTGATAATAATTCAAAATAATTCGGATTATAATTGGGGACACTTGTCGAACCTGAGATTGAGTCGAATGTTGACTTTGCTGTTGGAACATTTGCGTAGCGCTGTACACATTGGAGGCAGGCGAATGCGAAGATCTGCAATTTAAAGGAGCGGTGGAAAATATGATGCTATGAGTGATGAAACGCGACAATTATTGGGGAACATCAATGGAAAAAAAATTATCTACTTTTCGCCCAAATAGCGTTTTTTAGGCTTTAAAAGTGATATTAGTGATTATATAAAAATGATATTAAAAATGCATACTTTTTAGCAAATTAAAAAAAAAAATTTTTTTGACGCAAAACACGATAGTTGTACCTCAGATATGAAATAATATTCATAAATTAATGAAACCTATAATAAAAACATATTTTCCATAGCCAAGGGTTCAAACCATTCCACCGTGGAAGGTGAGTGCAGTCAGTCAGTCAACAAACATTTTTCCTTATATTGCGTATTAAGGGAAATCAACCAATTGTTTAGTAAACTCGCCTTGACCCTTTCTCTCGGTTTGCAGTATTATAAATCCAGTAGCATACAAACCATCAAGCATTGTGCCCTTGTGATGTCATTGCATCCTCATGCCATGCATTTTCACTAACATATAATTTTCTGTCTCTGACAATTACCATTATGATTTTTAAAGCCTATTGGAGCATGTACAATTTTTTCCCATGAATGTTCCCCATCGCGAATGATGTGCATGATATGAATCTGTTCTTAATAAATTCACTTCTTCAGTAACGACAAGGGATCTACCTTCGGTTGTCGGCAGCGCTGGTCCTTACAAGGACGCTGTTCTGACCAGAGCCAGTATTGCCAAAATTGGGCGCTGCAGCACTGTTAACAACTCCCATGGGATTGCTGCTTTGCCTGCAACAAATAGTATAGGTAAAATAATACTAAAATGCAGTAGGGAACATAATATTAAACCTTTCTAAGCATTTAAAGCAGCATACGATTGATATATTCGAGTCTGCGGCTAACAGGGGATCTTGTCTGACTGAATATATTCATTTGTTCACCAGGCTAAAGTGTTTTCAGGCACCATGGTAATAAAAAAAGGTAAATAACGAGTTTTTTGTATTCCAAAATGATAGGTGTGCTCTAAGTTTAAATCTAAGCTCACCTGATAGCTGAAGACCGGAAATTTACAATATCCTGCGGTGAAGAAGATGGGGGTAAGCCGTTTTCAATTATAGGCGCCTGTTGGACGATGGACGCTGAGTTAGTGCTGTGACGGTCAGTTCCGGGACCATTCATAACGGCAGTTGAAGTAGTTGAAGACGAGGTCGGTGTCGCCGATACAGTCGTCACTGAAATATAAAATAATCTTACGTCCCAAGAGAAGCATGAGGGTTTATCTTGACTTAATGACTATCAACTTCCTTACATGGAGGGACCAGAGGAATAGCAAGCCTGGCATTGACGGCCAATAAGTGATCCCGACGAGCCATCAGATCCTTGACTTGATCTTCCAGCGCGTTATTCTCTGCTCTTAACTGGTGCAAACAGGTGAGCAATGAAGCGACTGTAATTAAATGACAGAATTGATAGTATTTTTGTCAAAATTCCTTTCTCATTGGTTAAGGGAGAAAAAAAAAATCCAGTTTGAATGGAGACAATATCATTACGACAAAAGGTGAAATTGTGCCTACTGTCAAAATGTTGGGCTTGTTCCATCAGGAACTGAGATCCCTGCTCCCATTGGCGTTCGAGAAGTTGTTCAAGCGATCGAGGCATCACATTATTTGTGTCATTCCAGTTGTTCGACGAATTGGAGTTCGTTCCGAAAAGGCTGTTCGTCGACGATCCATGGTTTGAAGAGTTGGAGGTTCTCCCGGGAGCCTGAAATTATAGTTTTTATTCAGTATTCTCATAAAACTGTCTACAGATGTGAGTAGATTTTCAAAACATGCACAGATGTGTATAAATTTTCAAAATAGGCCAAACAAAGATATTTTTGGTATTACTGAGCTCTAAATTCGATGCTCTAAGTGAAAAAAAATGCAGGTAGTGAAAACGCAGATTTCCAAGTTCAAAAACCATAGATGTAAGATATAAGATATATAGAGATATAAGACATCTGATAACAGTACTTTTTGTTTTCTCAAAACTAGAAACTACCAGGCTATTAATTTCATTATAGTAGAGCAATGTATACTTACAGTTGGTCCAATAAGCTGGTTCGTTGAAGGGGGCTCAACAATAAACGCAGAATGAGCGGTGATTTCTTGGCTGAGTGTGTCGCACATTTTCTGCGCCATGGTTGACGAAGGGTTCAAAGTGTTGCCCAACATGTGTGGCGCTTGGACATTTGATACACTGGTGAATCTAGAATGGAAACGTTGACTTAGACAAGCACACAACTGTTCATTATTTGTGCAAAACCTCTTCTAGCAATGGCTTACGGTTTAACATCTGGCTTTTCGTCTTTAATCTGAGGGATGGGTGAAGGAGATTGAACGGACACTTGCCCGTGGTTAATAACTAAAGTTGGAGGTTGACCAGTGGGAGTAGTCGACGCAGAGCCACCCGGTTGCTGATGCGACAAATGATTAGTGGAAGCATGAGAAGCACTGCCAACGTGATTCGTAGACTGCGGCTGTGACGAGCTGGAATGACGTCGGGTCTTGCTGCTTGGCTCGTTTGCCATGGCCTGCTGATTTGGTGGCATGTGGGGCTGCATCAGACTATCGTTCTTGCTATTAAAACCGATAGAAACAATTTAATGAGCCGATATCATAGTAAATATACAGACAAATGGCATACAAAGGAGCTTCCTTCAAATATGAATCTTTCAAATACTAGTACTTAAAGACAGAAAATATAGGTGTTATAAATTTTTTTTCAATGTTAAATTTCTTGCTTTTTTTAATAAGTCTAGAATTCGACAATCAGTAGAAGATGAAATAGGAACTCTACTTTAGAGGGCATTCCATAAACAACTTAGCAATAGCGATTTTGGATAGAATCTGTCAAAAAGCATTGTTCAGCATAGTATAACGGCGGTGAAAAGGTACCTAGAAGTTTGAATGTGAGGTGACGGTAGTGTGGGTTGTGAGGGGCTGGAAATTGTTTTAGCAGTGGACGCGCTGGCACCTGCAACGCCACGCTTGGACGACCTCCGAGGTTTATCAGTCTTTTCAGAGGATTGCGAGGATCTGAGAAATAACAACCATAACCATAATTCTAACCATGAGAAGTATTAAAAGAAAAGAAAGCATTTTTCGGCGGTTGAAGAAGCCGTTGGAAGTTGGAGGGTCGGTGAGCGTGGTCGTTCGTGTGAAATAAAAGCAATTATTTACCGAACATTGTTGATATAGGAAGGGAGTAGTGCTGCCATGAACCAGTGAGTTGTGGAAGTACCAAAATGAGAAGAAATGCTAAATTATTGTAGAACATGCAAGCACGTATAGGGAATATATTGTGCTTACCTTCTTCTTAGCGGTGCGGATGACGTCAGTTGCGAGATGCCACCCGAAAGCAGTGACGAGGAATTGGATAGATCCACCTATAGAAGGTTAATTGTCATTTAGGCTTTCAAGATTATAAAAATATCAACAGCAAGGTGAATTTTACAAGATTGAAGCAAAAGGAACCTGCGGCAATGGTGTGTTTGGTGTCAGGTTACTGGAAGACATTCCAAGAGCATTGGAGCTGCCGGAGGAAGAAGCCGAACTAGTTGTAGGAACCAAGCTTGCAGAAGATGATGGAACGATACTTCCTCCTTGGCCGGCAGATGGTAGAACGTCCAGGGGAACGTTCACTACTATCGAATTGGGCCGACTGCTCTCTTTCAAGGCTAGAAATTTTTAAAAATCATTGACGCTACTTGGCAATATTTCTTAACATTTCGAAATAAAGTTACAGCTATTCACCATGGGCTAATTAAAAATCGGTCATCGTTAATATTGAAAACTCAGCCAATAACCTAAACAGTGTTAGAGATTTGTACGGCAAAATTACCAGAGATAATTGGATATTTTTTGAGGGACTATTGGAGTAAATATCTTACATTTGTGGCGGATATAACATTTTAACATTATTTCAATAGTCCCAAACGCATTTGCCATTTCAATCTTGCAATTCATATTAGTTTAAACTAGCATCAACAAAAATCTCAGCTTTTTAAATTGATTTTCTTTTCAAGCAAACAAAATAATGGTACCTTGAAAGAGCCGCTTTGATTCTGGCGGCCCTGGTGGACTGGTGCTGTTTCCTGTGTTAACTAATGATGTCGTGGAACCACCAATACTCGGGGAACTCGACGCTGGTGACGCCATCGTCAGACTGCTCGACATCATCCCTGAATAAACAAAAATTTTACCATTTACAAACGGAATTTCTTTTTTCATTAATCAGTCAGGAGAAAAAAGGAAACGTTCCTGACAAGAGCTACTTGGAAAAGGTAGATTCACAAATAGATACGAGGGGGTACCCAAAAGTAACCGGAATGTCCACGTGAAACGTTTATTACTCAATATTTTTACAACAAATTTAGGTCAAAGTAATTCCAAAGTAATTACTACAACACACTTGTCCAATCTTTTTTTCAATTGTCGGAAACAATTTTTAAATTCACTCATCGGAATCGTTTACCGCGCGTTGCTCCTAACTGTCAGTCATCACACGTTTTCGCAGAAACAGAAAAAGGAGGTTCACCAAAAAAATTCTCACGGAATAACCCTCGCACCCACAGCGATCGAACTTCGCATAAAGACTTGTCAGATGTTCCCTTCACCCCACTACACCGAAATTTTCCCTCCTCACTATCACTTTCCCACGCCAACCCCATTCCGGTTACTGTTGGGTCTCCCCTTGTAAACCTTTCGAACAAATTTCAAGACGAATGTTCGATTGCTGAAATTTTATATCTGAAAGCATGATCGTACCAGCGGGATAATTCAGTCGAATAAATCAACAATTTCAACATTAATTTGATAACATTAAATTTTGTACAAAGGTCTGAGTAAATGTGATAATCAGCAATTTGACACATATTTCTCGCATTCTCGTGTTTTTGATATTTTCTAGAAATGATTATATTCCTCTAATAAAAAAATGTACATTAGTGTTGACAACTTACCAGACAATGATGAACTGGCGTTAGAAGCAGCTGAGGTCATTGGTCCTGAGGATGACATCTGATTGGCCGATTGGGTCGATGACGAACTATCTTCTTGACCAACCACTGGTGGTGTGCGGCTCTCACCTTTTTATAAACCATGACAATAAGGAATTAATAATCAGGAAGAAATCAATTTCAATTACGGGAAGCAGAAGAAAAAAACACTTGTTAAAAAAATACTCTGAAAATTGCTTCCTCGCCTTCATCCACGGAGGTAACAGCTATGAATAAATTTTTTAGGTAAAAATCGAGGTCTAATCCGCTCAGTTCCAGAAAATCTAATGAAATCGGATCAACGTTTAGCAAGATTTTGAGGGAAGTTGTTTTGTTGTGAATCAAACGAAAATGAAAGCCAAAGGTGCACATTTTCTTAAGCGCAATCGAATTTGTAATGGCGAATGCAAGACAAGCAACCCATTCCACCACTTAGAGGCAGAATACATTCTGTACAAAAATCTAGCAACAAGCTCGTTCTATAGAGAAAATACTATCATTCAATGAAGATAGAAGTGAAGAAAAATTCGTTGAATTGGGTAACATTCACTGGTAACTTTAAACAATTGAATCACCATAAAAATACTCATGCAATATGAGTTGAAGAAGGGACAAAAACGTATTTAGGTACTAAATGGACCACACGAACAGACAATGTCTAAGTTATTCCAAAGAAAGAACGATAATCGTAGTTATGCCTCCCACTCAACACATTAAAATGAACCAATGAAAAGAGTTCATTGCAGTTGCATTTTTCGGAGTTGATAAATGAAACTAAAAATACACATGCACTGCGCTAACAACACACCAACCCTAGAAACAATGAGATATTTATCAAGGAGTTTTATCACTATTATACTCATCTATTAAAATATTGGCTCACTAGAATTTTAAAATATTGCTCCAAATCACAAAGCGTCTAACAACAACAAAAATCATAATGCACAGAATTTTACGGCAATGAAAAATGTCAGTTTTCAAATTAAAAATAGGCATTTAAAGAAAAGGATTTCACCTCATTTTATTGGAGGATAAACAGAGGAAATTACAAGGGGAAAAGGGGCGAATGTCATGCCACTTGGAACACAGAAACGTTGACAATTTACAGACGAGGTAAATAAAGGCTGAGAGCCAGTGGCGCGCAGAAACGATGACACAGAAGTACAAAGATGCGAAGAGGTTTTGCTTTAAATTTTCCCAGGAAAAATTTTGAAAAATGATTAACAAAGGTTTATAATTATTTTCTCAAACAATCCCAATTTCCTTAAGAGGGCAAGAATGGGAAGAATTAGTTCCGGAACACAACTACTTACTGACATTTAAAAATACAAAAGAGGAAATCCCTCCCAAGGGGATTTGTGTGGGGACCATAAGGAAGTGGTTAGCAGGGCGACCACTAATGCCACTGGCTCTCAGCCCAGGGTGGGGATACCTTTCCTTCTTCGTTTTGATTCAACTGCCGTCACCGGGGGCACGACCATTGCGTTAGGCGATTTAGGTTGATCTGCAACTGGTGTTGTCTGTGATCGAGCATCGTCAACACTACCTTTGACGTCATCAGAGGGTCCCGAAGCCGTCGACGGAGTAGTCGCAGTAGAAGTCTTTCCGGACGATCTAGTCGAGGAGGTGCCTAAATGGTTTTGCACTATCTTAAACCAAGTCTTTTCCTTTATTGGTTGTTCTGTTAATACACTAACGTAAGCGTGTTTTGGCAAAGAGAAAAATTTAATTGGAGCGCAAGATTGAATTTAATTTAATAGAATGAAAGAGACTTGACGGCTAAAGAATTAATTACACCCAATGAACTTTCATTGAGATTGTTTTCTTTGGGACTAAATACCTTAAATAACCCTTCCATTCTATGTTAAACGATACCAACAGAATAAGCAACCTCACTATTTTGCTTATCAATCAACTGCACTGGTGACACCAATACCCATTAAAAAAGCGCACAATTAGCTTCAGATGAATTTCTTTTGCAGCAATAAAGCAATTATTGAAGTGAATATCAAAGCATGTGTTATTCATCAAATGGAGAAATGCTTCCATATTAAATGAAAAAGAAGTTACTTCCATCACCGAAGCAATAAAATTAAAATAAAAATTATCCGTGCAATGTTAAAGTGATCTTTCTAAAGCCCCTCAAGCCTTTGTTATAGAAACATCATTCACAAGTGGTAGTTTTCTAATAATAAAAATAACTCACTCAATTTACGCTTCGACGTCGTCTTCATTGTTTCTGATTCCTTGAATGACGAATGTTCAGGTGAGTTTGCCGAGACCGGCTTGTACGGAGGAATCACCTTCACGTTGGCGCCTTTTTTCTGAACCCAAGAGAAAAAAAATTGATAATAAAATACCTACGACCAAAACAACACGATATTTCCTTGCTGCAAAAATTTAGTTCTTCTGTTATTTCATAAATTTAATAAATTATTAAAATCGAGGTTACCTTAATGACAATTTTGGTGTAATGGTGATGGCAGTAACCACAATATTTTACATTATCCATAAAACCAGCTTCTTCACAAAGGAGACCTCTCGACTGGGCGCAAGTTACATGGAATTGAACCTTACAACCTGCCTTGTTGCATTGCATGCAAGCGCCAGCAGTTGCATGGCCCGACCCACGGTTCGCTTCGTCGCATAGATAACAAGTCTGCGGGGATAATAAATGGCCATAAGAAATTGGGTAACTCAAGCATTTCCCTATAAACTGTGAAAATGGGGTGTCAGGGCGACTTTTTGTGCCATGTTGGCTGTCTTTACCTTAAAGAATCTCTCGTGCGGAATCTGCGCAAGAATAATGGGCTCCATGGTGGACACATTACCGAAGCGGACTTCAGGTATGTACAATGCACAAACGACATGGGCCCAAGCGTTGTTATCTGTAGGTTTGAGAGCTCCATCTTTATTCGGGCAGAGCTCACAACGCTGGAACGTGAATTATGGACAGATTTAGAGAGCCAATTTCGCTAACACATTGAATGTTTAATAATTCAGCGATAAACCTGAAGCAGAATGAAAATTTTATAATTAACTTACCACTTTGGAGTTACTGTCCACCGATTCGCACTTTCGGCAATACCAATTCCCAAGCGGAACGGTTACAATTCCATAACACGCTGAAACAAAACAGTTACTCAGAAACAGATGATCTATAGCTAGAAACCATGGGTAAAGCCTTAATTCAATGAAATATCCATTGTATCAATAGGTGAACGTTATTATCATGAGAAGCATTCTGAAATCTTTCATCTAATTTCCCTAACGGTACGAAGTACACACAGTACTGGTGAAGTGTACCTTCCATTAAGGAAAAACAATGAAAACCTTTTAATGTCAGCGAGTAAGTATCTCAATTTGTTTTTTTCCTTAATCGATTTCCCGGGACAACGCGCGGTAAGAGCTGATAAGGCTATCAAAGGATTACCATCCATTCCTACAGCAATTATTACTTTTCTTACACCTTTTCCCAAATATATCCACATTTGCATCCGCACTTCGTCCGTTATTTTCCGAAAAACCGAATCGAAATAGTAAACACAAGGATTGTCGATTTGGGTTCGGTTTGAAATCAAAATGGCGGGCCGGACGGTTTGCGAGGTAAACAAAAATGAATGAGAATGAAAAACAAACCGAATCTAGTCCGGGAATAAATTAAACGCTAATTATCAATTTACCTTGATGTACAGCAACCGAACAACCTGGGCCATCGCAATAGACTAATGGATTTTCCGCCCAACCGCGGTCATCCGAACAAACACAGCAACCACCGACCATTTCCTTCATTGCTGGCCACCAACGCGAGGATCGACACTAAACTTATAGCATCGCAATTCCATAATCGCCGGGAGAGGTCGCAGTAGAAATAAAACAGCGGTTTATCACGATGAACACATTTCACCGGGATACGAAGAATTAGCGAGAAAAGGAAAACACTCGGTTTACACAACTGATCGAAGACTCCTACCCTACTCCAACACTCGATTCTCGATTGCAATGGCTACAGCTACCCTCGACAGGTATAAAACTTCTTCTTCCCCTATGATCCGCTAGGAGAAAAAACAGCGCTAGTAGTAGCTTTTCTTCGATAACAGATTCTGCTATCCATCATCGTTCAATTTGAACAATGTTTTAATTATATTATTAAAATAGATTCAAGTTACTGCTGACTAATTTAATTTTACTTTTATCCATTTCTTCAAAACGTTGATTCTAATGGTAATTTAGTTTTCGTAAAGGATTTTTTTAGAAATATGTGAAGTTCAAAATCAAAATCAGAACCAAACTCAACTTCAAACTCAAACTTTAATCAAAATCATCAAAGGAAAACATAATAACAAGCATAATTATGCTGAATTACTCAGCCTCCATGTTCCAACGAAGGTGCATACAATACTATCTAGGAGACTATAAAAAATTGTGAAATGGTCCTTTTGAGAATAATTTTCTCAATTCAGCCCTCTGTTATTCCTTTGACCTCTTTTAATTAATCTGTGAGAGAAAAATAATACCAACAACAAACTGTAGTTGTCGACTCGAAAACATCGATGGTCAATTACTATCGATCATACAATTATCGATTGCAAAAACATCGAAAAACTAATCATAGATGTTTCGATAGTATTGAACATCGGCGGAACCACAGCTGAGGAGTTTGTTATTGTAAAATCTTGTCTTATTTGGTTCTATTTCTCTCAATTATCAGTAAAGTTCAATATTATTCTCAATTCTCAGTTTTTCAGAAAGGCAAATCGTGAGCGCGAGAAATAGTGAAAGTGGTCTGGTCGAGCAGGTAATTACGAACTAAATCATTCACATGATTATTGAAAACGAGTAATTATTGTAATATAATTTTCAATTACGCTTAAACAGGAAGTTTTGTGTGTTGACGTACTCTGTTCAGCTCCTTGCTAGCTCTCTTCCAACGTATTTTACCTTCCGAACATTTAGAGCTAGATTTCTGTCAGTTTTCCACATGATTCGCAATAATTGTTTTACGATAAGTTCCAGGATGGCATCTGCTTCAAGCACGTCCGCCAAATCGTTGTTTGCTGATTCGAAATCACGCCTGGCAGACCGAGTGCAGAACAATGTTAACAACATCGCATCGCTCGCTCGCCAAATTCAAAGAGGGTCGAAAACTAACGAGGTTTGAAGTTCATGTGACAAATCACCCTTTTTTCATGCTATTATCGTTCTGATTCTTTGTTATACATCTCAGTATAGTGTTACGCTTCCATAGCGCATTTGTTGGTTATAATACAGTTGAGAATTATTCTAAGAGCTAATTACTTCCATGTGTTGTTTAATAAGTAGTAAATGGAAGTATTGTGATCGTCGGAAAAGTCGAATTCGGAACGGAGGTGAATTTGGAAGAAATTTTTATTCTACTATACTCAGAAACAGTTTCTGAACAAGTGTCTGTGTGCCTTTGGTAAAAAAATGACATAAATCGTCAAATCTCTGTGAAAAATGAACGAAACTCAATTACATTTTCGGGCAATTTTCTCCCGGTAACTGTGCAAAATTAGCCATTTCCGGATCTCGGATAACACACAGTACTTCAGAGTAATAACTGTTCTAAGTTTTTCCGTTTTGACTTTTACAGGCTATGAGTCAATATTTTAAACATTTGTGGTCTTAAAATGTTCATAATGGCTTGATTTATTGGATAATGGGTCACACACCGGACGTCCATGTTATGAGTTTCTTTGACAATTGTGCTAGTGTGTATTTTGATTTTTACTGGCGAGAAAAATCAATATATTTTAACGTTCAGGGTCTTGAAATGTTTGGGACGGCGATTGAATGATGCCTGATTTTTATGAAGTAGGTCACATACTGTACTTCCGCGGTATTCGCATATTGACAATATTTTGATTTTTACAGACCGCAAAAATAAATATATTTGAATGCTGGGGGACTTGAAAATTTTCTATATGACAGCTCAATATCGCTTCATTTTTATTATTAGTGTCACATACCGAACTTCATCGTAATTCGCATTCTCAGTTCCTTTATTTGTGCCCTTTTGTATTATGTTGGTCTCATTGCTTTAAAAGTGACACCATTTCACAAATCTTTTCTATCAATTGGATACACACCGCACTTTTGCCTTATGCTGTTTATTGACTATTTCTATATTTACAGGCCACGAAAAAATCAATGTCTTTGATCATTATAACCTAGTTTGTGCGTTTTTCTATTTTCGGGTTCTCCGAGCAAGTTTTTCAATAACAGTTGTAGAGTGCTTAGTGCGAGCTTCTTGATTTTATGATTGGTTATTCCTGTTACCGACTCAAACGTGGAAGTACTGTGTGGTCTATGCACACCACTGGTTTTTAATTGTAATATTTCATTTATACTAAAGATATTATTTTATTACAGATTATTATGACATCAGCTAAAAACTTCGTTTCTCAAGAGCAAACAATGGCCAACTCTGAGAGCGTAATACTATTTATTGACATTTACAAATTAAATTTTCAATCATTTTCAATATTTTGTTCATTATTGGTGCCATTGGTTTCACTTCGTAGAACCTGAAACGAATGCAGCAATTGTTGGACAGAATGAGCTACGATTATTTGTCAGTTGCAAAGAGCACTGACGCCATCACCGAAGCTGCTCGACAAACAGCCGCACTCCAACGGTGATGTTCAGCTCTCAGCGGCCATTTCGGTAGTCTTGGCCATATCGCGACAACCTCTCAACCATCGAATGTGGAAATTAATGAAAGTGAGCAGCTTGTCGATTTACGTTGACTGGCTTTGGTTCATTGATTCTTTATCTCAACTACTTGTAGTCGATATTGATGTTGTCTAGCAGCGATTTATTGTTGTGTCTGTTTCTTGACCGTTCTCGACCTTAGAACAGCCTTCCGCAGTATTGCGTTCATCCCCTGTGTTGAGAATCCTTGGTTTTTGAGCATCGATTTGATTCTCCATCTAATGATGTTACCCTGTGCCTCTTTGCTCGTTCACTCAAATATCTTCTCAAATTTGGAGAGGCCCACTACACAATTAATTATATATCTCATACGTATCATAATCAAGAGGCTTTAAAATCTGTTTTGGATGACAGGAATCGCTGTAAAGTTGGCACCTGTTTATTATTTCTGCCTTTCTGTATTTTAAAAAAATTATTGCCTGTTGAAATATATGTTTTTTAAATGTTGGACTCAAATTTATTCTCTCTCAAGTCGAAATTATGCCCAAAAATTCATTAGTTTACTCGAATAATGCTTGTGTAAATTATTCTCTCAAGAAAAGTCCTCACAGCTTATGTACGTCAGTGGAACCACCGTCTGTCGTTCAACAGCAACGCATCGACGCATGAGAAAGGATTGAGGACTAGGCGGTCCTAAAACAGAATACCAGTATCACCGTATTTTAAGACTGCTGATCAACACGATTAACATTTCTGGAGATATACTTCTCATTATTCCTTCAATTCAGAATATTTCAAAATTACAATTAGATTCAAAATGTGAGGTTTTTAATCGTTTAGTAGCTGTACTTACATGATTGCCGGGTTGTACGGATGTGTAATGTGAGAATATTGGTGAGATGCATGGTATCAACTATTTTTCGTTTTTTACGTCATTTCACAATTCTATAACCAGCTTTTTTTTTTTAATTCCATAATAAATTGTGATCGTTCAAATTTGGAAGGGAGGTGAATTTTTTTTTTTTTTCAAGAATGAATATTTTTGTACATGTAGAATGTAGATACTTATTCAAAACACAAAAATGAGACGTGCAGAATTACTTTGGTGTCGACGTGTTCGTTTTACTTAACCAAATTAGAAATCTATTGATTTTCTCTGATAACTTCATGTATAGTTGGATTAGTTAGCAATTTTTTACTATAGTAGTAGGTTACCTCTACGTTTTAGTAGTTATTTAATTTTTCTCAAGCTTCACCTGGCCAAAAAATGGAAATTTGATAAACTCGACGAAAAAAAAACAATAAAGCGTCATTATTATTTAACTGACGAGAGGCAGGACGACTACATTCGCTAATATTGTCATGGGTGATCAACTGAACGTTGAACAGATGTTTTCTGTATTCTTTATTTTTCCTCAGCTGCCAAAATTTTCATATGAGTTGAGGTGAATACGATCTTCAAAATGGAAGTGATAATTCTGATTTTCTCGTTTCTCTTGTTCGACCATGAAATTGTCGATGGTTTGCGTTTGACCAAGAGTAGCTTTCGAGCAGGCGTGCGGAAGAAACGTTTGGTCGATGGATATCCCCTTCTTTCTCACGATTCCTTCGGTACAGAATCATTCGTGTCGATTCGTTCTTCCTTCGGCTGCCCGGTCACAGATGTCCACAGCGGTACGGGACTTTTCCACCATTGCCCAATGAGGTGAAGAAATTAATTATGGCACCACTATTGATGTTCAGTATTTAAAAACTAGTTGAATTGCAGACATATTG
This sequence comes from Tupiocoris notatus, assembly GCA_037159825.1. Taxonomy (NCBI): domain Eukaryota; kingdom Metazoa; phylum Arthropoda; class Insecta; order Hemiptera; family Miridae; genus Tupiocoris; species Tupiocoris notatus. The sequence continues at coordinate 164,496 of JASJUZ010000029.1, read as the reverse complement.
AAACGGTCGCTTAACTATTATGTAGCTGGAGTTTATTTTACGCTAATCCGGTTGTTTTTTCTTTTTTTGCTGCAATTTCACACCAGATCGGCATGCGGAGGCTCGATTATAGCTCCGAAGTTCGTCCTGACGGCTTGTCAGTGCATGCGATGGTGGAAATATCGAATGGCGCCACACAACGTTCAACCTTCCCCTGACGAAAGAGAGTTAGATTACGAACGTTTCTACTTTCCACCAGATGACAGAGTGAAACGTGGATTGCACAGTGGACCATTCATAGTTCCATTAGGTAAGTGATTTTTGCAAAGTCGGTCTATAAAGGAACTGATAAAAGGTTCGAGGGTGATGAATAAAAAAACTGGCTTCAGTTCCACGACTATATTGGATTGCATTATAATATGTTAGTTGCAATATATTGGATTGGATTATAATATATAGTTGTGGAACTGAAGCCAGTTTTTTTATTCATCAACCTCAAACATGATGGCGTTCCACAAAGTTACTGCTACTACCATTACAAAAAAAAAAAAAAAAAAAAAAAAGAATACAAAATACAATAATTGTATTTTTTTGTCCACGTTCTCAATACCTTCTTATCTTGGTTCTCAAGATAGGATAACTTGGTTTGATAAGTTCTATAAGTTCTTAGTTCGATAAGATTTGATATCTTAGTTCTTACCTCGATTGTAGAATCCGAACATCCGATAAAAAATATTCTGTCCGTCCGCCATCAACACTTTTCTGACTAAAGAAACTAAATTCTTGAAATGTACAACAAAAGTCTCTCTCAAAATGACTCTTGAATCATTTTTGAAGCGAAGGAATAATAAACCACAATCGTTTGCAGCGTTTTTATTTTTAGAAATCTTCACAGTCCCCAAAAATCAAAAAGCGTTGAAGTCTGAGGTCAGCAAGTGAATGACGATTGATTTTTAACGTTAAGATCACATACCGTACTTCCAAATATTGTTCGTATTTAGAATGTTAAGGGGCTGCAAAATCAATATAATTATTTGAACGTTGAAGGTCCAGCTGATGTCGTTTTACCTTCATCTTTGGCTCACACACTGTACTTTTATGTGACGAGATTTTTCATGTTTGCATGGTGTCAGCTGTAAAAATCAGTATATTTGCATGCTTGTAGTTTCTAGAAGCTTTTTTTTGCCTATTGAATTGCAGAGAATGTTGGGAAGGATTGAATGAATTATATTCCATGGGTTCTTATGGAGCAGGGCAAATTCGATGTAGATTAAAAAATGTAGACTGTTTTTAAAATATTACTTGATTCCATACAATTATTTTTTACAGGCAGGCCGTTATACTTTGGTCGTCCGAGGCCCTACCATCCAATGTACAACAGGATGATTATCATAGCAGGTAAACCAATGAAAATAGGCGTCAGATCAAGTATGGATGCTACTAAAGATGTTCAAGCTCGCCATTCAACCAGTTTCTTTCCGCATGAGAAATGTTGCTTTATGCAACATTCAGACTTCCGTAGGGGCTATCTGTACTCTGATTATGGACTCATCCGAGTCTGCGAGGACTTTTCTTATGTACCCTCAGTAAGTAGTAACTGGGGTTATCCTTCTAGTTGTTGTGAACAAATTGATGACTTTCTCTCTATTCTCATAGTTGTATTCATCGAGATCTTTTGCTACTTAGGGAGGATGCCCCCCATTATACGTAGCTACCTAATTAAGGCACCTTTATCAGTTGATAAAGCCAAGATAAACTAGCTATATCGTTACCAAGCAAGTTCGGGCTTGTTGGAGTTAAGCTACAAATATTCACTTTTTTTCTTTATGGATAACATTTTTATTGGCTCCAATCCAGTAATGTATGTGTTGAACCTTTTTTCATAATATGCTCCGTTTTGAAGCTATAACACTATAACCAAGAGAGCGCCAACATTTTAGTATGTTTCAGCAGCTTGAATATTGATACCTGAATTGATATTATTGTCCGAGTGTGACTCTTGAAACTTTCTTCATGTTTGCGAACAAAGGATAATTTTGATTATTTAGCATTTTTCCATCTTTGAATGAAACGTTCTTTTAATTGACCATTCTTCGATTTCAGGCTGTCCGTCCGGCAACGTTGCCACATGCAGTTGTTCAAGAGGAATTTTACTCCGACAGATTGAGGAGGCGTTTTTTTTGCCTTGTTATAAGTTACAACTCGAAAGAGACTTTGTTTCGATCAGACGAATTGTCATACGTCTACAAGTACGCGCAATATATTGTTCAACTTGAAAAACCATCTTATTGAAAATTCTCGGTGCAGTAATAAAACTATTGTTACAGAATGATGCGAACAGGATACTCAGAATGTCTTGGCAATACAAAAAACGATTGCTCTTTTGGGCTGGTTAATTTCGGAATCCATGTATCGGCCCTATCACCTAATGATGCCGGTGTTCCTGTAATTTGCGACCGTCATTTGACTGGCCTCGTTTCGAGCACTTCGTACAGTGCAGAGTACCTAAACGGTAGCATTGCTGTCGCATTCACAACAGCCTGTCTGGGAGATAGCTTGACTGAAAATCATCTGGCCATGTGAGCATCTCTACGAATAAGTTACTTTAGATAAATATTATTTGTGTGAGTGGGCGGCCTCCCATTTTCTGCTCTTCCTCTAAACCCAAGCATTGTGAGTTCGCCCTTTTTTTAGGGGAAATGATGTTGATATTTTGCTACGTTTTCCTCAAGCTGACGGTTAGCTTATTGTACGACTCAGTCACTAACTAAAGACTCCACCACAGAGCACACGTTCTAATACCAAATTCTGCAAATGTTGTTTCTCCTTGGCAGCCGTTGTAACTGTATGTTGCACAGAACTGTAAAACCAGTAAACTTGAAAAACCAATAATTTGTAAACTGAACTCGGGTTTCTCTAGGACTGAATGTGACGTCAGAACGCGTCCTTTGTGGCAAATTCAGCGATAACTCGCTGACGCCAAGCATCTTTTATGTTTTCAGATTGGAGAAATTGGCTAACCAATCCGCCGATGTGATAGACTCGTGGCCATATGGTTCTGTACCTTACAACACGACGTGGCTCGAGTTTGATCAATGGGCTCGCTGGAAAGGATGGTTCGAGAATGTTGAAAAGTCATGGATGGAAGATTATTATGTGTGGAGAAAAATATATGACAGAAGAGAAGGCTATGAGTCGTGGAATATAAACGAAAAAGTAGAATTTGAGGGGATGCAAAGGCTGTACAACTACGTTAAAACTGTGTACGAAAATAAGCACAAAGAGTGGGTTTACCCCAGTCGTCGTCGTCGTCGCGCAGCGTCACCGTCGTCAGCCAAACTTGAGCTCTTTCCGTTCAACGCCGCCTTTTTAGTCGCTGTAGCGCTCATTCCAATGTTATCGGTTTTGAAGTCAACTTCTTGTTTGCTTTTTATTTCCATCATATCCTATGTTAATCGATGAATTCGATACACAGCCTAAGCTTTTATGGACTGTATTGTTTCATCAGACTTTAATACCTGTCTATAAACTGATTTGCTGTTTAAATGGTGCAATTTGTTAGTGCTAAAATTCAATAAATTATGAAAAGCTGAGTGTCCTTACATTACATGGTGGTCAGATGTGTTTTATAGCAAGATTCCATTGCTCGCTTTCCTTATCAACTACTGTCAATACTGATTGATTTCTTTATCGCTCAAAGAAGCATTTAAATACAGCGGCATAAGTCAAGTTCGGTCTTATGAAGGTCGCAAGTCTTCGGTTTAAAGCTTAGAAAATGACTTTTATTAACATAAATTACATTTATAGGTACTTAGAAAAGTTCTTCAGGTTCGTAATAAATAATCGTTTGAGCCAATTCTTGATCATCCGTCGATTTAAGTCTTCAGGATCTTATCAACGCCCTCCTGCAACAATGAAAATACGAGTTGAAACGTTCGAATAAAAAATCTCATTAATTTCGTCCAACGGAATAAGTAATTCACCCTATTCACAAACGGGATTATTTGATGACAAAAAATGTTGGAATGAGGTTTGCACTGATAATAAAGGCTGTGAATTTGTATCAGAAACAAGGATCGTGAGCAGAGGAATGAAAACTAGGTCAACGAATGGGAAAAGGAGCTAGGTAAATGAAGGTGAAGAATGCCTCATAATTTATAAAAATCTGTGTTTTCCACATTTGTTTTCAGGGGGTTGTGAGGTGAATAAAAACCAGGCGACTCATTCCCCAATTCATTATTAGCTGGCCGAGCACTTTCGCCCACTCGGGCATCCTCAGGGCGACGTGGAGCCATAGGGTCCACAGCCTGTGGCCTTTGCCTTTGGGGACTCTATGGCTCCACGTCGCCCTGAGGATGCCCGAATGGGCGAAAGTGCTCGGCCAGAAAATAATGAATTGGAGAATGAATCGCCTGGTTATTCTCCCCCTCACAACCCCCGGACATCAAGAAATGCAACGAGAAGAAAAAGAAGCACATTTGTTTTGCTCACCTTAAGATCTTGCGCCGCTTTGGCTCCCTGGTCAATGAATCGCTTGAAAAAGTTCTCAAGATCATCCTGTTTGCCGCCCTTCTTGCTGAACTCCTTGTAGTTCTTTTCGATCTCTTGAGCGACGGAGTCCCAAGTCGATTTCAATGAGTCGCCCAATTTTTCGGCGTTTTTGGCAATTTCGGGGTTCTCCTTCTTGAGCTTTTCGTGGGCTTCTTTCAATTTGTTTTTGACGTTGTCGAGTGCAGCTTTGGCATCGGGGTTAGCCTTGATCTGCATTGTAGAGAATAAGAATCGGTTGTAAGAAAGAAAAAAAAAAAATACAAAATTCCTACAAATTTTTGAGCCTTACACGCAAATCTTCAAGATCATAATATCGTCTTTGACCAGAATAAATGTTGAGCAATTAAGGTTTAGTAAGTATTCTTTTAACAATTTTTTTTTGTCGCAATTTCATGCAACACAAAGAAGAACAAAATGTCCAAAAATACGGAAATTTTATCCAATTAGGTACTCAATTTTTGAGTGAAGAGTGGTCACTATCGGAAAACCGGATAAATTTGAGATGAATGCTAAAAATATAGAAGCGAATTTTCATATTTACCTGCTCTTCGATTTTTTTCCCAAGATCGGAAACATCTTTGGCGAGTTTTTCGTTCTTCTCTTTGATGAGTTTGACGATTTCTTCACCGTTGGGGTTTTGGCTAAGACCGATGTTCTTCTTGATGTCAGCTAACGCCTGGGAAAACGAAATTCGGCCATTGTAAAACAACAGCAATAGAAAACACGAAGGACGAGGCTGATAATTGTTTTTCTTACTTTGTCAAATTTCTCCTGTCCTTCCTTGATGGCATCTTGTAGGGTAGGTGTAGCCGGGGCGTCGGCGAAAATCGCCTGAAAAAGAGAGCTGTTGGTAAATTTGGAAGCCAATGAATTTCATGCTGTTCGGCATTAGGAACAAGTAGAGGAAAAACGCTACAAATGGTTGTCCTTTGCTTCAATAATGATGCAAAAAGACCATCCATTTGTGACAGTATTCCGAACATTTGTGAACGTTCATCACAAACTCAGATCGCTATCAATAAGGGGAAACTCCGTAGCAACTATTGTAATTTTAATCAGTTCGAATTTAAAAGCTAAAGCTTATAGCTCCAAGAATTCTCAAGTTATGCCAAATTTCTGAAAACTAGCAAATTCTACACGAAAGCGGCGAACGGACAAATTTTCTTTTTATTGGACAATCGGATTCTAAATTTTAGACTACTATAGCGGCGTTGTAGTTAGACAATTTTTTTCTCGGGCGAAAACAATGGTTTGTTGTTGAATAATAAACCGGAAGCGTCGAAGAAAACATTAAAACAACCCTTTTTATTTTTGATTTTTTGCATCTCACTAGCAAAAACTGATGAGGGAATCGAGGTTGAAAAATTACCGATAATAAATGTAATATAAATAAAATAGGGTCCTTGCTGGTGCAACAGCATTATGATGCGATGTATTAGTTACGAATATTCTACAATATTATATTATACAATATCACGACGGGATGAAACGTTTGGTAAGATTTTCTAGTCGCAATTGTATCCACTTACCGGGACGAGGGCGAGGAGTCCGAAAACGATGAGTTTCATGGTGTATCACGATGTGATTCAAATACTAGAGCGAGCAACCCGAATGGTACAATTTTGCCAGAACGGCCGCATTTTATACCCCGGACGGGGAGGTTTTAATTCGAAAAGAGGGTGAGCCGATGAAAAAAAGAGAGAGAAAGAGGGATCGAATCGCCCAATCGGAAGGAGAAAAGATAGAACCGGGGATCGAGCAAGAAATATCAATCTCATTATGTGATTTCGTATTACTAACAGATAATGCGTGTGTAAACCGATAAAGGCATTTCCTTTCTCGAATCCTATTTACGCAACCCTTCGTCTTTTTCTCATGAGACTGTTAGTTGTGAGAATAAAATATTATTATCTGAAAGGATATTTTTATTTAACGACAAGGGAGTAAGATTGTTTGCTGATCATTTACGGGAACGTGACTCATTGATGGAAGAAAAATTGTCACAAAAAAGGCGATTCTTTCGAGGCCCGTCGCGAAATTGGTGAGTAGCTATAGAAAACGCAAATCAATGTTGCACGTTTAGTTGGCAGATATTTTTAACATGTTTCTTGCACCTTTATCACGCGCATTACATTGTTGTAGATTTATACGATTCCGGGGGAAACTCTTTCTACTTCCATGTTAGGTAGTAAATGTGTATATTGATCGTCCGAAAAGTTGAATTCAGAACGAATATTTGGAATAAATTTTCACAATAATATACTCGGAAACGTTTTTGAACAATTGCGTATGCGTGTGTATACGTGAAATAAATCGTCGCACCTCCGTGAAAAACGAATGAAACTCAATGAAATTTTCAGAGAATGTTTTCCCAGTAAATGCAAAATTAGCCATTTCCAGATTTTGGACACCCATCACTTCAGAGATAAATAATCGTTCGAATTTTTTTCTGTTCTGACTTTCACAGGCTATAAGAGTCAATATTTGTAAACGTTTGTAGTCTTAAAATGTTCATTATGGCGAGCAAACTAACGATTTTTGCTATGAGTATATTGAGCCATATATTTTTTGATTTTTGAAGACTGTAAAAATAATTATATTAAAACGCTGGGGGACTTGAAATGTTTCAAAATGTTGTCAGTTGTGTTATTATTGTTATTGTGTACATTGGTTATTCCTGATACCAACTCAGACATGGAAGTACTGTATGGTCTATGCACACCACGGGTTTAAATTTAGCATATTTATTTCTGATCAATAGGGAAGTATATCCGCCACTGCTTGACGGCGTTTCCGAAAACTTCGAAATTATCAACTCTCGTTACAACTTGCCAACACAAACGTTCCGATTGTTGGACACTACAGAGTCTCATGTAGTCCTCTGATTAGATGAGCGACAGGCGATCGCGATAAATGCGTTTTCTGAACGATGATATCATCCCTCGCGTTTTGACGGGCGAGTCAACAAATACAGAGATGATAGACTTTCGGTCGTAGAGGCAAGAATTTTCCTCGCATCTCAATAACAGAGTTTATTTTACCAAGTAGGTATATTGTTCGATGAAGCTTTTGAGTGAAGTCGGTGAATGCAATCGAGTTTTGAGGAAAACATTTCCCAAGCTCCGATAAGCTTAAAATTTCCGCAAAAGCCAACACGGAAACTTACCTGAGCAACGTAATCGTCGGAGGCTCGTAGATCATTTCCGACAACGGATTAATATTTAGGTTAAAATTATGTCTCTATCTAATCGTCGGAAAAAATAATAAAGAAGGGAAAAAATCGCAATTTTTTCACGGGCTAGCGTTATAATTCAACTGAAAGAACATTCGAGATTATCAATGCGAATTGATGAGGCCGTAACGAGGACGTCGACCCGAATAATCTTGTGTAGAAAGAATTAGGGGTCGGCAACCTTTTGCGAAGTACAAATATCTCCGAATTTCCGAAACCAAAGAATCACCAAGGGTTGCGCACAAAAACTAAAAATAAATTATTATTTAAAAATTATTTTACGACCTTTTCGTCAATGAAATCGAAATTCCTGGAACACCACCTTTTGTTTTTTACTGGATTACGGTTATGGAAAATTGTGACCTTTTTGAAACACACGTTTTTGTGCAGTTGTACTCAATTTACTCGAAATCGTAAAATTTGATTGAATGACTTGAAATCGAATTCTACGAATGAATCAAATTCTACGTCTAATTTCGTACAAGAATGAGTAATAAAATAATATTGAATAGAACTGTAAGTATTTGCAATAGATTTCCAAAGTTGAAAAATATAAAAGCTGTGTACATTACTGAAAAATGGGAAAAACTTATAGTTGTCATCAAATTTCCGTTGTTTTCACGTCAAATTCGGATTCAGCGTTAAATTTCCTGTAAGAATAGCTATCGAAATCGCTCGAAGACAAAAGTTAAGTTTTTCACCCTTGCCGATGCCCGCGGAGCTCGGTTAACGGATTATAATTTCTGTGGCGCTGTTTAAATTTTTTTAACCAAATTTTTTGCTAATTACGTGTGTATGGCACCCAAATGAAGACTCTTGCATAATAAAACAATTCATTCACATACATTTTGACCCCGAAAAGCTCGGTTAAAGTTCGATTTTCTAGAGTTTAAAAATCAATTTTTTTGGACCGCTTGCAATTTTTTCCGAGAATTGAAAAAAATCACAAAAATACATATTGGTAAGATACAACTTTCCTGAAAATTTCAGATTTTTATCTGAATTGAAAGACGAGTAAAAAATCATTAACTGATCGTTGCGACTAACTCGCAGGGGTACCCCTTGATTTTTTTGTGAAAATTTTTTAAATTTAGTTTTCGTTCAAATTTGGCATAATGATAGTTGGTGATGTGTATATCAATAAAATATGCTACATTCTCAGTTTCTTTTGCCCCAAATGGATGAAAAGAATTTTTATAGTTAAAAAATGGGATCTTTTCGTGTATATTTCACCAATATTGTTGAATACCTTACGAACGGTTGAAAAATAGATAGGTACATTACACGGGGAAAATGTAGACACTTAAATGACCTATCTTCCGGTTTTTCAAACATCTCAATTGACGAGTTTTTGTTGATGCTATCACTGTTGCAAGTATTCGCAATAGCATCTCATTTAAATGGCTATTGGAATATTAATTTTATTTCCCTTTTTGAATATTACATTTTTTTTAAATCAAGTAGTCGGTCGAAAACTGTTTTTTTAACTGACACTTCAGTCAGGAACCTTAAATTACTTAGGATTTTGCGTTTGTACTTAGATTGATCAATTCGCCGAATGTTTCGCATTTTCAGAAATTATCCTCTATGGGAAGCTCTATGTCAATACTCGAAATCCGTTGTATTTCCTCGCACCTGCTACACTGTGAAAAGCCGCCTTCAAAGCTGTCGTTCCCGTGAAATTTCAACTGTTTTTCAAACTCGTCACCTGCTCAACTTTTTCAAACCCTCTCGCGCATCCTTAGATTTTTCAAACATCCTCTTCAACCTCGTGTGACTTTGTCGGGGCGAATTAAACATGGGAAAAATGAGATAAAGCCTGACGAGGCCCTTGAAGATTCATTCACAAAAATTCTCCCGTAGTTCGCTTGGCGGCGAGCCAATTCGGATGGTTCTCCGACGTGTATTTTCGGGCAATATTTAACCAAGTCGGATTGGCATTCCTTGAAAGCCATTTTTGAATATCTGGTTGCCTACAGCAAAAATATTATTACCGCGATACTAAAACGCTATTTTATCGGTCCCTTCGTAATTAATTCGATTTAAGATAAATTATTTTAATTAATGAGGGAATTGAGGTATGCTGCAAGATCCCACCTCGTTTTTTCAAGTTCAATATCAGCTATCCTTGATTTTTCATATCCTTTAGCGAAATATCGTTAGGTAAACAGTGTTAGCGTAGAAGGGCGCAACGGCCCGACCGGAGGCCCCATCTGGCGAACACGTGTGCAATGCAGGGGGCCCTGGGCTTCAAACGGCTGTAGACTTTTCAACTAATGAGGTGCGGAGGTTGAAAAAAGGTATTTCTCCGTCAGCTCACTTCAGTGAAGTTCCCGCGTTTTAATTTATTCGTTCATTTAGTGCCCTTCCTAGGGTGTTCTGTCTCTTTGGGGCATTAGTCCGTCAATTTTACTACCTCGAACAAGTGTCAATTAGAATGGGAGAGGATTTTAAAGAATGATTTCGCGCCGAAGAGCTAAGTGACACATTCGTCCGGAATTATCGTTTCTGAATTTAATTCAAACTAAAAATTGTAATTTTGACAATGATATCACTCAAAGAAAATACTTTTCAGCGATGTTTTTGCAATTTTCGCTATTTCAATTATTTGCATTTGGTAGGTTGTCAGACAAATTGACAACAATTTATTGAAACTAGAGCCACGGCGGAAATCGCCTCGCGGAATAATAATTTTCGCTCTTCCAACCTGAGATCATTTTCGAACATTTTCCCAGCGTTTTTTAATTGATGATTAAAGCGAGATTATATTCAACGCGATACTGAAGATCGCAGTGGCGGTTAATGAGATATTAAGTGTTCGAAAAATAGGGATTGTTGAAAAACTTCCGTCTTCATTACTATTCTCAGATGGCGTGAGAATGGCCTGGTATTGTCCATGAAATATTTACTAAGACTTCAGCGTTATCACATTCATAGTGGGAAAATTGGAAGGATTGGAAGTGGCACAATGGAATTTTCTTTGATACATTTTCTTCAGTAGAGTTTATCGTGATAATTCCTACGAAAGAGGAAAAATTCTAATTTATCGCTTTCGTTTACTTGAACCTGAAACCGAGTTTCGACATTTTTCACGAATTCGTTCCTAATTATGTTGAAATCGATTGACTCACATTTACTCGAACGGAATCGGACGCCCCGGGTTATCGCCGACGATAAAATGTTAATCGACCGTTGCCGATAACCGGAGAAAAATTGTGATCGAATTTATCAAACCGAAATATCTTCCATTGATTTCTCCAGACTCTAACAAAATACAAGCTTTCTTAGAAAACACCACGTTTATTTCGTAAACGTCGTTCGATCGGAAGGGGTTTTCAAGGGCGCTATTTCGTATCATTCATGAAATGAATTGTTCTGTTGTCATGGCTACTTTCGCTTGTTAAAAATATTGTTAAGAGTCTAGCTGAGTTTATAAGTAGGTGAAATCAAGTTGAAGAATACTTTTTGACCCCAGAACTTACTTCAGTATTATTTTTATTATTTTTTCCGAGTAGCCCTTTTTATTTAAAAATTTGCCAAAATCGCCTCATTAATAAATGCGAGTTTCAGAGCGATTAAGACTGCCAATTAACGCTAACAAAGAAGTTGACATTTGATTTTTTTAAAAGGGGGCATAGATGTACAGTATTTACAAATTAGAGTCGGCGAAAATATATAACCAATCATAAAATATCAACATGAACGTATTATGAAGTTGGTCGACTAAGGTAAAATCATGAAAATTATTTCAAGCGGTCTTCTTGCCGAGGAAATTAAAAAGTGTCATGCTAATTCTTCCCACGATAAATTGAGCGAATTCGATTTGAATCTAATGAAAATTAGACTTTTTCTAGCTAGGAGGCCCGAAAACGCGCGAAATATGTTGGAAAAAGCGGAAGTACACTGTGTGACAGCATAAGATGAAAATCAAATTCACCTCCTTTCCAAATTCGACGGTTCCAATAATTTTTCGAACGATCCCAGTAACTCCATGAACTACGTAAACATGGAAGTAAAAAAGGCACTGCAGTGATTCCAATGATAGTGATTGTGGCGGGTTTATGGTTGAAGAAGACATGCCCTGAAGAAGATGGGACCACAGCTGTCATTGAGTTGAACAGATGTTAAAATTCCCACAGTTGAAGCACAGCCCGCATACAAATCAAGACTACGCATCCTTTTTCTCCCCTGATCCCTGGTGAGTGACAACTGACCGGAATCAGTATCCGAATGATGGAAATTGAAATTTCTCAAAATCGCATTCCACCAGTGGTTAATTTTTAAATGCGCGCACATATCTTTATGAACGTGAAAATACTATTTTGAAATGATAATCGACCGCTTGAGAGTTAAAAAAGGCTGTAAATGATTGTACAGTGGTTTATTATTCCTTTGCTGCAATTATGACTTGAGAGGACCATCTCATAGAAACTCCCGAATATTTGTGAACGTTTTAAACGAACAATAGATTGCTAACTATAATCGGAAACTCAGGCAACAATGGTCATTTAGGTAAATTCTTCTTCTCAATTTTCGAATTAAAAGTTAAATTATTTACCTAACGATACAGCTGAAGAGTGTTTGGTGATTATAGAACGACTTTAAAGGCTCGAAAAAATTCTCGAATTATACCCTCATGCCAAAATTGTGGAAATCCCCAAATTCAACATAAAAGCTGCGATAACTCGAGAACCAATAAAGCTATCGACCCCGCGAAGGTCTCATTCGATCCAGCGTCCAAAAATCTATAGAAATTGATACTAAGTACACCTTTTTCTGAAAAATGTTGAAAAATACGAATTTTCTCCCCCTCAAAAACCCCAAAAAATACCCTTAAAATCGAGGAAGCGATTTGGTTAAATAATTGAACCATTTTCAGGCTAAGATTGATTTTTAGCGATAATTTCAAGAATTCAACTTTTATAGTTTCGTCAAAAAAGTGTCGTCGACATTGTTTTATTGGATATTCGGATTCTACATGCCTTGAAACGTAAAAAATAAAATTTTTATGGAGTTTGAAAATTTTTTTTTGCGCGATTACAATGGTTTATTATTAATAAACCAACATTATTGAGAATGACGTCTATTGTGGACGTGAACAATTCGGACGTGACCAGTTCCGTTTCGGAACCAGTTCCGGAACCAGTTCCGTTCCGGAACCAGTTCCGGAACCAGTTCCGTTCCGGAACCAGTTCCGTTCCGGAACCAGTTCCGTTCCGGAACCAGTTCCGTTCCGGAACGAGTTCCGTTCCAGAACGAGTTCTGTTCCGGAACCAGTTCCGGAACCAGTTCCGTTCCGGAACCAGTTCCGGAACCAGTTCCGTTCCGGAACCAGTTCCGGAACCAGTTCCGTTCCGGAACCAGTTCCTGGACCAGTTCCGGAACCAGTTCCGTTCCGGAACCAGTTCCGTTCCGGAACCAGTTCCGGAACCAGTTCCGGAACCAGTTCCGTTCCGGAACCAGTTCCTTTCCGGAACCAGTTCCGTTCCGGAACCAGTTCCGGAACCAGTTTCGTTCCGGAACCAGTTCCGGGACCAGTTCCGGAACCAGTTCCGTTCCGGAACCAGTTCCGGAACCAGTTCCGTTCCGGAACCAGTTCCGGAACCAGTTCCGTTCCGGAACCAGTTCCGTTCCGGAACGAGTTCCGTTCCGGAACCCGTTCCGGAACCAGTTCCGGAACCGGTTCCGGAACCAGTTCCGTTCCGGAACCAGTTCCGGGACCAGTTCCGGAACCAGTTCCGTTCCGGAACCAGTTCCGGGACCAGTTCCGGAACCAGTTCCGTTCCGGAACCAGTTCCGGGACCAGTTCCGGAACCAGTTCCGGGACCAGTTCCGTTCCGGAACCAGTTCCGTTCCGGAACCAGTTCCGTTCCGGAACCAGTTCCGTTCCGGAACCAGTTCCGTTCCGGAACCAGTTCCGTTCCGGAACCAGTTCCGTTCCGGAACGAGTTCCGTTCCGGAACCAGTTTCGGAACCAGTTCCGTTCCGGAACCAGTTTTGGAACCAGTTCCGGAACCAGTTCCGTTCCGGAACCAGTTCCGTTCCGGAACGAGTTCCGTTCCGGAACCAGTTCCGGAACCAGTTCCGTTCCGGAACCAGTTCTGTTCCGGAACCAGTTCCGTTCCGGAACCAGTTCCGTTCCGGAACCAGTTCTGTTCCGGAACCAGTTCCGTTCCGGAACCAGTTCCGTTCCGGAACCAGTTCCGTTCCGGAACCAGTTCTGTTCCGGAACCAGTTCCGTTCCGGAACCAGTTCCGGAACCAGTTCCGTTCCGGAACCAGTTCCGGAACCAGTTCCGGAACCAGTTCTGTTCCAGAACCAGTTCCGTTCCGGAACCAGTTCCGTTCCGGAACCAGTTCCGTTCCGGAACCAGTTCTGGAACCAGTTCCGTTCCGGAACCAGTTCCGGAACCAGTTCCGTTCCGGAACCAGTTCCGGAACCAGTTCCGTTCCGGAACCAGTTCCGGAACCAGTTCCGTTCCGGAACCAGTTCCGTTCCGGAACGAGTTCCGTTCCGGAACCAGTTCCGGAACCAGTTCCGTTCCGGAACCAGTTCCGGAACCAGTTCCGTTCTGGAACCAGTTCCGGGACCAGTTCCGGAACCAGTTCCGTTCCGGAACCAGTTCCGGAACCAGTTCCGTTCCGGAACCAGTTCCGTTCCGGAACCAGTTCCGTTCCGGAACCAGTTCCGTTCCGGAACCAGTTCCGTTCCGGAACCAGTTCCGTTCCGGAACGAGTTCCGTTCCGGAACCAGTTCCGGAACCAGTTCCGTTCCGGAACCAGTTTTGGAACCAGTTCCGGAACCAGTTCCGTTCCGGAACCAGTTTTGGAACCAGTTCCGGAACCAGTTCCGTTCCGGAACCAGTTCCGGGACCAGTTCCGGAACCAGTTCCGTTCCGGAACCAGTTCCGGAACCAGTTCTGTTCCGGAACCAGTTCCGTTCCGGAACCAGTTCCGTTCCGGAACCAGTTCCGTTCGGGAACCAGTTCCGTTCCGGAACCAGTTCCGTTCCGGAACCAGTTCCGTCCCGGAACCAGTTCCGGAACCAGTTCCGTCCCGGAACCAGTTCCGTTCCGGAACCAGTCCCGTTCCGGAACCAGTTCCGGGACCAGTTCCGTTCCGGAACCAGTTCCGTTCCGGAACCAGTTCCGGAACCAGTTCCGTTCCGGAACCAGTTCCGGAACCAGTTCCGTTCCGGAACCAGTTCCGGAACCAGTTCCGTTCCGGAACCAGTTCCGGAACCAGTTCCGTTCCGGAACCAGTTCCGGAACCAGTTCCGGAACCAGTTCTGTTCCGGAACCAGTTCCGTTCCGGAACCAGTTCCGTTCCGGAACCAGTTCCGTTCCGGAACCAGTTCTGGAACCAGTTCCGTTCCGGAACCAGTTCCGGAACGAGTTCCGTTCCGGAACCAGTTCCGGAACCAGTTCCGTTCCGGAACCAGTTCCGGAACCAGTTCCGTTCCGGAACGAGTTCCGTTCCGGAACGAGTTCCGTTCCGGAACCAGTTCCGGAACCAGTTCCGTTCCGGAACCAGTTCCGGAACCAGTTCCGTTCCGGAACCAGTTCCGGGACCAGTTCCGGAACCAGTTCCGTTCCGGAACCAGTTCCGGAACCAGTTCTGTTCCGGAACCAGTTCCGTTCCGGAACCAGTTCCGTTCCGGAACCAGTTCCGTTCGGGAACCAGTTCCGTTCCGGAACCAGTTCCGTTCCGGAACCAGTTCCGTCCCGGAACCAGTTCCGGAACCAGTTCCGTCCCGGAACCAGTTCCGTTCCGGAACCAGTTCCGTTCCGGAACCAGTTCCGGGACCAGTTCCGGAACCAGTTCCGTTCCGGAACCAGTTCCGTTCCGGAACCAGTTCCGTTCCGGAACCAGTTCCGTTCCGGAACCAGTTCCGTTCCGGAACCAGTTCCGTTCCGGAACCAGTTCCGTTCCGGAACCAGTTCCGTTCCGGAACCAGTTCCGTTCCGGAACCAGCTCCGGAACCAGTTCCGTTCCGGAACCAGTTCCGTTCCGGAACCAGTTCCGGAACCAGTTCCGTTCCGGAACCAGTTCCGTTCCGGAACCAGTTCCGTTCCGGAACCAGTTCCGTTTTGGAACCAGTTCCGTTCCGGAACCAGTTCCGTTCCGGAACCAGTTCCGTTCCGGAACCAGTTCCGTTCCGGAACCAGTTCCGTTCCGGAACCAGTTCCGTTCCGGAACCAGTTCCGGAACCAGTTCCGTTCCGGAACCAGTTCCGTTCCGGAACCAGTTCCGTTCCAGAACCAGTTCCGGAACCAGTTCCGTTCCGGAACCAGTTCCGGAACCAGTTCCGGAACCAGTTCCGTTCCGGAACCAGTTCCGGAACCGGTTCCGTTCCGGAACCAGTTCCGGAACCAGCTCCGGAACCAGTTCCGTTCCGAAACCAGTTCCGGAACCAGTTCCGTTCCGGAACGAGTTCCGGAACTAGTTCCGTTCCAGCAAAAATTGAGCCGTCAGAGAAATCTTGGTATTTAGCGCCGGACGAGATCCCCGACGGAAATTTCGACATGGAAACGACCGGTCCAACGTATCACGTGCTCCAGCTGACCTCAAGGGCGCGTTCTATGAACCAGTTCCAGATTCAGTTCCGGAACCAGTTCCGGAACCAGTTCCGTTCCGGGACCAGTTCCGTTCCGGAACCAGTTCCGTTCCGGAACCAGTTCCGTTCTGGAACCAGAATTATACTCTATCAAATGGAACTTTCAACTGGCGTGCAATCTTTCCTCAAGTCATGGCACTTTTTCGCTGAACAATTGTTTTCTTTCAATTTTGCAAAATAAAGCACGTTCGGCGATGTCATGAACAAAGCTCGCAGCTCAGCTGTACTCTGTTTCACCTTTCTGTTCCACAAGGGGTTGAAAGTTGCCATAAATAGATCAGCCCCCTATCCAGTCGGAATGGGCCCCCTGCAGACTTGGCCGTTTACAAAATAAGCGCATTTTTCGGCGACCTTTTCAAAATACGGCGAAGTAAATATTTCCACCCGGTAACACTTGAGAGTGATGATGAAAGCTGAAACGCGGGGTCCTCTATAATGTATTTTTTATTTTATCGAGCGCGAAATACTTGGTGGAAAATAGGCTTTGGGGGAAAAATTCCAAAAAGGCCAATTTAAAAAAAAACGAAATAAAAACGCTAAGAATGATTGGAGAGTGGTTTATTATTCCTTCGCTACAATAATGATTTATGACAATCCATTCGACAATAGACCTTAGACAATATGCAATGGGGGGATGTGGAATTCAGATCTTCCAAATGAAACAATTCTTACAACATAAATTTTGAAATGTTGACATTTCAAACATAGAAATAGACGCTCCAGAAATGTTCAAATACTTAATAGTTTCCACTGGGAAGCAGTACCTAAACTCTGTATGCGATTGCCAACCGAAAAAAATTGAAATATCTGCGTAGAGTCAACTGAATTCCCAATCAACGATGTACAAAATATTGTTAACATTTTCCATTTGGAGAAAACGCCGAGCAATTTTCGAGGTAATAAATAGTTCCGTTCGGGAACCAGTTCCGTTCCGGAACCAGTTCCGTTCCGGAACCAGTTCCGTCCCGGAACCAGTTCCGGAACCAGTTCCGTCCCGGAACCAGTTCCGTTCCGGAACCAGTTCCGTTCCGGAACCAGTTCCGGGACCAGTTCCGTTCCGGAACCAGTTCCGTTCCGGAACCAGTTCCGGAACCAGTTCCGTTCCGGAACCAGTTCCGGAACCAGTTCCGTTCCGGAACCAGTTCCGGAACCAGTTCCGTTCCGGAACCAGTTCCGGAACCAGTTCCGTTCCGGAACCAGTTCCGGAACCAGTTCCGGAACCAGTTCTGTTCCAGAACCAGTTCCGTTCCGGAACCAGTTCCGTTCCGGAACCAGTTCCGTTCCGGAACCAGTTATGGAACCAGTTCCGTTCCGGAACCAGTTCCGGAACCAGTTCCGTTCCGGAACCAGTTCCGGAACCAGTTCCGTTCCGGAACCAGTTCCAGAACCAGTTCCGTTCCGGAACCAGTTCCGTTCCGGAACCAGTTCCGTTCCGGAACCAGTTCCGGAACCAGTTCCGTTCTGGAACCAGTTCCGGAACCAGTTCCGTTCTGGAACCAGTTCCGGGACCAGTTCCGGAACCAGTTCCGTTCCGGAACCAGTTCCGGAACCAGTTCTGTTCCGGAACCAGTTCCGTTCCGGAACCAGTTCCGTTCCGGAACCAGTTCCGTTCGGGAACCAGTTCCGTTCCGGAACCAGTTCCGTTCCGGAACCAGTTCCGTCCCGGAACCAGTTCCGGAACCAGTTCCGTCCCGGAACCAGTTCCGTTCCGGAACCAGTCCCGTTCCGGAACCAGTTCCGGGACCAGTTCCGGAACCAGTTCCGTTCCGGAACCAGTTCCGTTCCGGAACCAGTTCCGTTCCGGAACCAGTTCCGTTCCGGAACCAGTTCCGTTCCGGAACCAGTCCCGTTCCGGAACCAGCTCCGGAACCAGTTCCGTTCCGGAACCAGTTCCGTTCCGGAACCAGTTCAGGAACCAGTTCCGTTCCGGAACCAGTTCCGTTCCGGAACCAGTTCCGTTCCGGAACCAGTTCCGTTCCGGAACCAGTTCCGTTTTGGAACCAGTTCCGTTCCGGAACCAGTTCCATTCCGGAACCAGTTCCGTTCCGGAACCAGTTCCGTTCCGGAACCAGTTCCGTTCCGGAACCAGTTCCGTTCCGGAACCAGTTCCGTTCCGGAACCAGTTCCGGAACCAGTTCCGTTCCGGAACCAGTTCCGTTCCGGAACCAGTTCCGTTCCAGAACCAGTTCCGGAACCAGTTCCGTTCCAGAACCAGTTCCGGAACCAGTTCCGGAACCAGTTCCGTTCCGGAACCAGTTCCGGAACCGGTTCCGTTCCGGAACCAGTTCCGGAACCAGCTCCGGAACCAGTTCCGTTCCGAAACCAGTTCCGGAACCAGTTCCGTTCCGGAACGAGTTCCGGAACTAGTTCCGTTCCAGCAAAAATTGAGCCGTCAGAGAAATCTTGGTATTTAGCGCCGGACGAGATCCCCGACGGAAATTTCGACATGGAAACGACCGGTCCAACGTATCACGTGCTCCAGCTGACCTCAAGGGCGCGTTCTATGAACCAGTTCCAGATTCAGTTCCGGAACCAGTTCCGGAACCAGTTCCGTTCCGGGACCAGTTCCGTTCCGGAACCAGTTCCGTTCCGGATCGAGTTCCGTTCTGGAACCAGAATTATACTCTATCAAATGGAACTTTCAACTGGCGTGCAATCTTTCCTCAAGTCATGGCACTTTTTCGCTGAACAATTGTTTTCTTTCAATTTTGCAAAATAAAGCACGTTCGGCGATGTCATGAACAAAGCTCGCAGCTCAGCTGTACTCTGTTTCACCTTTCTGTTCCACAAGGGGTTGAAAGTTGCCATAAATAGATCAGCCCCCTATCCAGTCGGAATGGGCCCCCTGCAGACTTGGCCGTTTACAAAATAAGCGCATTTTTCGGCGACCTTTTCAAAATACGGCGAAGTAAATATTTCCACCCGGTAACACTTGAGAGTGATGATGAAAGCTGAAACGCGGGGTCCTCTATAATGTATTTTTTATTTTATCGAGCGCGAAATACTTGGTGGAAAATAGGCTTTGGGGGAAAAATTCCAAAAAGGCCAATTTAAAAAAAAACGAAATAAAAACGCTAAGAATGATTGGAGAGTGGTTTATTATTCCTTCGCTACAATAATGATTTATGACAATCCATTCGACAATAGACCTTAGACAATATGCAATGGGGGGATGTGGAATTCAGATCTTCCAAATGAAACAATTCTTACAACATAAATTTTGAAATGTTGACATTTCAAACATAGAAATAGACGCTCCAGAAATGTTCAAATACTTAATAGTTTCCACTGGGAAGCAGTACCTAAACTCTGTATGCGATTGCCAACCGAAAAAAATTGAAATATCTGCGTAGAGTCAACTGAATTCCCAATCAACGATGTACAAAATATTGTTAACATTTTCCATTTGGAGAAAACGCCGAGCAATTTTCGAGGTAATAAATATTTTTTGAATTCGCGAAGACGAAAGATGATCCTTGAAGGCCAAGAACCGAAACATCAAATTAAGGGTCACGATGTCGACCAAGATAAGCAATTGAAAATATCGAGCGATAAAATTGCATCAACCGACCGACGACCCGTAAAAATCGAACGCTGACTCCGTTTCAGGGTTACACAATTCGCCGTTTTTCCCAATCGGTTCACCTCTTGATAAATGTTGCACATTTTCGAGCGAAAAAAGGTTCAGTACCTTTTCCCGGTTCGCGACACCAATTCAAATATCAGTCGCAAGGTCGCAATTGCATTGACCAGTGAATTTCGGTTGGGTTTGTCATGAGAAATGTCATAGATTCAGACCGCCCGCACAAGTCGAGAAAAATTTATTCATCGTTTTATTGCTTCTAAGGAAATAAACTTGAGTGGAAAAATTTACTTACCGCCAGCGCTTCGCAGAATTATCAAAGCGGGCTTCCCTCGAGTTTCCCTTTTCTCGAATCTGCTCAGAAAGCACGTTCTCGTCGGATTTGCGAGCCGCATCTGCGCAGCTGTCACATTTCTCTGCGCACACGTGTTCCGGTGCAATAAAAGTCAATTCCGGAAAGTAATGACGAGCAGGGGGATACGTTCGTTTTTACCGATATAGCCGACGATCGGAGTCACTCGGCGGTTTGTCAATTTCATCGAGTCCTCTGAAATAATATGAACTTTCCCTTATCAATATTGTACTTCGAGTCACGCGACACTCGCTGATCGACTTTTTGTTAGAAGTATCGGTATGTACGTGAAGAATAAAAGTCGGAGAAAAATGCGGACTACTTCACCTTTCAAGAACAGGATTCCTGTTGACATCGCGATGAAAAGATTCTCTCCAGACTGCCTGGCGTTTTTCGCCTTAGTTGTCCTTAGAGAATTGCGAAAGCAAACAACCTATCCCGAGGGAGTAGTCTGGGAATCCCTCATCATAGGCTATTTCACTCCTCGAAATTCGGCTTCCGACAGGTAACGAGATCGTTTGGAAAACGGATAAACACGAGTAATCCGGCAAAATCGCACGACCGAGGTTAACAACCAAAGGTATGGGGAATCCACGTTTAGCCAGACAGCGAGGCTCCACTTTAGCTACAAAAGAGCTGCCCAGTCACGAGCTCGGTTTCACTGAATTCAGAAATAGCGTTTTCTCAAGAACTGTTTAATAGGTAACGTTTCGGGAATAGAATGAAAAACTGATATAAATAATATTGAAATTGCGTGGTACCTAATAATTTTGTAATGAAGCTCTACTATCTAGAATAATCTATCCGCATATTTTGAAGACAATTGAAAAATTTAGAAATATTAATGGTTGCCCGAAAAAACCTAACTTTGCCTTGAAATTTGCACTACACACTGGCTTTCTAGTAAAGAAAAGACCCTAAAGATCCATAAGTCGGGCCATAAAAATGCCCGGCTGAGAGTAAAATTAAATCAACATCCAGTTCATACAAACCAATTGTTTGAATCACATGAACAGCAAATAGAATAATTTATTTGAATACATTTTTTATTTAAATAAAAATATATTGATTTTGTATCCAAATATTGATTCAGTTCAATATTGATTCAGTACCTATCCAATTCAGTTGTTATCCTTTTAACAACTTGCGGCAAGAGCCGGATGGTCATTACAAATCATAAAATATTATCTCTTAACGAGTGAAATTGAACAATAGATTTTAAAGTGGCATAATTTAATTTGATTACTTAATATTTTTTGCTTTTAATTAAAGTATGTTATTGCTTAATTTAAATAGCAAAAAAGTGATTTCTTTTCATCGATTAATAGTTAACGGATAGTTATGTATCTAAGAAAAAAGTTTACTTTTGACAAAAAGGCAAGCTAAATGAATAGAATATCTCTGGTCTACAAAAACTCTACTTCAGCTGCGCTTATTAATTCAATTAATAATATTAGTTATTATATTCGATTATATTTAATAGAATCTGTGCGCGGCTGAAGTTATGTGATCCCAATTCCTATTACACGTTTCTCCCTTTTCAATTTAATTTTCTAAAAATGTCTAGCACTATCATATTATTATTACTATTTTTTGCGAGCTTCTGTGAATACGAGACGTTGAATACTTTGAATAATTTCCTGGACGAATAATTATAATAATAATAATAATTACCGTATTGATAAAACGTAATTTAGATTTGGTTAGAAAAAAATGCAAAGTATGTATATTTTTTAGATATTATTAAATTGTCATAATCATAGAATAATCATAAATATAAAATAATAAAATAAAATAATAATAAAATTCCTTAGTAGACAATAATTATTATAAGTAATGCAAACATGGTAAAATTATGAATAGAGACTCGAGCTTTCTGATGATAAAACCGTAAGCTAAGACATTTCAGCTTGGATCTCCTCAATTTTATGTGTGTCTTCTCCCTCGCCCTGTTCATCAAGGGACCAGGACGTTTACGCCTCTAATGGGCCCAACGGATACACAGATACCTCGAAAGTCCTTCACTTGCCTTCGGCCTCTCGTGCAGGTATAAAATACAAGAGAGGAAAACCTTTTCGGCAGAAAGCGACCCCTCAAGGCCTAGGGGTCTTCTGTACCCTGGGACTACCCTAAGAAAAACCGTCATCAATTTTGACTTCGAGGGGGCCTCGAGGAACTGTGGAGAGGGCAAACTGTATTCGAGCCAGCGGAGTGTCTCTCTCTTTCTCTTTTTGTCTATATATAAATCCAAGGAGCACCCGCCCAAGCAGATGTGCTCTTCCCGAAGTTCGAGAGTCTTCGGCGTTGTAGTGTCCTTCCAGAGCTTGGACGTACGTGATATTCGCGCAGAAATCAAGTGTCAAGATTAGTAAAGTGAATTTTCCAAAGCTATTTGCGCGAAAAATTTGTTCGAATAAGGAATAATATGATGATAATTGTGCATTTTGTTGCGGAGCAATTCGAGAACGATAGTTAGAACTGAAAAATTGTGCGAATTGGGAGTCGGACAAATCGTCTACTGAAAGGGATTCAAAAGATAATTTGAGAAATAAAGGATTCCGCTTAGAAACCGGTTTACAGTGCTTTGACAGAATACAACTTCCGGCGACAATCATCGAGAAATTCCAGCGTCCGGTGGAAAATCGGTCGACTGGAACTACTAACTTCGAGAAATCCGATTTCCAGCTTGAAAACCGCAGCGCTCCCTTACAACGACCCAGAATTCGACAAAATTGTCGTTGAAACAGCAAAAATTGAGCCGTCAGAGAAATCTTGGTATTTAGCGCCGGACGAGATCCCCGACGGAAATTTCGACATGGAAACGGCCGGTCTAACGTATCACGTGCTCCAGCCGACCTCAAGGTCGCGTTCTATGGTCAAAACGGTCGGGAAACCGCCGGAAAAACGACGCCGCACCAGTTCGGATTCGTCGCAACAGAGGATGGTCGCTAATGTTAGAGAAAGACAAAGAACTCAATCGTTGAACGACGCTTTCGCACTTTTGCGAAATATAATACCAACATTGCCCTCGGACAAGTTGAGCAAAATTCAAACGCTTCGGCTCGCATCGTCGTACATACATTTCCTCTATAGAATACTCGAAGAGACGGAAAATCTGAGGGATTCCGTCACGGAAGCAGAAAGTAAGCGACTGTTTTTGTAAGTTGTAATTTCTGAATATTATTGCGTAAACTTCATTGGGTCGAAAAAAGTATGAAAATCGGAATCAAAATCGAAATTAAAAATGTTCAAGATTCAGCTGAATTTCCGTCAGAAACCAGAAGATCTGTTAATCCTAAATTCAAGGTGATTTTCAGGCGGGGTGATAAGATTACGTGTAAAATCCTTGAAAATTTAATATAAATATCAACTATTACTGTAGATTATTTTCAGTGAAAAGCGTCAATCCAAATGATAGAGCGTAGCAAAGGATATCCAATTAAATTCATTTTCTTTGTCTAATTTTTCAACTTCGCCGTATACAAAAATGCGGTAAAAAACTACATGTAATATTTTTGAACAAAGTTTTCTCATAATAATGACATAATGTCAGCGATAGTCTTGATTATTCACTATCAAATTCTGTAATCAAAAAATCTGTTTGGACAAAATTTAAAGTAAAACTATCTTTTAAAAAAATTCTAAGAAACAGTACCTACCTACTTAATTTTTTTTTTTCGCAACCGTTGAGAGAAAAAAATTTACTCTAAGAAACAGTAGTGTTTTTTTGTCTTAACCGTTGAGGGACTAAAAACCTAATAATTCCGTATTATGTGTTGTTTCAGTTAAAAGTGAATTCATTCATCCGGACGCTCTAAGCTACGCGTTTTCTGTTTGGCGAATGGGCGGCGAATTTAACCATCAATAACGGACTAATTTACCTCGAATGGACATTTATTTATACTCACAACACGTACTCGATTTTTCATACCTGTACATAATATAATTATTAACTGATCGTATTTTTTCAAACGTATTGTACATTAGAGATTACTAGATTAGGTTGAAATAATGCTGATCATTGGTGCTATTAACTATCTGTAAAAAATTATTCGCTTTTCGAGCAGGTTTATTTAATAAGCCCGTTCGATGTACGGGGGCTAAATTTTTAAAAATGTCGGTCATCACTTTCGAATCTATGATACTCAATCGTTAGTAATCTATGTTGTTAGGTAAGAAATTCGCTTGAGATTGCATTTACGGATTTTATTGCCGAGTGTTCAAAACCTGCGAAAACTTGGTCATTGGAGAAAAGAACAGTTTTGTGATATAAGTGTTTAAGAAGGTGCGATGATAGGAATCGTTTTTGACCATCGGTTTCTGTAAGATTAATTTAAACATTCGCATAAACTAGTAGAAATAAAGTGTGTTGGAATGAATGTGTTCTATCGGTTGTCGCAAGAACGCTAATTTTAGAAGGGTGGTATCGTATTGTACACATTGCTTAGCGAACCTATTTTATTTCCTATCCATTTTCAACAAACTAGAAATTTAATTCATTCTTGAATTCGAGAATCGCCTGAGGAAAGAAAAATAAATATTTTTTCTTTTCTAAAGTCTTAGGTACATAATTAATTCTCGCAAAAAGGATATCAGTATACTAATGTAAATTATTTTTATACAAAGAAAAGTGCTGTTCAATATTAAATCTACGTGTAACCATCGCAACGATTTTTGTATTAATTCACCTTTCATAACACTCCCTCAAAAGCCTCAGTAAGTTCATCAATGGTAATTCTTCCTCTGTCTTATTCGTTTTGCTTCGATTCATCGAAGAGAGACATTAATTATTGTTTTCTATTTATAAATTTTTTCTTCAGATTTTGAAAAAGAATATAAATCGTAAGCGATGAAATTGGTTAGAGCAATAGTAGTCCATTTTGGTAATATAGCAAGTTATTGTTTTCAGGTTTTGTGTCATTAGGTTTTTTTTAGGCCAACTGTTACGGGCGAAACTTATATTAAAGTAGTGAAGCGGTGTGAAATTGGGCCGGAGCCACTTTTCAGATGTTTTACTTCAAAATGGCTAGTCGTAGGGCTTTTTTCAAGAGGCGAAGCCCATTGGCTCGCCAGCAGGTAGGGGAGCTCAGGTGGGCGTGCATCTCAGGTAATCATCTCGTCTCAGATTCAAAGGTAAAAACGAAAATGGCGGTCTCTCCTGCCTTCTCAAAGAACTAGATAAATTCTCGAAGCGAAATTAATTTATGATGAGCGAGAGAAAGTTTTCCTAACAAAAATACCTTACTCGCCATGTAATACTAAATGGTGACCCCAAAAAATAATTTCCGCCTCAGGCGTGAGTCGTTTTTGTTAGAGCACTATCGCTTAGCTGTCATCCGAAATCGTCTGCTGAGTGACGGGCGTAAACATCTACGTTTATCTAATCCACCGGCGAACCAACAAGAAGAGATGAAGCTTTTAGATTTGTTGTCTTTTAATCCTCGTGTTTGTCAAAAAGTCGTTGAGCTCTGTTCTTCGACGGTATAGATATCCCTTTTTTTACACTCGCGATCTATTAGAACGAATAGTGTTCTAATAAAACATGTCCGCATTAATGATAAAATAAGGCCGACAATTTCAGTTTATAAAATGTACAGAGCTTCTTTAATTTCAAACATAGTTTCGCTGGGAGTAGCCTTAGTACTGTGGTAATCCAATTTATTCTTTGTACCTAAAATATGGGAGATCAACCCTTGGACGAAAATTTAATTCAATTTTCACCAAGGGATGACGATTTTGGTATTTTTTACCACAATAAAATACAGACATTTTTCGCCCACAATAAATTGGTAGCTCTTTCTGAAAGAAATGCATGCAGCTTACCTCATGATGGAGACAGGAACGTAAACCTTTTCTTCAGCCACCGATGGACGTAGTTGAAAATCCAATCCGTAAGTTGTAGGTGAGATAGAGAACAGCCAGTAAAAACTATTAAAACCTATCTAGAAAAACGGGTAAGGCAAGTGCCAAGCTCAAAAACAAAACATTTTACACAATTTGATAAAAACCTTCGCTGGACTGGACTCGTTCAATCGGGTTTTACGCGGTGAACTTTGAACATTTGTAAAATAATCGTTGTTCAATAACCGATTCTGAAATCGATTTTTAAACAAAGAATAGAAATCGATTATTCGAGCGAAGTTTCGAAATCGATTGTTTCAACAGTTCGATTTGTTTGGAATATCTTTTTCATTTGTAGGAAAACCTTTCTAATTCGACGTAATGGCGTCGTTTTTGTTCCGATCGTGCAATCGATTACGAATAAATCAATCAATTTTAGGATTTTGATCTAATGAATACTATCGATAGTTTCAATCACCGTCGTTGCAGGCGTATTTCGAAAACTAAAGGCATTAAAATATATTTAATGGTCTAATTCAGCTAGTTCTTTATGACCTCAAATCAAAATACCACCAAATCAAATGAAAATAGTATTTTCATTCCCAACAACTTTAAATTAAATTTTATTAAATTAAAATATATTTAATGGTCTAATTCAGCTAGTTCTTTATGACCTCAAATCAAAATACCACCAAATCAAATGAAAATAGTATTTTCATTCCCAACAACTTAAATATTTGTCCATGTACAACAAGGCAAACCAGTGCCAAAACCAGTGAAGGCGGGAGGTAATATTTTCACCAGCTTGGCAACACTGCTTCCTCGCTTCAGCTGTTAAGTCGTGCGTTCCACTTTCAGCGATTGTTTCGTTTTACGCGAACCTGAGTTATTTATGAGTTGATTCCGAGTGACATGTGGTGTTATTTTCGTTTTTCTACGAATGTGAACGCTTGAATAGAGGTTGTACACGTGTGGAAATGAGTTCTCGAAGGTAAGCCAATTTTAAACTATGGTTTAACTTGTTATAATGAATTGTCATCCGATGAAGTCCCGGAAACACAGGTTGCTCAGATAAGACTGAACTTCCTGTTTGTCGTGGGCTTAATAAGTTATAGCTCTATAATAAGTTATAATAGCAGATTTTGATTTCTATTCTTCCAACATTAACCATATTGCACTGGTGTGCAATGGTGATTAGCTGGAAGTACTTGGGCGTGTATGCTTCTTTACTTCCTGATGCAAATGAGAACAACTTGTCCCGTTTTGCTGCTTCAGTTTGAAGAATTGTCAGAATTTCACAACTTGAAGTATAGTTCGTCGATTGATTTGATTCATCTTCCCCTCATTATATAGCAACTGTCTCGTATTTTAGGCGCCGGATATGAATTACAGTTTGCGGTTGTAGAGTAATTTTGGTGAGTATAAAACCTGTTCACAAAATGGGTTAGCAAAATAGACTAGCTTCTTCAACAAAATGATCATTTTTTATTGGGTTGAGTGACGTGACCTCTCGAGTTTGTTGCTTGCGGTTTTGATATTACCAAATGTATAACAGACTTTAGAGACAAACTGATTTTCCCAAAATGACCCATTTACCGCTCTTGAAATGTCGAAGCGCAGTAACTATAATTAAATTAACAGTAAGCGCAGTAACTATAATTCACACAATCTCCGCCACCTACCGACTTCGGTTTTCAAAATGAACTATTACGTGACTGGAATGAACTCATTCACTCGTGTGTCGTTAATTTTGGCTTTTCCTTCCAAGGTCTGTTTTTCAATCGATAAATAATCGCCGCTAGATTACTATAAATAATTATGTCTCTGTAAAGCTCATTAGTTTAATTACCTGGCAGAGCGAGATATCCTCTGAATAATAATCCTTCTTTCAAACAAATGAACATTCAGTTAACTGTGGACGTTTCATTCAGAAAGTCTCTGGTAGGCCAAGTTCATGCCGAAGTGTACGGGCTCCAATCCTCGGTACGTGATTAGGTTTAAGCTGCTCGTTAATACGAATGACCACGTTGAAAATTAATTTCGTCTGCACTGTTTAAATATGAAAAATTCACATGTCGTTATTTCTGTAACGGTCGAAAACAATCGATGAAATGA
The DNA here is from genome assembly GCA_037159825.1 of Tupiocoris notatus. NCBI lineage: Eukaryota > Metazoa > Arthropoda > Insecta > Hemiptera > Miridae > Tupiocoris > Tupiocoris notatus. Next base: position 136,227 of record JASJUZ010000029.1, on the reverse strand, counting down.
ATCTAATTAAAGTTGATAGTGTTTGTCCTTAATTTGAACTAAGCTGATATTTCGATTGCCATTTGAACTTCACATAAGCGGTCGATGTAATATTAATTGCGCATCAATGGAATATTTTCGTGTCAATTTATTTTTCTCCAGAGCGAGTATTAAAAAGCAGCGAAATGTGGCTTATTTGAGCCAGAAATTCGATTTGTGTTTATTCCGTTGTATTTTTGTTCTTTAAATCGCATTGCTTTTCGAACGGCGTTAATTGAAGTCTATTTGAAAACGCTGTTTCATTTGCTTTATGACAGTTCCAATTCGCAACAGGGCATGCCAACGTCTACTTGAATGGGAAATAGGAGCGGTCGCTGCTGGTGAATCTTTTCTTCGTCGTTTCTTCAATAATTAGTCACCTCTCCCACAAGCCCATGCCTCGCAAGCAATTTGTCTGCTGCGCAATTGAGCTATTCTTCCTCCAACGTGTTGACTATGGTTCGAGACCATTCAAATAACGCGTTTGGAATAGGAAAAACGGCCCAATAAATATCCGGTGGTTTTGGTTTTGTTATATTTGTGGTCGGGATAAAGAAAACTGTTGCCTCTTGCACGTCCATATTTCCTTTCTAAAAATCAAAGCGTCTATCGATCGGTGACGCCGACAAATTAAATCCGTGCAATTATGGAAACGGAATAATTTTGCGCTTGCTCTTGGACTCGTGATGTCATAGCTTCGCAAGTAAAGCGCCTTTGCAGTTCGACTTTGGCTTCTTCCAGTGACAGTTCGTGTCTGACTTGTGACATTTCAGCGCTTGAAATACTAAAGTGATTTTCCTCTATCGGAATCTTATGGTTGGCGCCCTTGGAAGGTAAATGGCTGTTATTAATCTATCTGTATAAACGGAAACGATCCACATGGGTTTTAATTGCTTAACCGATTCTAGGTAGATGTCATAGGGGTTATCAATTGGGACAATTTTCCACAGTATAAGCGACATTGCCAGGTCCCCAATTCGACTATAAATTTATTTATTTAGTTATTTATGATGTTTAATAATTTTCTTAACAGTCCTCCATTTTTTCCTCTATTTTAGTCCTCTATTTTTTTTTATTAATTATTTTCATTTAGTACGCGCAAATTTTTAAGTTTTACATACAATCGTAAAAAAAAAAAAAAAAAAAAAATTCATCCGAATATTAAATAGCCTGGTATAATCTTTTATATCCTAATTTAGAATCGTCAATTTATTATCCTAAATATTTTTATCTGCATTCGTCATCCAAATAGTTGATTTCTCGCTGAGCATCGACTCGCGTTTAAACTTCCAATGTTAGGTATTTCTCAACTTCAAGAGGAAACTTGCGGCCTTGGAATTCGCCTAGTACGGCGACTGATTTTTGATGCAAGTGACTAATCAGATTGAGTAGGAAATCAACCGCTAATCGGATGATCCGTCGAAACACTTCAGAGAATTCTTTGCTGCAAGACTGCAGTGTTGCAATTATCTGTAATATACGATCCACTTTATAGCCACCTTAACCTCATGAAGAAAAAACTACGTTGTCTATAAACGTCAGTTTGATATAATTCCTTTCGGTGTTGAGCTTGGCGGAGAGCTGATGTAATCATCAGAGCTCTTCTATTTCGTATAATTTGATGATAAAATTATTTTTGGTTGCTTTTGTCGTAGTGTTTTTTAATCACTTGTTTTTTTCCTATTTGTTGGTATTTTTTCTTTCAATATCCTCTTATAATTGTATAATGCTTATAATTGTAATTCAATTGCTTAAATTATTTATATTGCGTGATTAAAAAACTAATGTTGTTCAATTTGGTAATTTTTTCCCTTTCCGATAATCGTATCACTTACCTACTGTTTTTAGATGGTTCCACCCGAACATATCCGGTGTGGAAGCCGAGTCTTTGCTGCTTGATCGAGGTTACGACGGCTCTTTCCTCGCCCGCCCAAGCCGATCGAACCCGGGTGATTTCACTCTCAGCGTCAGGTAAGTTAATTTCCCTTCCTCTCGATAAATTATTTTTCTTATTTTCCCTTTCAATATCATCTGTTTTGGCAGGAGAAACAATGAAGTGACGCATATTAAAATCCAGAACACGGGCGATTTTTACGATTTATACGGCGGTGAGAAATTCGCCACGCTGTCGGAGCTGGTGCAGTTTTATATGGAAAATCAAGGGCAGCTGAGAGAAAGAAACGGCGAAATCATTGAACTCAAAACACCGCTGAATTGTGCTGACCCCACCACCGAAAGGTACGTGCGACTTATGTTATTCTCTATAGTGAACAATCCTTGTCACGAAGCACTCAGTTTTAGTAATGTAGAAACCCGATTCGCTCTTATTTAAGTGATATTGATTCCTCTTTGGAAGTATCAATTAATGAATTGACTGGTTGCATTTATTTGTCGCAGGTGGTTCCACGGCCACCTTTCTGGTAAAGAGGCAGAAAAGCTGATACTTGAAAAGGGGAAAAACGGTAGTTTCCTCGTTCGCGAATCCCAGAGCAAACCGGGCGATTTCGTCTTGTCGGTCCGCACAGACGATAAAGTTACTCACGTCATGATTCGTTGCCAGGTACCAACTCACTATCATGTGTTTTTACTAATAGAATATTGAAATGTTAACTACATCTGATCATTGGTAATTTACCCAAAAAACGATAAGTTTGGGGTCATAAAAAATGGATTAATTGTGATCCGCAAATTAAACCTATTTATGAAAATTTTTCCAGGATTATAAGTACGACGTTGGGGGTGGAGACAAATTCAATAGCCTTAGTGAGCTGATCGAACACTACAAGAAGAACCCGATGGTTGAAACTAGCGGCACTGTAGTTCATTTGCGACAGCCGTTCAACGCCACAAAAATCAATGTCTTCGGCATCGACTCTCGAGTCAAAGAGCTGCAGGTGATTCGATAGTTTCAAAAAATTGCCACCTTTTCTTTGTTTCAGTTGTGATTTTATCAATTTTAGTTGCCCGTTTATCAATTGCAGAAAGAAAATTCCCAATGGTCTGGCAAAGCGGGATTTTGGGAGGAATTCGAATCTCTGCAACAGCAAGAATGCAAGCATCTTTTTTCAAGAAAAGAAGGCCAACGGCCCGAGAATCGAGCCAAAAATCGCTATAAGAATATTTTACCCTGTAAGTGGTGAATAACAGAAACTTGAATGCTATTTGCAGAAAAATCAATTGCCAATTACCAAAAATTAATTGCTGCTTACCAAAAATTATTGTGATTCACTTTCTAGTTGACCACACGAGGGTCAAACTCACAAATGTCGACCCTGACGTTGTCGGATCTGATTATATAAACGCCAACTATATTAAGGTGAATAGAATTTTCATCATACATTTTTTTTCAAGTTGCTAGTTTGTCTCACCGGAAAACTTGGAGGACTGTTCAGTTTTTAATTCCGATTGAATTTTGGTCTTCAGGGGGACGGCGATCCCAATGGTCGGGTCTACATAGCGACGCAGGGCTGCCTTCCAAATACGGTGGCCGATTTTTGGAACATGATCTGGCAACACAATACGCGCGTCATCGTAATGACAACGAAAGAAACCGAACGAGGAAAGGTGCGAAGAGGCTGTTTTATTATTGTCCGTAGTTCAAAATGAAGACACTAGGCGTACAATATCTCAGTCTCACCATTGTAACCTAAACAAAAATCTGACTCTGATGACCAGATCTTCCTGACGGATATTCACTAGCCAAACAGAGTTTGAAATGTTTTTGAGAATATTTTATCAAGGCGATAACTCAAAAAATCATAATTGGATACACATTATTCGCCCACTTCTTTGAATAGGTTGTTCTTAATTGAACTTGGGATTAATAGTTTATTCTTGCAAGATAGTAATACCAACGATATTTAATTAAACTATTTTTTATGATCTATAGAGACGTTGTTTTAATGCGGTTTTTTCTTTTTACAGAATAAATGCGCACGTTACTGGCCAGAAGAAGGTGAAAGTATTGATTTCGGACAGACGAAAATTCGCAATGCTGTACAAACATCGAACGCCGACTACATGCTTAGAGAACTGATGGTCTCCCAAGATGGTGAAGAAGAGAGGAAAGTCTTCCATTACCATTTCCAGGTACTGATGAGAAAATACGTTTCAAAAGAACAAATCAACCCAAACAGACGACCATGATGATAATTTTCCATTGCGACCCCAAAATGAGGTTTCTATCAATTTCATGGCCTCAGAATTAATTTATTTTCCAATGACTGTTTCTGCATTGAGATCATAGCTAGAGTTTGTAGTTGTAGTTTATGTATTGTTTGGTGGCAGGGTTGGCCCGACCACGGTGTACCAAACGATCCAGGCAGTGTGTTGAATTTCGTTCACGATGTAAACGCATGCCATGAGAGCACCGGCTTCCTCGGCCCTGTTGTTGTTCACTGCAGTGCTGGCATCGGCAGGACGGGCACTTTCATCGTCATTCACATACTTCTCAACTATATCAATTCCAACGGTTAGCATTAATGAACCGTAATTACCAAGAACTACAAAACTGTTCAATTCAAAGTTTAAAAAATGTATTCCAATGCGTAAAAAGTTTCTTTCAAATTTTTTTGTTGTAATGACTCCACAATCATGTAACATTTGTTGGAATATTTTTTCTCGGATTGGTCGCAGGTGTGGACTGCGAGATTGACATCCAACGTACTATCCAGATGGTGAGGGCGCAAAGATCTGGCATGGTGCAGACTGAAGCCCAGTACAAATTCGTTTACCTAGCTGTACAGCATTATATTCAGACTCTATCTCAGCGGATAGCTGCTGAACAGGTTGGTCAATTACAGTCAAATATTTTATCGTATGGTTGGAATTATATCCGCAATATTTTTCTCGACATCACCACCTCGACTCCGCCTGGTGTTCATTTTATGACGAGCTTTAATACTGAATATCGCAATAACCTGTTGGCAGAAATGTTTACTAGCCGGCCGAGAGTATACAAACATCAGGTACTGCAACGACTCTGCAACTACAACTCCGACGAATACTCTACCTAGAAAATCTCCAGTTGACATTGTTCTTCCAAGGTGGGTTCATCGATATTTTCTACATGGCAAACGAAATTCCTCTATCCAATCAGTTTGCTCAAGAGGCGATCCTGTTTCGAAAGTTTGATTTACTTCTTGAAGGTTTTTATGCTAAATGCGGGTAAAGTATTTTCTATTTTGTAATTACAAATTGCTAGCGTGGCCGTTTCAATATTGTTAAATGGTGCAGGCTATCATCTAATAATTGTTACAGGCCGCCTGACGATGTTCCAAAACCGATGCTCTATGAAAACCTACCCATCAACGAGCGACGAGTAAGTGTTTTTTCACATCAAGTGTTTTATTGTTGCGTAATAGATAGCTGACCTGAATTATCATCGAAGTTCTGAATGCACTGTTGAATATCGTAATTTTTTTCAGGCAATCTAACATGGAGCAATCAGCCGAGGAATGATGTTTGGTTCGACGTCATTCTCCCATCGCTTTGTTCAACTTATGATTTGGTAAACTTCATGTGATTGTAGATCTAATGCGAATTCACTCTAAGTGCAGAGATGGCTAAGTGCAATGTGCTCTTGATAACGGTGATAAACATCGTGCTGGTGGAAAGAAAATGAATTTAATATTTTCCTTTTGAAAATATGGGGAGAAAATATATTTAGAACGCAACTTCAGTATTATAACTTCGCGGTTTTGACAGTAAAAACTTGTTCAGAATCTCTGCTTTTTAGCGATGCTGTAAAAATGATTTACAGTGGTATTTAGGGTCGAAAATGAGCTGCGAAATGATGAGTTGTCTCGAAGAAAATCGAGGCTGCTGGGCGAAAAATTACATGTTTTCCTATAACATGGCAAGTTTTCTCCAAATTTTCCCTGAGACGCCCATTCCTTGAACTTAGAGTGAATGTTGCATCTAACCGTTCAACCTGCTTTAGTATTAAATATCAGCCTAATAGACGTTCTTGCGTATTGTAGTTTGTCGATATTCAATTTCATCTAGAATTAGAGAGCCAACGAGTCGTCACTGTGTCCAACGCACTGAATATGTATGATGCACCTCTCAAATAATGGGGAAATTAGCTGTCGTTTAACCATCGCTTGTAAAGGCCTTCTGCCGAATTGTATTCATGCTAATGTGATATCTCGTTAAATTAAGGGTTTTCGAAATGTGCGCAGTGTTGGCATTGGCCCAAGAGCAAAGAAACTAATTATTGATTCCTCTATGGCATTGTACAAACGTTCCGTTCGTTGACGGCGGTTCGTTGACGGCGCCAGGAGTCTTCCTTTTTATTTTCATCGACTGAATTTTTTTTTTTTTTTTTTTGTGGTTTTTTGTCAAAAACCAGTTTGCTTAAGTTTTTGAAACGTGCGACCTAATGGCGAGGGAATTGTCTTCGGTCCTACTGGCGGAATTTGAACAAGTGACCTTTGGACATTCCTTCAAACTCAGTTTTGCTTTATGGGGCAGCGTTCCATTAACAGGTTATTTTTTGGTTCATGTCCTTCTCCCCTACATTTGTGATGTTTTCATCAATGACGACGACTCGTCGCCGAAAAATCGAGCCGACGTGTTATATCTGAAACCAATGCCAGCTGGAACATACTGATCTGAAGAATTGGACTATTTCGAATCTTAAAATATTTAAAGTGTCGACTAATTTTATTTAATCCTTGTGAAATGTGATATGGCTCAAGGGAATGCACGTTCACCGTCATGTTTTCCCTTCGGCCAGAAAAAATCTTGTATTTATAGAGAGAAAATGGATCGTGAAAAATTGTATCTATCTGAATTATATTTTATAAAATGAGATGTACCTAATCGACGATGTATTTTCGTCGTTATTATATTTCGAGTTGTTAAAACGCCTTTCGATGTGATGTGCGATGTTGTTCTTTTTTCCTTGGAAAAAAAAGAGAATTATACCTAGTGTTACGTTGTGTCGGCATTTTTTCTAACTCGCATTCCTCGTTATACCTTGTAAAGAGAACCAGATGCAGATATTGACAGTTTCAACAGAGCCTTGGCTTCTTAAGAAATTTTTCTCTCCTTTTTTGCCCGGAAAATTCCGCATTTCGGGTTTTCACGCTGAATAAGCTCATTTGAAAGGTTACGCTGACTGTAGAATAAAATCTTTCAACCGTTCGAGGCTGCTCGAAAATATTTACTCAAGGGTTTTTTCTATACCTGTCCATGCAAACGTGGAGGCCCTGCGTGTTGCCTACAACGCCAGGCGTTCCTTGAAAAGTTGACCAACAACGATCGAAATCGGCCCAGATAAGTCATTACGGTATACTCGACAGTTTTGGATTCCCACGTCGAAAACTGCCCTCCCAACGAATGAGGAACCATTTTCGAACGATTATAGCCGCCTCTTGCGAACTCTGGCCCGACCTATCTGGGCAAAGTCAGGTCATTCTCGGGTCTGTGAGGGTCGATTAGGTAAGAGGTCGTTACAAGCCGCGGATGCTATCCGCTGCGTCTTCGCACCATCTATTGTGACTTCCAATAAGTACCCGGATCATAATGTGCGACACGAGATATTTTTTCTAATGTTTGTTCCTACTGGTAACCGAAATCTAGGTTACAGTTCGCATAATCGCTGTATCTTCAATCAAAATCGCATCAAAATGCCGCTAGCAATGTCTATCAAGAATAAGGATTTGTGAGAATTTTTGCACTGGCGCATGCATCGAGAATGCTGTACATTTATTCGATATGAAATTCATAGAGCCATCTTAAAGCTGTCTTATGGCCCGATTTTCTAAATTAGAGGACCATTGTGCGCACTACAAACCGCCGTTCTGATGAATGGAAATTCGTAGCAGGAAATTGCGTGATTTTTATAATATTTATTTACTGTTTTAGCATATGAATGTTCGCAATTTAACTTTCCAATTTTCATTACAAGCAATTTTTTATTTTAACAATTTTTGTCAATTATTCAACCATAAACCATTATAATCGCTGAGGAAAACAATTTCTAACCCCCTCAAAATTAATGTTTTACGTTTCAAGGGAAATAGAATCCGAATATCGAATAGAAACATGTCCGTCCGCCTTCATCACTTTTCTGACGAAACTGTAAAAGCAACATTCATGGAATGTTCACCAAAATTAATCTTAGCTTCAGAATGGCTGAATTCTTCAGCCAAATCGCAACCTCATTTCTAAGGGTATTTTAAGGCCTATAAGGGGGAATAATTAGTATCTTCCGAGGTTTTTTGGACCAGGTAGGTGTTTGGTATCAGTTTACATAGATTTTCAAACGCTGAATCGAATGAGACTATAAGAGTCGATAGCTTTTGTGGTTCTCAAGTTATCGCAGCTTTTGGTGGCACGTTCGAGAATTTGAGGAATTCGGCATGATGGTATAGCTCGAGACTTTCGAGAGTTTTGAAAATCAACTTGTTGGAATGCTCGTCAAACACTCTCTTTAGCTGAATAATTTAAATGTAAATTATATAATTAAGAAAAATTAAAATATTTAAAATTCCACCTAGGAGTTTGCCTCTATATTTTAGTATCACTTGCGCCGATTTTTTTTTTTTTTTTTACGCTGATCTATAGCATACCCTTGAAAAAAATAAAATGAAATTTTTAGGTAGGTAACGAAGACGGTGGCAATTCTCTTCAAAGCTGCATTTTATCGTCGGCTGGGTTCAGTTCAACTTTTATCAGCACTCCCAGTTTTTCCCCCTTTTAATATAATTAGAATAGCAATTCGCCGTCGATATTTTCTGCTAATAATTCACCTTTAAACGCACCTCAGTAAAGACTTCAGCTATCTGCAGTTGCGTCAGAGCTGCTAATGACTCCTAGTCCGCTATTAAAACGTTTTGATGATGCGAAGATTCGCTGGCGAACTCGAATGACTCGAGGCAAGCGTTTACATAATCTTGATACTGTTGCTATCTTCTTGAGCCAAGTCGTAGTCATCTCGATTCAACTGACAGCGCCAAGACTGACTCCTTTTTCTCTGGAAATTATTCACTCACCTCCACTTCTTGAATCGGATTCTTGGTTGAAAATCTCTCATTGGTTCAAAGGTTACACGTCTCCCAGAGTTGCCCAACGGTGTTCACGATTTCTCATGCATTTCGGCTGTTATGCAGTTGGCGTCTTTGAACAATCTGAAAGTTATTATCGGACCGTTATACGTGATTCATAGTTCGCCAGATGAGATTTTTTATATAGGGGTTTTAACTGTTTAGCGACCTTTTGCAAGTGCAATAGAGGGAGCGGGGTAATTTATTAAAATTTAGTAGAAGTTGACAACGATTTCTCCTGCTACTTCTAAATGCCCACATTTAATTTCCTAAAAACAAATACATTTTTAAATATAATACAAATACAATATTTGTCACGTAGTTGATGTGCGATAAACTGAGTGAGAGGAATAGAAGAAAAATAAATAAATAAAATAGCAAGAAAATAGAAATATATGCGCCAATTTTAAGCATATTTCATTGAATTTATTTACACAGTAAAAGCAAGTATTTGTTGTGACGTCAGTGCTGAATTTACTGAACTACTCGGTATATTTTGTTTAATAATTTAGTAAATGTAAAAGTAATTTTCCTTAGTAATTTTATCAATTCGCTTTTCGCATACGTAGTGTAAGTAATTGGAGAGCAGCTCCCTATAATCTATTACTTATTAATATTATACAACACTTATTTATTATTATTTATTTATTATTAGGATATATTTATTATTAGGAAAAAAAAACCTGTGGCATTATGAAAAATTCAACCCCAATAGCCCCTCGCTCCCGGTCACTTGTTGTCGTTACTATTTAAGGAGAGTTGCCAATTGAAAAGTAATACACGAGTTGGTCCAGCGGCTTATCTGCATAACGAGACGGTCTAGTTTTAGAGCTGAAACTGAACTCAATTTCGGGAGGTGAAAAAAGCCAGGAAGAGACGTTACGTGAGTTATTGTGTCGAGTTGAACCACCAACATAACCAGACGGAAGGTAGCGGATCTCAAGTGGTCGTGCAACAACTGTTTTACACCTCAACGCCTGACCTCGGTCGTTTCTTTCTCGTACTGACCCATGTTCTGGGTTCACTTTCGTCGGTCATGAAAAAGTCACTCGTTTATTCAACCGCGGCCTCACAACCGCCTTCTTGGAAGATGAAAATCGATCGAAGAATGCTCGCGTTTTGGAAGAATTCCCCGCCGAAATAACTCACCAAGATCGTAAGATTGGAGTTTTTGGAAATGTTCGAAGAAAAATACTTCGGGTGGAATAAGTTATTATTTGTCCCCCTTGCAAATACGAACTTGCAGGAAGGCGATTTATTGTTGAGCCTGGAAATTCATCCCAGAGCTTATTTCTATTAGAAAATACTGCTCAGAGATTTTATTTAGAGAACTGGACGGTCATATTTCTTGTAGAATTTTTAGTCAATTTTTTTTAAAGATTTCTTTTTTCAAATTTTCATCTTTTAATTTTTATTTATTTTTTCAAAACTAATTTTTAGCTTTTTGAAACACCTTTTCGCGAACTTGTCAAAATATTCGGTCCCTTTTGGTTTATTATTCAATAATAAACCATTGTAATCGCCCAAGAAAAAAAATTTTATAACCCCCCCTCAAAATTTGATGTTTTACGTTTCAAGGCATGTAGAATCCGAATATCCAATAAAAAAAATTCTGTCTGTCCGCCGTACGCCGTACGCCGTACGCCGTACGCCGTCAACACTTTTCCGGCCAAACCATAATAGCTAAATTTTTGAAATTTTCACCAAAAATCAATCTCGGTCCTACGACGGCCCAATTCTTGAACCAACTTGCTAGCTCAATTTTAAGGGTATTTTTGGGGGGTTATGAGGGGGAGAAAATTCATATTTTCCAAGGTTTTTCAGAAAAAGGTGTACGTGGTATCAAATTATATTTTTCATTTATTTATTTCAAATTATTATATTTTTGGACGCTGAATCGAATGAGACCATCGCGAGGTCGATAGCTTCATTGGTTCTCGAGTTATCGCAGCTTTTGTGCCGAATTTGGGAGATTTTCAGAAATTTGACATGAGGGTATAACTCGAGAGTTCTTGGAGCTATAAAAATCGTTCTATACTCATTGGAATGGTCGTCAAACACTCTCTCCAGCTGTACGGTAGGGCAAAAAATTTAGTTTTTAATTTGGAAATTAAGAAAAATAAAATAGATTAAAATTACAATAGTTGCTACGGAATTTTCCCCGATAGTTACCAATCTGTTTTTCGGTTGAAATGTTCACACATGTTCTGAATAATGACTATCTGAAATGTATGGTCTTCTGAAATTTTATTTGAAGCGAAGGAATAATAAACCACTGTACAATCATTTGCAGCGTTTTTTGGTTCAATAAATACAGTCTTTTCCACTTGTGTTCGAAATGGAATAAAATTGCGTCGGAAGAAGTCCTATGATGGGAGTTCACTGGCAGCAAATGGATCTCATATCAGACACCGGCACGAACCCGATTCGTGCGATCTTTCGGCGGTCGCAATTCTCGCGTCGTGCGCTTTCTCAACTGCAACTTTTCCGAGAGCAAATAACAGTTGAGAAAGGTACCATAAGGTCGTGCTAGTGCAAACGGTTCGATTGCCTCGTTCCGAGTCCTCTTCCTTTATTTGAATTGAAGCCGGAGTTCTTCCATTGACAGGAACCGATTAAGAAATGACTGTAGGTGAATTAATATTTATGGTGGTAAATAATACGGAGTGGGACTTATTTGAGGAAACAAATGAACAGATTGCAAATAATGAACTAAAAGGGGAATATTACTATTTATTAATATTCAAATTTATTCACACAAATTCCAGGTCTTGTTTTGAAGCCACTTTTTCCTCGACGCGAGGTTTGGAGTTAGTATTTTTAATCAGCCGATGACACATCAGTCATCACAGCCCGTAGAAGAATATAACACGGAAAGAATGCGGTTACTCGTTTGCCGGTTGACGGTTACGATGAATGAGCCGACCCGAAATCGATCCGGTATGATCCCACTCGGTACAGATCACGATCTGCGGCCACTGTCGGCGAATTATTCGGCTTTCCCAAATCATAACGAGACGGAAGCAATTTTTCGTCTCGGATTTTCTTCCGCTTTATTCGCTCTCATAAGGAAATATCGAACTATTGTTTGTTTTCTCGCAGCCAACTGCTGCATTCCGAGTTAATAACATTATAGGCGAGCTTGATTAAAAATTGCTATCAGAATTTGACTCGAGGTGGCTTCTGGACAGATATTGCATATTCGATATGGAAGGTCTCAATGGGCCTATTGTATTTTATCGACAAATAGAACCTGTAAAGGCCCAAAAAGGCGAAAGCGGTCGATTAAAGGCATGCAAATGCGGAGTTTTCTTATTCTTCAACTCAGCGCAACATTCCTTTCAACCCTGTAATTGTTTGTGTGCGAAAAGAAAATTATTTTAAAGATCGAGACTTCGGATCGTGAAAGTCATTTTGCGAGGAGGGAGATAGGTCAAAATGTCATCAAGATGCGGACAGCGATAGCTTCAGACGGATTTACTATCGCCTGTTCACGCCCGATCGGCATAAAGGCGCTAAAGGTGCCACTGATAGTTCAAACAGAGCCAACATAAATCATTTTCGGATTCGGTAATAGCCTGTTTCCCAGGTCACAGTTTCACACCTAGAAATCCGACCCGATCTACGTAATGAACTGTGGGGTGACTATTGCGTGATAAATAATATTTGACATTGATTCAATATAGTGGGGAATAGACTAAAAATTTGGAATAAAGGAAAAAATGAACAAGGTTGGAAAAAGTTTTACCGTTCAATAATGAAGTAATTTTCACCCCAATATTTCATTAAAAGCCCTAAGAGATAGATAGCTAAATTTGATGATCTACCAGCTACAATAAACGTTGAACCGAGCATTAAAAAATAAAAAAATGGTGTGCATAGAGCACACAGTACTTCCATGTTCGAGTCCAATAACGATTTCAAGAAACTCATAAAAAAGCCTCAACGTTCGTAAACTACAACACTTTTTTTACAAAACCAGCCAAGGGATCCCAAAAAAAAAAAAAAAATGAAAAATAAAATAATAAAACCGACTTCAAAATTATCTGCCTATAAAATAAAATCTGAAAAGGAAAACATAAGAAAAATGTCCCAACTTCGCAGCAACTCGACCACTAACTGCACATTTTAAGGACTACTTTACTACTCGTATTGACCTGACCACTTCCTGATTGATTGGATCACCTCCCCTAATAATATAAAAATTACTATTTCTCATTTCCCAAATGATTTTCCTTTCACCTCTGAATCGCCTCCAGATTGATCATTTTTTGGAGTCGGCGCCTCTGTTATAATTTCTTGGAGAAACCTACAGAATCCACATTAGTAAGACTATAACTATCATCAGTTTTCATGATATTTGAACAGAGTCAGTATTTATGAGAGCCGATTTGTAACAATATCAATTTTACGATGACTATTTACGCCTTTTCCTAAATACCATTTCACATTTCTCCACGAGTCTTCAGGTCCAGACCCAGACCTACTAAATTATTATACATTCATATTTATTTGTTACCATCCGGCAGTCATTCTGCCAGAGTTATGACCTGTAAAAATCGAAACAGAAAAGCTTTGAATGGTTATATCTCGGAAGTACTGTGTTTTATCCAAAATACGGAAATGGTTAATTTTGCACATTCTCTTCGAGAACATTATCTGAAAATTTCATTGAGTTTCATTCATTTTTCACGGAGATATGACGATTTTGGTCAGTTCTTGACGACAGACACACAGACAGACGGACACAGACACTTGTTCAGAAAGTGTATAGTACTACGAAAATTGCTTCCGAATTCGACTTTTCGAACAGTCACAATATTTCCATTTACAAACATGGTCGGAAAAACAGAGTTTTCGTCTTCATTTTCTGGAAAAAACTGTTGTTAACTATGGCTTGATATATTTGTCACCAATAATTTATTTTCTAACGTTCTGAAATCCGCGTCAATGTGAAAAGATTGCGGCAGCGACACAGAAAGTGATGACGGAAAAGGACGAAGCGGGAGAATGATTCAGGAACATGTTGTGTGGTGTATTGAGCATGTTGCTAGCGACCTCGAATAATACTCGGCCTGTAACATCTCGTCCGACTGTCCCCTTCACCTTTCCATTCCCATCGAATTCCCACACGGCATTGGCGGATAATCAGACCTGTAAATCCTCTCCGACTGCCAATTAGGAATGAATATATTCGCGATTGCGGCATCCGCTTGAAGAGGAATTTACGCCAGATCATCTCTTCCGAGAGCTATTTTTCCTATCTATTGACAACTAAGGAATACAATTACTGACCATACTACGCGTTCTTTCCCTTTGAAAATCGCGGCAAGGGATCATTTCCTTTCCAAATTATTGATGTTGCGGTAAATTTGACCACGGTGATTTTAGTCCGCGTCATTTACCACACGACTCTCATTCGATTCAGCGTCCTAAAATCTATAGAAATTGATACCAAATACACCAATTTCTGAAAAACGTTGCAAAATGCGAATTCCTCCCCCTTGAAACCCCCGAAAATGCCCTTGAAATCGAGGTGGCGATTTGGTTAAAAAACTAAATCATTGTCAGGCCAAGATTGATTTTTGGTGGAAATTCCAAGAATTTAGCTTTTATAGTTTTGTCAGAAAATGTTGACGGCGGACGGGAAGAATTTTTTTATTGGATATTCGGATGCAAAATGCATTGAAATGTAAAACATCTATGTTTGAGGGGGTTAGACATTTTTTCTCGGGCGATTACAATAGTTTAACGTTGAATAATAAACCGAAAATTCAACCCTCTTAGCCGCGATCGAAACTTCACCTTAACCCCATTTCAAATCTGTAATCCGCCTTCATTTTCACCACCTTCCACGGCCAAATGTCGCGTTCTCGACTCACACGATTATCGGGAATTTTTCGACAGTATTTCGGCTCGTTTTGAAGAGGGCTAAGTCATGCGCGATTATTAAATGGTCGATGCCCGCGGGTCAAGGTCTCAAAGAAAGGTCGATCTTGTGAATTACACGTTCGTGAAGGGCTTTCGGTTTTAAACGGCTCAAATCTCCGATTTAACGCTCGTTTGTCGACTATTGGCATTTCGGTTTGACGGATTTAAGTGGCTAACGGATGAATCGTCAGTAGGTTCGAGTTGGTCATCAACGGAGTAGTCAAAAGTTCGTTTCACGTTTCGCCGTTTAAACCTCGTCTCACGTTTGGAGTCTGATTTGTTCACTCGGGCTCTTAATTATTTTCATAACTCTTTTCGGTTTATAGGTTTATAATTTGAATCCATAAAATAGAAGGAATGTCTCCACCTGATCTAATTTTTTATATAGGAGTGTTTAAGGGTCTTTCTCTTCTGAGGCAACATTTCGCCTAAACCTGGAAAGATGCGTTTGCGTTCATCTCAGCAATTCACCTTGACGGAGAGGAACTTCAATAATTGAGCCATTTCTCAACGCTGACACGAGCGTATTAGCAGCAAGAAAACCGATTACAATTTCTGACCTTACGACCCCTCGAGGGATTTCAAATTAATTATCCCTCAGCGTAAACCTCGTTTCGGATCGGCCCGTGGAAAATTTGATAATAAAACTGGTTCTTCGGCCGAATCTTTCGTAACTAAGGAGTTTTCGCTTGGCATGTTTATATTTATATGGCCGTAGAACGAATATAGCTATGACTTAACCCCGTCGAGCCTAATGCTATTCGAAGGTTGGAAATTCGCTGTTTCATTTCGCGTATGTCGTACGAGCCAATGCAGTAGTGATTTCTCCTTACAGCAAGATGATTCTGAAAAAACTTGTATTCTGAAATCTAAACTTTTCTTCATCATTATTTATTGAATTTTAAAGTTATTTAATAATTAACATCTGAATCTAAGAAAAACAAGATTTTAAAACAATATAAAATAAAAGAATGTGGATATAATACAATTTCATTTCGCATAGATCGTACGACCCAATAAATAGTGATTTCTTCTTACAGGAAGGCGAAGCTGAAAAAAAATTGAACTCTGAAATTTAAACTTTATTATTATTCACGTTTATTTAAATAAATATGTAATAATTACCTACTGGACTTAAGAAAAACAATATTGTATGACAATATTAAAAAAAAAAAAAAGAAAAAAAACGAGGTTATTCTTTTATTTTAAACGAGTAAAATGCTGTTTTGCGCGGTCATCAAGAAAAATCGGCTATAAGGTCGCACCTTCTTTTAATTATATCGACGATGAGTTGCTTAGCAATTCGGATCGCACGTTTTATAAGTCCATTACTCGTTCGAATCTTGGCGACTGCGAAATAGAAAATGGTACGCTGAAATTGACTTCGAAATGCTCTTTGATAATTCATCAGAGGTGCGAAAGAAAATAGCACGCAAATTTTTTGAAGTAGAAGAAACAATATTCAGGATTATGCGAGTTAGCTAGTACTTTTGTTACTTTATGCTATTTACATCGTTTTATTTACTTTTTGATGAAAAGAAATCGTCAATAATTTAGAAAAATATCGCACTTCTATTAAATGTCGCCTTATTTTTAATTTTAATTTTCCTGCATTTTTCGAACGCAATTTCTTCAGTTTTTTCCCACATCTTCTTCCTCGGTGGTCGTAGTTGCTATCAAAAGCTTTAGATTTCACCTATAAGCTTCATTTTGATTTGAATTTATTCGCACTGAAGAATCGTCATCAATTTACGTCGGTTTTTGCTGCCGTTTACGGTCGTAGAATCATTAAATTAATATCAACAGCCATAAAATGTTAGAAAATTGCCCACATCAAAGTCATTTTCTCGTTTTTTTTTTGCTCGTAAAATGTTTTCCTTGCAGAATTTTCGTTGGCGTTCGTATTGAGCATTCAAAACTACAGACTAGTACGTAGAAAACTACTTAAATCTCGAAACTCGTAGGCTAAAGGTGGAGACTGATAATCCGGAAGATGGATTTTACGACGCCTCTTCGTTTGATGGCATTTCGAAGCATAAAAATCCTCTTCAATTCGACCTGGCTTGCTCTCAACGTCGTCGGTGTTACGTAAAAGTTATAATGCCTTGCGTTTGGCTCTTGTTACGTGTAAATCTAAAACTCATCACTCGGGAATAACTAATAAACCCCGCATAGGCGAAGAATCTCAATAGTCTGACGTCTGACAACCCGAATTCAGACCTTTTGACTGACAACCTCTCGACTTCAGCTCTAAGGACCTCATCCGAGTCATAAGGAGTTCAAATGCGGTTACGTTCGAGAAAGGAAAAAGTTAGTTTGGATGAGTCGAAAGATAAGAAAGGAAGAAGTCGACGGAATTTCAATGAAGCAGGTCTTCATATTTCCTGATGTCGGGGTGAGGTCGAGAGTTCTCATTTTGTTACACCAAGACAGCGCTTTCGACCGATCAGGCCTCCTAGTGAAAGCAATGTTGGTGTTGTGAAGCGAACTGAGGTCTGCATTGAGTTTTGGAAACTATTTCACTATCAGTTGGGCAAAGGTCCGAGGTATATTTCTCCAGAACTCCTGAAAAAACTCGAAAGAACTAAATTTTCCTTTCTTACCATAATTTCTATTTGTAAAAAGAAGAAACAAGTCTTTGCTTTTGCATTACGAAATTCTACCCTTTTGAAAAATTGGGAGAAAATGTCTATTTGTAATTCTATACGAGTATAAAATCAAACCGCTTGAAAAATTTGTAATATTAAAAAGGGTAGACAATTTGAAAATACCAAAATTTGTGATTTCAACATTTTTGAGTTATTTATTCTCCTCAAGTCTCATCAATCCAACACACAATATTCTAATCCATTTACATCGCGCTTACGATGTGTATTTTAATTTTTCTGTACTGAATGTGAACTTTCTATGCATTTCTATAATTACATTTATTTATTTTTACTTTCAAATTAATTTACTCTTCAGATAAATGTGATTTGAAATAAGGAAATAAATAAAAAACGAAATATAAAGTTAACTCATAAATAATATTCATTAAAAATGTAAAAGAAAAAAATTACAGTTCGTTTTTCTGACGTTTACGGCACGCTTTCTGTCCCCAGAGCTTAAGAAGGGAAGATGCCCCGTGATCTTCAGAACCCCGGTCCTCCCACGCGGGGGATGATGGGCCCCTTCAGACTTTGGACTTCAAGTGGGGGCTTATGAAGCCGGGCTCTCTTCGGTTTTGCATCAAAACCTTCCAGTTACCCCTTTGCCTCAGTTTGGTGAAGTTTCGGTTCCATCATCATAGAAAAGAAGAAGAGTATAATTTCAATAGAAAACAATTTTTCTCCTACATTGTCGGGCTTATATCGCGTTTCGGGATTACGACTGTTGGACGACAAGCAAGTAAGAATTTTTTCATTTCTTAATAGTTCTATTTCTGTGAGTTATATGTTGTACGTTTTATTTTCAACGTCTATTTTTATCTTGTGTCTTACCTAATTATGATAGTGAAATTTTCTCAAGCAGTTGCGACTTTTGAAAATTTAACTAGAAAAGCTGATTTTAAATGAAAGTTCATAAAATTACGTGAACAGGATCATTCGAACTCAGAGCTTTCGAAGAGTATACCCAATATTTACTTTCATCCTTTCATTTTTAATTAATATTTTATATGTAGATAAAATAGTACGGACAGCCACGATTTTACCAAAAAAATGTAAGTGTACAGTGTTTTCCCCTCATTTTTTACTACTTTTATTCTTGGATTTTATTTTTTTCAGGACAATAATAATTATTGTCCTAACTAATTATTAGTTACGCTGTTATTGTGCGGCACATAAACCTGGACGATGATCTCGATATGCTTCCATTTCTTTTCTCAAAATGTAGACGAATTTCAAAATGTCTGGCAACTCTCGTCGTAATTCTAGGGCGATCAACTAATTTTCGTTCACGATGTGTTGAAAAAATATTGGCGCATTTACTTGAGGGTATTTTAATAATATATTTTCATCTTCAAGAACCTGAGGGCGACATGGTTGCGTTCAAGACGACCGTTGTATGAAACGCCTATAATAATGGCCTACGAAGTGTTCAATTTGCGGCCTATAATCACCACTTGCTACAAAAAAATATTTACGCCGTCTAGTGTCTGTAAACGCTTCACGTGTTGTATAAGTTGACCACGTAAGGCAATATAAGGTAAACGATTCTGAGTAAAACGGTACTTTCATCATCGCACGTGCTACTGACTTTTAAAATTCTTCATATCAAATGTCGTTTTGTAGTAAACACATTTGTATTCAGAAGTGATCGAACGAATTAAAACGACAAGAAACGTTTGAATATCAAGAATTTCAATGGCTTAGTAAATAATTTATTTTTTAATAGATTGTTCAAGATTCATTTTTATTATCATCACAGACAGTAATTATTTTTTCAATCGATTTGATCACAACATTCAATTTTACTTTGATCGGTCGAGTTTTAATTTTTTCTTCAACTATAATCGTATCAAACGATTTACATTTATTCCAGCGATTTTCTTCTGGGTGAAAATTGCACGAATATTTTGTATAGCTAGTTTTGGGTGGGTTAAATTAAATTAATTATTTATTTACCAATTTATTTATTTGATTTGTTGATGTTAGACGACCCAAAAATAGTGAAAACCCGTGAAACGTATGAATATCACTGAAGTACTGTGTGTTACCTTAAAGATAAAATCGGACGTTATATATAACTGCCGTAGCGGACGTTTCAAGACCTTGAGCATTCAAATAATATTAAATTTTGCTGAACCAAAATGAAAAATACGCAATGACGTAAAAACCTCGTTATAATTACTAAACCGCCTAGCTAGTAATGTTTATTAGTCGATTTTTCAAGATCACTTTTCATTTTTATCTTTAACAAACAAAATTTTTAAATTCATTCGATTTAATTCCGTAATGTAATTTTACTTTTATCGATCCATTTTTATTTTTTCTTGAACTATCAAACGTATTCCAGCGGTTTAGATTTCTTCTGTGTGCGAATTGCGCGAAAATTTTGTCTAGCTAGTTTAAATTAGGTTGTTAGATTGATTACTAAATAATTAGTTACTTTTATTTATTAGCCTATCTATTTATTAGATTTATTGATACTGTGATCCTATCGATAAAAATCTGGTTTCTTTCATCTGCCACAGCGAACATTTCGAGACCTTGAGCGTTCAAATAATATTGAATTTTCTCGACATTAAAAATCAAAATGAATAATTCCTAATAGCGTAAAAACCTCATTTAGCAAAATTCTGTGTCAGCATAAAAAAAAGAGCTACATTACGCAGCCTTGACGTTTTTTAAGACACTATAGAACTTTGCTATGGCCCGTGCTCGATAATTTCAAAAGCAAGTTTCATAAAATTGATTTCTTCCATTGGTATTCTTTGCCTCGTCAATACTTTCATAAACCCTAGTTGCGGCCCTCTATTTTCCCGTGCCGGTCAAAATTTAAGCAAGTCGTCAACCTCAAGTTGCCGACATCTTCAAAACAGTACGTAACATAAGTGGGAATCTTCGTAATGATTGTTACCACATTCGCAAAAGGAACTACTCTCTCACTAGTTTACGATAATGGCTTGCCAATCTTCGAATGCTACCTGTCCGTGGAAGCGCGGTTGATTGATCGTACGCATAGTGTAAGTATAGGCATGTGATTATTATACAACGATTCATCTTCCTTTGCTCACTCTCTATCATCACGGACCTATTTCGTTTCCTAATAGGATTCAATTTTTCGTCCTGTCATCAATGTCGGATCTTCCTTGAGAATTTTTCGGTACCGCGTAACTGGTGGTAATTGGAAAGCGAGTTGCTCAACCATTGTTTGCGATTGAGATAATAAAGAGTTTTAATAGTTTATTAGTTTTTTAATAATCGACCGATGGGTTAAATATCAATTTATCTACTGGTTTATTAGTTTATTGATGCGATTCAAACGACAGAAATAATTTATCGCCGTATAATTTAAGAAAACAATATTTTGTTTTCATTCAAAAAATTTTTTTTTAAATTTTTTTATTCTTAAAATAAAGAAAAGAAATATTGACTTCAATATCGTTCAACTCCTTTCTTCTTCACCGTTCGACTGGGAATATTTAATATTTGTTCATTCAATCTTGAGCACTTGAATTTTTAGAGATTAATTTTCCATTCTTCTGGCGTATTTTTTTCGGACGTCAAAACTGAAAAACAGTTTACGTATTAAGTTAACGACTGCCTGGGAAGAAAGGAAACATTGTGCAATAATAGTTTTTACTAAAATACTATCGTCTTTCTTCTAACGAAGGCTCGTCAGACGAGCTTAATGCCCAAAGGCTGTTACTGTAATGGTGAGCCATCACTACGGCTGTCACGAGACGCCGTTTTATTGAATGAACTCCGCCTTTCTTTAGGTTGCTTGCAACAACTTGAGGAAATAATCATACGCACATAACATTCATCGTGAACAGTAGAGACAGTTTTTATTTATAAATAAGGAATATTAATTGAAAACATGGCCAAGCGTTTTTGGTATCTGATAGATGACCAAGGTAAGGACCAGTCGATTGGGCTTCGCTGCGAAAAGGTCCACCCGCCTAATTTCATGTCCACCGTTGTATTATGATCTGCATAGTTTCATAGGTTCTATTTACCTTGCGTTTCATTGTGATAATGAATAATCTGCATTTCTGCTGTATCAATATGCTATGAATTGACCTAGGTCTATTAGGAAGTTGAAACTCTCTACCCATGACCGAATTCGCCAGTTCGATTCAACCCTTGGTTGAGGCGTCGGTCGTGAAGATTTCTCCCACGGCAGGACAATCTTTGTTGTTGATGTGTGTGGGACGGACGCGACCCCTCGAGATCTGTCTCTGTTGATGCTGTATGAGGTGGTTAGGCGGGAATTCAAAGCACGTTCCCTTTCATTGCACGAACATCAAAGGCACTTTTGTTCGCTCGCTTCGCTCTTCTTCTTTTTTAAAAGGTTAACTCTTTGATTGATTGTCGGCTAACGTCGACTTGGATTGCTTTATACTTGAAAGAACTTGTTGAAGGAAAATTGCAGCTAACTAGAAGAGAGATCAGAGCCAATTCAAGTTATTCTGCAGTGAGCATTATTCGATATTGGACGGAAAATTTGGCAAGTAGGTTTTCTCGCTGCATCGATTTCGGTAACAATTGTAATTGCCCAAGAGAAAAATGTTCTAACACTCAATTCATTAGATAGCGCTTCTTCAATTTTAAGGATTTTTTTGGGGGATTTTGAAGGGGATTCGTACTTTCCAAGGTTTATGAAACATTGGTGTATTTTATATCAATTTGTGTACATTTTTTAACGCTGAATCAAATGAGAGAACAACGGAGCCAGAACGACGGCCAGAGTAGTTCAGCTCTCGAATTACCTATATCAGCCAGCAAAGTTGACGCATATTGTTGCCAAGTCGGCCACGACTCTCATCTCTCCTTCTTCCAGAGCTGGCAACATTGCAATTTTCCTGACCCGCCTAATTTCGTGCCTCTTGCTGTAACAGCAATCTGCCAATTTGAAAATTGCCTTTAGATTAATTTCGAGATTTTATAATCGAATATTCCCGTTTCCAACCCCGAAAATTGAAGTTCGATTCTATTAAAAAAACGAAACGCTGCCGGTATCTCATCAATCCTGCTGGCAAATACGTTCGGCCAACCTGGCATTTTACTGAAGCTTCCACTCGCCTGGGTTGAGCTTATTGCGAAATCGCCGGTGTACCAAAGTAGATACGAAAGGTTTCCTATATGGTTAAACCGAACAGCTCATCCTTGCTCGTCTCTGGAAATGTCATATTTTGCCCTTGAAAGGACCATCTAAAAACGCCTGGGGGAATCGACCTCATGTGAAAGGTATGAGATAAAACATCGGCCAGAAGTCCTCTTCCTGATGCCTTTGGGCGGTCTCACCTATCATGAAATCACCGTTTATTATAACACCCTGAGATGATGAAGCGACTTCTTTTTTTCAAACGGCGACATTCAAGGTCCGCTATCAGTGAGCTATCATGCCTTTGGTTATGAATGGAGTCACGGATTAATCTCGTACTCGACATCTTCAGAGCACTTCACAACCCCGCGATTCGTCACGTTTATAATTGACAGCGAATGTACTTTTGAGGCGATCTTTCGAAATTATGAAAAACGCTTTCGAAATAAAAAATCCCGTTCAATCTTTTCATTTGAAGATGAAGCAGCTGTCGAAGAAAAATCGTCTGTATGGAAAAAGATTCCAGTTAAATATATGTAGTTTTCTCTAGTATTTGTAATCTTAATAAACAAATGAAATAATTTTCGGTATTATGTAGTGTCTCTCCCCTTAATTTGTCCTGGATATCTTCCACGGCAGCTATTTATAGTGCTATGTTGGGTGTGTACCAGTTGATTTATAACAAAATACAACAGAAATACAAAAAAAAATTAACATTTCTTGAAAAAACCTCTCGAAAAAAGGTGTTGTCAAAAAAATCGTCCAAAATTCCCAGATATTTTTTCCCTCTGAATTTTCCCCAATCAGAAACAAATCCCCTAGGTCCAAGCGGAAATATCCTGGCTTGGCAGCACTGATCAGAGAAAATAAAGGCTACATACTTAAAAAAAGATTAATAATTGTCCTTGGACTGCAGTCGTGGTAGCCAAAACCATAATAATTCTCTAATGGTGTATCATTTTATACAATTGGCAGTCTAAAACAGAGGTTCGTTCGACTGGTCTTCCGAGCAATAATACCCGTTTTACGAAAATTGACGTCATTCGGTTGGCGGCGATCGTAATACCATGTAAGGAAGAGATTCACGTGGAAAATTGCATCGACTCGAGAAGTTCAAGGATTTTAATGCCTGAACTTATGAATTTTCTTCCTACTCGCGTGATGTCATTTTATGGGTCGGATATGAAGCGTATCACTATAAAGGGAGATTATCAGCTTTGCCTGTTCGTTGGTTGCGATTATGTGAGCATGACAGTCGCAGACAGTGACCCCGATTACCATAGAACCGAACGATCCCACGATCGACGAAGGTCCGACCGAGCTTTACTCCAAACGGATCCAGGTACATGAGGATCTCATCGGAATTTCGCCTTCTTCAGGTCGCGACCTTCTCTCTCTTTCTCGGATTCTCTTTCACACGAAGCACGAGCAGGTTGCATCAATTTTCGAGCCCTCCTTCTTTGGGTAGAAATATTGGCCAACCGCGAGGGTTCACTTTAATTCAACTCGTCCTTGGCGTTGCATTCATTAGCGAATACCTAGGCCATCCTGTGATACGTTTTTGCTTTTCTCCATTGTACAACAGGTCAATTAAGGCGCTCCTACACCCCTCGAGCATTAACGTTCCTTTCCACCAATGAATTCACCGTGAGCGAGGTTGAACAACCGAATCGGAAGGGAAGGGAAAAATAGAATTAAAAAAAGAAACGTTTGAAAAATTATGCAAACAACGTGAACCATAAGAGCTAAAATTTAAAAAAAGCTAAATTTTTATAGGTATAATTTGAGAAATCAAACTTTTTAAATTTTACCTATGGAAATTAATTTTTTAAATTACAATTAAATGAACGAATTCGATTTCAAGGCTTTGAACTATCGAAAATTAGTTTTTTTTTATGGCTGGTAAAAATCACAATAAACATAGAAAACATGGAATAACGATTTTCTTATACCTCTGAAGCAGTGTGTGTAAGGTATTGAAATTTCGATGACGTCGTCTCATTTGCACTGGGAGAACATTTTCTGAAAATATTTGATCGAATTTCAAGCATTTTTCTGCGAGATATGGCAATATTTGTCACTGTGACCATAGACAGACAGACACACTGAAAGACAATCAAACGGACGCTGACACTCGTTCAGAAAGTGAGCAGGCCCGTGAAATGTTCAGGTAAAGCAGACAGAGGATTTCTTAGCAATATCACCTCTACTAAGCAGTTTCCTCTTATTTTTCTGCTTTTTAAACCTTGTTAAATTATATAGGTATTAAAAAAAAAAAAAAAAAAAAAACAGACGAAATAATTTTTATGTTCTACGGACGATGAAACGATTCAAAATAAATCCACCTCCATTCACAACAAAACATTTTGTCATGTTGTCTTCGTTTAGTATGTTGGATCAGTTCAATTCACACACAGACATTTGTTCAGAAATTCCTCCAACAGGACCTTGGTTGCAAATTCGATTTTTCGGACAATCTCAATACTTCCATTTTCTATATAAACATGGAGGTAAAAAAAATTGTACACATTAGTTCTCTCCAAGTTCGCTTTCACCTTTCTCCCTAAATTTTCACATTTTCCTCATTTTCATGTACCGCTGTGGTGATGAATGACAAAAATAATCCAGTTACACTTTTTATCAGGGAAGTTCAGAAATGGGATTAGTTGAAACAAAAGTTCAAAATTGAATTCAAATTAATGACTGGCCAGCTTGAAAATAAAATCAGGACAAAAGAAACTCTAGGGCAATCTTTAGTTCAATCTATGGAACGAATAGCGTTCATTAGCAGTTGTCTCAAATGATGGCCTGACTAGCGTGAAAGGCTATAAAGAGACCGATATCGAGCCAATGGTGAAACATCAATCTTGCTCAAGTTCCTTAGAAATTGACGGATAGAAAGGTCGATATTAGCTGGTCGATCAGTTGCAAAACTGGAAACACGAGTGCTGCAAAATACTTCGGAAATTATTATTAAATGAGCCTAGTAAGCGTGCGGTGTTTCCAAATTTGAGCCGATAAAAGAAGATTGAATACACGCTAGAGGAGAATGTCTTGAGGAATATTGGCAATGGAATGCTCAGTTTATTATTTTATCAAGATAGAATGTTTTAGATTATCAGTATTCTCCAAACCGACTTTTTTTGACACTCTGTTCTCGCGTTAAAAATTTGAAAATTTCCCCACAAGAATGTAAATACCAATTATAAAATATTTCGAAGCAATTGGAGATGAAAAATTGGCAAATAATTCTGGTTCTTCGGGCTAGATCAATAGTACGCGTTGAGTCACAAAGTTAGCTGAAAAATAATAATAATAAAACAAATAGTGAAAATTTGGAGAGAAGTTTTTCAAAAAATCAGCAATTCTATTCTCTGGACTTTTCACTTTGCCACTTTTCTCTCTTCAATATTTCATATTTCGGCTTCAAAAAATACAAACGAGCTGGAAAAGTGCAAAGTGAACTGTGAAAATTGCTTTTGAAAAATAGGCCCATGGTTCCTTCACTACCGACAGAGTGAGGGAATCTGGTTTTGACGTATTTCCATCTATGTGTCCCTCCACAGTCCTTCAAAAGAGAAACCCTCGCCAATTTGCTTGAAAACTAGATGAAAAAGGACTAAACCATTGGGAGTGGGGAAAACTGACAATAATTCTACTTAAGCATTTCTTCCTGTAATGAATTTTTTAGGCACGAATGAGCTCATAGCTAATCGCATCATCATTTCTTCAATTGACATTGCTAATATTCCAAAATGAAACTATTATTCCAGCCGCCGGTCCGTAAGATGGCCCATTGTCCTCTCCTCGGAAGAAAATTCATGTTAATAATGCATCCATGCGTTGCGATGCTTCATCTGGAAGACTTATCGCATCCTTAGCAAGTAGCGAGAATTGGATAGTGTAGACAACGCGATTGTATGCTAAAGTCATCTTGAGAAACGTCGGTACAGGGAAGACACATACCTCAACTAGTACTCAAGGATGTATGTCCCAAGAGATGATCCTGCCCTCTCACGTAGGCGCTAAAAAACTTATGACACTCGTTGAGAAATTTCCTGACGGTTAGCCACGCAGCAAATGCACAGGTGATATGCCGCGAAAACTGTTTTTGGAATTAGAAACAGGCATTGAGTGATCATTACACAACTAGCCTAACACATGCCTTCAAATATTTTTGAAGGTGAGAGATCAATGGCGACTTTGATTAGCATTCACCGCAGACGGACTCGAATCGCCTGCAATGGAAAAAACACAAACACTTTCCACGTGTTGATTTCTTTTGAAGGGGAAAATTTCGTTGTTAGTACAAAATTCTTTTTACACTCGTCGTATATTCGGAAGTGAAAAATCGAATAAAATAATAACAATCTAACGAGCGACATTTGGCAATATTGCTTCCTGAATAGCATATTTTGGGAAAGTTTCGACTTCAATAGTGATAACCTTCTAGGACAAAATACACGATCCGCTCTTACCGCATTCACCTCTTACGAGTCGCATCAGCATACAGCTTACACTATCGTACGTATAGTAACTATGTGTCGGACGATCAACGCCGAGCAAACACGAACTTCACGATCACGAATGAACGTCACGAATCGTACAGTGACGCGAAAGTGCGCACGCATCGTAATATTGAGTTTTGACGGATACAAAAGGCGAAAAAAAATCGAGGCACTCATAATTCGCGTTGTTGAAGCTTTACCGAGTCGGTATTTTTATAATCTAAAAAAGTTTAATGTTATAATAGTCTGAAAATAAACAACAAGAAAAACAAACCTTTTTTGGTACACAAATTTCGCTAAGTCGCTATTTTTATCATTTAGCTGTAAAAGTTAATACTCTGCCAAGAAAGATTATAGTTTTAATCTTTTAAGTCTGAAAATGAGGCGGTTCCTTACAAGAGACGTTTGACGAGGACCCGGTTTCTTGGACGTTTACCGAAGAGACGGATTCTTAGGAGACTTCTGCCTAGGAGGTGGTTTCTTAGGAGATGGTTTCTTTGGAGGAGGTTTCTTAGGAGATGGTTTCTTTGGAGGAGGTTTCTTAGGAGATGCTTGCTTAGGAGACGGTTTCTTAGGAGACGTTTGCTTAGGAGATGGTTTCTTAGGAGACATTTGCCGAGGAGACGTATTGGTAGGAGGCTTCTGCTTAAGAGGTGGTTTCTTAGGAGACGTTTGCTTAGGAGATGGTTTCTTAGGAGACGTTTGCTTAGGAGATGGTTTCTTAGGAGACGTTTCCCTAGGAGAAGGATTGGTAGGAGGCTTCTGCTTAGGAGGTGGTTTCTTAGGAGACGTTTGCTTAGGAGAAGGATTGGTAGGAGGCTTCTGCTTAGGAGGTGGTTTCTTAGGAGACGTTTGCTTAGGAGATGGTTTCTTAGTAGACGTTTGCCGAGGAGACGGATTGGTAGGAGGCTTCTGCTTAGGAGGTGGTTTCTTAGGAGACGTTTCCTTAGGAGATGGTTTCTTAGTAGACGTTTGCCTAGGAGACGGATTCTTAGGAGACTTCTGCCTAGGAGGTGGTTTCTAAGGAGTCGGTTTCAGAAATATAAAAACTTGAAGCGTTTGTGAAAGACTCGCGATGTTGAACTAATTAATCCTGAGTCAAGATTAAATCAAATATGCTTAATATGTGATTTAGTTTTGGGGGATTCGACCTGATTTTTGACAGCTAGTATGATTCATATTTCGACCTCGTATCAGTGTAAAATCATGTCCATTAAACCCAAAAGCAGTTGATGCCTGATCTCTTCAAATGTTTTCAACTCGTTATAACGAGAGTTGAAACCGTAACCTCTCGGAAATACTCGTTGCTGTAGCCGGTGACTATACGAAGGTGAAAGGGAAGATGCTCCAAGTCTGTGTTGGATCCTCTCCCAAGGATGTTGCAAAGGTTACATCAGGATCTATCTGTACGACAACGGACCTGAGGGGGCCTCGGGGTCAACCACGACCACACGACTACGACCAGACATCGGAGTACCTTTGTTCCACGGGAGATTCACTGCGGAAACCTTTTTCTCGAATGTCGTCTCCTCTGAAGAATGCTAAATACGAGGAAGCGAAGAGTTCTCTTGCATTTCGCCGATAGGCGTCTTTTGCATAACAGTATTGGATGTTATTAGTATCAAGATTCGGCCGAAGAAGCTTTTACGACTCTGACTAATCGCGTAAAACCTTGAGGAAAGAGAAGTCTGCCGTTCTTATGAATCGTTCAAGATAGATACTTTTAATGGAAAATGGATTGTAAATGACACGACTCTAATTCGAAGTGACTTTTGTACGTAATCATTGGAATTCTCGATTACAGCGACGTTCGCGTGTTGAAAGGCTATTAGAGCAGATAATTGAAGAGCTTAATTTAAAAGTCACTAAACGCTTTTAGGGGTTTACACGAAAATGAAGTCATATTTAAGCTAAAAGTGTTCAATTCTCTTGAAAAAGAGCTGTAATTTCCCGATTTCATTTCAAAAAGTACTATGCGTCATTGCTAGGTATGTTCATGGATGGTTTCCGACCAAATAGTACAATATTCGTAAGCCTTACTATATTTTTGAGCTTCTGATGCGTATTTTATTTATTTTTATGTATTTTTAAGACACATTTTCGCATGCATAACATGCGTGTAGACATTGAAAAGAGAATAAACCCACTGAAACCTTATTTATACTAACATGTATGCAGTAAAAGATGAATTCGGACCGGTGACGAACATTCTGATGAGTTCCCTGTTCCAGCAGTCCTCTATTGGTGAATTTCACCATAGATTCAGCCTTCCAAAAATCTGTAGAAATTGATACCAAATACAGCTTTTTTTTTTAAACTTTGGAAAATAATAAGTTTCTTCCCTTCAAAAATACCCTTAAAATTGAGGGAGAGGCCAAGATTGATTTTTGGTGGACGTTTTAAAAAATTAGGTTTTATAGTTTCGTCTGAAAAGTGTTGATGGCGCACGGCGTGCGGACAGAATTTTTTCTTTCGTTAGTAACATTGCTAGTTGGCGTTGCCCGTACAACTAACTGTAACCAACTTTTTTTTATTGTTATTTTTTTTAATTCAGGAGTTTGGCTGCCGAGAATTGTGCACCTTTTAGGCACAGTTTTTTTGAGGAGAGCTGTTTTAATAGTTTTCAATTATTCTCTCTGAGGCAGCTGCTAAAATACGGTGAAGTTGCGTTTTTTGTTTCATTTTTAGTGTTTCTTCATGAGGATCTACTGCAGCTATGAAATTCTATGAGACGTGTGCAATTACTGTGGCGTCGAGGATATAACCTCGGTTAAATCCTTCTCCGTTGAAAAGATCAAGCGCCACTATTTTCTCGCAATTTTTCACAAGCCTTTTGCCGCAAGATAGAGGACGTCGTCACAAGTTAAAATCCCGTTTACTATCCTGTTTTAAATTGTCGCACAATAGCCCTTAAAAACCAGCTTATACCGTTGATGCGTGTCGTATTTTTGAACACTCGTCCGTTTATGTTCTTTTTATTCAACGATTTCGAACAGTCGTATCCGCCTGGTACATAGTCTTATGTAAAAGTGCATATTTTACCGTCGAAACTGCTATACTTCGTTGAAGTTTTATCGCTCTTCAGTTACGGCTTTCGTCCCATTAAACGAAGACCTCTTGTCGAAGAGTTCGACGCCTACGTTGGCAATAAAAGTGGCCGAACACTTCAAAGGGCATCTACTCATTTTAGCTCGTGAGCTGATGGGGAAACTACTCGACTTAGTTTCTAGCTAGCCCTTAATTCCGACCTTAGAACGAAATAGATTATGTAATATTTCTAATTGAGACGCGCCGGTTTCTCAGGTCAGCCGACGAGTTCGTTAAAACCGGCTCTAGTTTTCTCGAGTCAAGTTCAATTCATAGCCTATTCTCACTTAGGCGAAGAATTAAAAAAAATTATAATCATGTTTTAATTACGTCATACTTATCTTGTTTTGTATTTTTGTTATGCTATGTTTCAAAATAATGATAATTTTTTTTATATTGGAAGGGTTTTTTAATTTTGGTGAGGGTTTCTTAAATTTTGGTGAGGTTTCCGTTTTTCCTTTTGCCTTTCGTATATTTTCCCCTGCTTGTAGATAAATTTAGTGTGTGAAAGTAGCCTATAGGTTGAGATTTTTCCTTGTTTTGTGTGCTACATACAGTAATGTTTTTCCTAACGGCAAAATCCGCTAAAATCTCAACACGAAAAATTTCCGCCAACTCGCCGTTTTTCAAATTGAGCAATACTTTCAAGGTCCGAAATGGGAATCGACGTAAAAGCTCGATAATTTACTTTTTATGAAAATTATGTAAGCCCTATCAATGACGCAATCGACAAGTTCCGTAGTCATAATCAAATAACCGTTTTTTTTCTCCTATCCTTAAAATAATCTTCCAACGGGAGAAAACCGATTTCGATACACGTCACTTTGACGAGAAGAGATTTTGAAAGACATTTTCGTGCCGGAGATAACAGGCGAAGGAGATTACACGGTTGTCACGGGATTACACCTGCAGGTAAAGTTATGCGTTTCTGTAGTAACGAAGTTGAAACTGCGCGTGCGCTGGAGCGCTAGACATACAAGAACCTGTTGTTGCATCACGTGACCCTTGGAGACTCGGGATTGAAGGCCGAACTATCCTCTTTGGGCTTGAGATTATAATTGGTATCGAAAAGTACGGTTCTCATTGGTGCGGATTGATGGCAGAGATGTCTAATTTGTTTTCCCAAGCGAGCGAATCAAGCTAATTTAGCGAGATGTATCAAGACAATTTAATTCTATCATAATTATTTAGAGCTAACTGAGTCCTATTAATGGTGAGGCTTTCATTTATTTTAAGTCAGAGATAATTTTATTGATTCATTATTTTTTCATTCTTCCTTGTATATATCAAAGGCAATGTATGTCAATTACGATAAAACGGATGATTACATGGAGCTGAAATTGTAAACGGTCATAGGAACCCGGTGCAGATTTTAGGCTACTTTGATCTTTTGTCACCTTGCTCTTCCGATTTGAATTGGTGGATTTTATTGATTTTGGAATGAATTCCGCCGGTTTTTACCCCATTACTTTATAGTGGCTTTATAATTAGGAATTCCGTAGCGATGTAAAGATAAAAGAAGAAAGAGCTTTGGAAAACCTACAATATATTAATCTTAAATATAATCATGTTGGTTCGTTTACGACTGATTCATTTTTCTTCCATTTTTTGGCATTTTTCCTTAGCAAAAGTTGCTAGGAACGAAGAAAACCCAAGAGATGATTTTTGTCATGGTTTTGGTCCCGACTGGAGTGAAGTTGTTATTCTGATTTTAACGAGCCCTAAACGATTTTTGTCCTTTGGGCCGTTTGTGCTTCTAGGCAAAATTCATGTTCATGAAACTCAGAAAAAAAACAATATTCGGTGTTGTCCATCAGCAATGTGAAGGTAAACTTTCTTCCTTGCCGCAAGTACAACGCTAATATTTAAGAATTTATTTCCCATTTTCGAGTTTTCCCAATTTCCATATTTTTTACTACGAGTCAATTGGTTTCGGTTTTGAGGGAATCTGACTCCTCCTTATCAAATTATGTTTAGGTTATGAATCATTGTGATATACATCATTTATCTCATACGTCATTGAAGCCAATTTACATAATTTCAACTCGTCAACGAAAACCGCTCAATTTTACCCATATCAATTCCGCATCGTCAAAACGTTTCCGCTCCGCATCAATATGAACACTCCGGTCGAAACTTAGTGACGCGGTCGTATCTTGCATCATATCGTCCTCAGATGATTATCACGCTCATGAAATGAAATGACTTCCGAAGCCCTTTGTCGGCCATGGGGTCATCGAAATACAAATTTAGTACGCACTATTATAGAAGCATCTCCCGTTTATTCTTGATCCTAAATGGGAATCAATCAACGTCATGACTAGACTTTTGAAGTTTAATTACCTGGTCTTTTTTAAAACGTCAGTGTCGGTAGATAATTTACCGTGGGCCCAATCAACTTGATTCCAGAAGATTATTGGGAATTTAATACAGCAGTTATTTATCGATACTTATTGTTTTATTAATAATATACCATTTAATCGCCCAGGAAATTTTTTTCTAACTCCCCTCTCTATATTTAATGTTTTACGTTTCAATGCATGTAGAATCCGAATATCCAATCGAAAAATTCTGTCCGTCCGGCGTCAACACTTCTCTGACGAAATAAAAGCAAAATTGTTGGAATTTTCACCAAAAATCAATCTTAGCCTGAAAATGGCTCGCTACCTCAATTTGGAGGGTATTTTTGGAGGTGTTGAGGGGGAGAAAATTAATTTATTTTTAGTTAAAAAAAAAGAAGTGTATTTGGTATCAATTTCTATAGATTTCTCTATTTCGATTGCTCTATCTCTGTCACCATTTAGTGTAAAGCAATAGTTTTGTTGTCGAATCGTCGCAAATTTTGTCCAGTTACTTTACTCGGAACCGCTCGTTTACGAGTTTGTGGAGAAAATTGTGACCGTTTCACGGCATTTTAGCCTTTTCGCAGCTTGAGCAGGTTTCTCAAAATTGCAAATCTTCTTCTTATTCTACATGGCCCTCAACTAAATTCAAGAAAGAAAAACCAATTGATTTTATAATTTAATTGTGATTTTTATATGAATTATATTTTACTACTACTTTTTAGGACTGATTTCATTTACTTCCTCTTTTTTGACTTAATTGACCGCACATGGGCGAATTGAAATTAACCCGTCAAGACTTGCGCGGGCGATGTTGAGAACCGCTGACCTCAACTGCATAAATATGCGATTGCGTGAAGCGATTGAATTCTAAAGCGAGTGTGAAGTTGTAAGCTTGTATCGTGTTAATGTTAATTACCTGGGATATAGTAGATGTATCATTCTATTGTTGGAACAAGCGTGAGAACATGGCGAAAGTTCGACGTCGAGCGCGTTCGATTCTTCCTTTTCCGCCCGTTCGTTCCTCTCCGGAAACGATGTTCTGTAACGCATTATGGTGTACTTACTACCTAATGATAAATGAGAAAGCAATGAAGGGGTTGTTTGAGGGGAAGGAGGAGTCGACATGAGGTAATATGTTTCACGAACGTTAAATTGATATCCGATCGAAGTAAACCGTTAAGCAGTGTCCGTGAGGCAAATTTTTCCTATGAAATAGATTTTCGAAATTTTTGTAATTAATTTTAATAAATGAATTAATAAATAAACCAAGTTCGACTTTTCAGGCGATCTCAATACTTCTATTTACTACGTAAACATGGAAGTAATAATTTTTTTTATAAATAATTGCTTTTATAAAACCAAAGATTAGGTATGTTTCAAAAAATAATTTTTTTACTGTTTTTAATTATTTTTCCTGTAAATGTTATGATTTTATTTTAAGAAAATGGCCTTTCTAAATCTTCTTTCCTATCAAATTAAAAAATATGTTGGAAAAAAATATTTCCCTTTGAAATTAAAAAATAATCTTTGAAAAAAAATTAAAAAACTCGTGCTCATAAAAGGGATTTTTTCGAATTGACGGCAAATTTTCCATATTTCCTCTTTTTCGTATTGTTTTATGAGAAAAAAAGGATTAGATGTTCCGAAAAAAATAAAGTGTCACTTGTAGATTTTTTTCGAATATCAATTCGAGGCCATTTTTTCAAAGGGGATTTATCGTGACGCATTTATGGTCAATTTTATGTTGAATTTTCGCCTTTCAGACCACTATGACTACATAGTGACTCTAAAGAGAGGTTTTTCTTATTTTTTAAACATTCTTTCCCACTATATATCTTCAAACTCTTCAGCCTGGTAAAAAAAAATTGATTTCGCCTTAATTTTGCTACCAAATTGAATCCTCTATTTATTTGAGTTTCTTCATGTTTCATAATTCTCTATACCTTTCACTGAGTGGTGGAATTATCGTGATCTATGCGCACCAATTTTTCTCCTCCGCCTTTTTTCGCATTGGATAACCTAGGAAGGCATTCATTTTCCAGCTCCGTGTTACGGTTAATAAGCCTCGCTAGCGTCCGATAATTCGAACCATTTGCCGAATTCGACTGCAAGGACGTCAAAATGGTTTCGACCTTAGGGAACGGAATTATGTCGATGAAAACGATTACAGGAGGAGCAAGGGCAGTGAGAAATCTCTCGGGCACAATGGACAGTCCGAGCATTGAAATACGAGATAACAACCGATGAGTACACGAGTCGGCCGACGGGTCTTCCGCAACGGTATTTGCCGGATGGGCAAGCAAGTAGGCGCATCACGACTAGGATAGGCGACTTGGCATGCTTTGGACCATCTTGCCCATAACCATTAGCGGAGGTCGTCTCTTGATCGTTCAAAACATCTGCCGTTGAAAGGGAAATTGATGTCCTTCCATTGAATCGCCCCCGATACAAACAGTACAGGTCCACTGTTGCAACCGAATCTTACCACGATTCTGACTCACTTCGGTGAGTTTTTTCCAATTGTTGCTCGACGAAGGTGAAGAAGCTAGAATCGAAGCAGTAAAAAACAACGAAATGTCCTCTTAAGCGTGTTATTTATTTTTAGATACTATAGTTAAAGATATACACCGTTATTATACGAAGTGTGACTTCAACAACCAATTTCTGACAAAATTTGTCCTGCAATATTTTTTTAACCCACGCGATTTTTTTTCTTGAGTTTTCGCCCTTTATTCAATAATACCGTTTTATATTCCCTTAATTACGGGAGTAAATTCAAGTATTATTATATCGTTGGAAAGAGCGTTAAATTTCCTGCCTTCCTATTGTAAAACCAAATTTTTCAAACCGGATGAGAGAAGAGAACAATCTTTTGCAGAAGCAAAATTTGTCAAATTTCGGAAATTACACATTTTTTTTTTAATAGCCTGTGGTGCCTATTATTTCTATATTTTATTATTCTGCTGTAAGCACAAAAAAAATTGTTTGAACCCTCAGCTTGCCATAGGTTTAGTCAAAAACAAGTTTACAATTTAATTTAACAATAAGAATCATATTTCGCTCAAAAAAAAATTGATTACCTATTAGTTTTAATAATTAAAAATATTTTTTTCATTTGATTAGGCTTTCTATTACCTCAAATTACGATTAGGCTTTTTATTACCTAGTGGGGCACGAGGATTTTTTTTAGAAAGTGAGATTGATAGACTAAAAAATAATAATAAATAATAGATAGATAAATAATAATTGCGGCCTCGAAAAATCGGATAAAGGTTCAAAAGTGTAACATTTTCAACTTGTTTTAGGGTTCGCTATCAAGAGTTTATAAACAATATAAAAAAAGTTCTCCAATAATCAAAACTTTACTGTTCGACGACGTAATTGAACATTTTACAGCTTGCATTGCCTCGGAGTCTTGAAGGTTTGCGTTGAAAATCGTTGATAACCACAGCTGAAACTGAAAAAATCACTCAACGCTATGTTGCTAATGAAAGCGCACAAAACTCAATAGTGCGCTGTGTCTTACAACTCTCGAAGATTATTGTAATTTTTAAATTTTCTTTGTGTCATTGTAATTTGAATTTTCAACCAATCTATATGTGTTTTTTTCTCTTTGTTGCAGAGAGATGAAGCGAATTTTATTTTTCGGTAAGTACTTCTCATTTTCTCGCATAAATATAAAATTGGGAATCGCTATTTAACGATTCCCTTTCTTCAGATTTCCATATGAAATAATTATAAATATTACGAATTATAATTTGCAACGGGCTGGCGGCTCCGCTTTTCACATCCCTTGGCACGGCCCGTTGGAGGGGCTTCGCCACTAGGAGCTGTCATGTATTGTATCTATAGTAGTAACTATCATTTGGTAGTTAGTTGGTGGTGTTTTCAAGGTTTTTTTTTTTTTTTTTTTCTTTTTTTTTTTTTTTTTTTTTTGTATCACAAAGTTGTAGGTTTGCCAACATTCGCAAAGCTTTAGCCAACTAGCTCAACTTTTAAAATTTTCCAAGATATGTAACTTCACCGTGGATAACTTCAACAAAAAGTCTTCAATTCAGATGTTTGAATATACCAAAAGTTAGGTCATTTAACTGTCCTCATTTTCCCCATGTAATGCACCTATCCATTTTTTAACGGTTTGTGAGGTATTCAACAATATTACTGGAATAGACAGAAAAATATTATATTTTTCTACTTTAAACGTTCTTTTCATCAATTTAGTGATAAAGAAACAAAAAATGTAGCATATATTATTGATATACACATCATCAAATATCATTATGCTGAATTTGAACGAAATCGAAATCAAAAAAATTTTCACGAAAAAATCAAGGGGGACCCCTGCGATTTTTTTAAGACGATCAGTCAACGATTTTTTACTCGTCTTTCAGTACAGATAAAAATCTGAAATTTTCAGGAAAGTTGTATCTTGCCAACATGTATTTTCGTGATTTTTTTCAATTCTCGGAAAAAATCGCAAGTGGTCGAAAAAAATCGGTTTTTGAACTCTCGAAAATCGAACGTTAACCGAGCTTTTCGGGGTCAAAATGTTTGTGAATTAATTGTTTTATTGTGCAAGAGTCTTCGTTTAGGTGCCTTACACACGTACATAGCAAAAAATTTGGTGAAAAAAATTTAAACAGCTCCGCAGAAATTATTTTCCGTATATCGTGTTATTAACCGACCGGAAGTTCGAGCTCGGCAGGGGAGGAAAATCTAACTTTTGTTTTTAAGCGATTTTGAAAGCTATTCTTATAGGAAATTTAACGCTGAATCCGGATTTGATATCAAAACGACGGAAATTTGACGGCAACTATCAGTTTTATACCATCTTAAGGTTATCTGTGTTTCACGTTGTTCAACTTTGAAAATTCATTGCAAATACTTACAGTATTGTTTAATATTATTTTATTACTCATTCTTATAGGAATTTAGGCGTAGAAGTCGAATTTCAAGTGAAAATCATCAAGTTCTAACGATTGAATTTTTTCAATTTTTTCGGTTTTTCATATTTCTGAAGTTCAACTTTGGAATTTTTTTCTAAAAACGGGGGTCAAAAATGGAAATTCTGAAATAATTGAAATAATTAAGTACAAATAATTAATTGTTCCTTACTCAATTGAGAAGACTGAAGTAAATTGAGGAACAATTTTATCATTTTAATTGTCTCATTTAATAATTAACAGTTTATAGATTACTTATATTTAGATCATGTATAGTTGCTCGATGATGAACAGGTATGTGGCTACTCCTGTAAAAATCTACAAAATCAAAATAAATTATTGCTGCGTCTCGTATTGCAATAGGAAAAAATTCTTTGCGATATTTCTTTTTTTTCACTTACCGATGTCAAAAGAGGGTAGTCGATTTGAAAATAGCCCGATGCTGTGAAGACCAGATTCGGTTTCATTGCGACGTACAAGTTGAGCGTTTTCTGGAAATCGTTCAAATTCAGAGTACGAAAACATGATCAATAAATTTTATATTAGCTTCGAAACATTGTGAGCGAATTATGATGAACTTACATCTGAACGTAGGAGCTCGTTTTTTCTCATAGCTTTGAAAACAGATTCAACGAAATTGTCCACCTGTAGTTAGAAAAAAATTGATTAATCGTGAGAGCGCTTAAAAATAATGAGAACAGGGGAAATTTGAAGGAAAAAATGGTAAAATTCAGATTGGCAATTTTCACCGTCTATGAATGAAGTACAAAAAAGAATTATGTACATACTTTCCATACAAAACTCCTAAAAAAAATTATTATTATTATAAATAAATAAAAAATCCTCAATGTAGGATTTTTAAGGGCGGTTATACTGCGTGGAAAATTGATCAGAAAAGTACAGAGAATCTTCTAACGGCAAATTTTTTAAAAGGATTTTCTCTGATAAAAACCAAATGAAAGTCGGTAGGAAAAAAGTTTCTAAATTATATTTTTATGAGTGTTTGAACAAATAAATTACCAATTTAAAAGGAAATTAGAAAACGATATTGTGGGCTGTCTTTGAAAAAATGTTTCGCTTTATTGTTGGCCTGATTATAAACCGGAAAATTAATCAAGCTTAGCGTTACGTTGGTCACACAAATTGCTTCCACTTGAGTGGCATCGACACTACCTGCGGATGTAATCCACAGTTTTTTAACATTATTTTTTATACTCACTTCCTTGGTCGATTTGTGACATCCGTCCACGATGAGAAACAATTGGTGTATACATGTGATGACACTAAGAGCGTTGCTCAGCGGCTCGATAGCGGTAATAAGATTATTTGAATTCAACTCGGAAGCGGCTCTTGTCATGATAAACGATTTTGCAACCATTGTCGTGAAAATACGTGCGATCATGATAAGTATCTGTTGGCCGTAGAGGGCGTTCAATTTGTCAGCCGCTCCTGAAATTCTATCGAAGGCGTCGACGTCAAATTTCATATATTTCGCTTTGCTATTCACGTCTTTCAATCCGCGAGTGACGTTCGCCAGAAAAATATGCAGCTGAAGTACGATGAGAAGATTGCCGAGTTCGAAAATGAAATACGTTATTATGGCGAGGAAAACATTGATTTCGCCGTCGATATTAGAAATCAAAACGAGGACGAAACGCGACGTATAAAATAAAAACCCGATGATCGCTGCTTTTCGCGGATTATTCTCCTCATTGATTCCAATCGTTTTGTAAGTTTTTTCAAAATCGATCGTATTCCTCAAGCAAGAAACGATCTGCCAGAAGAGAACCAATTTGGTCAGTGCGTTTTCGATAATGTGCGAATAATCGCGTGCGGAAAAAACTCCGGTTCGGATGAGAGAGGGAATATTGGAAATTTCGAGAGCGACGTCTCCCGCTATAAGGAAAATGAGAACGGTTATATAGATTTTGCTTTTCTTGGGGAGCCCAACTTTATCAAGGTGCCACAAACCGCCGTAGGTGGACAAAGTGAAAATCGCATTATCCGCCATCACGATATTCTATAGGACAAACAAGTGAGTGATGAAAAGCAGTCCACTGAAATTAAATTCAAATGAAACTCCCTCCTTCCCAACATGACAGACTCAGTAGCCAACCTTCGTTCGATTTTAAAAACATCACGCCCAATCCATTACGGAAATTATGTGCTCGTTGAATCGGCGAATTCCCAAAAGCTAGTCATTTGATTTCTCGTAGGAATAGAATATTGAAATATGAATATTATTTTAAATATCTATTATTAATATTGAACGATATTAATATCTGTCAACTGGTGTTAATATTCATATCGACATCAATTATCGATATTCAAAGATACCGAATTATAGATGCCAAAAAGGGAGAATGTTTCACGCTTTTAGACGTGTCCCAAAAGAAAATCAATTTCAAAAACAAGTTTTATGCTGGAAAAATATATTACTCATCAATATCTCCAGTTTTTGCTCAAAAACGTCGGGGCAAATCGTCAAAATTTTGACTTTGATTGGACTATTAATTAATTATTAGCTATTGATTGGCTATTAATTATTAACTACTTCTGTTAATTTTATGATTCGATATTAAAATTTGGAATTTTAATATTCGATATTGAAATTTTAATCATCGATATTAAAATATCGGAATTTTATTATTCGATATTAAAATATTAGAATTTTGATATTCAATTTTAAAATATTTAAATTTTTATATTTGATTTTGGAATATTGGAATTTTATTATTCAACATTTAAATATCGGAATTTTATTATTCGGTATTTAAATATCGGAATTTGATTAGTCGATATTAAAATCTAGGAATTTTATTATTTGATATTAAAATATCGGAATTTCAGTATTTGTTATTAAAATGTCGGAATTTTATTATTTGATATTAAAATATTGGAATTTTATTATTCGATATTAAAATATTTTAATATCATTAGTCGGTATCTCAATATCGGAATTTATTAGTTACTTATGAGGAAGGAGTAAGGGAAATTCCTGACTTCCTGTAACCGAAATTAAAGTAGTGGTTGTGTTTTATTTTATTTTATTTTATTTTTTTAAGAAAAAAATTAAAACATTGTTTTGAGCCTTGCCTGCCAGGGAGTAGCGTTATATTCTTGGAAAAACAGGTGTCAACTTGTTTCCCTTTCCGACTCCAATCACAGGCACGTCGACAAAAAGGCGAACAATGCTAATTAAACAATCGCCCATTAAGTTTAGTAGACTTGTTGAACTATGTGGAAAAATCCTAGGTAGCCATGGTAATGTTGGCCAACGTTGTCGGACAAGATCATTGTTTTTCGAGTGCAACAGTCGACCGCTACTGACCCATTTCCCATAGCCGAGCGAAAAAACGAGCGCCGACTTTTGCTTTTCGGCCGAGAAATTTCTCAGCATCTGCTTGAGCTTCTGTTTTTTCGTCTGCTTTTCTTTCTATTCTCATTGCACAATCGGTGCGCGCGAACTTAATTACGCGGGCTAAGCCGATTCTATCGGGAAGAGGCCGTGGAGATTTATTATTGCCAAATATCCGCAAATTTGTAACGCAACGTTTCAAGTTAGAGTCGAAACGGAGCTGGACGGAATGTAGAAGTTTGGTGTGTGACTCAAGCGATAAAGGCTGCGCACTTGCGCCAATTTTTAGCCGAGGTAGACGTTTCAACTTTTAATTTTTCCAAGATTTGTAACTTTCACAGTGGATAACTCAAAAAAAGTTCGTCAATTCAGATGTTTGAATATACCAAAAGATAGGTAATTTAACTGTCCACATTTTCTCAATGTAATGTACCTATCCATTTTTCAACCGTTTATGCGTTATTCAACAATATTAGTCGACTATACACGAAAACATAGCATTTTTCAACTTTGAACGTTCTTTTCATCCATTTTGTGCAAAAGAAACAAAGAATAAACCATATATTATTGATATACACATCATCAACTATCATTATGCTGAATTTGAGCGAAATCGAAATCAAAAAATTTTCCGCAAAAAATCCAAGGGGGACCCCTGCGATTTTTTTCAATTGACCAGTTAACGAATTTTTACTCGTCTTCCAATACAGATAAAAATCTGAAATTTTTAGGAAAGTTGTATCTTACCGTGATATATTTTTGTGATTTTTTTTATTTCTCGGAAAAATCTGCAAATGCCCCAAAAAAATCAGTTTTTGAAAGCTCGAAAATCGGACTTTAACCGTTATTTTCGGGGTCAAAATTCATGTGAATCAATTGTTTTATTATGCAGGAGTCTTCATTTGAACGCCATACACACGTACATAGCAAAAAATCCGGTGAAAAAAAATTTAACAGAGCTACAGAAATTATTTTCCGTAAATCGAGTTTTTCACCGGCCGAAATTCCAAGCTCCGCTGGCAGCGGTAAGAGTGAAATTATTTAGGCGAATTTGAAAGCTATTCTTATAGGAAATTGAACGCTGAATCCGAATTTGACGTCAAAACGGCGGAAATTTGACGACAACTATTAGTTTTTACTCATTTCAGTATTACACGTTTTCATGTTTTTCAACTTTGACGGTTCGTTGCAAATACTTACAGAACTGTCAAATTTGATTAATTAATGATTCCTAAAGGAAATTAGACGTAGAATTCGAATCCAAAGTGAAAACAATCAAATCCTAACGATTAATAATGCTTTTCTAATTTTTTTTTTCAATTTTTATACTTTTGGTCTTATAACTTTAGAATTTTTTTTTCGTCGGGTTCGCAAATTTTGAAAAAATAGGATTTGTGTAACCAAATTGAGGAAATTCAAATTTTTGAGGAATCCCCTCAAAAACACCCTTAAAATTGAGCTAGCAAGTTGGTTCGAGAATTGGTCCGTCGTAGGACCGAGATTGATTTTTGGTGAAAATTTCAAGAATTTAGCTATTATGGTTTGGCCGGAAAAGTGCTGACGGCGTACGGCGGACAGACCTAATTTTTTTTTATTGGATATTCCGATTCTACATGCCTTGAAACGGAAAACATCAAATTTCGAGGGGGGTTATACAATTTTTTTCTTGGGCGATTACAATGGTTGATTATAAACCAAAATTTAGGATCATTAAAGGTTCAAAAAATATGCTTAATACCGAACGACTGATGTATGAAAAAAGTAATTATTACGAAGAAACTAAATGTAGAAAAATTGCTATTGAGTTAGGTTTTTTCTGCCTCTAGTCACCTAATAATTAATAAAAACCGAGAAATACAAATTTCTTAAAGTCTTAAAATTATTCAAGAGGAACCACGTTGTATGAAAAAATTTAAATTCGACCGAAACGCTCGGTCAGCGGAGGGAAATAAATCGTAACGTGCGCCTTCAAATGAAATGCAGCAGTACCCGCAATACATAGCTGCAGTTGCGGGCGTTGCCTATACCGATGCTTAAGGCGTCGAGCGGACGCTGGTCAGGGTTTTCCGTCCGCTCGACGCCTTAAGCATCGGTATAGGCAACGCCCGCAACTGCAGCTATGTATTGCGGGTTCTGCTGTATTTCACTTGAAGGCGCACGTTACGATTTATTTCCCTCAGCTGACCGAGCGTTTCGGTCGAATTTAAATTTGTTGGATAACGTAGATCCTCGTGAATAATATTAAGACTTTTAGAAATTTGTAATTTTTGGTTTTTGTAATTATTTAGTGGCTAAAGGCAGAAAAAACCTATCATAATAGCAATTTTTCTACATTTAGTTTCTGCTAAATTCTTGAAATTTTCACCAAAAATCAATCTCGGATCTACGACGGACCAATTCTTGAACCAACTTGCTAGCTCAATTTTAAGGGTATTTTTGAGGGGTTTTGAGGGGGAGAAAATTAATATATTCCAAGGTTTTTCAGAAAAATGTGTACGTGGTATCAAATTATATAGATTTTTGGACGCTGAATCGAATGAGACCATCGCCGGGTCGATAGCTGTATTGGTTCTCGAGTTATCGCAGCTTTTGTGTCGAATTTGGGAGATTTTCAGAATTTGACATGAGGGTATAACTCGAGAGTTCTTGGAGCTATAAAAATCGTTCTATACTCATTGGAATGGTCGTCATACACTCTCCAGCTGTATCGTTAGGCAATAAGTTTAGCTTTTAATTAGGAAATTAAGAAAAATAAAAATGATTAAAATTACAATAGTTGCTACGGAGTTTTCCCCTATAGTTACCATCGGTTTTTCTGTGGGAACGTTCACAAATGTTCGGAATATTTAAAATGACAAACGGATAGTCTTCTTAAATCAATATTGAATCGAAATAATAATAAACCACTGTACAATCATTTGCAGCGTTTTTTTTTTCATTACAGCAGTTGGATGGCTCGGAATCGCCATGGTGATGACCCAAGGTGCAGGACCCCGAAGGCCGCCAAACTATTCTCAACAGAACATGCCGGTCACGTCTTTCTCGTGCAGGGATAAGATCCTTGGCGGCTACTATTCCGACCCTGAGA
Source organism: Tupiocoris notatus (assembly GCA_037159825.1). Lineage (NCBI taxonomy): Eukaryota > Metazoa > Arthropoda > Insecta > Hemiptera > Miridae > Tupiocoris > Tupiocoris notatus. Next base: position 92,147 of record JASJUZ010000029.1, on the reverse strand, counting down.
CGGACTGTCAGATGTTCCACGTGTGCGTCAAAGTTCCTGGACAAGGGGTAGGTGGAAGTTTAAATCAGTCTGCATTTTGAAGAGGGATATATATTTTTCTTGAGCCCATGAAACCTGCATTTGAACCGGTCTCCGTATATTGAGCTTGAATTCTTCATTTGACACATAATAATATAATTAGATTAGATAATTGGCAGCCCTGAAAAGGGTGAATATTGATATGCTTTCATATAGAAGAATATTTGATTTTTTGCAGATTCAAGATTATAAATTCCTCTGCCCCAATGACACGGCGTTCGACCAAGAGAATCAAATTTGCGACGATTGGTTCAACATCGACTGCGAAGCTTCCACTCTATACTACTCAGACAACTTCGATTTGTACCGAATAGGTATTGTCAATATTAAAATGCCAGAGCTAGCTAACTTATCTTCTAATTTTATTTTGACTTTGATTTTCTTTGTTTACCTCTTTACTTGAACGTAATGCCACTGTTTGAACTTTATAATATTGATGAATTTTCGCCGGTTGTAATCCTTTCCCTATTCTCACAATAGGAAGTGATTTCGACAGTGGAAGAGTGAGCCAGGTTGCCAAATTGCCCACTAATAATATCAACAACGCTGTATCTGAAACTGGAGATGATGACTACTTGAGGCGAGCTGATCGCGGGGAATCTGTTAACAATGATCTTCTCAGGTAAGTTCCTACGTTATTTCCCTCAAGCACCTTTAGTGTTGAAATCATGATCCAAAGCTATGTTTTCGTTCCAACTCTGCAGCTGGGAAAGAGTTGTCCTTTCTGCGTATTTGATCATTAAAGACTGGTGGAAAAATATTCTTGCCATGTGTTGTTACTTTCCGTTGGCTAAACCTGCCTACTAACTAGTCCAATAATGAAAGGTTTTGCTGGTCCATCAGCAGTCCACTTAGTTCCTCTATAACAATAATAAGTGAACCTAACCAGCCCTAACCTACCGTACACAATACCAACCAGCCCTAACCATCACCAACCAGCCCTAACCGGAACTAAATGGCTATACAACCAATAATAAGCAGACCTAACCTTCCCTAACCAACACTAACCTGCTCTTACCAAAACTAAGTGGCGCTATAATGAGCACTAAGCAGATATATCCAGCCCTAACCAACATCAACCAGTTCTCACTAGCTTAAAGAGAGATAAATATTTTATCCCTCTCCAATTGTCTTCATAACAAGTGACTGGCGTTTGATGTAGTTATTTTTGCTCTGCATTTGATTCAGATAAATATCCAATCCTTTGTTTCCTCTGAAATTAATTAATATTATTATATATTATTATTATTTATCCTTGTATTATGTGAATTGTTCTCAGAGGAAGCCATTCGAGTAATTTCTTCTCCAATAAGAACCAAGGGCGGGAGGATGAGGAAGAAATAAAGAAAAAACCAGCCCAGGGTAAAAGTGGAGTTCGAAAACTGTTGACTGGGAAACGTCCTGTGACACCGACCACAAGCAGTGCTGTAAGCAGTCTTATAAAAAATTCTATTATCTCTTCTTCCCACGACAATTGTTTGTACATTTATATTATTAAGTTGGAGCTGCTACAAGTAGCAATCGTAAGTCTCTAAATTTTCAATGACTGAGATGATGATTTTCGTTTCTTCCATATATTCCACTCTATTCATTGAAATACAACATGATAATTATGATCTACTTGAATGTTTTTCGTTTCAGACGCAGCCGCCCACCCAAGCTGCCCCTGTAGATCCAGTAACGCAGAGGCAAAACTTGGCCGGGAGGAATCGAGCTGCTTCCAACTACAGAGGAACATTGAGAAGCTACAATAACAATTTCAAAAACAACTTTGACACCAACAATTTCGACAACAACTATAAGAGCCAGCAACAAGTGACGTCACCACCTGAGTCGCAAAGATTGAACTACAATACAGCTGCACCGGTGACACAGAAGCAGCAAAATTATTACACGTCTTCCGCGCCTGTGACTCAGAGGCAGCAGAATTACTATTCTACGCCCGCACCTGCGGCCCAACGGCAGCAGAATTATTATTCAACATCAGCCCCGGCGACTCAGAAACAGCAAAACTACTATACTTCCCCACCGGCAACTCAGAAGCAACAAATTTACTATACAACTCCGCCGGTGACTCAGAGGCAGCAGAATTATTTCACCACGTTTGCACCTGTGACACAGAAGCAGCAAAATTATTATACTACTTCCGCACCGGTGACGCAGAAGCAGCAAAACTACTACACGACAACTCCCAGGCCTGCTTATTACACATCCCCAGCATCATCGCCGTTCTCAACTCAAAACCCGACCACATACGGAGGAGCGCCATCTGTTGCTCCTAATCAAAACTACTATACATCTGCGCCATCTGTTGCAAAGACAAACTACTACACGTCCGCTCCATCAAGCAACGTTAACCAACAGCAACAATATTTCAATTCGCCGACAGCACAGCAAGTAACAGGCGCCTCCACGACCGCATTCGACAACCAGAAATTTTACAACCCGACTCAGAATCAATATTATCAAACGACAGCGGAGAAAAATTACCAAACCTTCCAGACGACTCAATCTCCCACAACCTACCAGCAGCAGACAAACTATGACGCGGTTAACAACAATTACGAGACGGCCAAACTTTTCAAATCGATCGTAGCTGCCCAAAATAATCCGAACCACTTTAGCAACAGTGAGGACGAATTTTTGAAAACTGCTCCCAGCCAAAATTTGGGCGCTGCCAATTTCAATAGGGTACAAAACATTTACAAATTTAACACCACAGTGTCCTCTAGTTACAGCACTGAAGTTAGCAATTCGACGGTGAAACCTCAGAGCAACAATTTCGCCTTCACGAGCCCAACGACGAATTACAATCAAAATTACTATAGCACAACGCCTAAGCCCTTTAATGGTCAAACTAGTAACAACGGAACGACGAGGAACTACAAATTGACGGGTCAAGTTCAAAATTACTATCCGACAACAGTGCGACCTGCGAGCCAGAACTACCAACTGACGTCGCAACCCACGCAAAAGCCGGTGCAGAATTATTACAACGACGGTACGGCGCAAGCTGATTTTACCAAGGTCTCGAATGTGCAAAACCAAGCCCAAAATCAGCCGAGAGGCTTTGGGAAAGTGACGTCGAAAAATGGCGGGCAGAAAAAGTACAACTCAGCTAACCTAAGCAGCCAATCTAATTATAACCCCGGTCAAAATTATAACCAGGAGCCCAGGGGATTTCCGCAAATAGATAAAACGGAGAGACCAAGACCATTTACGACAACATTGACTCCAATAGTGGAGGCCAAAGAGACAAAGGATAAAGAAACCAAGGACCAATATGATTACGCATACTACGATGATGCGACGCATACTGAATACGATAACATAGACGGGCTCGAATTTGTCAAAACGAAAACGAGGTCGCAAAAATAGGATGTTCAGGTGGGAAAAAAAATTTTGACGGGAGAATTTTTTTTTTACAAAAATTGCATTTATAAAAAAAAAAATTAAAAAAGTAAGAGCGATGTAAATACAGAGATTTTTAGTGTAAAAATATTGTACGATAAGATTTTGTAAATTATGTCATACATATTCCGCATCCCATGATTATATCCGTAAGTGGTAGCAGAGGAAGAAAATCAAAATGGCGGCCGGAATGAAGAAAAATGGGAAAGCGAGCATTCCCATAATATTCTTGCTACAAAGGTCCTGAAATTTCCCAGAACGATCTATTATTTTGCTTCAACGTTTTTATAAAAAGGTCGGAACCGCTGATAGTTGACTAATTGTTTATCGACTTCTATTTATTATTTTGTTATCGTTTCCGACCGTTAGAGAATGGTGCATTATTTCGATAATTTTCACCCATTGTTCGTTCACTTGTAATAAAAAAGTTGATTAAACATTTTAAAAAAATGTTCTAATAAAATGCAGATAACCAAACATCTAGGTCTAGGTAGTCTAATAGTTTTCTTACCGATGTATCAAAATAATGACTACGATTAAATTCTGCTAGAATTCCCTCTTAGTTTTCTAATGTTAATTTGACGATTTGTTCGTACTATTAAACGTTTTATACTGTGAAGTTTTGTTGTTTTTTCATTGTGGTCTGTAAAAGAAAAATTCTGGGCGAACAAACTAATGATTGAGTGATGCGAGCGAATAATTAAGCGAGCGAGTGGTCTAGTGAAAATGAAAAATCAATTTTAGGAAAAAAAAGAAGCGTTGAAGTACGGCTGAATTGAAATAAATCGCATTTAAAGAAATTTTTTTACAAATTGTTACTGAACAGTAACGCAATCAATAGAAAAAATGGCACGGACGAATATTACGTTTATTCTATTTTCAACCGATCATTCGACTTCCATAAGTCTTTATAATTCATCATCCGGCCGAACTCGGTTGAAAATTCACAGAAAAAAAGGCACCTTCCTGACTCAATTTTACTCGAAGCCGTGGGCCAATATCGTATTCAATCGTATTGAAACGGAAGGCTGTAATTTGAAAAGGTGAAACCGCCAGCGAAGACAACGGTGAACTCGTGTATTTTTGAGACGCTCTAATTGGCAAATTGTTAGGCGCCGATGGTTGTCTGCTTGGTCCAGTTGTATTTCCATTAAATTTTTCATCGTCGCCCACTTTTCAACGTTTTCTCACGCGAAGGGCAAAAAAGGATCCTTGGATTTCATGTCCGAAACTTAAAGGGAACTGATACGACAGAGATGAAGTCTAAAGGTACGTTTGAAATATTTTTTGGGCCACCGAACTATTTGTTCGAAATAGAAAATATTTTTTGGCAGATATAACGTCATTAGAAAATTATAAATCGTTCCATCATATTTTAACACCATTTACAGAGAAATTTTAACGAAAACTCCGAATTTTAGGTTTAAAAAGTCCCAATTGCAACTAATTATTTTTTATTATTTTTTTTTATTTCTCGAAAAATTTTCAATCGGGGAAAATAATCAACTACGATGAATCACCTTTCAAAAACCTACTAACCAACCAATTTTTAAATTTTTTTCACCCTAATTGAGTTGTGCAAAAATTAAGTTGTACCTTCCTTTCCTTTTTTCTTATCGCCATTCGCTGCGAATTGCTCTTAAGCTTTTCCACTCAGAAGTAGGATTATTTTGGTACAGCAGATCGTTTCCTAATCGCCGAATTTGTTATTAACCAAGAGCATTCATCGCCGTCGAATTTATCTCTTCCGGGGAAAATCGTTCAGTCATCGGGCAAAGCGTGGAACGAGCTGATCAGCTCTGAAAGAGAGGAAGCGTTGAACGAAGGGTTCAACGATAACTGCGGATGGTATATGCGCTTAGGAGGGCTCTATTTGGGACCTAAAATTACACCTTCTGCCTTGATTATAGGTAATTATAATTTTTTTTCAACCTTTAAGATAGTCGGATCTTGAAATTCGGTAAAATCGAAAGATTTCTTTTCCAGGAGGTATATGGGGTCAAGTGATTTTACTCGGAGGAGCATACAAGGCATTCCAAGTCCAAGATTGGGAATCGCTGTCAGTGTGCGCTCATTTTATTGTCATGATCGGCAACATGATGCTCATCACTTTGAACTTCATATACTTTAGAAAAATTGTTGACGACATTTTCACGTAATTATTTAAATCTGTACAGTTGGAAAAAAACAGGAGGTATTTTACGATTGTTATACCAGTGATAAAGTATTAAAAAAATATTTCCTCTAGTTAGCTGAACCCAGAGGTTAGATTTCACCTTGTTCCATTGAAACCTTACCTAACCCTGAGAGCTACGGGCCATTATGTGCTTAATTTACAACAGAAACTATATACATGAAACTTTTACTATCAAATTCATATTCAAATAAATTTTCATCTAATTTCCCTCGTATACTAAAACACTGCTAATGATTGTACTATGGTTTATTATTCCTTCGCTTCAATAATGATTTAAGAAGACTATCCATTTGTGATAGTAATTATTCCGAACATTTGTGAATGTTCCCACCGAAAAACAGATTGGTCAGTATAGAGGAAAATTCAGCAGCAACTATTTAATTTTAATTATTTTTCCTAATTTCCAAATTAAAAGCGAAATTTCTTGTCTTGAAAGAAGTGTTTGATGAGCATTCCAACGAGTACAGGAGGATTTTTATAGCTCTAAGAACTCTCAAGTTATACTCGTGTCAAATTTCTGAAAATCTCCCAAATTTCAACACAAAAGCTGCGATAACTCGGTATCCAATAAAGCTATCGACCCCGCGATAGTCTCATTCGATTCAGCGTCCAAAAACCTATAGAAATTGATGCCAAATACACCTTTTTCTGAAAAACCTTAGAAGATACGAATTTTCTCCCTCATAAAACCCCCCAAAAGTAGCTTTAAAATTGAGATAGCGATTTGTTCAATGAATTGAGCCATTGTCAGGCCAATATTGATTTTTGGTAAAAATTTCTAGAATTAATTTGAGGGGGTTTAGAAGAAATATTTTCTTGGGCAATTACAATGGTTTATTATATAATAAACCAAAATTTAGCCCATAATTTCTTAAATTTAGCTAACCCTTGACCAAAAATAGGAGTTGAAACTGTGAAAAATCCACTTCAAAAACAATCACTATTGTTTAACTCTCTAACATTACTGTACACGAGATGAGCTAATTTGTTGTTAGTTTATTTTGGCCCAGAGAAAATTAAACAATGAATTTCATTGTAGAGCTTCAGGGGCTCGTTTCTACGACTACGCAGACACGATTGACAAGAAAACGAAACAAGAAATTGAAACGCTTGTCCAAGAAATGAAAAAGAAAAAAAAGGTAAATTTTTTTTATTGAGTCTGAAGCCGAAAACCTCATTAAAAGAAAGGCAAAAGAATGATCGTTCAAACGTTCAGAGTTATTTTCTTGAATTCCTTATGATTTAAGAAGATTATGATCTATAATTGTTTAAGGAGATTATTACTAGTAACTGAAACAAAGAATAGAAAATTTTGGAAAGTGTTAATTTTTCCACACGTAAAACGCAAAAAAATTACTCTCTAAATTGAATTGTTATCTGGCTTAAGGATTGGGCCATTTGTTAACTGTTGAAAATAATTTTCGGTGGAAATGACAGAAATCATAGTTTTTCAGGAAGGTCACTTATGCCAAAAGTCTAGCCTGCTCAAATATTTTTTGCAGTTCAGCGTGATGATGTTCCTTCTAGTAGTCGCATTCTGCGCCTGTGGGCTTGGTATAAAAACCGTATCAAACTTTGTGCAACGTAAGCCAAATACATAAAATGAAAAGAAAATAATAAACGTGGTACAGTAGTAAAAATAACTATATGTAAGTAATACATTATTTTGATTAGATGTAATTTCCATGGCATATGTTGCTCTTTCTAGAGTTCCACGTCGTCGATGGAGAGGGCGGGAGACTATCCAAGAAACACGCGGTTCCGTTTTGGATCTACGGTATAGGTAAGTTCTTGGTTCACAGAGCAAACATTTATCTGGTGATATGCGAGAGCCGCCACAGTGGGATGTATCAGAGACGTTTCACTGAAGAAGTCTCAGAGACAATTCCTGGAGATGTCTCAAAGACGTTTCACTGGAGATGTCTGGGACAATTCGCTTGGGATGTTTCAAAGAAGTTTCAGAGAAGTTTCACAGGAGATGTCTCAGAGAAGTTTCACAGGAGATGTCTCAGAGACGTTTCACTGGAGAGGTCTCAAAGACGTTTCACTGAAGAGGTCTCAGAGACGTTTCACTGGAGAGGTCTCAAAGACGTTTCACCGAAGAGGTCTCAGAGACGTTTCACTGGAGAGGTCTCAAAGACGTTTCACTGAAGAGGTCTCAGAGACGTTTCACTGGAGAGGTCTCAGAGACGTTTCACTGGAGAGGTCACAGAGACGTTTCAATGAGGCGGTCACAGAGACGTTTCAATGGAGAGATGTATCACCTGAGTCATGCCATTCATTTTGTTGAGACAAGTCTGCAACGCGTTCCTGCCCTACGCAAACACTGCATTTGCAAGATATTTTGAAAAATCGTTCTCATATTATACCAAATCAAAGAGTTTATTTTTTCTTATCAGCACATGAGTAGTTTAGAACAAGTTTCAAACCGGGATAATCTGAATGTTTAGAAACGTGGCCTATATACATCGTTTGCTGTTTGGACGTCTACATATTGCCATTTCTGGTCACCAACAGTATTTTGGGCTTCGTCCTGCCGGTCATTGCTTTCGCCGAAGAATTGATTGTCCAACTGCTTATCATTGGCGTGGGGCTTCGCAACGTGACGTCGAGAGCTGATCACCTTTACTATATCAGGTGAATATAACATTGTTCTAAATCAGATTGATAGTAATGCTGGATTGATGGAACAATGGGGAGCAGTTTATTACATCCGCTCGAGAAAATCCTCAGTTTGCTGCCACATTTACTCGTCTGAAGAATTATATATCTATAGATCCCCCAAGTCTTAGGGTAACGAGAAGTACAGCTATTATCCATTTTTCAGATTCAGCGACTCGGAGAAAATTGACGAGTCCCGCTACTCTATTTGTTTGAAGGAAGTGCTAAGAGCGTCAGTCGTTCACCACAAAATCACATTGGAGTGCGTCGTGCAATAAAACATTGGAAGGATTATCAAGAATAATTCGATTTATTGATTTATTATGGTTTCAGAATGTTGCAAGGCTTCAAGCGGCTCCTGTATCTGCCATTGTTCACCGTGATGTTCTCCTCAGCAGTGATGCTCTGCATGTCTGGATTCTTGCTAGTTTCGGTATTCGTATGCGTTTTGACGTTAAAGGGATGGAATAATGAGGGCCATAAATGCTGGAGATATTCGTGAAATAGAATGAGCTCTTTAGAATACGATAAAAAGCACTTGAATTACAAGAATGTCGAATTCATTCATTTATGAAAAACAACCGTTTTTCAGGACGTGCCACTCATCGCCAAAGCAGTGTCAATTATTTTTGCAGTCGCTGAAATAATCTACAGTTTTCTGTTCTGCTCCTACGGGGAAAATATCACACAAGCCGTGAGTATTTTTTCTGCAAATAAAAGGTTGAACCATATTCGATCCAACTTTGCATAATTTTGCATTCAGAGCGAAGACATCGGCGATCAGTTGTATCAAAGCCGTTGGATTCAAACGAGTCAGTTGATAAAACCGTATATGACTATGATCAAATTGAGATCCCGCCAACCGGTGCAGCTCACCGGAGGTGGCATTCTTGAAGTGAACATCCCAGCATTTTCAAATGTAAGTGCTTTTGAGATGGACTCGCTGGTCAAAACCTTTTGGCATTATTGGCTTGGAGTGGAAAGGAACCTAAGATAGATAACCTCTGATTTATTGCAGGTGATGAGATCATCGTACTCATACATGAATATTATGTGGACTAGCAGCAAGTCGCAGTAACGCATGAAATAGATTAAATTTTCATTACAGCCCTCTCAATATGCAGCCCATGAAATAGTGGCAATCTCATGGGTCGCATATTGAGCGCGGCTGTTATGAGAATCAGATGTACACCGAGGTAATCATTTGTCAAAATAGAAGCACATTAGCACCAGCAATCTTGACAATTATCCTCTCTCCTCAGCTGTTGATTAAAAAAATGACGCCACTGAATAAGGATTTACTCAGTCACACAACTCACCCCAAAACAAAATGGATTTACGTTCATGTTTCAGGTACCGGTATTTATATTTATTCCTGTTAATAGTTAAAGCTTCAACAAATCCATTGATTCTGATTAGAATAACGAACAATGATACAAATCATTCCACAACATAGGAAAGGAGTCAAACAAGAAAAAAAACGAGTAATTTTTTGCAAAATTTTTTATATATAAAAATTCACTATTTACATAGAAAACGATTTTTTTCTCTCGACTGGGGAAAATCTATTAAAAAACCGCTAGAAATTCAAATGGCAAATATTGCTCCATCATGCGCAGCATCTTAAATTTCAGTCAACCCTTATCATAATGTATTATTTCAAGTCTAATATAGTTTTATATTATTTACAACTGTCTCTTTACACAAATAAGCTATCACAGCTCAAAAAGGTAAGACAACCACAAATCGTGGAGATTTGCATTTTGCCTAATTGTACTATACTGTTATCTACGGCCGCTAAAATGCTCCAACATGGTCGAAACTGGAACACGAATCGATTTTTAATCGATATTTTGACAACCATGGAGACGGAGAAGTCGAGATATTTAAGAGCGATACTGATTCAAAGCGTGCATGACATTTCGAGCGATCACTCATAAAATCACGAGTCTGAATTTCCAATCCGCAAAAGACCATTTTTCACTCGTCCGTCCGCTGATTTTTCACACGGATTCCCCCGTTTTTGACAACTTAAACGTAAAACACACATTTACAACACGAACACAGTACAACATCGAATTAGAATAAAATTGTACGTTTTGTTTACCGAGGTAACTTCTTATTTGGTGCCCGCAACAAATTGGCGCGGCGAAAAAACTGTCGCCGTTCGGTCACTGAAAGAGACCGAACGGAAAGAGTTTTATAAGGAGAGTGAAGTATATTGCAAGTAAAGGTGGGTTTGGAATTTATGGACGATTGTGCTCCTAAGCGGTAAGTGGTTTGTAAAGTCCCAATGCTGAACCTAGAGTTCAAGCCATAGATTGGCTCTTTCCTAAGAAAAGATTTTTTAAGGCCGTTTCAAAACCTGATATTGGTCGAATGCTGCTTAAAAATTAATAATGACTGGCCCATGACCTATTTGGACTTGAGGAAAATATTCGCAATTATTAACATAACTTGACCAAATTTCTTATAATCGAGCAATATAAAATGTGTAAATGGAAGTCCGGGCTAGCAATGCTTAGAAAAAAAAACAACGAAAAATATTCAAGATCAATCCCGGCCTCACAATTTTGTCAATACCTCGGATAATTTATCGGAAATCGTTCCAGAACGACGCTTAAATTTTGAACGAGCTGGAGTTCGCAAAAATTTCAGACTAGGAAAGGACGGATATCCATGTGGCTAGGACAGATTAAAATTGCAAACATTCGTCAGATAGATCGCACAACTGAACGTGATTCTGGAAGTATTTAAAGTTTTGTGAATTGAACTGGTTTTTTTAAAGGAAGACTACGTTTAGCGGAACTTAATAAAATGACAGAGTTTCATATAGAATTTGAACACCATCTAGTCAATAGAATTCGGCGGATCAGCCCAACTGCATATTATATTCAAAGCGTAGGCAAAACTCATAGGCCAGGGGCGTCTAGAGCAAAAAGGTAACTCAACCTACCTGTGAGAGATCATTGAGGGATTCCTCGCCAAAAAAACTATTTCAAACAAATTGAGATATCAGTTATTACAATGAATAAAAGTGTCTATTGGCAGAAGTTCACAGTGGGTTGTTTTCCAGCTCAACCAGCCATTGTGAAACTTCACAGCCTCCTGAATAGTGGATTCTATGGCCTCCTAAATAATCAAAATACACGAACTCCTGAATCCTCATCAGGGAACAGAGAAAGCTACCCTGAAGATAGAGTTTTTGGCATAAAATACAAATATATATGGTCAGGCTTGTGGCTATATAGCGCTGTAAAGTACACAACTTGCTTCAGCAGGAACCAATCAATTAATTTGTCGGCTCTAAACTGGGCATCGGTTAAAACATAAATACAACTGGCAAAAAATCGGGTTTTTCTATAGAAAAATGAATCACTTGGCTTTTCTAGCGATAGCAGTTCGTTGATAGGTAGAGGAGTGTACTTGGATGTATATTACGGAGAATAAATCGTTTTATCTTTCTTCTCCTCTACCAATCAACAAAAAAGAACAGTTAATGTCTTTCTATCTGCCAAACTAAATCTGAGCAACAATGCCCCCTCAATTGTCAGCTATTTACAGCTGCCTATATAATTGAAAGTTCACTACCTACTAATTATTACATTTATCCTGTAGCATACAAGTACCCAACTGTGATTATATTACTAGCACAATTTTGAACTCCCGAGAAAAAGTTGAAGGCAACATTCTTTTTATGATTAAGAATGTAATTTTTTAGAGCAACATCGTTCTTTAGAGGTAGGTAGTTATAATTTTTATGCGTAAAAGTGATGATGTCGAGTAGGAAAAATTAGCGAATAATGGATTCCTAACAATTCAATTCAAGATTCATTCTATCAATAATTCAATAATATTTTGCCCCTGGCCAGTCAGTACACGTATCCAACACCTCACATAAACTAGTAATTATTTACATAAATTATTTTACAAAAAACCGTACAAACTAAAAGACACAATTATCGTAATTGCAAAATTTGCACATCGACTAATTTCCCGTTTTCCTTATTTTCACTCTACGAAAAAAGAAACGGGTTCAACTTGTAAGCAAAATTATTTTATAACTACAATATGAAGCGTAAAAAAATAAGCGAAACCAGCCAACAACGACCGCGAATGAACACCCAGCGTTCAAATTGCCTCAAAAATAATTGTTCATTTTTGTCGTTCAATTTTTATGGGATATTTATTATACGTTTTAGTTAACGTAACGCGACGACATTGAAACAAAAAGGGCCCAGCAAACCCTTTTATTGTCGCAACACTCATAATACAAGCTAAGGCTACACAATTTTTGTATTGCTGAACTGAACATCCTAGTACGGATAAATAACTAAAAAACAAGGAACAACATTTACTCTGGATGAGAGTGAAGGATATTTGCGTTTTTCCCCTTTTAAATGATGGGGATACGTTAAATAGAGGTAAATAGTACGTGACAATAATTGTTACCAAAGATTTACAGTTGTTGATGACACACAGTAGTTTCACGTTGAGAAACTGGGTAAAAAAGCGTAAAAAACGAATTATCAACCACTAATTGTAGAAAATAACAATAAAAACTAACGCAGCCGCTAACTATTGAAAAAATTAATGGCAAAAGCGCAAATCAAGGCAAAAATTACTTGAACTAGAAGATCATTTTCGGTATACAAAATTAATTATATTACGAGCGAAAATTGTGTTTAACTAATTAAGAAGAACCATAAATTGTCCGTAGTTCGGGGAAAATGCAATTGAACGTTTATTCGGGGAAAATTATTTGCAATTGAAAAATTTCAGATCACGATCAACCTTCTGATTTGAAGGATAGAGATGAAAATTGTTGTCGTTTGAAAGATAAATAGGCACCAAAGGTCGATTTTGAGTAAAAAATTATCCAGGCACTAAGAAAATTATCTTTGAAATATTTTGAGCATTCTTTTGACGGCCAAAAGGCGATCGAATTAAGAAAACCGCCGAAAATTTGGAAAAATAGTGTTTGAGCTTGGTTTACAAATTGCACATATTTGCTCATCGAACCTTAGTACTGAATAGTACTAAATAAATCCCGATACTTCGTCGCTTATTTCGTTCGGAAAAATTGAGCTTCTCTCAAAGGAATAAAAGAATATCGCGCCTACGTTCGTATTCAATTTTAAACAAAACGGTTTTACGCCCATTACTGTGTGCAATCAATGCAACTGTCTGTACAACTTCAGAAACCTAAATATCTTTCGGGGAAAATTCAAATTTTCCACCAGGTCCTAAAATAAAAACTGCATTCTCGCATAGAAGAGCGCCAATTCAGCTTACAACCATTACATGGCTCCTTGATACTTTTTTCCGACAAATAATACACTATTAGGCCACCACTTTAGCCTAGAATACAATTTTACACGATGAAGCTGACTCAATATAAAAAAGAAAAAATATTATACAATACTGTTGAAAAACACTCAAAGGATCGCTCTCCTTGATAATCTTTCAAAATATTTCTCTCAGGCGATATATAAGTTCGTTGGGAGTATTCAAATTTCATGCATTTTGGCCACGTCTTGCAATAACGCAACAAAGGGATCAGTTTCACGTCTTGTGACCTCCCTTCGCCACAGATACTCGTACAGATGGTGACCTGTCTCTAGCGAGCTGACTCCGTTCAGCCGCAACTTTTGCAAATGCGGAAACCAAAGCGTGTCCGACGGGAGTTTTTCATTTTCTCCGATGACCTTGTGATGGAATCCGTGATGGCTAAGGCGAGAGAAGCCTTTCCATTCTTCCGTCAGCAACAACGTGCCCGGCTCGATGTTTTGCTTCAGATGGTTGATCATCACGCTGTAGTCGAGCTTTTCGAGCACTTCGATTCGGTAGTCACCGGTGCCCATTTCGAGCATCACCAAAATGTAAACGTAATCTTTGATACGTCTATGTGAATTGTTCAACTCCCCGATACGCATTTTGTCCACAATCACTTTACATCCTTGACCTCCGATCCGGCCCAGGCTGGCCAACTCGTCGTATTCGCGTTCAATAGCGTCAATACACACTTCCCGAGTATTCGACCACCAGTTGACGATAACAGACGGATCGATCGCATCTTTCCCGCCGACGACAACTTCGGCCAACGTCTGTTCAACAGTGAACATCCTAACGAAACAATAAGTCGACAAGAGAATCTCTTTGCAACCGAGGTGACTCCCTTCGAACCATGTCCCTTTAATTGCCGACGCCTTGTGATTGTTTGAACACTTGAACAGGCCGTAAAAATTGTTGGCAAAAGTGAGTTTCATGTCTATATTGCACCTGGGGCAGGCCTTGCTTTGAGGTATCAGTCTGTACTCGTAGAGGAAATCTCTCGTCGTCGTCTCATCACGTAGAATGCAAGCGAGCTCAAACATGTTCACTTTCCGCTGTGCTTCACCACTGTCATCGCTGCAAAAAGATGGAGAATACTTGATTACTACAAAATTGGATTAAGACTGGAGTTGAATAGAATTATTAGATGCAATACAAATTATATTTTTTCAATGCGAACTAAGTAAAATTGTTCAGTTGCTCGATTAAAAAAAAGCACGGTGAAAAAATACCTTTCCTCTTCTTCCGGACCCTCGTCATCGCCGCTGTCTTCCTCCACATGTTGATTAAGGCTGCCAAACTTCAGCTCCCCACGTTCCAGCTTCTCAAGATCATCTGGGGTAGCAAAAATATTTATAGTGGCGCAAATATGCAAGAAAATAAAATAAATGAAAATCAACAAGATTCATACCTGGACACCGCATTGCGCGTCTGATGCCGACCGGATCTTTGCGCGTCGATTTGCGCACCTCGTCATCCATTTTTGAAATTTTGGCCGGATTCATGGTCCACAGGCAACCCTTGCGGACGCCATTGCTCCCGCCGGTGGTGAATTTTTCAATTTTCTCAAAACACTTATTCAATGAAAGATTGTGCCGAACACTGTTTTTCCAACCAGTAGGCGCACTTCGGAAGTAAGGGAAATGTTCGCTGGAAATTAAAATGGAAAGTTACTAACGAATAAATTCGTGTCAAAAGTCAATTGATTTTATATCAGGTGATGAAATAATAGCAACAATTATTTGTCTCATTGTGAAGAGATAAACTGAAAAAATCAACTGGACGAAATGGATATGCTAGAGGAGAAAATCATATACCACTATTGCTATTTGTTTTCCTATTATAAAACTAAACAAAACGACCAGAAAATAAAGGTAACAACTGCTGCCAAAAATCGAAAAGTGCATATATTTTAACCAAATTTACAGGGTATGTCCCAAAATATATGTTCATTTTTCGACATAATCGCCATCCTGATCAATACATTTTTTCAGCCTCGGCACCAGCTTTTGTATACCCTCGTCGTATACGCTTCGTTCCACCTTTGAAAGCCAATTTTTGACAGTCTTCATCACCTCCTCGTCGTTAGAAAAACGTTTTCCACCCAAGAACTCTTTCAATTTAGTGAAAAGATGAAAATCTGAGGGCGCAAGGTCCGGAGAATATGGTGGGTGGGTCAAAATATACCAAAGGATGCAAGCAGGGCTTGGGTCACACGAGCAGTGTGGGGTCGGGCGTTGTCGTGAAGGAGAGACACACCACGAGTCAGCATCCCCCTCCTCCTGTTTTTATGCTGTTCTTCAATTTTTTAAGGGTTTTGCAATATGCGTCAGCATTGATGGTTGTCCCTCTGGCCATAAAATCCGCCAACAACAACCCTTTTTGGTCCCAAAACCCCGATGCCATAATTTTCTGCTCTGAGAACTGGACTTTAAACTTTTTTGCAGATGGGGAACCCACTTGAAAACATGTTGACATTACCTCATTACTTAAGTGCCCATAAACTGACGATGGATTTCGGAAGCAGATTCGTTACGCACTGCTCCTGCGACACCATTTCTCAACTGACTGACAAGGGGTTGGGCTTATTTTGACTGTCACAACCCTTTTACAAGCAGGTATGCCACTCATAAATAAAAAAAAATTCCCTGTGCCCTTCAGGGGACTTGTAACCTTACTTTCTGGATATCCCTCGTATATAATAATTTTAAAAAATGTAGCAACAAGTCAACACACAGAGATTTGACTCGAAAACTGCCTTGGTTGATGAAGTTGCTTTTTGTTTTATGACACGAAAAAAACAGTCTTGCCATCGACAAAGGCTAGATTGTGGAACATGTGTCAACAATAAGACATATTGAAGATCTTAGGTAAATATTTTTCTATGAAACCCGTCTATCTCCACCATAAAGGCAATAATGATCCTACCTACCTAAGAAATTCAGATTCTTCCTACATTGAAAAGAATGATCTGCTAATACAATTGATTACAGTTAGCAATTGGGTCTTACCACATAAAAGCGTAGATTTCAGAGACAGGAAGGCATCCAGATGAAGAGTTTTTGAGTGCCATCGCTATCAGGCAGGAGTAGGAATAGGCTGGCTTTGGGAAAGCAAGATTTGCCTGTGATTGGACTTTCATCAGAGCCGCTCTCGCTTGACTGTTCATCATCAGCTGTTGTGCTTGCTGTCTAGCTTTGGCCTGGGGAGGATTAAAATCAAATTAAAATCAACAAGGACTACAAAAGCAAGAGGATAATAATTTTCTACAATATGACAAATATTTACAAAAATATACAGAATTAAAATATTTCTTAAATAAGTGAGAGAAATTGCTAAACTTACTGCAACAATGTACGGGTTTGGTTTTAGAATCTGGACCCCATTTGAAGTGACGCTCGGAATAGGAAGCGTCTTACCAGCCTCAATTTGTTTTATGACTTTGGCTCTCTGGAAGGAGAAACGTCGGTTCTTTTCAATTTCAAGCTTATGGATTCAGAAACAGAAAAAGTTACCTGACGTGTGCGAGCAGTTCATTTTATACTTCTGAAGCTTACATTAGGGTTAGGTTTGAGCATTTGGACGCCATTTGAGTTCACTGTTGGAGCTGGAGCGTTTTCGGAAGGCGACTTCAGCCGAGCCAATGAGATCGCGTTAGAGATTTGAGGCCCACCGTTAACTTGATTTCTGCTCATCACCTGCAAATATGTTAATATGATGATTAATTTTATAATATTAATATAAAGTAATTTTAAAATAAATTCTAATACATAATGAAATTTCAAACTCAATTTATGGGCAAAAAAAATAATTGCCCATTTGGAGGGTTGACTTTTTTTGAAAATTTTCTTGGATTTTCCCCTTCATATTTAGCCGTTCATGGCTCTAATTTAGTGCCCGCAACTCTAATGAATTTTAAACACCCGAAATTATCCAGCTAATATGCTCAATACTCACAAACATCGAGCGTGGTTTGCCGGTCATAACCCGGACGAGCTTCTTAGCCGGTGGCTCTCCGTTGTCCTTCTGCAGCGACGCCGAGGCGACAACTCTCCGCATTATTTTTCCCTGCTGACGATCCAAAGAATCGGCCTCTTCTTGGACGAGATCATCATCATCTTCATCGTCTTCCGAAAGGTCATCTTCCTCATCTGTGACGTCATCGTTACCCTGATCCGGCTCGAGGACGTCGTTGGCCAAAGGATCAATCGGTTCGGTTTTGACTTCGACGAGTTTCGAAACGCTGTTCATCATCGGCGACTTGGTTTCATCCTCGTCTTCAGAATTGGCTTCTTTCTTTATGACAATCTGAAACAGGAAGCTTCAAACTAAGATTTTTGCAGTTCCAAGAAAAAAAGAAAAAAAAAAATCAACAAAATAAACGCAGAAAATATTATTTCGAATAGTCTCTAATCATAGTAAATATCTTGCTCTTTGATGCATTTATAAATAACCAAAAGTCCACCTTGCTCGACGGTGGTTGAGGCGAATGCCGCCTGGATGGAATGACACTTTTCGGATTCACCATAAGATTGTTGCTGCTGTTGAGGGAATTTTCCGAATGTAGCTCCAACGACGATTGCGCACTCTCATTGAAATTCCAAGAGCCCCAATCCTCTAAAGCTAGCCCAGGTCCGGAGCCTGTAACAAAAAGAACGCATTTGCTTAATGAACAGGATATTTTTTCAAAAACTTTTAATTTTTTTATTTTACAGAAGAATCACCACTTACCAATACACATCCCGTCTTTGACTTCATGTCCAAGCTCGATGGAATATTTCAAATCGGTGTCGATCATCTCGTCCAACGACAACATATTGTCGAAGGACCCAAAATACACGTCCATCATTACTTCGGTGCCAGGAGACGGTCCTCACTTCTGGAATGGTGTCCTACGTCTTCGTCCTGTCCTTTGGTAATACTCTACAACAAATTACCCGCAAAAATGAAAAAAAGAAAATGTTAATATGGTCTGGAAAATGATTTATGAATGAACCAAATTTACCACCAAAAGTTTTGGTTAGGATTTAGTTAGGCACTGAAACTTGACGTCTCAATAAAGGTGAAAGGGAGGTGAAAGGGCTTGGTGAAATGAATTATAATGTGAGAGGTTTTGGCTCCTAACGACAGGAAAATACAACACGAAAGGTACTTTTTAATCAACCTGCATAAAAAATTAATAAAATACACAAATAAATCTGTAACAGCGGGCATTATTGAAACAAAAATCGAACCAATTCAGCCGAATTAATTAAAAGGCGATTTTCACAGCTATTTCTGCAAATAACAATTAAAAGCGGCTCTATTGTGCACATGGTTACAGCTAAATCTATTTTTATCGTTCAATCTATTCGTATAGACGATAAAAATAAGAGCGGCCTCGATTAATTGCACATAACAAAAACCTTTCATCCTTGACTAGCACTGCTGATAGTTAACAGTTGAATTTTTCTCCGACAATGCATTCTTCACGAAATCAAACCAATAGAAATCCTTTTCAAACACCTCTATATCTATTTTTAGATCGAAAAATCAAACTATAAAAAATTCAAATTGTCAATAAACCGGGGGAACAAGTGAGCAAAAAATTGACTCCTAGAATGACCTGTAGAATCTAGTGTTTTGAACTTGATTAGCAATTAGAGTCGGCAACTCCGGAAAAGAAACTATTCATTTTCAGTAGAATGCCTGATTTTAATTTGAAGGTGTCCTTACTTCTAAAAACGCTGAAAAAAAAACAGTAGTTGAATATTTTTTTGCTTCCATAATGATTTGGAAAAACCGTTTTCTACTTGTTATATTCCACTCCTGTGAACGTTTCCACATGCAAAAATATTGGTAACTAAAGGCCAAATCCTAGCAATATCAAATCCCAAAATATTTTACTTTTCCCAATTACTTAATTGAAAGTAAAATTAATTACCTAACGGTACAGCTAAAGAGAGTATTTAACTAGCTTTCCGAGTTTAGAACGATTTTTATAGCTCCACAAATGATCGAGTTATACCATCTTGTCCAAAAATCACAAATTTCTCAAAATTTCACAAAAAAAAATTTTTTTTAAAAACTTAAGAACCATTAATGACTTCGTATGGCCCCATTCGGTTCAGCGTAAAAAAATAATATATTAATTGATATCAAGCACACCTCTTTCAAAAAGCTAATGCGAATATTCCTCCCCTCGAAAACCGAGTTAGCGGTTTGGCTAAAGAATTGAGCCGTTGACAGACCAAGAATGATTTTTGGTGAAATTTTCAAGAATTTACCTATTGTACTTTTCTCAGGAAAGTGTTGACGGCGGACGGAAAGACAAATATTTTTTGGTTATTCGGTGTCTACATGTCTTGAAACGTAAAACATCAAATTTTGAGAGAGCCTAGAAGATGTTTTTTTAAATTTTTTGTACCTAATGATTTATCATTGAATAATGAACCAAAAAACGTCTCAATGAATTTGGAAGAAATCGAAGCTTCGTTGAACCCTTACTTTAGGATCTCAAGGATGGGATCGATAATAAAATGCAAATTTGTCTTTCTTACAAGAGGCGAGCAATAAAAATCAAGTGGCTCGATGAATTAGAGGTCGTAGACCTGACTACGTAAACACTCGGCGAAAAAAACTACGGCAAAGAACTAACGACCTGCCGTTTGACAAAGCTGAGCCATTTGCATATGAAAGGTTCTTGGTAACGGGAATAGCTAAAAAGTCGGATGTACCGTTGGCAAAATTGCGATAAAAATTCTAATAATGTGAGTAGGCAGAAATAGTTAACAACATATGCGCCGAAATTAAATATAATGATTAACAAAAAAATAAAGTAATGACTTCAGCCAGGTGAATTCATCTTCTGTATAAAAAAATCTTTTAAAAATCTTTTATATAAAAAAATTATGAGGTACCAAAATAATAAATATAACATCAAAAACAGGCAATATCTACGTTTTTAATTTTTCGCTGAAAATATTTCGAAAATTCGGCGCTTCAAGACGGTAAATTCGTTGTGAAAATAAATTGATCGTTTCACTCCGCCTCAGGCGATTTGTCAGTGACAGTTCGCGGTCACAACCTACAGGACAACAGGTGGCCTTAGCAGGCAACAGGAAGGTCGGCTCGGCATTGGAATGGGCTTCAACACAAAAAGCAGGTGTTGTATTTTACCTTGGGTAAGCCGAAATTTTCTCACACTTTTCAGGCCTCAGAGCACAATGGAGAACCCAGAGGTGAAAAGGAGATTAAAAAATTGTAACCTCATAAGTCAACGCTTTTTTTCCCTTGCAAACCTGTCGTTATTTTCATATGCCGACTTTCAAATTCACGTGTCTGATTAATACGAATTTCTAGCCGTTAAAAGAAACAATGCATCGTTAACAATTCTAAAAATGCTCCATAACTTACCTATTTGTGATATTAAATTAGGTAAATTAAAAAAAAAAAAAAAAAACCAGGTACCTAGGTACCAAGAAACAGGCAAAATAAACTATTTTCATCATGTTGTTGAAAATTTTCAATTGGAAATCCTAAAAAACGAATTGTCAATTCGTTCAATGTGAAAAATGCTGGGATTCGATTTTTTACAAATGCAATGAGAAGAGTTGAAATTTGTGTATTTTCCAGTAACAAAAATGGAAAATTAGAGATCAAGATGGACAGGAAGGGCAACCGTGGTGACCAAGGACACGTTGGATACGGAGAAGGGAGAAAACTTAGCACAGCTAGGCACAGCGAATATTGTAAGAACCGGAAAAATTGTCATTTAATTCTTCTCCGTCGTAAAGAAAAAATTATCACGGCAGAAAACTCGAATGTATCGGACGACTAATAAATTCATACGAATGCGTTACGGTTCAGGATGTGTTGTGAACTTTCCCGCGCAAAATCAATGTCAAATGAAAAGTCGACGATTTAAAAACTCCCATACCTGCAAGAAGATATATATCCGTTTCACTAATGGAACCTTATCGTGAATGAACCAAAATACGCCAAGAGTCAACAAATGGATGCATTAAAGTCGAAGCTGATCAATTACGACAATATTGGCACTTTTTAGTCATTGACAAAGAAGGGCGCCCAAGTGCGCGAGCGGTAAAAAAGGGGAGGGGCCGATTTACCGCTGCTAGCGCATCCACGCGGCCACCAGATGAACTAATCGAATACAAGAAAATCAATAACCGCCGAAATGCATGCGGAAACTGTCCACGTAAACGGCGTAAATAACCAACTGTTTACAACCGACCAAATCCCATCGTGCAACAAATGAATCCGAAATTGGGCGGAGGATGGAATAAAATTGAGTAAAACGAACAGGGCTACTTGTAATTCGAAGGACAAAAGGGCAGTGACAAGGAGAGCGATGTTTCGGTCGCGAGAGCCTCATTTATCATTGATTTTCGCAGTTTTATAACCAATTAATACCGAGATGGATGTAAACTTTGAATTATCAAGTCTAGAATATTATTTCCCGCAGCGTCCCGGCCGGCGCAAAAAGGCGGTACACCAAAGTTTATGAGGTTACCGTAGCAACGATGACCTTGAAAGTCTAGCCGTGTTCCCGCCGAACAGAAAATCACAACAAAACAATATTATCATTATCACGACTTATCTATTACTTATAGATTCGGAAAAAACGACGTTTCGCTCGCGAAACGCGACGATTTCGAAGCGGGAAACGACGAAATCGGCCGAAAAACAACGGGCGACAGCGGCCGAACAAAGAACGTCGGTGAAAAAAATCCCGGCAACGGGAAATTTTCTTTGCCGCTCAAAAGGCGGGTATTTTTTACGGAAAAAAGCCGATTTCACTTACTTCGACGTCGTCTCTGCGTTTCGATGCTGCGGTAGAAAACGATTTCCGGCCGGTGGAATGATTGCGATTCTCGGAAACGAGGAACAGTCGAAAACACTGGACACCTCCGAAGTGGGAACGTTCATCCAACTGAAACTGAAGATGGCGGGCTCGAAAACGTACACATACACAAGGAGAAGAGGGCAACGTACTCTAGAGGCGGTGTGATAATGCTGGTAGAAGTAGCCGGGGGAACTATCAGAATCTAAAGCGGCCCACGATTGGTGGAAACCTTCGGCTGACCGACCTATCGCGTTTTCCTATTGGCCCATTAGAGCGCCAACATGTCGACCTCGTAGAGCCGAGCGGTTTACAACAAAAGCCCAACCCGACGTCGGATGGCTCCTTACGACGAATTAACGACGGTGAAAAATTGCGAAAAAATAATTTCGACGTCGGAAAATTCGAAATAGAGCGATTTCCAACGGTAACTCCCCGTTTCGAAGGTGATTTCCACATCGAACCGTTTCGCCGGTGAAAACAAACCGCGTACGTTCGCCACCTCAAACAAACCCCACCCTTCCTGCACGAATCAAAACAAAACGAACCAGTCGAGTTTGGATGCCGTTTTTATCATTCGGATAAGTACGAACGTCGGCGATTGTGAATACGAATGAAGAAATGGCGTTCTTTAATTGACAGATTTCGGTAAATCGATGGAAATCGCGTAGGAACGACGAGGTGGTCGTCGAATTTTATAATTAGGACGGCACTACTTTTTTCGTCCTCATTGGCGGGAGATTCGAAATCAGTGTCAAGTCTTTGTACTCAACTTGGACGAAAATCGACAATTTACAAATTGGCTTACTATTGAGAATAGCCTTTGTTTCGTAACCAGACTTGTTACTGGAACTACTATCTAAGCGGACAAGAAATCGCTATTTTTTACATTGAATTGAACATTAATTAAATCGATATTATGAAACTGAAAAATGGAGACGCTGTGAAATCTAATAAATATTTTGAACAAGAGGTACTGTTGAATTTTGATGACCTATTGTTTCTTGAACTGCTAGATTTCCAACGGAAAATGCATTGAAATTAAAACAAAATGTGCTACGTTTTGCCATTTATATAAAATTTGTGACCGACACAAAAAAGAATCCTTCTTGCTAATTTTTTCACGTTTTTCTTACAAAATTGACATTTATTATTTTTAATTCGTTCAAGGCTAGGTATATAATCGATATATTTAAGACCATAGTAATCTACTCCGCCAGGGCAAAGCGAAGTTTATTGTATCATAATTGTAAATAAAAATACATTTTCTCTTTTGTCTTTGTCAAGTTTTTCCTTAGAGTAAATCGGTCAGAAGTTCTTTTGAAATTCCTCGTCGGTCAAAAGCTTACAAGAAACACTTTTCATGTACTTCAGCTATCGATTCATTAATTAATCGATATTATTGTTTCAAACTTTCGATGCACTTCAGCTATCGATTAATTAATCGATACTATTGTTTCGATATGACTATATCAGTTTTTGCGCGTCGCGTTATCTGTTGCAATCTGAAACCTCCTGCGACGCGAATCTGATGGCTCTGTTATGTTGAAATATCTGAAAACAAAACTTTGAAACTGCATGGCTTTTAAAGTTTTAAATTCGACCGTTACCTAATCGATTGTTGGCTGCTTGAAAACCCTGCGGAATCATGGTAAATGCGGTTTAATGTCGCTGTTTTATAATGTCGAATATAACTGTAACATGATGGCTAATTTTGTCAACATAGGTAGTTCTCAGTTTTCCACTAAAATAGGTTCAATTCGCTTAGCGATTTTCCACGTCAATATTGCGAGCATTATCTAGTCACTGATTACAGAATCCTTGTGAAAGAATTGGTTTATATCAATTTCAAATGGCTTCAACTCCTCAGAGTGCCTAGCCCCAATTAAATACTGCGCTCACTCATTATTCGTTCGCAATATTTTGCTAATTACTGTCAAGTGTCGTCTACTAAAAATAAAAATTTTCATTTTCAGGCCAGGAACGCCGAAAAAGCTATGTAAGTTTGATCTTAGTTTCTCGCCTGCAGAAGCGTCAGCTCGCTTTATGGTTATTATACTTCACTGAATTTTCCTTCTTGAATAAATTGTTTTCTTATGGCTGCAGGACGACATTGGCTCGTTGGAGAGCGGCGCAAGTTGGCGAAGGCGAAACGCAAAAACAGCGCAGACCGTTCCTCGCGTCCGAATGTACAGAACTTCCCCAAGCAGAAAAATGGCGAATGCAGATTATACGTGAAATAGCAAGGAAAGTCTCACAAATACAGAACGGTCAGTCGTCTTTCAAAGATCATTTTTCCTATCAATTTTTTTTGGTTCGAAAAAAGAACTTGCAAAAAATATAAGACCAATATTGAAGATGTATTGTACAACTGATTGTTGTTTCAGCTGGTCTTGGCGAATTTAGGATACGCGATTTGAACGATGAAATCAACAAACTGCTGAGAGAGAAGGGCCATTGGGAGGCGCAAATTCGAGAACTAGGCGGCCCTGATTATTCTAGATCCGGCCCAAAAATGTTGGACCACGAGGGCAAAGAAGTGCCGGGCAACAGAGGTTATAAATATTTCGGAGCTGCTCGACAACTTCCAGGTTAGTGAAGGCTTGCAATTTCAGGCTGTTTACTGAAGATATTTCACTGAGTAAATCTTGCCAGAATGAACCTCGGAATCAACCGATTTTCTTTGTTTTATGTCTGACATAGTCAGGGGACATTCAACTAGTCATTAATTTAGAGTGAAGATGGACCAATTAAGATGTTATCCTTGTTCAGTTGGTGAAATTGGAGGAACGTTGGTTCTTTTTAGGAAATCTTACCTAGCACGTTGTTAAATTCCTTCTATTTCGAGTTGTTTTCTTGTTAAAAAATTTTTTTCTTACTACTTCAGGTGTGCGTGAACTGTTTGAACAAGCGCCTCCTCCTCCACCTCACAAAACACGAGGCGAATTAATGAGAGATATAGACGCCTCATATTATGGATACATGGATGACGATGACGGCATTCTCATTCCACTAGAAGAGGAAGAAGAAAAAAGAGGTGCTAGATTTAATTAAAATTCATAATCGTAAATCCAGATGATTTTTTCATCATTGGTCATGCTATGGCTGGCAGTTATTTCTTCAGCTATGAGTGCTTTTCCATTGACGAAATTACCTGAAGACGTTGGCTGTATGTTTTGGTCAAGACAGGTTGACAATGTCCTGTTCCTACTTATCGTTCTATCGTTTTCTGATTAGCCATCGAACACGCAGTGGCCGTTTGGAAGGCGAAAAAAGAAAAATCCCTCTCCGAAGAAGTGGGACAAGTTGAAGAGGAGGAAGAAGAAGAGGACTTGTACAAAGTCAACGAAGCTGAAGCTGGAGAAGACGCGAAATCGGTAAACTAAAGCAAAATACTACCGACATATTGATATTTCTGTGTTGCAATTACCAGATAGGACAGTTATTTTTATTTCGCCTTGGCTTTTGTTTCAGGGCTCGGATTCAGAAACGGAGGAGATCACTGCAAAAACGCTTGATTCGTACAAAGCACATGTTCCAGTTCCATCGCAGAAAGAAGTCGAAGAAGCGATACTGCAGCGGAAAAAGCAAGAACTCCTTGAGAGATATGCACCCATGGACGATTCGTGATTTTTTTCAAATTACAGATGGATCGGCTGACAACTGCTGTAATTTGAATGTAAACGTGCCGAATGTACATTGTATGTGTTATTTTGCCCATTCGTTTGTCAGTATGGAACCGTTCTTTTCATATGTTCTTTCAGATAGGTCATAAAACAATAAATTATCTTCTTTTAAACAACTTTTGTCTGTTCCATTTTAATTTTTGCATTTTTCATACTGAGTTGCCTTTACATTGGCAAATACAAGAAGGACCCAAAAGTAACCGGACTGTCCTTATAGAATGTTTATTATACAATATTTGTACACCAAATGTTGGTCACTTTCAAAGTAATTACCATTGACCACAACACACTTGTCAAATATTTTTTTTACTGTTGGAAATGCTTGCTCGAATTTCTTCATTTTGCCCTGCCCTTGAAGGAATTACTTCAATTATTTCGTTTATTTTCGATTGGCAAATTCACGCAGTCGGAACGGGAAACAAACGCTCGGCCAACAAAATATTGGAACTTCTCGACCGCTGTGACAAGTATTGTTCTCATATGCTTGCCTTTTGAAACGGAAACATGGAATTACCATCCGTTCCATTGTCAACATTAAAAATCAACGCGCTATTAGTTTTTGGTCACCTTGGCTCGCAATTATTTAATTACGCAGTTGACTATATAAAGCGTATAAAGTTCCGTTTCGATCATTCGTGTCCAGAGTCAACACTCAAAATGTACACACTTCGCATTTTCCTCTTGCTCGCGCTGTTCAGCTTCGCAATCGCCGTAAGTTGTGAAATTTCGGCTATTCGTCCTCGAATTTATCAATATTAATCGCCATCTTCGAACCTGATTTTAATTTATTCATTTTTAAAATTTTTAAAAACAATTTTTTTAGGCACCATCGTCCAATGAGTCGGACGAATGCGCACCACCGAAAGACGAGGTAAAAAAAAACGATTAATAAAATTGTAGAAAAAATTGTACCACATTTTTTAAACTATTTAATTTTTATATTTTTTAATAACCGATTTTTGTTGCATTTTCTTCCTAGAGGGCATATGAAAGAATAATAGTACGAAGAGATAAAATTCATATTGGCGAAGTTTATAGTTATTTTTCAATGCAACTCGTGAGAAATTCATGAGAAGACTGATTATTCCCTAATCGCTATCGACTATTGAATTTTGAGAGGGCTATAAAATTTATTGGGCAATTTCAGTTGTTTTTATTAAAAGACAACGGTTTCGTTCACAGTTTTATAAGCGTCGTGGAACTGTTTCCGTTTTTGTTCGTTTTTATTGTTTTCTGAACGCCACGAAAGCGCACTTATTTCAGAACATAAAAATTTGTCGTTGCAACCTAACTTTTGAGTTGAGTAGTCGAAGGTTCAAAAAAGTATTTTTTTTCTCGCACCAAATTTTCATTTATTTTTACGGCCTTCTCAAACATGTGTTAACGGTCCGTTTATTCAATATTTCATGTTCTGCTCGTAAACATCTCATTTCGGAGGTATGAGGTGACAGACATGCTTGCGGTCATTGATAGGAAAATATTGTTGAAATGATAATTGATTTTTGTTCACAATACGCAGAGTTGAACCGTGGGAGAATGACATTTTTATTATTTACAAAATGTTATGGGACGTTGGATTCCATATGACTGAACTGAATAAATTAAATAGTAATAAATAATGGACTTGATCCTTCCAACAAATATAATCAGATAATTCGAAAAAGGAATTATGCGATTCATTGGATAATAGCTGGAAAAATGAGGAAGGCAGGTGCACAATTTTTGTACGGCCCTTTTCAGGGCCATAAATTTTTGAAAATAGATCATTCAAATACATTTTCCTCTAACATTTAAAATTTAATTTTTTTTTTTTTGCTGATTTTTAATTACAATGATTAAATCTTGGCTACAGAAAGGGTTGGCCCGTTGCTGTAAAGATGATGCTATCGATGCTTTCGACATTGAATCGGTGTTCAAACAATGTATTGATCTTGTCAAAGACAAACCGGAGAAACCAGCCAGTGGAGGTATCAATTTAAAAAATATGTAAATGAATACATTTTTGAAAAATAAAAGCTGAATTTGAAAATTGATTTAAGCGTTTCTATATTGAATATTACTTTGGTTTTGCAGAATCAAAAGGACCTCACCGCGAGCTGAAACCCGAAGGATTCGAGGTGAGCATAATAAACAATTTAGGTTCGCAAAAATCCATACTGCTGCCATGTTTTTACTTTTAACTCAACTCGTATTCCTTCTTTGCAGTGCTTGGATGATTGCCTAATGACTAAAATGGGACTTTTGGTAAGCTTGAAAGCTATTGGAGTTTTTATGGCATTTCACGACAACAATGGGAAAAAATTATTTGCTTGACGATCAGAAATTTTCGAAAACTTCTTTCTTTTCGGTATTTATAAGGAGGAACAAAAATGGTAATATATTGATTCTACACGACGTTATAAGTAAAGAATTTTTTTTTCAATAATTGTATCTCCGCATTGGCTGGTAAAATGGGAAATGTTAATGTCTCGAAAGGTAAAGTATAGATTTCGCTACTGACGGTGTTAAATTTTTAATTTGATTTCCGTGTATCCGTAGACTAATAACGCATTGGACACGAAAGCACTGGAAAGTAAGGTCAAAGCTGAGTTCACTAACGACTGGGCCAGCGTTGGGACGAAAATTAATGAAAAATGCATCGCAGCAGGTGAGACCGTAATTTTTTAAAAGCACTATTAAAATTCCAATTTCACTGTTAAATTTAATAATTAATTTATGATGCTTTTTTGAAGATATAGGTGAGTTTTTAAATAATTTTTTAAAGGTGATTTCGAGAGGCTATACCTTGACAGTGTGTGGATAATTATTCAACTCGAAACAGTATTTTAAATCTGCCTCTCCTCATCTTGGTCGTTTAGTTCTCTAGAGTACGTGAAGAAATACGTCTTTGTAATATGAATCCATTCTC
Source organism: Tupiocoris notatus (assembly GCA_037159825.1). Taxonomy (NCBI): domain Eukaryota; kingdom Metazoa; phylum Arthropoda; class Insecta; order Hemiptera; family Miridae; genus Tupiocoris; species Tupiocoris notatus. The sequence goes on along the minus strand of JASJUZ010000029.1, from coordinate 63,030 downwards.
TATTGACAGCTAAATCTGCGACTGAAAAGTCGTGCACGAGCGGTTCAGATGTTTACGTGGAGTGCATGTTCAGGGAGAGCTATTTGGTAAGATTTATCACAGGTTAAATTGCACTAGTTTTTTACTGGGATAATTTTAGGGAAATGGTCAAAAAGTTAATGCGTCCCATATTTATTTAAGTCATCAAATTTCACCACAAACCACCACCACCTCACCATTTCACCACCGTTTCACCATTTTTCCTCCTCTTTTTTTCTCTTTTTTTTTTTTCATTTCATCGCATTTTTTTTTTAATCTAGTCGCATTTTTCTTTATTTTGTTCGAGTCTAATGCGTTCAAATCTTTCCATAAGTAGATAATTGAAAAATTCGTGGAGGGTAATAATTTTTCCATAATTCGGAACAGAAATATTTTGACGCACATTTACCTTTTTTTTTCTCGTTTGCAGAACTGCCCGGAAAAATTATGGAACAACAGTAAGTTAATTGCAATATCTTAATCTTCGGCTTTCAATGAGCAGTAGAGAATGATAATATCCTCGTGTCATTCCTTTTGCAGGTGACGCTTGCAAAGCCAACAAAGAAAGACTGCTCAAGTGCCCTCGAGCTCTTCCGTTCACGGGCTGCTCCCACGAAAACTGATAGGCCTGTCAATACATACTTATACTCTGTGCACGATATCCTAGATGCAATAAATGCTTGAAATGCAATTATTATTTTTCTCTTACCCCTGACAATGTACTCATCGGTTTGAACGCTTAAGTTCATCGATTATTATATTTTATTATTTTATTTATTAATTTTTTTCATGCAAACGATAGGATACGATAATCAATTAATAACTAATTGATTGGGAAACGAATAAATTATCGGTTAAGCGTAACTAATTTTAAATAACAAATTGCTAATTTTCATAGTCAGTTGGACACGCAAATAGCTTACCTTCTAAAATCGATCTTTGAAGTTCGCTAATTTTTGCCAAGTTCCAACATTAGATTCCTGGCGATACCCGGAAGAAGGAAGGAATTCATTCATTCCCGCGCAACAATCTATATTGGAACGAGCCTAAAAAGGTTGACGACCTGTAAAAAATCACCCTTCTCCGTGTTTTAAATGGAATGCAAATCTTGCTTCATGCTAATGCGGACTATACCGCTGGGCTCAATAATTGTCATTGACCGAAGGATGGCCTAGTTTTCGTAGGTTCATCGACCAAGTGGCGGAGAAATAAATCAATTCCTGTAACTAATAGTCGAGTCAAACCTTCGCAAAAAGGAACATACAGGTTTGATCAGTTTTCAAGGCAGAATTTTTTTTCAGGACAAAGATAGGCCGATTTAGCCAAGATAGCCGATTTTTCGCCTCGAATTATTTTCATATTTTTGTATAAAATATTTCCTAGCCCATGAACAATCGGGCTTGTACGGGTTTTAATTGGAAATTTCAACAGCTCTTGTGGAAAAAAATTTTTTCATCCGAGGCTTCGCACCCTAAGTTACACGCAAAAATGTCAGCGGAAAAATGAGACAGGTACCGGACTATATTGCTCATTTAGCGGATATTGCACAGCCTTTTTTTGATCTTTGTCGGGTCTCAAGTAAAACGCCTATAGAAAACTCGACAAGCTTTCAGATACTTTATTAAATTTATTTCCATAAAATGAATAATATCTGAGTTATTTAAACGAAAATACAACCAAACGGGATTTCGCCAAAAATGTTATTTTCCGCTCTTCTTCCCGGTTTTACGTTAGCCTTTAATCCAAATTTAATATAATAGGTCTGATAAAAAATTTAATTAACTTCCAGATGGAATGAAAACCAAATTTTAGGACGAGCAGTTTCTGAGCTACAGTAAAAAATGAGCAGAAAAACGTGTTTTTTGCATAAACAATTTTCGTTCCTTGAAATTTCGATTGGAACAGCCGTTTTCTAGTTTGAGCGTCCAAGTATCATTCGTTTAAATTTTGCCAAAACCGAGAATAAAAAAAAAAAAAATTATGATGGCGAAATGGCAAAGCCGATTTGGAAATATGAACAAAACTTCGACGGGAATTTCAAAAAGGGTTGTGTAACAATTTCTGTATAATGCTTCATTTAAGAGTTATAGCCGGAAAACTGAAAAAGTGCCGAAAACTGGCCGTTTTTTGTGCGATTATCTCGAAACGCACGGGGAAATTTTATAGGATTCCTTCATATATGCGTTAATTACTCGCAAAAAGTTTGATTTGTATTTAAAATCGTGTACGTTATTTTTACTAACGGTTTGACGTCCGTTTCGTCCAAACGGAGTTACTGGAATTGTTCACTTGGCGGACATTCCGCCGGCATTTAATACCATTTTTTGTCAAAGTTTCAGAAAAAGCTTATTTTCATAGGATGAATAGTTTTCCAAGCGAGTCGAAAGGATGAAAAAATATACATATGTATAAATAGAAATAAATAAATAAAAAACATAAACTAAAAAAGTGATTTTGCCCAAATTTTAACTTTTTCACCATTTGAGCACTGTTATCCTTTCATCGAAATTTAATTTTACATATTAGCATGATTTATTTTATCGTCTTGTAAAACGCGAATTTCACCATATTTACGCTCGTTGAAAACGGTGATTGAGATTTATTGAATTTCCTATACTCGCGCTATACTAAATCGCCTGGGCAGAAGACACAACGTTTCAAATCCGATATTAATAACAATCAATTTAAAACCTCCTTCGTCTCGAAATGAGAGTTCACCTTCTGCCATTGACTCATCAAATCGGTCGAAATACTAATGAATAATTCCCATCATTTGCCCCCACCAGTGGTGAAATTTTTGATTCTCAAAGGAGCGAAGGGGAGAATCAGACGAGCGACAGTTTTTCCGCTCCCTTGGCCGTATGGTCATTTTCATACTAACGCCAGTTCGGATCACTGTACTATAAATCTCACTGTAAATTGCCCATTTTTACACTTTATTCCGCCGGGATAGATTCGTAATTTATTTCCAATTCCGCACCTCGCCGGTTGCCAATTGGCGATAGTTTTCGGCCGACGTGTAGTTCGTATACAGATGTAAAATTTTACGGCCCAGTAAAATAGCAGTTCAAACGAATAATTAAACGAATACCGGCCGCCGCTCTGTTCGAACTTTCTTCTGAAGTTGGGTGAAGTTTCATTTCATTTTGTAACCGCACGATGGCCGAGTCGGAGATGAGTTGGTACCAGAGGTTTCACGCCTATATGGACAAACATGCAGGTAAAGAATGAGAAAAAGAGTGTGAAATCGACAGCCATTTTTAATTGATTTAATTTTAAGTAATTTAATACAATTTTTTAAGCATTTATGGGCGTATTCGATTCGCGATAAGATTTCCCAGCTCAAGAATTTTCTGAAAGGGAACTGTTGCATTTGGTATACGGAAAGTAGTATAATGAGAAAATTAAAAAAAAAAAAAATGAAATAAATGCTAAAAAAATAAAATAAATGAATAAATAAAAAAATATAATAACATGGTTCGAAAATTGGAAAATACTAATACTTTTTCATTTTTAGGAGAATTTACAGACAGAAACGTTGGATTCCTGGCACTCCCCCAAAAAAATGCTCTATTTTTCTATAAAGTCAGTAGGTAAAAAAAATTGAAACATTATGTCTTTAACGAGCTTGGAAATTTTGTGCACAAACGCGGAGAAAAATTTGTTTTGAGTCATTCAAAATTGGATTGAATTCGTGTATTGTATTTTACCAATAGAGCCAGTCAAAGTCAGATTAGATTTTTTTTTTAAAGACGTTAAAAAATCAAAGTTAAAAAACTCTTAACAAAATCGAAATAAAATAGAAATTTAATTAAAAATAAAACGAACAAAAACATTTTTCAAAAACGAAATATTAAAAAAGATTAAGTTTTGTAATTGCGACAAGCAAAGAATATCTTAAGCCTTAAAAAAATTCCTGATCCTCCATTTTTTTTTTTTTTTAATGTCCAGATACGATATAAGGGACAGTTCATAGATTGCCAACAATGTTCCCCCAAATTTCGACGCACCATTTTTTGTCTTTTAACAGATCCAAGAATCGAAGGATTCCCCCTTATGAGCTCACCAATCCCAACTCTGGTCATCATCATCGGATATATAATCCTCGTCAAATACATCGGCCCGAAATGGATGGAAAATCGGCCACCGTTCAATTTAAAACGGGTCCTGGTCTACTACAATTTAGTCAACATCACAATTAGTATCATAGCTGTCGAAGAGGTGAGTTGAGTGTCGAAAAAAACAACAAAACCCAGTAAATAGTAAAGTGGTACGTTTAATAAAATATTCAAATCATTTGGCGAATGAATTTGATCAAAACTCTATTTATTGCATTAAAAACAAAAACAAAAAGAAACATTTGTCTCTTAAAGAATGTGAAAATTTAGACGTTGTTGAATGTATTACACAAAGTACTACAGTAATATAAATATAGGCGTTCAACAATTTTCATTTCTTTTTTCTTTGCATTTTTATTTTAACAGGACACAAAATACAACGTATTTTAACATAATTTTCGCTCATCTACATTGAGTTCATTGTCTAAATGGCATCACATCTCTCCCATGAAATATATCTCTTTCAGTGTTTATTGATCCAAGTATGAAATAATAGTGCGAAAATTCTATTTATTGCTGTTTTTGAATTTTGAATAATTTTTTCTCGCGATTTTATCAAAAGTCGATTTATTGAAATTTTATTGAAACGATGGACTTTTGTTTTATCAATAATTTTTGCTCCGACATTTTGAACTTGAGTTCTTCATTCTACTGATACTTCACCGAGCATCATTTTTGTCTGAGTATGTGGAAAAAGAAAGGAAATATACCTATCGCTCGTCAAGGTCCAACTGCATAGTTTGTACATTGCAAACTTATTACCAGCTCAGCGTAATTAAATTGAATTTCAGGCATACGCGATAGGATGGTTCACCCACTATAGTATGCGGTGTCAAACAGTAGATTATTCTGACACTCCGTTACTCAGAAGAGTAAGTAACCATTACAAATCAAGTATAGCATCACGTTAATTAAATTGGGGCTGATTTAAAATAAAAAAAATTAAATTAAATCTAAAACAATTGCTCTTTTTACCTTACAGTTGGTAACTGGTGTTTGGTTGTATTACCTTTCGAAATTCGTCGAGCTGTTGGACACGGTAAGCAACATTTTCATTGAAAAAATAATTATCACCCCATTATCTCTTTAATTAATTTATTATTTAAAAAAAAAAAACTAGAGTGAAAAGTCATCAAATTTGTCTTTCTCCCATCCTAATAATAAAACTCGCAGCAAATGAAAAAAATTGCATTTTTTCCAAACGCTCATTTTTAACAGACGTGCTTTAAACTCACTTGTTTCATTTACAATTTGGGCGATTGACTGTTTAGAATTGTGACAGCAAAATATAGAAGCATGCCAGTTTCTGGTTATTTTCCAAGCGTGCTCGAGTTTTAAGGAAATTACTCGACTTTGTAAAGAAACTCCTAGTCAACCAGGGTTTTTCGGATACATGGGCAAGTCACTCGATTGGTATTTTTTTAAGGATCGATGAATATTCAATCAGATGACATTGCTTTCAAGTAGGACGAATTCAGTTCTCTTCTACTATAAATCGTGCTAAATTCAAAACCGTACTTCAGATTATATTCAAACGCGTCAAAAATCGGAAGCAGTTGCACCTTGAGTAAAGTAATAAAACACTATAATGGAGGCAATTTATAGGATCGCTGTGTTGGGCGGAATTTCAAGCTGTGAAAAAGCAATTAACCCTTTAGTGGCGAACGAATAAAACCAACGGTGCGCGCAACGTTTCTTTGCCGACACCGATAGTTATTAAATAGAAACGATTCGAAGATTTAAATGATTGTAAAGCCTAGGATGGAGATGGATTGAGATAAAATACCTTGACGGATTAACTGATGTTGAAAGTTTATGGGAAATTTTAATCGGAGCAGCAATTTCAAAAAGAGACGTGCGATCTTGAATGTTGATAGAGGAATAAAATTTTCTCTTTGGTTTAAAACCAACATACAATACAACATGTTGTATTCAACTATTGCATATTATGTACTTGATTGGATATAGTAAGGAAGTCTGGCCTAATTTATTCAGCAAACCGATTTCGACAGGTTTTCTTCGTATTAAGAAAAAAGGACGACCAAGTTAGCAAACTTCACGTTTACCATCACAGCATAATGCCGATCAATGCGTGGGTTACGGCTAAATTTATGCCAGGTATGAATTACTCTATTTTTATAGCATCCTATAGTATCCTATTTCCATTTTTACGTGTTCATTCTACAAAAAAAAAATTTGTTTGGCATTAGAAAGTTAGGAAATTTAACGTACTTTTCAACGGTGAAATCAGATTTGAATTTGGGAGATGAATAAAATTAAACTAAGAAAGGCAGAACATTTTCCATTTTTTTTTAAAAGTTTAGCCTAAAAAATACGTTTTTTTGGCATTCAAAAAGAAAAAAATTATTTTTTCTGAAACTCAAGAGCGAAAATAAATTTGACAAGCACCTTTTAGTGCAGTAAGGTCAAAAACACGAAAAATTATAAGTTAATAGGACTCTTTAGGGATGGAAATTAATTGTAGAATTATGTGAGAGATTGGCCACCACTCTGCTTGTTATGCTTATGGTCCCATGCTCAAATAAATCAATTATAATTTTACAAAACGCCTTACAGGTGGCCATGCCTTATTCTGCGGAGTAGTCAACAGTATGGTACACATTATTATGTACACGTATTACCTACTGGCAGCCATGGGGCCTGGAATGAAGAAGTACCTCTGGTGGAAGAAATACCTTACTGTGATTCAAATGGTTGGTGCCAATCTCAATTGTCTCTGCCGCTGATCTTGAAGGCTCTTCAAAGCTCCTACTTTTTTGAAAACTTTTTTTCAACAAAATTTTGCTAACCTGTTGCAGGGTCAGTTCGTCATCATCTTCTTCCACATGATGCAAATATTTTTCATCAAAGATTGCGCCTTCCCTCGCCCGTTCGCCTACTTTGTTCTCGGACAAGCGACAATTTTCCTAATTCTGTTCAAGAACTTCTATGACAACTCGTACAAATTACCGCCAAGGGTAAATTCAGACTCAATATATCTTCGTATCTAGATTATATATGTGCATCAGGAGAACTAGTTCGTTTAGAAGCAGCAGAGCTCTTTTAAATATCTTCAGTGATGCGTGGAACCATTTTTATACCCACAAATGTTTACTGTTTCTGTTAATTTTTTCTGTTTCCGTGTCTACATAATAAGCCAGCAAAAGCTATTCATAAAAATTAAAATAAAAAAATAATAATAATAAAATAACGCCTTACGTCGTCTTTTGCGCTGGAAGTAAAGGCGGTAGTTAATACGAATTTCAAATTAGAATTTACCGGTTGATCATCAACCGGTAGAGCTGCACTATTCGCATCGTGCTACGAATAAAATTCAAATTAGAGTCTACGAACATGATTTGGAAGTATAAATAATACATACGAATCCCGTAGTGGTTGGTGACTGTTCGATTTGTGAGTGCATAGGTCGATTGAACTATTGACCCCATTCTTCCGCTACTGAACAAGTTGTAGCTAAATATCGCCGGTATATTTTTGTTTTAATGGGCCGGCGAAATTCCCGACCTTGAAGGTCATCCGCAGTGTCAAACGTAGTATAAATGAATTTATATCTCTATGTATAAAAGTGAGGAGAAGGAATAATTTACGGGGTTGCTTAAATTTTAAGGCCTCCGGTTGAAAAATCTCCGGAATTTCGATATTAGTACTTGAAAATTAAAAAAAAAAAATAAATGTATCGAAAACGTCGTTTTTGGAAAGAGTCGGGTTCGCGGAATTTTGTCTTTCGGGAGCTGTAGCTATCTCAATATTTGATCTTACATGATTGTACTAATTGAATTGCAAAGTTGTAGGCAGATAAATTTTAAAAATTGAACCGACCACTTTTACATATTACATTACTCAGAGGCCATAAAGAGCTATCAAAATCCTACAATTTGGTATATTTGAATATATTTTTATGTCCCCGCGGAGCTATTATCGCTCGAAGAAAACCCAAACCACGTTTTGTACCAAAAAGTGGAATATATCTCGAAAACAAAATATATTCCGCATCGTTTTTATATTTTTAATCGATTCTAAATTAAATTACCTCAAATATCTTCCACGGAAATTATTTTTTCAAAATTAGCGAACGTGGCGAAAAAAAATTCCCAAGTTGAAACTTCAAAAGTATGAAAATCGAAAAAAAATTAATTAAATGGCTTCAAATTTACGCAATCTCTCATTTTTCACTTTAAATTCGAATTTCACGTCTAATTTCCTATAAGAATAAGTAATTAAATAATATTGAACAGCTTTGAATTTTAAAGTTGAAAAACGTACAAGCGGTGTAATACTAAAAATGGGAAAAACTTATAGTTATCGTCAAATTTCCGTTGTTTTGACGTCAAATTCGGATTCAGCGTTAAATTTCCTATTAGAATAGCTATCGAATTCGCTTGAAAACGAAAATTTAATTTTTCACTCCTACCGATGCCTGCAAGTTCGGCTGGTCACGAGCTCAGTTTACAGAAAATAATTTCTGAGGCGCTGTTTAACTATTTTTCACCAAATTTTTTGCTATGTACGTGTGTAAGGGGTTCAAATGAAGACCCCTGCATAATAAAACAACTGATTCACATCAATTTTGATCACGAAAATCACGGTTAAAGTCCAATTTTCGAGCTTTCAAAAACTAATTTTTTTAGACCACTTGCTGATTTTTCCGAGAAATGAAAAAAATCACAAAAATAGATCTTGGTAAGACACAACTTTCCTGAAAATTTCAGATTTTTATCTGTATTGAGAGACGAGTAAAAAATCGTTAACTGATCGGTTGAAAAAAATCGCAGGGGTCCCCCTTGGATTTTTCGCGGAAAATTTTTTGATTTCAATTTCGCTCAAATTTAGCATAATGATAGTTGATGATGTGTATATCAATAATATATGCTTCATTCTTTGTTTCTTTAGCACTAAATAGATGAAAAGAACGTTCAAAGTTGAAAAATGTGATATTTTCGTATATACTCTACTAATATTGTCGAATAACGCAGAAACGGCTGAAAAATGTATAGGTACATTACATTGAGAAAATGTGGACAGTTAAATTACCTATATTTTGGTGTATTCAAACATCAAAATTGACGACTTTTTGTTAAAGTTATCCAATGTGCAAGTTACAAATCTTGGAAAACTTGAAGTTGGAGCGCCTATGTTGGCGAAAATTTTGCGCAAGTAGAAATACCAATACTTTATGATGCAAATTACATGCAATACCCACCATTTACCTACATAATTATAGTTACTAGTATACAAACTATAAGAACCGCTTCTCCATACAACGGGGAAAACTGTTTAAGGAAGGTAAAAGGACAACTCTCCCACCCATAAAGGCTAAGCCCCACTGGCGCTTAGTAGTGGCTTATATAGCCAAAATCTGTGGGTATCCAGAACTAGGCGAAAAAGTGAGATCTTGGAAAAAGTGGCCTATCAATTTTGTCTAGGTCTCAATATTATTATTTTTCGGCTATTTTCGATGAATACCTTTTCTGGACGTCTTATCACTTATAAATGATTAGCCGATGATTCCTCCCACCTTTGAACTACCTGAAGCTGCAATAGATATACTTACAATCGCTTATTAAGCTCCAATCACCAGTATCGTGGTATTATAAGGTATCCCCAGCTTAATTCCGTTTTGAAAGCATATTTATTTTTTACAGAAGCCAACCCTAACTAACGGACTCGGAGCGAATGTAGACACCGGCAAGAAATTCGAAAACGGCCTTTCGCACAACGAAGCTGAACTAAGAAGAAGAACCACAACGGCCAAAGACGACAGCCATACGAGCTAATAGGAAATAAAAAAACTATTCGCAATCGAGGCAAATTCTGTCCGGTCGGTGCACCATAAATTGCTCTTTTCTCGTTATACATTTTTTGTACATATTTTATAACAAATTTCCACACTGCATAAGGTCTTCCGGTAAATTATAAAATTAGAACCATTAATACAAGTTCTTTCGGTACCAACGGCTTGAATTTTTCGAGTTGACAACATTTTCTACAGCTCGTGGATTCAAGTGGACGATCGATAAAGCATTCGGCATCAGCTCAAGAAAAGTACATCCTGGGCAGGGACTTCAAATTGATTCTTCGATATGTTGTATAATTTATGTACCTTCAAACAATACACGTCTGGACTACTTCGAAATAATTGGTTCCTATTGGTCTCCCTGCAGACCTGTCACTCAGATTAATCACACTGACGTTTGCCACGACAAACATGAATCGTCAATAGTTCGAAAAGCAAGTGAAATAAATATATTTTAATTGAATGTTTAAATTTTTTTAAATAATTAAAAAATAAAAAATTTCACCTTTTTTCATTTTTGGCGTCAAATATAATGTAAATGTTTGTCTTATTCGCCAAAAAGTGTTGATATCCATATTTTTTTCATTGGTTATTTGAAGAAATTATTTTTTTGGAATTAATTCCTAAAAATAAATATGTCATTTTAATTGGTGAATAGTGGTTGATAAAAATTAAACACATATTTTCCTGGATTCCATAAAAGGACCAACGATGTTCGAATATACTTAATTCAAATTCACAATCTCAATTAAAACATTCCTTTTCTTTCTATGCTGAATGAAAAATTGGTAATCGAAAAAAATTACACGAGAATAAATTGATCATTAATAATAACCATTGTACATTATTTACACTAAAACGACTCTCTACGTATGAGCGTTATGATTAAATATTTGCTTACTTAGTTTTATCTATTCTTAATCCAATAAAACATTTAACGGACGTGAGACAAATTTCAAACTTTACATTTTGAAAAATTGTAAATTGTAATACAAGCCGAAACACTTTTAAAATAGTCGACAGTAGTTTTTCATCGAACCTTGTTTTTACTAATATTAGCCTGTTCTTTTCTAGTTTCAAGATTTTAGACAGCGAGAGAGAGAGAGCAGGTGAAAAAAAATATTTCGATGGACTCGAACTATTAAAACAATTTTAAACGATAAAAGGTCTAATATCGTCTATTTCTATACTTAAGCAGTCAATATGAATGACGACGTTAGCACCCAGGCTAGCCGCAGAAAGAGTAAGATCGAAATGTATTTGATCGCTTGGTGGGCAATTTGGAACCTGTAATCGAGAAAATACCATGAAAATAACATTTATTCAGATTATTTTTAAAATGTACAAATTGATGGAAATCGGAAAAAATCCCTACTTTTTTCCATTGATTTAAATCCACAAAAAAATATATATGTAAGAAAAAAATTTGTAAAAAATATTTAAAAAACGCTGCAAATGATTGTACAGTGGTTTATTATTCCTTCCCATTTGTGATAGTAACTATTCCGATCATTTGTGACGTTCCCACCGAAAAACAGATTGGTAACTATCGGGGAAAATTCCGTAACAACTAGTAAGGGTTGTTATGAATTCGATATAATCATCACAATCATGTTCTATGATTTTTTGGTTCGTTTTCCAAGGCGAATTGACCGAGTCGGCAAAAATCACAAGAGACATTGGTTGCGGGAAATTTTACACTAATTCGAAATGGGTTACAATGAAAGGAAAAATTGAGGATCATCAAAGCTTCAAAAAATATGCTAAATACCGAACAACTGATCTATGAAAAAAAAAGAAATTATAACGAAGTAACTAAATGTAGAAAAATTACAATTACATATGATAGGTTTTTTTCTGCCTCTAGCCACCAAATAATTAATAAAAACCGACAATATTAGAAATTTCTAAAAGCCTTAAAAATATTCAAGAGGATCCACGTTGTCCAATAAATTAAATTCGACCGAAACGCTGGGTCACCGGAGGGAAATAAATCGTTCCGTGCGCCTTCATACGAAATACAGCAGGACCCGCAATACATAACTGCAGTTGCGGGCGTTGCCTATGCCGATGACTAAGGAGTCGAGCGGACGCCGGATAGGATTTTCCGATTGTACGGTATCGCGATCGATACTTCCTCAGTCTCAAATATAAATCGAGCATTTACTCGGTATTTTCAAGAAATATTGAGGAATTATTCTTCTCAAGAGTTTCGATATTATTATGGTGAAGTTTGAACAGAGTGGAAAAATTGCTATTGTGATAGGTTTTTCTACCTCTAGCCACCAAATAATTAATAAAAACCGACAATTAGAAATTTCTAAAAGCCTTAAAAATATTCAAGAGGATCCACGTTGTCCCAAAAATTCGACCGAAACGCTGGGTCACCGGAGGGAAAAAATCGTTACGTGCGCCTTCAGACGAAATACAGCAGTACCCGCAATACACAACTGCAGTTGCAGGCGTTGCCTATGCCGATGATTAAGGAGTCGAGCGGACGCCGGAAAAATTCGAAATTTTCACCAAAAATCAATCTCGGTCCTACGACGGCCCAATTCTTGAACCAACTTGCTAGCTCAATTATAAGGGTATTTTTGGGGGGTTTTGAGGGGGAGAAAATTCATATTTTCCACGGTTTTTCAGAAAAATGTGTACGTGGTATCAAATTATATAGATTTTTGGACGCTGAATCGAATGAGACCATCGCCGGGTCGATAGCTTTATTGGTTCTCGAGTTATCGCAGCTTTTGTGCCAAATTCGGGAGATTTTCAGAAATTTGACATGAGGGTATAACTCGAGAGTTCTTGGAGCTATAAAAATCGTTCTATACTCATTGGAATGGTCGTCAAACACTCTCTCCAGCTGTATCGTTAGGCAATAGGTTTAGCTTTTAATTAGGAAATTAAGAAAAATAAAAATGATTAAAATTACAATAGTTGCTACGGAGTTTTCCCCTATAGTTACCATCTGTTTTTCGGTGGGAACGTTCACAAATGTTCGGAATATTTAAAATGACAAGTGGATGGTCTTCTTAAATCAATATTGAAGCGAAATAATAATAAACCACTGTACAATCATTTGCAGCGTTTTTATTGGATATTCGGATTCTAAGTACATGCCTTGAAACGTAAAACATCAAATTTTGAGGGGGGTTAGAATATATTTTTTTTCTTGGGCGATTACAATGGTTTATTATTGAATGATAAACGAAAATATGTAAGAAAAAATTATGTAACAGTAATTATTTTCAAAATCAGACGAAGAAACAGCTACTTATGATAAAAAATATAAAAATAACGTTTCTCTAAAAATCTTACCGCCTCCATTTGATGGACGCTTGGGGCAAACTTTCCAATCCGTCTTTCAAAAGGTAAACGCGCAGGCCACGGATGTAATTCGAAAAGAAATTGTTCCAATCCAAATTTGAAATGTTGAATTCGAATTCGTTTTTGTCCTCTTTGTCCATCCGAGACAACAACGCTTTGACATTGTCGTTCGAAAAATTCCACGTCCTCGTCGAAAAGAAGACGAGCACTTCAGAGTATTTGTCGATTTTCTTGTAGATACGGTACATGCTGGAATGCATAACAATTTTATATTTTCGGTAGTCTTGAATTTTGTAATGGCAAATAATAAATTACAAAATTATTTGAGCTATAAAAACATTTTAAAAAAATCAAATTCCAATAGAAAACAGACTTTAAACATTTTATATGCCGTTACTTCCATTATTTTAACACTTTACTTCTATTTATTATTCGTATTGATTATATGGTCGATTTGAAATACGGAACGAATTCATACTTCGGATTATCTGCTCGCGTGATGAATGTGACTGTGTCCATGATGAGAGCGGGTATATAGTGGAAGAGCAGAGTGCAAATATAATGGAAAGCCCAAACCTGTAAATTGAAAATTCGCATTAGTTCGAATTTCGCTCGATGCAAAATGAAGTCGAATTCCAATAAATTATTAGAAGAAAAAAACTATTACAGGAATAAAAACCCTGAAAAAACCACTGACGCCAACAGCCAACAACAACGGCAAAAAAAAAAAAAAAAATAAATACAAATAAATTAAAAAAAAAAAAATTGTGTAGTTTCTATATGAACTATGAAATGTCTTACTCTATGAGTGGTGAGGAAGTAGCACCAGACCGCCTTTATGGGAGGCACGGAAGCTCCGTGGAGTTCGAGGAGCCTCTTGAATTCCCTCCATTGAAGCGGATTGTCAACGGATGAGACGTAATTGTAAATTTTAACCACCTCTTTTCCGTTTCTGGGCCTGTCGAAATATCGACAAATTAAATTTTAATAAAAACGGAATAAATTTAATCGGACAAATTCAATAATTTCAAAAGACTATTTTATTCGACATGAATGAGAGCGGGCTTTTTTACTGTGCTGCACTTTTAATACCGAATCGCGGGCGGAGTAGTAAGGAAGAAAAATTACTGGTCAGTGACGACGGCCGCTGCTGCGGCGATAATTGCTGAGACGACGTAGTCAACCGGAACAATGTTGGCGATCATATCCAAATCGCAATAAATTGAATGCAGTAGTCCGCATCCAGCGCCGACAACTATCCCGGTCGGACCGTAAACATTGTCGGTCCAGCCAATGATCGGCTCATGATCTGTACCGACCACTGAAAAACGAAAGAGCTATCAGCACAAATTTCATGTGCGAGTGTTAATAATTTAATGCTCGTATTATGTTGTGATAAATAAATAAAACCACTCGTGCTGCACGGCTTTACGAGCAAATTTTCGAAGCGTTTTTAAGAGAGAACTGTTTGAAGAATTGTTTGTTGAAAGATGTATAAATAGCATTTCACGAAAATTCTCGAGTAACACCATCATTGCATTGTATGAATTTTTCCAAAACTCTAAAATTCCATAAAACTCCAATAACTCGAGAACTGTTTAAAATACCGACTTCGCTGTAGTCTTATTCGATTTAGCGTTAAAAATAACATGCATTTTAATACCCAAAGTTCCGCTATTGATAGGATATTCATATTTCTTAAATTTTGCGCAAGTTCATGGGCAAATTTCGGGGAAAATTTCGGCTACGCAAAAACAGGGAATCATGATGAAAAATCTCAGAAAGTTTTCATCTCGAGAGAAAAATTTCAAAAACAAAGAAAATTTACATCGGAATTCAAGTAAAAAAGGAGAAAACAGTAAAATAACTATGGTAAATGATCTCATCAAATCGGAGCTGGTGAGAATGCCCAACAAGCTTTTCCAAATTCTGAAAAACAAAGACGATAATGAAAAAAATTGCGATTTTCCTTACCAATCGCGGGCCGGAAGATGATTCGAGGAATTCCACGGCCGTAATCGTTTATCACATGTTCGGCTATGGCTTTCGTAAAAGCGTAGGTGTTCGGCCATTCGCCCAATAACCTGAAATATCGAAAAAGTTTTTTATTTTCACTTTAAATCTAACCTGATAGAGAATTTGCTGTCTACTACCAGGAGAAAGAAATTAAGGCCTTTCACTAATTGAAAGAGTGGAATTTATTTAATAAAATAATGCAATAACTTATTCATAATGATAAATTAAACAAGTATAATAATTTAATACGTTAGCTACATTAGTATTTATTAAAACACAATTGTCGATGAAAAATACTAAAAAATAGCTAGCTTTAAATGATTCAAAAACTCTAAAAAATTGTCTACGAAATAAATTATAATAAATTATTTGAAATTATTCAAAGTTAAAATATTCAATATACCTATATATTTTATAATTAATCTAAATCCACAATACCATCCTAGACACTCCAATGATAGGGTAATAGAATATTACTTGGGCTGCAAAGCTTGGAGTACGTCGTCCTCCAATGTGTTCAGCATTTCTTCGAGTTTTGCAACTTCGATCGGGCACTCGTACAGTTTTTCATCTATGTCGTTCCTATGGCAATTGGCGTACGCCGTGGACACGTGGACAAATCCCTGAAAAACAGAACGACCACAAGTCAAAATTCAAGAATCGTAAATGGTAAAAATTAATCGGAAGCAAACTACTAACTAAGAGTAAATTGAAAGAAAAAATTGTGAACAGTGGTGAGAAAAGCCTATGAAAAAGAATACAAAATAAATAAGAATCCGAAAGACAAATAAAATTGATTAATAAAAACCAAAGTAAATAAATAACGGTAATTTTTATCTGAATTTATTATACTATAAAATTGTTTATTGGTTGATTCGATTTTAATCAAGAGCAAAAATTGAACTGCTGATAGAAATCGTCTCACCTTCAGGTTTTTCATTTCTCTGGCCAGATCAAGCATTTCTCGCGTTCCCCTTATGTTAATGTTGAAGGCCGTTTTCAGCCGTTCGTCAAATTTGACAGTCGCTGCTCCGTGGATGACTATGCTAACCTGGAATTCAGCATATAATAAGAACCTAGCTCAAAATGATACGAGGGAAGAATTCCAAATATTTGTGATAATGAATTGAACTATTTTCACAGATGTATTATAAAAACTGAAAATTGAAGTTTGCTTATTTTTTCTGATTGGATAATTTTTTGTCAATACTGTTAAAAATTAGATAGTCAGGAAAAATATTAACGTTTGAGAGTAGCCCTGCTTAAAACTTGACGAAATTAGTCAGTCCCAAAAGGACTTATTAATCAACATCAACCAATCATCAGTAATCAATTACAATTTCAGTTCTGTAGATTCTATTAGTCCATTATTGAATATTTGGTCTTCGATTACGGTAAAAATTGAATTACTTCTTTCGAGAGGAGCTTGCGGTGTTCGGGCGTTAGTCCGAGTTCTGGAAGAGCACAGTCTCCGGGAAGAGGCGTGATCCGGTGGCGGAATTTGGGCTCCGATGCCTCCAGAACCGAAAACAACTGGAAAAAAATTATGATAAATATTTAAATTGCTGCAGTAAAATAATAATAATAAAATAATTACATAAAAAAAATAAATAAAAAATAAATAAATAAATAAATAATAATAATAAAATGATAAAATAGTTCTAGCACAAAAAAATAATCCAAATAATTTATTCCTGAGCTACTCGAAAGAAATAATCAACTCCGAATAGGAATATTACTAAGTATATTTAGAAATATTAGAATTATTGGAAATTTCGATTTACTATTTAACTCAGAATTTCCCCAACCCTTAGGATTCAAACCAGCTTTAGATAGCACAGACCCGATTCAAAATTTTTTTTCGTCCCTTCGTTTGATATTGACAATTTATAACATTTATTTACAATTGATTTATTCAATGCTGAAAATTGGATAAATTACGCCAATCATTTTTCCCGACTTTTCTTTTGTTTTTACATCGCCATAAATCACATTCCTTAATATTGCGCAATAGCGCCATGTAACGGTTTGAATGGAACAGGATTTCTAATAATAGTCCCTTCCTTCTGCACGCGGAAATGCGGTCGTGGGTCAAACGAGCTGTTCCGAGCAAATTATAGTAATTATAGACGGTTTGATCGATGACAAGCATCAAACGCGTTGGCAAGCCTGACAGTAGCAATCAGCTAATAATTGATCGTCTGAAATATGCCAACACTGATTTATCACAGCGAAATTAGATTTACAGGTTTATGAATCGTACTATGCGCACCAATTCATGCTAATCGTCCTAAGGTCACGAGTCTGAACTCAACTCTAATGCGTCTCGAACACGGTTAGAACAGAGAATAGGAGTTCGAATAGAAGTCAATCGAGTAATTTAAAATGCCAATTTATTCAAAAGTACGAATGGAAAAACGCCGATGAACTATGCGTAATTTAGACGATAAAAATTAAACAGTCTACACTAGAAGAGGGCGAATTTCTATAATGGAGGTACTGTGTGTTACGAATCCAAAAACGTCAGATTTAGCAAGCACATTGGTTTGGGGCATAGATTTTTGGGGCCGTTGTCTCGCTCCACGAACTACCATTTGGCCCTTTAGTTTATTACTACCATCTTTCGCTGGTTCAAATATTTGAACACTTTTTGGCTGAGGCGAGTCACGAAGTTTAACGATTCTTTCTCAAACATTTCAGTGCGGGCGTTTTGTTTGCATCTTGAACACTGAGCGCCTCCGCAAATGTCTAGGCAAATAAAAATAAATCGCTACCGCTACGGCCGTTTTGACGAAATGACAATTAGGAGCCGGTATTTGGTCAAATAAATTTCGTCGTCATTGGCTATTCTATTTTATTGCCAAATGGACCTCAACGGTGCTAAACGTTTGAAAAAAATCATCAAATTTAATGAGATATATCGGTTCTATACCTTCTGCACTTATAGAATCAGTATTATGTTATTTTAGGAGTAATAAACCTCCAGGGGACACTAACAAGACAACAGCTCTAGAGCAGATTCGACTATTACACAATTTCTTGCCGAAATGCGCAGAGTAATAAAAATATTTATTACTGAATATTATAAAGAGATCCTAATTCTTCCTTATTACTCGATTGATACGAGACAGCTGGCTCTCGCCAACGGAAAATTACGTGGGAAATAAAGCCGAAAGAAAACACGCATTGAGGAATTCGAGTTCTACGTACGATTAAATTTCCCCATCAGGCACACGGCAATTTAATCTTGCAGTTACTCGCAATTATCTGCCTTCTTTCATAATAATTGCTACATAGACTGTCGAGTGCTGAATCACGCTATTAATCCTTTATTTCTCGGCCATTCGAATCAGCTTAGAGTCGTTTCGAAAGGTCTGTCGACTGTAAAAATAAGCTGACGACTTGAGATGAGTGCTTTTGAATGCTGCGCAATATCCCGACTCGAAATTTACACAGAGGTCGTGAGAGTATGAATAGATTTCAACGCTTGCACAGGTTAATAAAGTCCTTTCGTTGATTTTTTCCAAACTTCAAGACGTCCAGGTGGAGACAATCGAACAATAAACCAATTACTTCTATTAATTTAGACCACGTGAAACTGTTTTTTGAAAAAATTACTTATTAGGTACTTAATATTATTTTTTTAAATTTTTCTTTTGAATAAGGTAATGATAATAAACCAAATACTAAGGCACTTAAAAAAAAATTTTCCCCTTCAGTCGGATTGTTGAAAATTTCGAATAACAAAAAAATAAGCCCTAAAAAAATTGGAAATATTTTTGTGTCGCTTCTGAAATTCACAATTCCTAAAAATCAAATTATCAGACTAGCGATTAATTAGGTATTATACACCAACCCGATGAAACTTTTGCAATAGCGTTTGAAAATCTCGGATTATTTCGCCAATAAATCAGCTGATCGTGTAGGACGGGCTATATTCACGCCGGTAACGCGCTCTACGTATTAATTGTCAGATTACTTCATCACCTTGGCTCGTCTTGTAGTTGGAATGTTACTTCCTCCGGTTTGCAACTATAAATAGCATCGAGTTATGCCCCTGCGGTTACTATTTGTACAATAGTTTTTTTCCTATGACACGATCCAGTTGGGAAACAGATTTCATTTCCGCACTTCCATAGGCCTAGGCGCTGTCAAGGTCAATAATCAAATAGGGGCTTTCGAGCAAACTGCTTGTAGTGCGGTTTCAAAGGCCATTGAATGTTTTTTTTTTTTTCATTGTATAAGAGAACAAGTACGGTTTAAAACAGAAAACTGGGAGGACGACCGAGGAAAATACGTTCCTTCCAAATTTAGAGGATCCCTGATGATGCCCAAACAGGCGAAAGTATTCCACCGAAAAAAATTTGCTGCTGTTAGTCATCGATTCGAAGTTAAAGACTTTCAGGTATATAATCCTTGTAATACAAAATCCAGCGCATTCGCCACTATAGGCGGATTTCCAAGATTTGTAACTTAAACATTGGATAACTTTAACAAAAAGTCGTCAATTTTGATGTTTGAATATACCAAAAGATAGGTAATTTAACTGTCCACATTTTCTCAATGTAATGTACCTATACATTTTTCAGCCGTTTCTGCGTTATTCGACAATATTAGTAGAGTATATACGAAAATATCACATTTTCCAACTTTAAACGTTGTTTTCATCTATTTAGTGCTAAAGAAACAAAGAATTATGCATATATTATTGATATACACATCATCAACTATCATTATGCTGAATTAGAGCGAAATCGAAATCAAAAAATTTTCCGCAAAAAATCCAAGGGGGACCCCTGCGATTTTTATCAACCGATCAGTTAACGATTTTTTACTCGCCTTCCAATACAGATAAAAATCTGAAATTTTCAGGAAAGTTGTGTCTTACCAAGATCTATTTTTGTGATTTTTTTCATTTCTCGGAAAAATCAGCAAGTGGTCTAAAAAAATTAGTTTTTGAAAGCTCGAAAATTGGACTTTAACCGTGATTTTCGTGATCAAAATTGATGTGAATCAATTGTTTTATTATGCAGGGGTCTTCATTTGAACCCCTTACACACGTACGTAGCAAAAAATTTGGTGAAAAAAATTTAAACAGCGCCACAGAAATTGTTTTCCGTAAATCGAGTTTTTCACCGACTGCTCGTAGCGGTAAGGGTAAAAAATTAAACTTTTGTTTTTAAGCGTTTTCGAGAGCAAATCTTGTACGAAATTGAACGCTGAATCCGAATTTGACGTCAAAACAACGGAAATTTGACGATAACCATAAGTTTTTACTAATGTCAGTACTACACGTTTTCATGTTTTTCAACTTTAAAATCCTTTGCAAAGACGAGTACTTACATTACTGTTCAAATTTGATTAATGAATGATTCCTACAGGAAATTAGACGTAGAATTCGAATTTAGAGTGAAAACAATCAAACTGTATCGATTAATTTTTTTTTCGACTTTCATACTTTTGCAGTTATAATTTTGTAATGTTCGCGAATTTTGACAAAATATTTTCTGTGTAAGCAAACTGATAAAATGTAATTTAGAATCTATTAAAAATAAAAAAGGACAGTTATTATTTTTTGTTTTCGAGATCAATTCCACTTTTATGTAAAAAAAAGAAAGCGTTTTGAGTTTTCTTAGAGCGCGAATAGCTCCGCGGGGACATAACATAAAAACATAATTAAATACACCAAATTGTAGGAATAAAAATTCTTCTATCAGCATAATTGAAATGTCTGTAATTTTTAAGTGAGTTTCGGCGAAAGCGCTAGAACTCGCATTTTAAGGATTATACTCCTGAGAGATGTATTTATTTTACTCTTTACTTCTTCAACCTCAAACAAAAAAAATATTCGAAGTAGCTTAGAAAATCACTTTTTATACCGTCGTATTATTGATAGGAATTTATTATCTAGGAAAAACGGTCATTTCATGTGCGATATGACATACGGGGTCTTTGAGTATTTCCTCCAGCCTTTCCGTTATCGATTTGCCTCTCTTCTCGCGCATCAGGACGTAAATGTGCCTCACATTCTGGCAGCTCCGAAGAACCTTCTCGGTCAAGACCTGAAAGAATAACGTTTCAAAATTATACAAAATTGAATACAATTTCAATAAGCTAGGAATAGAAATAAAATAGAAATAGAAAAATGGAAATTTTGTTCGTTGGTTGAGCATTTCTTTTCTCAATGGCGATCGCTCAATCACTTGTTGAGGAGACTTCAACGTGTGGTTAAGTGGTAAAAGAGCAATAATATTCTCATATATATTTCATCAGTACAAATAACAGGCCTAATATTAAAACATATTATTAAAAAAATATTATATTAAAAAACATCAACACGCAGATGACCGCATTTTTTCCCATAATGTGAATTTGTTGAATGTACTAGTGTGTGGGAGAGAAATAAGGATAAAAAATATCAAGCGCTAATCGAGGGTTTGTATTTTCAATGGTGTCCATCATTCCGATATAATTCCACCTAATAATTCAAAAATAAATTATCGTCAATGATGGCTTTTTTAAAAATAGTATAACAATTTTCAATTTTGAAAATAATTTAAATATTATTAAATCTGAAATGTGGGAACTAACCACAAGCTATATAACAGCTGCATTAGAATTATTTTTGGCGAATATGTCAATAACGTGTTATCTTATGTCCTCTCGATTTCGTACTCCCAACTGAGTTCAACTGGTTAAATTTCTTCGATTAGTATTCTTCGAGAATCTTTCGAATTTGAGATTCTATTTTTGAAGCAGAAAGTGCGGCACGTGAGTATAAAAAACGGCGAGCATAAATGTCCAACGAGCCAAAATAAATTTAAATTCAAATCCCGTGGGCAATACTTTTCCTCCGTTGCTCAAACTCGTGAGCTCATTTTAACATACAAATGACGCTTTTACTTTTGACGGCCACATTTTTCCTCCTTTCTGTTGCTAGAGTGCCCAACGTGATGTGAAACTCTACAAGTACCAATGTTGTTTTTCCTTATTGAACCTAACTTCAGGTTCGTGCAGTTTATTTTTGGGGGCAACGATTGCTCAACATGCCATGTATTCTCTTGTTCAGTGTTAAAAATGCATGCACGAATAACACATGGGAATCACCTGAACGATCACTCCGAACCGATTGCTTCAGTCACGAATCGTTCACTTTCGTAAAAACGAGAAAAATAAATAAATGGCGCGAACGGAACACAAGCCATGAAATTATTCAGAACAATTTCCGTACTAATTTATTCGATTTAATTTGATTTGAATGGATTTGTTCAATTGTTTTAATGTAAGAAGAGGCGTAAGCTTGGTCCGATAAACAATTCAGTTGTCTAATTGGAGAAAGCTTGTGAAAAAATACTTGAAACAATTTTTGTTGTAAATTACCGCTCAATTCTACGTTGACAGTGATGAATATCGTTATAGAAATCGTCATTTTATTTCCGTGGGATTTCTCTGGTCCAAAAGCTACCGGCAACGCCATGTGATGGCTGCATTAGAACGTCGACTCTTTCAGCGCGTTTTCGAAATATATTCTCGTAGACTAGATCTTTTTTGTTCATCTCGAAACCTTTGATTAGCCTAATGGCCTCGTAAACAGTTATCCGGCTCAGATAGCGAGACTCCACCAAACGCGTGTTAGGATTTGAAAACGATACTATGTCTCTGAACAGGTAATTCGCATTTCTCGGTTCCTATTGATCAAATATTCCCCTTGTCTTTCGATCGAGACCTCGTTTTGACGTCCCTTTACTTAACAGCGAATAATATTGACGTATTACGTACGTTATTATTGGGCCTTTAAAACGCGATAATGAGCCTACCAATTACCTATTTTTTTCCTCAGATAACCATACTATTTTACTCACGCATGCTATCCAACAATACGTCACACGATAGAATAGGTCTCAGATACATTTCAAGCAGGTCACAACGTCTCAACAGGATGTTTCAGAGACGTTATATTGGAGCAGTCTTAGAGACGACTCTCTGGAAATATCTTAGAGACTAATCTCTGAAAATGTCTCGGAGACGACACACCAGAGATGTTTCAGAGACGCCTCAAAATAGATCTCAGAGACATCTCACTAAAGGTGTCTTAGAGACGACTCTTGAGATGTCACAGAGACGTCTCTCAGAAAGTGTCTCAGAGAATATTCTATATTGATGTCTCAGAGACGTCACAATGAAAATGTTTTATAGACGACTCTCTAAAATGTTTCAGAGACGTCTCAAAATAGATCTCAGAGACATCTCACTGAAGGTGTCTTGGAGACGACTTTCGAAATGTCACAGAGACGCCTCTCAGAAAGTGTCTTAGTGATTACTCTCTATTGATGTCTCAGAGACGTCACACTGAAGATGTTTTATAGACGTCTCACTGGAGATGTTTCCGAGACCACGCGCTGCTAATGTCTTAGAGACTGCTCTTTGGACTTGTCTCAGAGACGTCTCAGTGATAATGTTTCAGGAACGTCTCACAAGAGATGTCTCAGAGGACGCGGGCTCAGCGTCAAACCGTTTTTTAACATCTCTGAGCCGTGCCATACGTCTCTATGAGACAAGTGTTTCTGAAGTGATAAATACGCATCTAAAATGGAAATAATTCGGAAATTGAGCGATTTTTCGACTTTCTAAGCCCATAATCTGCGGCTTGCATTTCTCTTGGAGCATTCTAATAATTAAATAATTAAAAAGGAACCAGGCGATCAGAAACTTTCAGAACAATAATTTCACTCCCTCTTCAACCTATCGAGTTACCACCTTACAAAGACAGTCTATCTCCAGAGCTCAACAGGTTCATGTATTTTCCTCCATTACATGGAAAGGGACTCCGAAACCTCACGCAACGGCCTGTTGCAACTCGTACAATCTCAAACGAATCCACCGGACCGTGAACTTCGGTCGCTTTCAGTCTCGTAATAGGAGTGGCCCAATTGTAGTAATCGCGAGGGTCTGGAAGCGTAGAGCCTACTGGCGAGAAGATGATGGTTTCCCCCGGACCACGAGAAATTTTTTATAAGAAACCCAGTTAATGATGACACTCGAAAAACGAACAAAAATGAGAGAAAACGGGCAAAAATGAAAAAATGTCGGCCTTTTGGCAAATTCGCAAATTTTTTTATTGTTCTCATAATCTCATAGTTTTTTACGTGCTGTGCATGATAATCTCAGAACCTAGAGCTGATTAAAGCAATTTGTTGGCGTAAAATTTTGATAAAATCAACTTCTTGATTTTATGACCCTAGTTTTATACTCGATGACGCGAGAAGAAAATGGAACGAGAATGAGGATGACTTGGCGTCATCTTGGAAATTTCCCTATCATTCGCTGTGTCACACCTAATTGAAGATGATTAATCGAAGTCGGAACGGCCATTATCGTGATTATCGGTGACTTTAACGACTTGAAACGTTAACCAGCGGTCTGTCTTTGCGGAATGATATGGTAACGATTTTGCATTATACTATCAGTGAACAAACCAAAGGCTAGCGTGGTTTCATGTCAAGAATAGAAAAAAAATTAATAAACTAGTACTAAGTAAAATAGAATCTTGAAGAAAATTAAAAAAAAAAAATTATTTCTATTTTCGGAAGAATTCAGAATTTTGTCTGGAATTAAATTCCGAGGTGTGACTAATCAATTTTGAAATCGCCTTTTTCAAATAACATAATTTCACTTGATTTCATAATTGGGTCAATTTAGAGGATAAATATCAGCAAAAAGCCGTGTTGAATTTTGTAAAAGAGGAACCTGTTTTGCTGTCGATAAACCGGAATGAAAACGCCCTCGATGAAGTAAACAGAGTTCTAAACTTGTCCTCCGATTTATAAAAAAATGACCTTCTGCGTGGTCAGGATCATAGCGTCTCTACAAAAAGCGTCTGAAATAGACCGTATTTACAGCCCCTCGCGAGTTTTAATTTCATTCAAAATTTATTCTAACTCAATTATATTAAATTATTTTCAATTTTTTTAAAATTTTATATTACTAAAATGAATTAATAAAATTAACTAGAGTAGACAAATTTTTGATTCGCTTTAAAAATCGCATTAAAAATGTGGACACCTTTTCGAATTTGGTACTTATTTTCTCAGCGCAGGAAGACCGAACGAATTATAATTATTTGTTATACTAATCATCTATTTTTTATCCTTGCCATATTAATAGGGAGAAAAAACAGGGGGCAAATTTTACAATTTTTATTGAGGTTTGTCTAGATTTCTATTTTGGCACTTTTGCCCCTTTTGGCATCCTCAGGGCGATGTAGCACCAATTCGTTTCTACTGCCGATATTTAATTCACTCGCCAAGTAAACTGCGCAGTTGAACTGGCACTCAGAGCTAAATCCATAAAAATACCAACAAAAAAAAGTGCGTATTGAAACAACAGTACGAATGCCGCCAGGGCGCAGGAATCCGATCGTGGGCTTCCCCCGGTGCCTGATCCATTTACGGTCCACGATTAAACTGGTTTCTCATTCTTCGCCAGGGTTTTTTCGCCGCTATTTTCTTCCGGGAGATCAAATCCAAGATTGGGATCGAGAAGAGATTATTTTGGAGGAACATCAAACAGATTTGATTCGATAGACGTCACAAATTATAGCCAACTTTTTATTATAGCACCTGCTTTGTATTAGAGACGAATACTCACATTTTATATGTTCAGCGAGACGGCATTAATTAATAATAACTCTATCAGAATTTCGTATATTTAAATTAATTTAATTTTTAAAAAATCGTATAAAAATAAATTACCACTTCGACGGTCATATCACACACAGTACTTCCGCATTCAGTACCTATTCGCGTTTAATTTTTCTCGCTACGACTCTTTATTCTGCTTTCGCCATCCAAGTGCGTTCGGACAAAAGATAGGCAGTCCATTTAATTTCAAATGCAGGCCTGCGCTTGGAAAAGAGGACGACGCGGCTTCGCGAGCGACTTCTCCGGTTTTACGGGCGAAACAGGTCCGCGCGTTAGAAAAGAATCTCGAACCTTAAGACATGAGACAGTTCAGTGAACCCTAACGGTTTTTCCAACGAAGGTAGGTTGAAACTAAATAATAGGTATAATTACCAATGAATGATGAGAATTGGATTAATTATTAGTTTAGCGCAGCTGAGACCCAATTTTTACCACCTTACGCCCGATACAATAATATTAACCAATCATATTAATTAAAACCGGCATCACTATTCCAATTCCCTACCAAATTAAATTTCCTATCCGGCATCAAATTTAATTTTCCTCATTTATTTTTCTATAGTTTCGTCTCGACTGCTAATCACAATAAAAAATGCGAACAACGCTGCGGAAAATTATTTAACCATACCTATGCCATTTTGACCTATATTTTTACAACCTTAATTATGGAAATTAAATTATTTTAAATTTATTCTAATTTACAAAAAGAAATAGAGAACCTGTATTGTGCTAATTTCATTCCTGCTAATACTTGATTTATCGAATTGTATCAAATATTTAACAGTTGAGATGTTCTCACGTGGCGAAAATGCGGCTTATTCGAATTGTATTCCAATGACCGACAATTACAACGTGTTTAAGTCGCGTGCCGCTGGTGCTCAAGTTAAAAACCTTGTTTACTGTCAAAACGGATGGAGATGAAACGATGTGGAACGTCTTGAATTTGTTAATAACTGGGGACTTCCACGGTGATCGCTATTTAAGAAAATAATGACTAATTCTGAAAACGGCTTGTACGCATCACGAGTCTCGAAATTGCCCATAGTTCTCGCTGGTGCAGTGGAAATTTTCCAGGTATTTCCCCACAGTTGGTCAATCGCAGTATTAATAAGAAGGTAAAAGAATCGAAGGTCAAACATTAAATTTCGAGAGGTTTAGAATGTCAACAGAAGTAATAACATTTCACGGCCTCGGTTGTCATGTCAAGGATCGCTCTCTTCGCGATTTCCTCCTCACGATTTCTCGCACGCCTCACGCCATCAAAATAGATAATCACCGGTTGCCGTTTTTTTGCGCAGAACGCCATAGAAACAAATCAACCTAATAGTCCTAACAGGCCGTGATGTCAATCGATAAGTTGTCAAATTGCCAACTTATGGCTGTCATCACGTGACGTTTTCGAAGGCTTTAAATATGCAATGGTGCTGTTGAAATTTTAACCCCAATAAATATAGAAAATGCTGTCGCGTAGGGACATAATATGTTTTCCATATGACCTTTTTACGATGAAAACCAGGGCAGAGCCGGCAGGACGATGCAAACAATGCACATTCAGAGTGGGAAAGGCCTTAGCCAAATTGCGACTGTCACGTTCGCACAATTACACGCTCTGGGAGCCAGACGCATCAAATTTATTTTTGATGCACTCGTAATGGGGTTAAACGACTTTGAAATGAGGAGCAAGCAGATGCAAAACATTTTTGGTTTGGTTTGATCAGGATTCGGCCAGTTTGACTGGCCACAAACCAAACTAAAAGCTACATCTACGGCCGACTATCTAACATAAAAAAAATGCAAAACATATACGACCGTTCGTGCTTCATTGCTTTATATAAAGAGCAAACTATTGTTGACTTTGTAAAAGAAAACATTCGACGAAAAAAATAATGCTTCAACGTAGGCGACGAGCCTAAAAAAGAACTAATTTGTTGCGGTCTATGATCAACTCAGGTTGCTGACTCGAATTCAAGCTTTTTTATTGGCTCGTGCGAAGAAATTGACTTCGTGCGAGAGCTTAAAATCTGAAATTCATTTTAATGCGCGTAAAATTATTCGAATTGTATAATTTATTAATTCAATCCGGCATTCGAATGGCTCATTGGTCGGCCGAAAGGCGGAACGAGTCACCCACTCATAGCTCAAGGACGATTTGCAACAAGAGTTGCTTCAGATCATCGGAACGTGCGTGATTTTGAAAAAAAATGACGCTCAGCATTTTTCACTGTCGAATGAAGGGTTGAAGGAATGACTGTCCGCTTCTGAGGTCACACAGCTCGGAATAAATCACGCGATTCGCTCTCTCGCCTCGTGATTCCTCGTAGGATTCATTTTGATGAACGGTTCTCCAAAGAGATAAAAACCACGTGGGGAGATATTGCGACGAAGAATGCGTTCCTGAGGAGGCCAGATTACGCACAAAGCTACTGAAAAAATGGTGTTCAGCGACGCGAATTTTTCACCAACTATTTACTTTGAGTCCCAAAGTTCACGTAAAACTTTGACCGCTTCCGGAACCACGTTTTCTCCCATTTCTCGCGATCTACACGAAAAATTCCCAAAACAATTTAAAATTTTACTACAGATATTTGAAGATTATTAAATTCTTCAAACGAAGAAGTACAGGATTTTGTTCGATGGTCGATTTTAGTCGGAGCTACAGGGGCTCGAAGTGAAAGCCGAAAAACCGTGGGTGTACGATTGATTGAGAAACTGGGACTAGGTAAACAAATTTTGATCGTATATAGTCGTAGAGAGTAGAGTAGAAAGTAGAGACAACTCATCGAGTGAAAAAATCTTCTTTTTTTTTTTTTTTTTTTTTATTGGGCCTTCATTTTAGGTTTATTGCACTTTAAAATTTTATGACCCTGTTGCGTTGTTTTGCCTGTTTTTCCCCGATAGCTTTTGAACCGATCACTTTTACAAAGGTATATTACTCAGAGGCGAGAAAGAGCTATCAAAATCCAAGGTTACTTGGTTATATACGTATTTACGTTATGTCCCAGCGAAGCTATTCGCGCTCGAAGAAAATCAAAAACACGTTTTTTACATGAAAGTGGAATATATCTCGAAAACAAAAAATAATCCGTGTCTGTTTTATTTTTAATCGATTCTAAATTAAATTTCCTCAATTTGCTTGCGCAGAACCTATTTTTTCAAAATTCGCCAACGTGTCGAAAAAAAATTCCGAAGTTAAAACTCCAAAAGTATGAAATTCGAAAAAATAAAAAAAATATTATTAATTGTTAGAATTTGATACTTTTCAATTCAAATTCGAACTCTACGTCTAATTTACTTTAGGAATCATTAATTAATTAAAACTGAACAGTACTGTCAGGATTTACAATGAATTTTCAAAGTTGAAAAACATAACGTCGTGGAACTAAAACTGGGGATAACTAATAGTTGTCGCCAAATTTCCGTCGTTTTGACGTCAAATTCGGATTCAGCGTTCAATTTCGTACAAGAATTGCTCTCGAAAACGCTTAAAAACAAAAGTTTAATTTTTTACCCTTACCGCTACCAGCAGTCGGTGAAAAACTCGATTTACGGAAAACAATTTCTGTGGCGCTGTTTAAATTTTTTTCACCAAATTTTTTGCTACGTACGTGTGTAAGGGGTTCAAATGAAGAACTCTGCATAATAAAACAATTGATTCACATCAATTTTGATCACAAAAATCACGGTTAAAGTCCAATTTTCGAGCTTTCAAAAACTAATTTTTTTAGACCACTTGCTGATTTTTCCGAGAAATGAAAAAAATCACAAAAATAGATCTTGGTAAGACGCAACTTTCCTGAAAATTTCAGATTTTTATCTGTATTGGAAGGCGAGTAAAAAATCGTTAACTGATCGGTTGAAAAAAATCGCAGGGGTCCCCCTTGGATTTTTTGCGGAAAATTTTTTGATTTCGATTTCGCTCTAATTCAGCATAATGATAGTTGATGATGTGTATATCAATAATATATGCTTCATTCTTTGTTTATTTAGCGCTAAATGGATGAAAAGAACGTTTAAAGTTGGAAAATGTGATATTTACGTATATACTCTACTAATATTGTTGAATAGCGCAGAAACGGCTGGAAAATGTATAGGTACATTACATTGAGAAAATGTGGACAGTTAAATTACCTATCTTTTGGTATATTCAAAAATCTGAATTGATGCCTTGTTATTTAAGCTATCCACCGTGCAAGTTGCAAATCTTGGAAAACTTAAAAGTTGGACATGTTATCTCGGCCACAACTTAGCAAAAGTTGTAGAACCACTACTTTATAATACAATGTACATGAAAACCACCGCCTACATACCAAATTATAGTAACTACTATAGAAACTATAAATTACACCTCTCAATACGGAAATTAACTGCTATGTGGATGTGATAAGGACACTCCCCCCGACTAAGGAAAGGGAATGGCAGGAGGGGCGGAATTTTGGTGTCGATTTGTATTGATAGAATGAGAAACAGGGTCGATAGTTTTAATGGTTCTCGATTTATCGTAGCATTGAGTGGAATTTTTTATTTTTGATTTGTGAACCAAACGAAATGCCCTATCTTTTCGTTTGGTTTGAATTTCTTACGCTGAACACGAGTTAAAACGAGCTGTACTGTATTACAAGAAACTTCTCCACGTTGGGATTATTATCCCAGTTATAAATTTTGTAATTTTATATAGTCTTCAGCATTCAACGGCTACGACGGCTTAAGAATCCCCATCAATGGTAATGCTTACGGCCGCAGTAAAATACCGCGAAACAAGGTGAATTCTATTGTAAAGGATGGAACATAGTCGTCGAACGATTCCCGAGACACCGAAACATGGGTAGTTGTGGATCACTCAGTTAGAATTTGCATTAGAATCGAACATGTAAATTTACTAAGGTAGGTACCTATACTATGTGGGAAGAAGTTGGTAATCTTCTGAACGTTGGAACTGGAATGATTCGCGCGAAGGCCGAACAAATCTACGACGATTTAAGCTGAGTGATTTCCCTTGTACGCACTTCTGAGGGCGAACAAAAAGAAAAAATCAGTTCGAACCTTTTTACAATCAGCGCGACTAGAGTTGATACTTGGCGTTTATCGCAAATACAACTGCGTTGGATCGTTTCGCCAGTTTCGTCCAATCGGCGACACAAATGGTAATTTGCCAACACAGCCGCAGAAATTTTTTGTCGATCAATTTATTTGAATTTCTAAGATTACTTACACCTGAGTAAAATGTGAATTTTTTAAATTTAATATTTTCAACTGTAGCTTTTTAAATTTAATATAATTCTTAGTATTATATTATAAAGAATTAATATAATATTAAGAATTATATTAAAATAATTATATTAAATAGAATATAAAATATAGAATTATATTAAATTAATAATATCTAGAATTAATATATAATTAAGAATTTATTAAAGATTTTTTAAGATTTTTTTATTAAGAACTTTTTAAATTTTGGAGTTTTTTTTTAATTTAATAAATTCATAGTATTATATTATAAAGAATTAATATAATATTAAGAATTATATTAAATTAATAATATATAGAATTAATATAATATTAAAAATTATATTAAATTTTAAAAAACTCCAAAATTTAAAAAACTAAAGTAAAAAATAATAAATTGAAAAAAAATCACATTTTACTCAGGTGTTAGAAGTTCAAATAAATTGATTTTTTCTTTAATTAATAAAAATAATAAGATTAAGTTGTATTTGATTTATTTTTAGTTTTAAAACTTAACGGCGAACGTACTCAAGTAGATAAATTTATTTACTCGGTAATTTTCCCATTGAGCATGGTTTCACTCACTTGGTACCCGCTATAAATCGTCCTCAGCTGTAACGGGAACTTGTAAATGACGCAATCTAGCTCAACCCGTGCGACCAAGTGCGCATGACTATCCTGGTCTTACTTTGCTCCTTAGTTTCAAAACGTCTTGTTTTCTTCAGACCATAAAAACAAACCGGGCCGATCAAAATAACGAGACACACTGTGAGCGTTGTCACATCGTTCTACAATCACAGCCTACTTTTACTTATATGACGTATTTTACCTCTGTAATGGAAATATTTCCAGAGGAGACACTGACTGGAGAACGCGCTCGAATATTGATGGGATAGTTGATACGAAGAGAATATCACTAGCTACAAGTTCATCGAAGGGTATTTCAAAATATCTTAGCTAGTTTGTATGCAAAATATTCCCCGCTTTTGAGAAGAGAAAAAAAAATTCCCTGTTCGGCTCAAAAATGAATAAACGTGACCAGGAAATTTCCTGAAATTTCCTTTTTGAAAAATTTCCTTTCCATTACTGTTCCACAAGACAATTTAATAAAACAGCAATACACCCATTCTGAAAACTAGCATAAAAATCGAATTTTCTACAAATTCACTTGTCAAAAGTGTTTCTATCGTTTTCGATTGTGTCGAAAATAACGAAAGTTTAAGTGCTCGCCGTAGTGACGACATAATTATGCCATTTAGTAGCCCAGTCATCACACTGACCGCTTTCGTTCCGCCTTTGCCTCGACGTCGTACCAGATTCTTGCAAACGTATCCGGCATTGATCGTTCTGACCGAACGGCCGTAAATCTACCAGTCGAGTGAGGATTTATACCGTTAATGACTGGAAGAATGCTTCAAATGAGTTCACACCGTTTTGGTAGATGAGCAAATAGCAGCCTGAAATATTCGAGGTTTTCGCACTCGTTTTCGCACTTTTTAAAAAAACACGATTCTTTAAGTAAAAGTTGCCACAGAATGGACGATTCCGAATAGAAAATTGGCCGCAAACTATTCTCAGAAAACAGCGATTTTGGTTTATTAAATATTAAACCATCGTAATTGCCCAAGATAAAAATGTTCCTAGCCCCCTCTCAAAATGTGATGTTTTACGTTACAAGGATTGTAGAATCCAAATATTCAATTAAAAAAAATCTGCCCGCCCGCCATAAACACTTTTCTGACAAAACTATAAAAGCTAAATCCTTGAAATTTTCACCAAAAATCAATCTTGGCCTAACAACGTCGTCGTAACTACAAAAAAAAATGAAACAGAAATATTTTAATTTTTCCCAAATATAATAAATAAAATCACAAATTTCTAAGGGTATTTTAAAGTGGACTGATTAAAGAAAATTGCACCAGATAAAGAAAAAATTGTATACAGGCTATCAATGCTTGAGTAATATTGTCGTTACATACTATGAAATTTTTTAAAATTCAGTAATATCCACAACAACTCTAATAACTCGAGAACCGTTGAAGATATTGACTCAGCAATTGTCTCATTTAGTTCAGCGTGAAAAAACACGCATTTTTAATACAGAAAATGCCCTTATACATCTGGTTATAATCGTTTTTTTTTTTTTTTTTTTTTTTTTTTTTTTTGGCTAAGATCAAGGTCAAATTTGAACTTGGTTTTTTTCTAGAAT
Organism: Tupiocoris notatus; assembly: GCA_037159825.1. Taxonomy (NCBI): domain Eukaryota; kingdom Metazoa; phylum Arthropoda; class Insecta; order Hemiptera; family Miridae; genus Tupiocoris; species Tupiocoris notatus. Next base: position 29,604 of record JASJUZ010000029.1, on the reverse strand, counting down.
TTGATTCTCCGATGAATTATTGGAACGAGCCAAATGGCATCATTTCCTGCAAATATTCGCTACAAACTGGAACAATGGAATTAAAACTAAAATGGAATTAACTCACCTTGCCGACGAACCCAGTGAAACCGGTGAGGAAAATCGTTTCTCCGTCGAAGGATTTTTCTGTCAACAAAAGAAAACTACGTAGACAAACCGAATGATTTCATATGCATGCAAATATTGATTTGCGGGTGGGAGTTAAAAACGGATTATTTTTCTATCGACGTGTCTTTGCCATTCGAAAACGTTACAAGCAACTTCTATTTTCGAAAATCCTTTATTAATTTAACTGTTTGGTTACACATTAACTAATTATTATGTTCGATAATTAAATAACGAGTTTAGCGGAAAATAAATAGTAATCAACTAGGCATTAATTCAGTAGCAATAATAGAATTATGATTGTAGTACTACGAGTAGTACAACTAGTTGTAACACATAGCGAGCTGCTAGTATTTTCTCTGGGCGAGCAAGCTGTGAGATTAGAATTCCCCTATGAACGAATTAAATGCAAAAAATAAAATAAAATGAAAACTTTTTCATATTGGCCCCAAAGATGTCAAATAAATTTGAAGAAACGTCTGCGGTTTTTCTATCATTTTTCCATTACAATTTTTTTATCATCGACCAACCCACAAGAACATAGTGCAGAAAATAAAAACTCCGACAGATTGATGTGACCTAGACGGTTTTCTCTCGCGAGCACAGAGACGTGTTCTTCAACTTATAAGCGTCGAAGGTTTAAAACGAAAACACCATTAGCCGGGATTTTTGTTATATCTATCGTAACTATCAGCAAACATTCACTTTCATCCGGACTTATCTCGTCTGCAGGACGGAGTCACACGAACTTAATCGCATTACCTTGGATACTACGACGTTTTCATGTATCAGACGATGGATACCATTGATCTTCAAGAGTCGAGATAATCTATAATCTACAGCCTATTCTCGGCGTAGTTTGCCTCAATGTTTTCCAAAACCATTTTCCAACCATTTTTTCGATTAGGTATTTTCTCAATGGTCGATTTCATAAATTCGTAACTACCGTTAGTTATCAATTTAAAAATGTTAATCGACGAGGAAATCGAACCGAATTTCCGATTACACAATCGGTGATTGGCTAAGGTGAATCATTTTTCAGACCCGACTGTAGATTTCAATCGACTGCCGTAGAGTCGTGATTTATGACAAACAACATTCCTCAGGTGGTTCGAAGTCGAAACCAATTTATTCAGAGACGAACTTCGTATAATGAAAATTCTGTTCGAAAATAATTACATAAACGTGTGATCGATTTTCGAGCACCCGATCGGATTAGGTCGCAATAAACCTGCGGCTATTTTTACTTCCGGTCCCCTTAATACGATTTGCCAATGTGATATTAATTTATGGCGTTTTATTTTTAACTTCGCAATCCCAAAAACAATTTACGTGTAAATGTGACAACGTGCGGCGATGGCTTTGACGTGTTTCTAATGAGTTCGAAAACACTGCACAGTTATACAACAGCATCTTAACGATTTCTTGCTTCACTCTGGTTTTCCACGTTATTTACAAAATAGGACATTAGTGAATGGCTTTTCCGGTTTCGAATAATGTGGAACCTCGCGAGACGGCGATTTTAAAACGCCCAAGGGCAAATACTCCCTAAGGATGGGACCTATTGAAACATCCCGAGTTTTAGATGGGAATATTTTTTCAATTACATTTACTGAGAATTTTCCTCTAAGTAATTATAATAGGTCTATGTAACTAATAGAGATATTGTATACCAAAAAAATACACACGAACTACGCGGAAGTACAGTGTGTGACCCTACGATGAAAACCATCGGTCGTTCATTCAATAAGAGAAAATAAAATGAATAAGAGAGATGAATTTTTAAAGTACTAACTTCAAACAAAGGTTTTTTTCTGTGTAGAGTTTCTCAATTAAGGAATCAGTTGGGATTAATTGTACACATTGTTTGACGTTCCAGTAATCGATTATTAACAGCTCCCATTCCTCAGTCATGGACTTCTCTCTAATTTACAGTCAAACAATTCTAAATTAACGCTATGTTCTATCATGTTTTCATCAGATTTCAAACATACGTAGAATAACGCTTCATATGACAAAAATAAAACAAATAAGGCAAAATAAAATAAATGAACTTTAAAAGAAAAAACATAGAAAATATAAAATATAGTGGTTGAAAATAAAGTCTTGAAAATGAATTTTGTGGAATTTTGCCATTTTTGAAATCTAGGTTGAAAAAGGTTTGAATGTTTGGAATTTTGAAATAGAAATATGAGAAAATTAGATCATAATTAATTTACCAAGGTAATGCTGCATAAGATCAAAAATATTGTAGAGGATGTATCTTTGAACAACCTCGTTTAAATGCTCACATATTAATTTAATAATACATTCCATTCCCAACCAATGCAGCAATTCATTCTCCCCTATATATTTTCTCACATTTCTTTTTTTCCCGGGTAAAATTGTCATTAAATACCCAGTAAATAGCATAGTAATTTATTCAGTTTTTTTCTTTACTTATATCAAGCTGCGACATGTCAGCGTCGAATACCGGACGGCCACTGAACTCGGTTGTTGTTTACGTATTAAGGCGGACGGTGAAAAAATATAAACAGCTGGCGTATTTGGTTACTGGTAGTTGTACCGGCGCGGTTTATGTCACTCGCGGGACTGTACAGGGATGAAAGAAACCCAAGAAGACCCCCATCAGAGGACGAGAGTCGACCTGGTCTTGCAACCGGAGATCCCCTCTTCGAAAGTCGCAGAGATCGGTCGTCGTTCCAAGAAGCGTAACCGTTTTTCGCCGTATATTTCATTCAGATGCTCGATTCGCTTATTTATAAAAAGGGGGGGGATTATTTAAGTGGTTGATTATTCTTCTGATTCAATAATGATGTCCTCAAACTTTAAATTGAAGCAAAGGAATAATAAACCACTTTACAATAATTTGCAGCGTTTTATTTAATCCGACGTGGGGTTGAGGTTGAGACATTATTGGCGGCGTTATCTCATTTTGCATTTCTGTGTTTCTAGCGCTTTCGCTTCTCTGGGCGTCTTCAGAAAACATTTTCTGCATAAACTTTTTTTTTTTTAATAAGTCCTGTAATAGCTCCAGAAGGCTGGGATTGTCATGAATAGGGAATTTTCTAAAGCTCGTCCGCTTTTTGAACCTAGAGTCTAATAAATTAAAATAAATAGGGGTCAAGATTCAAATGCAGGGGTGAGTAGAATGGGGCGAATTTAACATTGAAACAATAAGAGTTGAAAATGACTAGAAATGATCACATAATACTATATGATTATTATTTTAATTCTCATGGATATGCGACAAATCACAGCTTTTTATTTAATCTCACAGGTACATTCCTTTATTTTTCTAATAGTTATTTTTTTGTAGGGTGTATGCAGTTATGACATCGCTGTGAAGGAGTCATGTCGAAATAAAGTTCTTTTTGCAGACGCATTCAAACCTTCTTACATAAATTTTTGACGTATATTTTTAAACGTTAACATCAGCCATTTTGAACCGTGCCGACCCGAAAGTACTATCTGACCCTACACACGCACCAATTTCCATTACAAAAAAAAAAAAAATAATAATAATAATGATAAATTAATTTTTAAAAAATTTTTGGTTCTTAAACGTCACTTAAATCGAATACACGATCCCAACACCTATTTATCTGTAACAGCCGTTGAGTCTCCGTAGATTGAATCGTTGAGAAACAATTCAAAAACAATTCCTGTCGAGTTAATGCGAATATTATGAGACGAGATGACATCATTGCGGAAGACAACAGCACAGCAAAGTTCGCGTACGAAGGTCGCGTCTGTCACATTTATTCAGATATTCAGTTGGTCGAATTCTTCTCTACAGGACGACCTTAGGCACAACTAAGCGATGAATGGGCGCGATCTTCAGTATAGTATGGCACGCGGAGGATGAGTGGGCGAATTTTTCTTATTGGATATTTGGATTCTCCATGCCTCGAAACGTGAAACATCAAATTTTGAGGGGTTCGAAAAAAAAATTTCTTGGGCGATCAAAAAAATTTGTTTATTATTGAATAAGAAACCAAAAATTGTAGTGACTGGAGTTGGAAAACGTGAGATTTTTTCTTGCGTATTAATTTCAACTTCGATCGTTTTCGTGGCTCAAGACCTCTTAACATTATATTATCGTATCTACTATTATTCGAAATTGCCGTTGCACCATTGTTCTCGAAGAAAAGCGGAAAAAATTTGCAAAGCTCTCCCGGCATTATAAATTCTCAAGTCATCCTTGCCTCGACAATGAGAAGAATTTTTTAAGCTCCAATTATAGAAGAGCGGAAATAAATCAGAAAAACGATGATTCATCGCGGTTTTCGGCTTGCGAATTAGGAATCGGCCGAGCCATCTGTAAATGGTCAATCTTAATACTCAACCTTCACCTTTGTTTGTGAACGCCAGGCTACTAGAACGATGTGGGATGACAATGGATGCCCATTTCGAACCTAGCTCCTAACGTAATCACAACAAATCGCCAGGGCCCGGTTCCTTCGGAAATCCCACAAGCTTTATTTCGACCAGGATTTTCCTGGTTCGTTCATTCGATTTGAACCCTTGGCCTTCTGAACCCTAGGTCATTTATTTCTCAATGCATTTTCCCACAGGTTTAATTAAAACAAATTGAAGAGCCTGAAGTTTTTCCGATTAAAAACTTTCCCACGTTTAAAGACGCGAATTTCAATTATTGCTCTCCAATTAAACTTTTTTCACCCAAGTCTACTTATTTAATAAACCATTCGAAAAATGGCAGTACAAATCGTTAAAATAAATTACTCTCAGATCAGTTTAAAAAAAATTCTTTCGAAATACTTCAATTTACTACGTAAACGTGGAAATAAAAAGAGATAATAATATTGCGAAATTTCAAAATTAAGATCGCTAGCTAGGTTATTGATGAAATTCAAATTAATGAAATTGATTAATATGAATTATGGAGCCTAGAAAAATAAAAATAATAAAAATAATTTAATAAATACGGTACCTAGTATTATTCGATATTTTTTATAATATTTTTATATTACTATTTACAATATTTATATTTATTTATTTCACAATATTTATATATGTATTTGTAATGATACTATAAATTTTAGGATTATACGATATTCATAGCATATATTTATAATGTTATCAATAAATTCAATTCGGCGTCAAATAAATAAATATAATTGCTTCTCTATCAGTGACACTGTTGGGAATTCAAATTCGAGGGGCACATTCGTAAAATTTTTATTGAGTCATATATCTTGTATCTGTTCATAAGGAAATAATAACATTATCAACGCTGTTTTTCCCTTGTCAAATTATGCAATTACTACGACTCAGAAAATCCACTTCTTTCAGCGACGTTTCTTTGAGATTCTGTAAAATCAAGGGCACACACGTTATAACGATGGTATATTATGAAAAACGGCGTGTCAGATTATGGTAAATGAAAAGTCGAATAATTATGCGATTGGTAGGTGCCAATGCAAATTTTTTCATTTGGAATTGGAAATTTTTTCTATATCAATTAATTTACGTGACATTTTTAACTGGCTATGCGGTAATATTACTACGTGTTCCGTAAGAAATGGACCGGTTAGATTTAACAGAAAATACCTCGTTACATAATATGATATTTTTATCCCTGAATAACAAATCTGAACCTGTCCTGAACCTGTAAATAAGAACTCATGGAAAATGTCTTAAACGTGATCTAAAAATATTTTTTCAAACAACTTTTCTCTGCTCTCTCTACTACTATTTACTTCGCATTAATTTCCCAATTAGGTACTAATAGAATATTCTCAAAAACTCCCAGAAATAAATAAACCCAAGCTCTTCTAACTCACAAAAATTATTCTAACTAAATTTTTAAAAAATAAATATTTTCAACGCATTTAACACACTAATTTTTTTTTTTTATATTTCATAATAATTATGCTCACCATAAGTTGCTTGTCCATTTTTAAAAGCGCTTTTGACACACTGGCTAACATGGCAGCTGTGCGGTTTTCAATCAGATCAAACTTTTCAGATTCATTGTTGTTCGTCTCTTCTGAAATACTGTGAGCGATCTGAAAAATAATCGGCATAATATAGTTGACGAAAGAGTAAAATTAGTTTCGTAAGGCGAATTCAAGGAAGGGGAGCTATAAAATAGAACACTTACCACATCTATCTACATATAAAATCTATCCATCTATACGATGAATTAAAGAACTGGTCGGGTGGATTTGGATGAAAAAAATATTTATAAAAAATAGAGGCTGTTAAGAATTCGCTGTGAAAAAATCGTGTTTTTTTTATTAGGCCTTTGATTGTTAGTAAACATTTTTTAGGGATGAATTTTGGTGTATTTCGGCTTCTTTTAGCCCAATAAAGTTTAAATGACGCACGTTTGGGTAGGTGAAATACTCGAGGGCGAAAAACTCTATCAAAATTCTACGATTTGGTATATTTGAAACTATATTAAATCGAAAACAAAAAAATCCGTGATGTTCTTTTATTTTTAATTAATTCTCAATTAAATTTCCCAAAAATTTTCTCACAAAAATTATGGTGAAAACGCGAAAATTAAAACTTCATAAATGTGAAAATCTAAAAAAAAATTGAAAAAAGAGTTTTAATTGACAGGATCGAAAACTTTTTATTACGTCTAATTTCCTGTAGGAATAAGTATTGAAATATAATCCAACAGTCTTGCTAGTATTTGCAATGAATTTTCAAAGTTGAAAAACGTAAGATAGTGAAACTCTAAAAATGGAAAAATGTATAGTTTCATCAAATTTCCTTTGTTTTGACGTCAAATTCGGATTCAGCGTTAAATTTCCTGTAAGAAGAGCTAACAAATCGCTCGAAAACAAAATTTTAATTTCTCACCCTACCCGATGCCTGCAAAGCTCGACCGGTCAGGAGCTCGGTTTACGGAAAATATTTTCTGTGGCGCCGTTTAACTTTTTTTCACCAATTGTTTTGCTATGTACGTGTGTATGGCATTCAAATGAAGACTCCTGCATAATAAAACAATTGATTCACATGAATTTTAACCACGAAAACTACGATTAAAGTTGGATTTTCGAGCGTTCAAAAACTAATTTTTTTGGACCATTTGAGGATTTTTCCGAGAAATAAAAAAAATCACAAAAATACATCTCGGTAAGATACAACTCTCCTAAAAATTTCAGATTTTTATCTGTATTGAAAGACGAGTAAAAATTCGTTAAATGATCGGTTCCCAAAAATCGCAGGGGTTTCCCTTAATTTTTTTGTGGAAATTTTTTTTATTTCGATTTCGTTCAAATTAGGCATAATGATAGCTACTGATGTGTATATCAATAATATATGCTACATTCTTTGTTTCTTTCGCTCTAAATGAATGGCAAAAATGTTGAAAGTTGAAAAATTGTATTTTTTGTGTATATTTCACCAACATTGTTGAATATCGTATAACTGGTTAAGAAATAGATAGGTACATTACTTGGGGAAAATGTGGACAGTTAAATTACCTATCTTCTGTTAATGTAAACCTTTGAATCGACGACTTTTTGTTGAAGTTATCCAGGGTGCAAGTTACACATCTTGGAGTACTTCAAAGTTGGGCATTTTATCTCTGCTAAATCTTGACACGATAGAGAATCATGTAATCACCTACCTAATTATAGGAACCTCTATACCAACTATACCTGACTGCTCTCCGTACAGAGGGGAAAACTATAGGGAAAAGGGAAGGTAAAAAAACGCCTCCTACCCCACCAACATTCAAGATGAACATAATAACCGCAATATTCGCTCTTGACAATGATAATATTTAATCAGTAAGGAATTATAAAATTCGGCCAAGTATCAATTCTAGAAAAAAATCGGGTTGAGAATATTAAAACTCATTTAACCTCAACAATGTAACGAATCTTGTTCAAATCCGTCGGTCCCAGCTCCTGTAAATCAACGTCGTCGCACAGTTTCAATAGGGCGGCGCATTTAACGATTAACAAGTCGTCTTTCGATTGCCTCCCGTCGACGTCTTCCCATCGATCGTAGGACGATCTTTTCCGTTTAGCTCTTTTGTCTTCATCTTTGTCGATTAACTCGATGTCGGAGCGGCTGTAAAATTAATAAGCTATTAGCTTTGTAGAAATAAAAGTAAAAAACCATTAAATAATAGGTTTTTAATGTTGCAAGGTTCAGTTATAACGGAATATTTCAGAACAGTCCTGGTGGGATAGAACAATTCTACCAATAACCATTTTCACGGGCCATTATAACAATATAATGAGCATTCTTCTCGTAACGTGGAGGAACGGTGGGTGAGATCACTATTTTTTCTGAATAATATATTAAATAATAATCAAAAAAATAATAAAATAAAATAAATAAAAACTTGGTGAATAATGAAAAAATTAAACATAAGGTTAATGAAGATACTAATAATTCCAGAAGGTGAAATTAAATGAAGAACGAAATAAAGTAATGAATCAATGTAAAAGAATGTGAAGCGCAAAAATAGAAGCAATTTTCTGAGGTGACGTTAACTCGGGAAAATAAAAAATAAACTAATTTTTAATGACACGAGAACTGGTATTCAGAAAATACTGGGCGCTGTTCAAAATCCAATAAAGGTTACATTCGAAAATCGCCGGGAGAACATTTTCTGGAAATTAATTTCATCTCCATAAATTAATTTTTCACGGGGATATTTCAATTTGTGGGTATTAAAAAATCGGGTTGACAAAGCCAAGAACACTTCGAACGCTTGGAGGGCCGTTTAGTTGCACCAGCTGCCACAATTCGCTGAAGCGCTAGCTCCGCGTCACTAAAACACAATCCTCCTTATCCATAATTTCCATTTTCCAACGTTGGCCAGACTGGCGACCACGTTTGGTTTCATCGAGAACTCCCCTCGTGGACTTTCGCGTTCTATTTTCGTCTCGGGCCAAAAATCCAGTTTATTAGCAGGGAAATATGCTGTCTTTGTTAGCGAAACGCGGAACTATCGAATTGAGCGATGTTGATTCGGACGAGCTCGACGCCATTCTCGATTCGGATTCGTCAACTTTGGATGAACTCCTTGACGACAACGAGAAGGTCAAACTGACAGAGCCGACCACGTGTTCCACTTCATCATCACCAGCGCCCGAGGATACGACTAGTTTCGTCAGACGAAGTACCAGGCCACGCAGGTCGTCCGTACGCGCGAACGAAATTATCAACCCGAAAGATCCGATCGGATTGAAAAATGCGGCGTCAAAAAAAACGATAAAAACACTTCCCAAAAGACGCAAGAATTCAACTGCAATTACGAAGTGAGTGATACATAAATGGTAAAACATTAAAACTATGTAATTATTCGGTGGGGAAAAAAATAACTGAAATTGTTAAACGATGTTATTATGAAATTGTCAAATTTCATTATCACGATCTTGACAGCTGACAGGTGGTCTTCAGTTGCGACGAGGGAAATTTTCCCCGCCCCGCTAGTTTTTTCCCTAAAAATTTCCCTTTTCCCTCTATAATATTGTTGCGCGTTTCCTCGCGGATTTTCTCACGCCTTTCCACCCGATAATTAGCGCACGAATATTTAAAAAAAATATTTTTTGCGGTCGGTCATTATTGAAATTGAAACTCCTGCTGAAAACTTGGCGAGAATTCCCCAGCGTCGTAGGAAGCGCGGATTTCCAAACTGGAAATTTCCCTGGCGATAATTGAATTTCAAGAGGGAGAGGGATATTCGGAAATTTGTCAAAATCTTGAGAAAATCAGATTATTTTATTGCATGGAGCCTTTACAATAGAAAATAGGACAAGGAGAGCCAAAATTAAAACATGGGAATCGAACAATATAAAATGTGAATCCCGTGGAAGTATGGCAAGTGACACTGGGGTAAAAATCAAGCGTCATTCGCCTTCCTCAATTAACATTTCAAGACTTCTTACCTGTAAAGTTGAAAAAGAATTACTCGTCTTGAAAATCGCTCCAAACGAGGTAAAAATATAATATATCGCTCATTTGCTGCAAGAGTGACATAAGTAACAATTCTACTTATTTTGGCTCTTTGAAAAAATAGATTCTCTTGGAGTGATTGCAGGTTCAACATGAGAGTCATTTCTGTGCTTCCAAAAGTCACAGTTTGATAGCCATTTCCTCAGACTTTGCAACTACTACTACTATTATTTATGTAGATTTGAAATCATTTTACGAGACGAGAATAGGACGTTGTCCCTATTTATAAGTATTTTAGCATGTGTTTATTATCTACTAACTCTTTTGTGAATGTTCAAGTAAATGCCTGAGTGAAAGTTGCAATACTGTTAATTAGAAAAGACTTATTTCGAAAATGTTATCTCACTTTTCTTGGAAACGTTCGCATTCCCGATTAATACTGCTAACTAGATGCATCGATCAGTTTTGTTAACTAGCAAGAAAAACTTATTTCTATTTATCTCGCCCAAGTTTCAAAATACTTGCAATTATACTGTAATTTTTTTTAAAAACTAGTACAAGTATTTTTTCAAGGTTAAAATTGAAAGTCTAATTGGGATTTCTGTTAATACTTAATACCATATAGTTTTAGGTACATTCTAGTGGGAATTCCACATTTTTACGATTTTTACAACAGCGTTATTTATCTCTCTGAAATAGTTCTTCTCAGTTTTCTCAAAACGCCAAATTTTGAGATATGACACGATTGCATTCAATGAAAACTATTCCGTTTAATTGTGTATTTAATTTTAGGCAACCCAGTACCACAGTGACCGATGAACCAAGTACGCGACAATGCCTGGATCCGGACGTGCTACTGGCATACACGATGCGATTCGGAACAAAGAATCCGATTCCGCCCAATAAATTTGGAGTTCGCGTCGCCGTTGGGTAAAAATGTTCCATTAAATTATTTTTGCAATCAGAAGCCAAAGAAGGAGAATTTCTATTTAGCCTTTACTTTGTTTTGAACTTTTTTTTTCTAAATTCTAAGGCCGGACGAACATGTGATAGTTGAAGCGGTTGAATATCTACATTCCTTGGGCTACCCAAACATCGAAATGGACGAATCGATTCCCAAAAACTGGGAAGAAATAGTCTTGCAGTGCCAAAATCTCGATAGATGGTGAGATTTCATGACAGTCTTCTACAAAATCCTTATTAAAAACCCAGTTACAAAAAATGTGGCCTTCATTTAAACACAATTTACTCAACAACCTTGAAACTTCAAGTTTTGAAAACTCCGCTGAGTTCATTTGCCCTTATTCATTCATGAAATGGTTAATTGTATTAATCGATTGCGATTTAAAAAATTTCAGTATCCGAACTATGGTCAAGGATGGCAAAGCTGCTGAAACGACTAAATTACCCCCAACAACTAAATCTGAGGAAATCGAACGGTAAGAACTGATTCTAGAATTTGCTGCTTTGCGCACTTTCTCAATTTCTCGCTGTATTCAACTGCAGAGTTCCAAACTGGAAAATTTTGTTGCAGTTACGAGATTTCAAATTCTACAACTGACTTAGAGAGCAGCGGGTAAAGTTTAGTTAAGAATCATGATTTTGATTGTACCGGTGAAATTGAGATATTTTAGCAACAGTTTTTTAAATTACCATTATGTAACTGAAAGCAAGATATGATTCAATATAATTTTTCCAGCTGATGGCTCAACCAATAAATCTTTATTAAAAAAAAAGTTTCGACTCTGAAGATTGATATTTTTATTTCAGGGATGGTTCAAACTTATCATTTCCACCTAGAGATCCTCTCTCAAAGCCAGATTGCCAGTAAGTATAATTTTTGTGCCAATTTAATTATAAAAGCCAAAACACTTGCTATTATATTAGTTTCAAACAATTGAACTTTAGTTATGTTATCTCAGTTGTATAATTTTCCGATAATTGTTGACGGCTCTGTTTTAGTTTGCCCGATTCTTCGTCCGATTCAGAGGTTGACATTGAGGTGACAGACAATCGGGGAAAGAAAGCCGTTCGAGATTTCCTCGTCGGACAGATTTATTCTACAAATGCTCGGGTGAGTAACGGCCATACAAACAACTTTCATGTCCATCATTGAGGTTCAGAGTGTGAACTTTAAAGTACCGTAAACCGGGGTGACTTTGTGACTTACGGGGTGACTATGGTACATGAACGTTTTTCACCTTTGAACCCGTCTAGCGTACTCAAAAGTGGACAGAACGCCTTGTTCCAATTTTTCCCGTAGTCAGCATCAATTAGTCAAGTGGCCAAACCTACAGAATTGCTTCCATGTGCAATTTCCCACCTTTGGTTGATAAAAATGGTAAAAGGTGATAATTGGCTCAGGTTTTGTTTCTTGCCAAAGTTGTTTGGTCGTCGGATGCTGCGGGTTGTTCAAGCTATTTAAGAGCTAGTTTTGTATCAAGTACCTCTTTGCTAAGATATTCATGCCAAGAAACGTTTCGATTTGTTCTTGGGTGAAGAATTACTTAGCAATAAGCAAATAAAGTGCAAATCGTGGGTGACTATGGTACATGATGTCAGATCAAGATTTCTTGCTCCTATTCCCGTTAAAACCATATCCAGACACTACCAACGGCCTCTTGTCCCGAGTCACCCATTCCCCGATCCCCCAAGAAAGAAATTGTTTAAAAAACATTAAAAATTCACTGATCCTGGAGTAGGTTCCTATGGTCACCAATTTTTTCATGAAGGAGATTGTTGTTGTCTGTTCCTGGGGTAGTCACCCACATAATAAAACTTTCTTTTCACTAGATATTTCCTGGGGAAGCCACCCTTTATTCAGTTTTTCTTGTGCTAAGCATTCATAGATAACTGCACTGTATTACCTGTGATTGTCCTCTGTGATACATACAATAAAGTTGAGTTTGAGAGTACCTCTGCATACAGTAAGGAAACCTCTGATGAGTTAAACAAATAAAAGACTGTTCAATAACAGAAATGTTCATAAAAACTCTTTTCCAACTCAATAAACTAGCATGACTCGTTCAAAAATGTTCAACTTTCAATCAGCCGAGGATAGCCTTCATTTTTCATTTTACTTTTGAGTTTTGAGCCGAAAAAATGCGGTTTCAGCGACTTTTTTTGGTGGGATATTTTTCTAAAAAGTCGGAGAATCAAATTTATGTGGTGAAAACATCATATCTTCGCTCGTGGATGCGTTTATCAGCAAAAACAATGTGTGTACCAAAGTCACCCCAAATCACGGGGTGAAAATAGTACAGACAAAAGATGGCGTAGCTCCTACAATTTTCATCTGAAAAAAATCTAATGAAACTAGAAATAATCCTGAAATGTATGCCTCTTGAATTAAAAAAACAATCGGGCAATTAAAAATAATTATGACGCCGAAAAACGAGAAAACCCTCAAAAAGTGTACCAGAGTCACCCCGGTTTACGGTACCACATAAGATGAAGACATGTAATTTTTAGCTATCCCTCCTTTGCCAATTCTATAATTTATTCCATCTTTCTGTGTCTTGTTCAGGAGAATCCCCAGAATACAAAGAGAACATCTCAGACTGAAAAGGCATTGATGAAAATCATAAATGGCCGTGCCTTTCACAACATGGCCGAACGAGAACGTCGGGTATTGTTGAAAAGTGAACTCACCGCTCTGTTCGATGCTGTGGCTGATCAACTTCAACCGTAAGTAGCTAGCTCACCCAAGAATAAGGCAAGTTTGAGGTTCTCTTATAAATTCAGATTCATTCTCTCTAACTGATTATTTCTTTTTCAGCAATGAAATCCAACCGTTTAGAGGGAAACTTCCTGCTAAAATTGCCATCCTTAAATCGGCTTTGGATGTAGTACTCAAATTACAAAACGAGTTCAAAAGGCTGGTAGACGTTATCGACCAGCTTAAACTCAAGCGTGCTCGGCTGACGAAGAGGTTAGACCACCTCAAAGACAGGATCAGCTCTCGAATGCAAGGTGGTAAAATTCAAAAGACCCCTGGGCAAAAATTGTTAAAACTTGAAACAAAATGCGAACCCAAGTGATATGTTTTGTTGACTATTTCTAAAAATAGTAGTCCGCGTTTGCTTAATGCTCCTTCCTGTGATAATTCGACTTGTGGGCCTGTTTTTACTATTGATGCTTTTCTAGTTATTAATTTTTTAATTCTGTTTCTGGAATTGGTTCCTCTTGTATATTGACTGGATTGAACCTACTTGGTCAGGTTATAAATCCTTTTGCAAACACTTGATATGAAATATTCTCATTCGCTGATTGCTCATTGAATGTTAATGATTCTTAGGTTGGTCCATATCTTGATTTATTCGAAAAGTTGTACATTTTTTAGTATTGTTGATCAACCTTAGTCCGATATCGCTGAGAATTGCTCATTGACAGCACTGTAGCAATCTGTAATATGACTGTATCTAAATTTATCAACTCAGTACCTGTTCCATTAATTATCGTCTGAAACAGGGCAACTTTTTGTTGAATCTGATTGTTCGTAAAATGCATTTGAACATTCTGAATGAAGTAAAATGTTTACGATTCAACTGAATTAAAAATTCAGAAAATGGAGTTCCAAATAGAAATTGATGCAGTTTATGTGAAGCCATCAAATTCAATGATACTGATCTTAACATTTCCTTGGTTTACTTTGTTTCAATAATGCTAGCGTTGGTTTTCCATTGATTTCTCAAGGGTTATTTGATCGCCCTGCTTAATCTTATGTAAATTGTTAGCCTAAATGTATTTTTTTTTTTTTTTTTTTTTTAAAGAAATCTATATTTTCCCCGTAATCCAACGATGACCATCAATTTATTGTACAAATATTTAAAATGACCCTGTCTAAAATGTTGCGGTGCACGCTCATGTGATGTGAAGGAATATTTTATCTGTATCAACAGAAGTAACTGTATTCTGTGACCAGATGTTCCTGGTTTAGTATTAATGTCTTCATTCAGAGTAAAATTTATGAAACTGTCAACAGCAGACGGGCGATTCCTAAGTTGGGAGCAAATTCGTGAAACTCTCATGCAGTGTCAATCTACGACAACAGAATAATTTTCCTCCGTAACGAACCAAAAAAAAAATTAAGAGTAAAAAATTTTAATATTGTGCTCTTGATGTTCCACGTGCCCATGATTGTGTACTGTGAGTTTGCTAATACCATTTTTCTGATCCTTCACTTACTATTAAAAATATTTAAGAAATTTGCCCGATCTCCGGGAATCGTCCAATTACCTCCAAGACTGATGCCGCTATCTAGCGCTTTGTGTACCTAGATAGGTTTTTGTGCTGATGTATAGCTCAAGTATTAACTGGTGACAATTATTATTGTGAAATAAATATTTTGAAACATTTTCCTATCAATGATGAGTTCCTGAACATTTTTTAGTTTTTTCCAGATTCTCAATAAATTATGCTCGTAATGAATGTAGCAGTATATTTCCTCCCGTCAATCGTTCGTTTTTATCAGGCATTCTGGAACTACGACGTAAAGATATCCAAAGAATAATTATTATAATCTGTTCTCTCTCGTTCTTGAAAAGCAAACGTAAAATAAAGCATTTTGCTGCGATAGAAAAATATTCAGATCACCTTAGTTCGCTGCGAGCCAACCGTTTGACGTAAACTGCTGTCCTCTTCCGAAGTGACTTATACCGACAGAGAAGAACCAATACAACGAAAGAGCCTAGGAACATAGCGGCCAAAAAGCCAAGAGTGACAGCAAATGTCGTATCCATGGTCCGATCTAGATCATTTCGGCGATTTAAACAAAGCTGTCTTCAACTAGATGACTGAACTGTCAGATTTTGACAATTCGCAGGGCGCAGATGACAACAGGTGGTCAACCAAGGAGTTAGTAAAGCATGGAATGCGAGAGGGTAAGATATAAGCGCTAGCATCGCTTCGGACTGAGTTGAGTGAGTACCAATTATATCGATTTCCACTCGCTTTTGCGGAGATTTAGATAGCTTACAAATCAATTGAAATTATGGTTTTTATCAAACATCATTCATGACCTTCCAAAGCGTTCTCCTTTTATGGTTGTAATAAATTACATTTTATGTTCAACAAGTAATAATTTGAGACAAGAGATAACGCTGAGATATCAAAGTTATGTTTTACGTTCTGTGATGTACACTTTATGACGATTCCCTCCATCGAAATGAATGTTTATTTTATTTTATTCACGAGTTGTTATTGAACGAATTTCAAAGGGAATGACAAACTTGTGAAATAATGAGTAAGTTGTCGTCCAATGTTTTTCTTTACTCTTTTTTGTTTTTAAACTACTGTCGTCTCTAACTCACTACTCTACTGTTGGCCTCTTTAGGACGATTGTTGGCGAAGGAATTATCTGAATATAAATAATTAACAGCTTTATTGAGACAGAATTGGCCTCAGATTTTCTCAGAACATTAAATTTATACTTCCATGGTTTGATCCTGCTGTCATTTTACTTAATCTATTTCCTATTCCTAATTTAATATAAACTAAAAATCCAATTTCTGTTCTTATCGTTCTTTTCATTTTTTTCCAGCGGCTCTCATTTAAAAAAAAAGAAGAGATCAGTTGAAAGTGGACGCTGCTAATATACTCTTATGAAGATGGCGTCAACAACGTGCTATTATTGCGGAGTCAAATTCGACCGAATTATTTACCTGAAGAAACATCTGCGAGAATGCAAATCACCGAAAATTCCGCATGGCTACAAAAATACGACGAGACTACGTAGTAAAATTGCGCCGGTTTGTTCCCAACAGGAAATCCAAATTCCTGCCGATTTAGGACCGGAGGAATCTCATGAAATGGAAATTAGTCTTCCTATCAATGAATCTTCTGCGGCTTGTATTGAACACAATTCTCACAACGGTGAAACCGCATTGCATTGCGAGAAATGCGGATTTCTCACTCGATGTGATGACGACCTTGCAATGCACGATAAATTGCACAGGAAATCCCGCATGTTTTACTGTCCTCATTGCGAATTTTCGTCTCGGTTGTCCTCCGAAGTTGATTCCCACTTGAAGACGCACACGAACGTCAAAATTCCACGGTGCCCTCTTTGTCACGTCGAGTTCGAAAAAATCCACCCTCTTTTGGAACATGATTGCACCAATAAAAAAAAACCCTTTCGCTGCGACTACTGCGGTCGAATGTTCCTCAAATACGGCGTCCTCAAAATTCACAGGGTCGTGCATAATGCAGATACAGTGTTCAAATGCGACCAATGCGATTTCACAACGCTTAAAATTCGCAATTTGAGAGCTCATCAACAACGGACGCACGTGAAAGCGCACGAATGTCCGCTGTGCTCATACAAAACTGGAGCCCAGTATCGTTACGATGCCCACCTTCTCACTCATGTTAGCGACAAAGATCTTGCTTGCTCCAAGTGCGATTTCAAAACGAAATGGGCGAGCGTGCTTCAGCGGCACGTTGAGGAGCAACATTCGACCAGTGGCACATACCCATGTCCAAAATGCGACTTAGAATTTCCAGCGCTCAGCCAGCTCAAGGTCCACGCGGAAAAACATGACCTTCGCCCGCCAGATTTTCTTAAAATATAATGAGAAAATATTGTAATATATTATAAGGAAATTTTCAAGTTTGAGAGTTGAATAAATATTTTATCGCATTTTTTTCAAGCATTCCTGTATTTTTTGCTTACGCAGTCCCTACACCATACTGTAAGGTTCCTCGCAGAAAACGATAGTCTAGAAAAACGACCAAAAATAATATATTCTACCCATAATTATTGAAACCATTATGGCATTGATATTGGTTTTCGTTTATTCGATTCAACCACTCAAAGAAAAGGAATATTCAGTCAACTAGGCAGAGATAAAACAATTTTATATTGATTAGATGATCATGAATAACGGAAACAATTCGTTAATCTGTGAAGCTTTCGTCTCGCTCTTTGCCGCACATATTATAAGTTAATTTAAAAAAAAAAAAAATAGATATTTCTACTTCAGAAAAGAACATTCACAGCCAGAAACCAAGTGTGCACAACCTGCTAAGCCCTTCGCCACTGGAAGTATCAATTGCGCCTTCTTTTGCTCTTTATGAGCGTCCATTTGAGGAAAGTAACACCTGAAACGAATAGGGAATAACAATTTGAGAACGAGATTATGATAAATTCATTGACCAGAACGAGGGAGCCCAATGTAATGGAACTAAAATAAACCTGGTAAATCCATACGTCATGAGAGTGAACGTAACATTATTAAAATAGCTATTTCAATAGTAATCATACAGTTCTTTATGCACCAAGAAAAAACACTTAGTATGCTTACAACAAGAAGTTTTGAAAGAGCTGTTGCACGCTCAATTCAATATTGAGGTACGATTTTTTCAGTGCCGACGTGCCGAATAAGCAAATCTGGTCCTGCAGAATTTGATCTCTTTAATCTGTAAGCCCGAGATGAATAAATTAGGTTAACTCACGAAAATTATGACTATTTTTACGCAGTTGTTGCCCGTTGATTCGAAAATAAAAATCAGGCCTCAAGTGGGATGTAAACTTATTAATCCAGTAGAGTTTAACAATAGAGCTCACTTAGACATCATTGTTAAGCAGGGACTCAAACGATTCTTGTCCAACTGGTGACAATCGGTGACATCGACTTCTTCTAAATTGCTCAAGTTTAAAACAATCGCCTGCAGACAACCGGCGGTCAACCAATGGCACTTTCGCAGTTTCAAAGTCTTCAAATTCTGAAAACAAATCGAATTACTACCAATCTGTGTTGATTCTTATTTTATTTATTGTCCCCATTTTGAACCTTGCAGTTGATGAGGATCGGGTGAAGACAGCTGGGGTCAAGTTGGGTATAACTTAGATCCAAATAGGTGATATTTGTTTTTCCTTCCAGAAGCGTTTTTACTTGATGCCCGTTTAGCAGAGTGTTTCTCAAGTTCACAACTCTCAAGTTGACGCATTTTTCCGAGAACAGCTGAAAAGCAAAAACAAAAACTCTAAGGACGTTTATTCTGCTTCATAAGAGGTTTGCTCAATGATAAATCTGTGAGACTTATTCTGAAAACGGACTTATATTACTACAACAACGCCATCTGTCCCTTTGAAAAGCCAATTAGTTCAAAAGCAGGAGTAAGGTGTTAGATATAGGTCCAAGAGAGATCACTCTTTTCTATATAAAGTGAACAATATGCACAATATGCTTACCTTCAAATGTCTCTCGGAGATGTCGGCGTTTAAAAATTCTGACTGACCAAACTGATCAATGTTTGTGATTGTAGGTAAATAATTGTCAACGAGGGGCCCGTATTTGACTAGATCGGCGTCCCGTAGATTGAAGAGATCTTTGAGGCTCAGCTGTGGGAAGATTTCTTTGTAGACGACATCTTCCGGAGGTAGTGTTACCAGATCTAGCCATGAGCCGCTCTGGCGTAGGTTAGGTTGACAATCTAACAATAGCCTAATGTTGGAATAAAATTAACAGTGAGCCATTGGTATTTTGAGATGTTAATAATAAATGGATATGAGCGCTAAATATTTCAGCATGTTCTTATTTTGGTTTATTACTCGAAAGTGCTCGGCCAGCCAATAAAGAATCGGAGAATGAGACGCCTGGTTCTTCTCCACCTCACAACCCGCGGATAAAAATCATTTTAAATGACCAAAGTTGCCACAGAGTTCCCCTGATAGCAATCTGTTGGGTGGAGATATTCACAAAAAATGTTCGGGATATAATCATAGTTGAGGCAATGGAAAAATTTTCCACATGATAATTTGGAGCTTTTTTTTTACTGTAAAAATAATTTATTTACTTTGCTTCGATTGCACATTTAATTGCCATACCAATAGATTCGATTACAGGGGAAGTTAGAGCATGTAAAAATGGATCGGTTCATAAATGACTGAAGATTGTGCGTTCTTGCCCTTCCAGTTTCCAGAAAGGTTTTTTCCCCCCAATCAAAAATCGTTCAAGGCCCACAATAATAACGTTTAAAGGTACTTGTAATACCTAATCATTATTCTGAACGTGCTTCTTACCCATCTGAAAGTTCTTCGGACTCCGATCCAATGTCGAACTTCAAATTTGTCATATTATACACCCAAAAACTGGATTCCTTTGCAGGTTGAATAACTTAAAGCATCATACCGACGATTTCTATTAATTTTTATTTATTGAAAACTGAACGTGGAAGAGTCCATTATGACTTTTCGATTAAATCACGTCTAACTGACCGTTCAATGGTCGAAATAAATCCAATTGATGCATAATGTTTTTACGTAATAGTGATAACAAGGAAGAGTTGAGCAGGCCGGAACCGTAGCTTCGGAAAACATCGACGTAACACGAAAGCTGTCCATAAGACCGATAGTTATGATTTTCTTTGGATCAATTTACAACTTACCAATTGCATTAGTTGCTTTTTTGGATTGATCGATGAAGAACTTTATTGTTTAGGTGTCAGAATGAAGTTATTTCAGTTTGCAGCAACTAAACATCGACGAAAGCAAAGAGCAACAATGGGAATTTCCAATTTGTTGAAAATTTAGGCGCGCATGTAAAAACCGATGGTTACTGGAGTATCACTGGTAAAAATTATCAGTGAATCTTATCGGTAAAATGAATAATATTAATTAAAGTTATTAATTATCTGTCGAATTTATCGAGCCAAGTTTAAATCTGTCAAAGAATTGATTTAATTTTTTTAGATGCAAAACAGTCTTGTTTACTACTATTTCGAACAACAATAATAAAAGAAAGGAAAGAATAAAAAAATATGAACGATGAAAACCGCCGTAAACATTTCTTTTTTTAATTATATATAATTCTAAAAAATACACAATACAATAATACTAGTGTTGTGATGTTGAAACAAGTTTAAACAAGCATAATTACTATTTACGCATCTGAATGTTGTAGAATATTATAATGAAAATATTTAGATTTAGTCCAAAAATCTATAGAATTTGATACAAAATACACATTTTTCTGAAAAAACCTGGAGCCCCAGAAAATATGAATTTTCTCCCTCTCAAAACCCCCCAAAAATACCCTTAAAATTTTGAGGGGGGTTAGAAATTTTTTCTTGGGCGATTACAATGGTTTATTATTAATAATAAACCAAAAACTGAAGTTTGCGTTGGAAAAAATTAATTTCCAATTTTTAGGAATTATTAGAATCTACGTGGTAATGGTAGTATCTGACTGGTGGCTAGTTATAGTACTAGATCTGATAAGCAATCGCGTCGCAGTTGCTTTCGCCATAACTGATAACTGTTACTTTTCCTTCTTTTCCATCGAATGTTTCCCGTAACAGCCGGTGGACCGTGAACGTTTTATTCAGATTTCTCTCCTCATCTCTCCCGATGAAGTTTCCGTTGAACGATTCTGCTATACGATCGAGTTGAATTGAGCTTTCGAAATTGTTTCATTCGATATACAAGTGCTTAAGCCAATATAATCTTCAAGTCTCCATAGCTAAATAATGTCATATCTAGTGCAAGAGGATTTCGTCCGCTATGAATGCACTTGCGGTTCGTTGTCGCCGATTCCGAAATTGTATTTCTGTCGCCACTGTCTCAAACTTCGGTGCGGCTATTGCGTCTGCCACGAAGTCGATTCTCACTATTGTTCCAACTGTATGGAGCATCTGCCTTCGGCTGAGGCCAAAATGAAGAAAAATAGGTAACGTTGCCATCATACCTATGACAATTTTTCGTGCAGTCAAATGTGAAAACTGAGAATTTACCTAACTTCAGAGTAAACTGGTGTCACGGAGTAGAGATTGTACCTACATAATGTTTCGTTGTGGTTTGTCGCGTATCCATTAGATTCGGCGTGGGGTTGAGGTAGAGACAATAAATGCGACGTTATCTCATATTTTGCTTCTATATCTCTTCTAGCGCTTTCGCCGCTCTGGGCCTCTTCAGGAAACATCTTCTATATAAAAGTTTTTTAAAAAACTAGTCATTCTTAAACCATATACCTACCTAGTATTTAATGTTAAATTCACCCCTTTCTAGTCACCCCTGCATTTAAATCTAGTCCCCTATTTATTTTAATTTATTAGACTCTAGGTTTAAAAAGCGGAAGTGTTCTAGAAATATTCCCAATTCATGACAATCCCAACCTTGTGGAGCTTATTTTTAAAAAACTTTTATATAGAAGATGTTTCCTGAAGAGGCCCAGAGCGGCGAAAGCGCTAGAAGAGATATAGAAGCAAAATATGAGATAACGTCGCATTTATTGTCTCTACCTCAACCCCACGCCGTACATAATGTTTGAACTATTGTCCCTAATGGGGAAGACGCCTATTTTTTATTTTCGTTCCTAATGACCTGAATTCTGCTATTTGGTTTCAGCTGAAGACGGAATGACCAATTTTTCATGAAAATTGTGACTTTCCGCGGAGAAAATCGCTGATGAAAACCGATGATTTTGAACGAAAAATTAATAGTTATTACGTCATAACTTGTTCGTTGAACGTGAATATCGACACTAGCGCTTGTATCTTCGGAGAATAAACTAACATTGGGAGCAATGATTTGAGGTTGCTGCGAGATTACCAAACCCCCCTCAGCAATTGATTTGCTTTACGAGGCATTTCGGGCGTTTCTAACTCGACGATTAAAAAAACATAACAAGTAGCAGTGAAGTTAGCGTCACTTACTCGATTTAGCAAGACTCCAGTCTTAAAGACCGTCTTGTTGTTCTTGTCTGTCTTTCAGCCGACTGCAGAGCGCTCTAGGGAGTTACTTCAATCGGTTGGAGTTACATCTCCGGGTTTATTCAAACCGCTGATTTTCCTTAGCGATTTTCTCCGCCGAAACTCACAACTTTCAGGAAATATTGGTCATTCCCTCTTCGGCTGACACCAAATAGCAGAATTCAGGCCATTAGGGACGAAAATAAAAAATAGGCGTCTTCCCCATTGGAGGGGAAGTTGATCCTTGGTAGACTGTCGAATGGTAGAGTATCCTAGGTAAACGAGTGTTTTTCCCTCTTTCGAGTTGCTTTAATCGCTCATCAGATTTCTCTATTTGCAGATGCGTTATGTGCTTCGATTGCCCCAATTGTTTTCACACGTTGTCTGTCCGCGCGACGACTAGGACGCCTGAAGATGGTTCGAGCAAAGGGCCGCTGAAACATTATTATCTGTCTTGCTTCTTTTGCCGTTGGACTACGAGAGATGTCGGCATTCCCGACCAAACCGCATCGTCAGGGAATTGGCCTTTGAAAGAGAACCAACATCAAGAGCTTCTCGCTAGTGAGTTTCAATTTTATCTTGTCATTTTGACAAGTTTCGATAATTTAAAATTGATTCTGAATCCCCAAAACTTCACTTTATGGTTTATTTGAAAATTATTGTTCATATTAGGCAGTTGATATTTCGAAAAATCGGGCCCGTGTGTGTGATATTATTGGGAATTAAAAAGTTCAAGAACATTAGCTTAAGGGTATTTTTGAGGGGGGAGTTCGTTTCTCAGAGAAAGCTGTATTGTATAGATTTTTTGACGTAGTCGATTTGTCAAAGCTTTTGTATAAAATTTTCAGAAATTTTACATTAGGGTATAACTCGGAAATTTTTAGAATATAAATCGGAAAAAAGTGGAATAAAAAAATCTATAAAAATCGTTCCATACTCGTTGGAATACGTGTCAAATACTCTCTTCAACTGCACCGTTAGGCTAAACATTTAGCTTTAAATTTGAAAAAAAAATCGATAAAAAATTGTCGTAGTTACAGGGTTTACACGTAAAGTTACCAATCTGTTCAAACGTTCAAAAATGTCCTGACAAGTTATTATCACAAATGGATAATATTCTTCAGTCATTATGGAAGCGAAGGAATAATAAACCACTGTACAATCATTTGCAGTGTTATTTTAGCTCAAGCGCTATAACGGCCGTGCTCTGATGATGTATACGTTTCAGTTTCAACCATTTCCTGTCTACTTGATGTTAAGTGGATTTTTCTTATTATTTGATGTTTTTTCTGCAGGTTTTCTCGAGCATTACAAAGTTGTCGCAATGAGGGAGCGGAGTCAGAAAGATAAAAAACCAATATTTCCACGGCGCGGTTACTCAACTTTCACCGACAAATTCGGCTTGACCAATCTTATCGCAAGAAAAAGGTAAGTTCCGTTGCCGTATCTGCTTCTTTCAATAAAATACTCAAAAAACAAAAAAAAACCATGCCCTTGACTTCAATTTTCAGGGCTGGTCTACCATCGCTCCCTTTGCCTGGGAAAGATGTCAATCCTGCCAGTATTCCGACGATCAAGCCATGCGTCGCTACTGATGTCGTTGATCCGCTTCCGAACTCGTATTTCACCGAAGTCCCCGATCTAACGAAGATCACTACAATCGCTCAACGTCATGCCAATCCAATGATTCAAGCTACGGTTGCAGCTGAATTGCACCCTCAACATCGCCATTTCTTTATCAAAAGGTGACTGTTGTGTATTGTTTTAAAAAATCTAAACATTCTCGTTTCACTTTCCGTATTACAAGTGTTTATAATCTTGCAATGTTTCAAGGTCATTGAGATGTCGTAGTTGTGAGCACAACGTGTCCAAACCTGAGTATAACCCGGCGTCGATCAAATTCAAAATCCAACAGGCCGCCTACTATCATGTGCCTGAAATCCGTATCAAAACCTTTGAGCCACTGCGAGCTGGGAAAACTTCTGAAATAATTCTGAAAGTCAGTCGTGAATATAATATTACTAAAGTTCATAAACGCCCAATTGCCTGACTAAATTTTTATTGATAATTTCCCCATATTTTTCAGCTCACTAACCCCACGTCACATGTGACATCGCTCTCGTTTAGCCCTAGATCTCCAGTGAATAAAGGCGGCGTATCTGAGACTGTAGCCATTGACTCTTTGGCAGCGCCAAAGAAAACCGTCGACATCCCGCGACCTGTTGTTGATGTGAAGTTAGTACATGAGAACGATACCTAGCTGCTGAATAATGATGTAGATGCGCCAATAATGATTTTCTAACCGAAAAAATGCATTTTAGGTCGAACTCAAACGTTGAACTGCCTACGGAACCGGTCGTCTTGCCAGCCCGTGACGATGCTGCCGAATATGATGATTCGGGTGACACTCATAACTTCCATGACGATGCGAACGTTGTAGTTTGGCGTAGAGGGAATAAGGCGGCGGTTAAATTTCGAGTCACTCCAGAAGATCATCTCAAGCCGGGCGAACGTGTTATTTTTTGGTTTGTTTGTTTGCACCGTTCATATTTACTTCCATGTTTACGTAGTAAATGGAAGTATTGAGATCGTCTGAAAAGTCGAATTCGGAACCGAGGTCCTGATGGAAGAAATTTTCATAGTAGTATACTCAGAAACACTTTCTGAACAAGTGTCTGTGTGTCTGTGTGTCTGTGTGTCTGTGTGTCTGTGTGTCCGTCTGTCCGTCTGTCCGTCTGTCCGTCTGTCCGTCTGTCCGTCTGTCTGTGGTCACAAACTGACATAAATCGCCATATCTCCCTGAAAAATGGATGAAACCCTATGAAATTTTAAGGGAATGTTTTCCCAGTGATTGTGCAAAATTAGGTTTTTCCGGATTTTGAATTACACACAGTACTTCCGAGATATAAGCGTTCAAAGTTTTTTCTGTTTCGATTTTTACAGGCTATGTGAGTCAATATTTTTCTACGTTTGAGGGCTTGAAATGTCGGTTATGGCCAGCAGAAAACACTAGATTTTTTGTATAGTGGTTCACATACAATGCCTCCACGTTATGAGCGTTTTTCACGATTTCACAAGTGCATGTTTTGTATTTTGATTTTTACAGGCCGCAAAACTCAATGTATTTGAATGTTTGAGGTCGTAAAATGTTGGGGTTGGCGATTGAATGATGCCTGATTTTTATCAAATGGGTCACATGCAGTACTTCCGCGTTATTTGCACATTTGCTACATTTTGATTTTTATAGACCACAAAAATGAATATATTTGAACGCTGGAGGACTTGAAATTTTTCTATATGACAGTTGAATATCGCTTGATTTTTATTATTGGGGTCACATGCAGTACCTCCTCGTAAAACGCATTTTCAGTTGTTTAATTTGTATTTTTTGGGTTTCTTTGCTTTAAATATGACCAACTTTGACCTCGTTCACAAAACTTGTTTTGCATAGTTTGGATAACACACAGTACTTCCGCATTATGCCTTTTTTAAACTTTTGAGATTTAATAGACCGCAAGTGAGTGAATATACATTAGACTCTGAATTTTCTATATGACAGCCTAATATTGCTTGATTTTTATTATTGGGGTCACCTGCAGTACTTCCTCGTAAAACCATTTTCAGTTATTTTATGAAGCGTTATTGTACTTTTAGGGTCTCTTTGCTATAAATATGACCAACTTTGACCTCGTTCACAAAACTTGTTTTGTATGGTTTGGGTAACACACAGTACTTCCGCTTTATGCCATTTTTTTACTTTTGAGATTTTAATAGACCGCAAGAGTGAATATACATTAGACTTTAAATTTTCTATATGACAGCTGAATATTGCTCGTTTTTGTTATTGGGGTCACCTTCAGTACTTCCTCGCAAAACACATTTTCAGTTACTGTACTTTTTGGGGCTCTTTGCTATATATTTGACCAACTCTGACCACGTTCACAGAACTTGTTTTGTATAGTTTGGATAACACACAGTACTTCCGCCTTATACCGTTTTTTGGCATTAGAGATTTTTATAGACCACAAGAGTGAATATACTTTAGACTTCAAGTTTTTCTTTATGACAGTTGAATTTTGCTTGATTTTTATTATCGGGGTCACGTGCAGTACTTCCTCGTTAAACGCGATTCAGTTATTTCATTCTAGCGCTCTTGTAACTTTCGGGTCTCTGCTTCAAATGTGACCAACAACGATCATGTTTTGTTTTGTTTTGTTTTGATCACATACCGTACTTCCGCCCTACGCCGTTTATCGCTGTTGAGCTTTTTACAGGGTGCAAAAATCAATACGTTTGACGCTAGAGGTATTAATATTTGTAATGGCGAGTGAATGACGCCTGATCTTTACCGCTAGGGTCACGTTTCGGCCTTAGTACGATTTTCTCGATTTTATAATTGGTTATACCAGTTACCGACTCAAACATGGAAGTACTGTGTGATCTATGCACACCACTGGTTTGGTTACGACCTGGTGATAGCGCAGTAAAATACAATTGATTCTCATTTTTCGTTGGATCGAGTACTGGAAATTGTTACACTGCTATTTCTCAATTGCACTTTTTGTACTTATATTTTCACCTTTCAGTTTCAGCTTAGAGTACGGATACGTTAACACGATGCCAACTGTGGAGCAGAAGAGCCCTCAAAGGACTGAAATGCAGGTGAACGTTCTCATCGCTCCGGGTCGCATAGTTGGTGCCCTCGATTGAAAAACTTGTCAAAATTCAGCTAAAATATTCTCGCTTCGCTGTTTACCCATTGGTCACTTCTAACAATTCCAGTATGTTAAGTATATTAGCAAACTGGTGATATTTTCTCTCGCTTTTGTTACTAAAAATGTGGCCAAATTGTATTTGCGTCTAAAGGTTATTCTCGTGATATATTACCTTTTTATTCTATCCTTTTTCTTCACAATCCTGTTGAATACAGTATTTATTTTAAAGTATGGGCACACTTGTTTTTTTATTCTGTTGTAAATGTTTTCGATATATCGGCTTGTATTAAAAGTTATACACTTCAAACGCAATGCTTTCCAACCTTCCCATGTCTCCTTAATTTCAAGATGGAGAGTGTACTCCCTTCGAAGGGTTCATTTAAGCGCGTTCGCCTCCATCGACCTCTTCAGGAAACATTATTGTACGTTATTTTATATCGAGGTGTATAAATGACAAGGTGGGCTCGATCATTAAGGGGTTGGTTAAGGAATTGGTCCGTCGTAGGACCGAGATTGATTTTTGGTGAAAATTTCAAGAATTTAGCTATTATGGTTTGGCCGGAAAAGTGTTGACGGCGGACAGACATAATTTTTTTTATTGGATATTCAGATTCTACATGCCTTGAAACGTAAAACATCAAATTTCGAGGGGGGTTATAAAAACATTTTTCTAGGGCGATTACAATGGTTAATTATTGAATAATAAACCAAAATTTAGGATCATTAAAGGTTCAAAAAATATGCTAAATACCGAACAACTGATGTATGAAAAAAAAGTATATTAGGTATAACGAAGAAACTAATTGTAGAAAAATTGCTATCATGATAGTTTTTTTTCTATCTCTAGCCACCAAGTAATTAATAAAAACCGAGAATTAAAAATTTCTAAAAGTCTTAAAATTATTCACGAGGATCTACGATGTCCAAAAAATTTAAATTCGACCGAAACGCTGGGTCACCGGAGGGAAATAAATCGTTACGTGCGCCTTCATACGAAATACAGCAGTACCCGCAATACATAACTGCAATTGCTGGCGTTGCCTATGCCGATGATTAAGGAGTCGAGCGGACGCCGGATAGGATTTTCCGCTGTACGGTATCGCTATCGATACTTCCTCAGTCTCAAATATAAATAGAGCATTTTTACTCGGTATTTTCAAGAAATATTGAGGAATTATTCTTCTCAAGAGTTTCGATATTATTATGGTGAAGTTTGCACAGAGTTTAGCGACAGCCTTGCAATTTGGCCAACGGGCGACCTCAAAGCTTAGTAAGGGTTGTTACGAATTCGATATAATTATCACATTCATGTTCTATGATTGTTTGGTTCG
This sequence comes from Tupiocoris notatus, assembly GCA_037159825.1. Classification (NCBI taxonomy): domain Eukaryota; kingdom Metazoa; phylum Arthropoda; class Insecta; order Hemiptera; family Miridae; genus Tupiocoris; species Tupiocoris notatus. The sequence goes on along the minus strand of JASJUZ010000029.1, from coordinate 830 downwards.
TTTTCCAAGGCGAATTGACCAAGTCGGCAAAAATCACAAGAGACAATGGTCGCGGAAAATTTTACACTAATTCGAAATGGGTAACAATGAAAGGAAAAATTGAGGATCATCAAAGCTTCAAAAAATATGCTAAATACCGAACAACTGATCTATGAAAAAAAAGAAATTATAACGAAGAAACTAAATGTAGAAAAATTACAATTACATATGATAGGTTTTTTTCTGCCTCTAGCTACCAAATAATTATTAAAACCGAGAATTAAACATTTCTAAAAGCCTTAAAAATATTCAAGAGGATCCACGTTGTCCAATAAATTAAATTCGACCGAAACGCTCGGTCACCGGAGGGAAATAAATCGTTACGTGCGCCTTCATACGAAATACAGCAAAACCCGCAATACATAGCTGCAGTTGCGGGCGTTGCCTATGCCGACGATTAAGGAGTCGAGCGGACGCCGGATAGTATTTTCCGTTTTTACGGTATCGCGATCGATACTTCCTCAGGCTCAAATATAAATAGAGCATTTTTACTCGGTATTTTCAAGGAATATTGCGGAATTATTCTTCTCAAGAGTTTCGATATTATTATGGTGAAGTTTGAACATAGTGGAAAAATTGCTATTGTTTTAGGTTTTTCTACCTCTAACCACCAAATAATTAATAAAAAACGAGAATTACACATTTCTAAAAGCCTTAAAAATATTCAAGAGGATCCACGTTGTCCAATAAATTAAATTCGACCGAAACGCTCGGTCAGCGGAGGGAAATAAATCGTTACGTGCGCCTTCATACGAAATACAGCAAAACCCGCAATACATAACTGCAGTTGC